>CM076581.1:854585978-855260115 GCA_034641835.2 Pinus albicaulis
CATATCCCTCTCCGGATTCCGGAGGGCTAGATCCTAGAATACCAAAGTGGTTCAAGTAAGGTTCTACAGGTTTAGTCTCACTAGTCCGCTAGAATTATAGATTCCTAACATTTCGGCTAATTACACCGACCGAGTCAAATTTCATCTTAGGTACCCTTAAGATCTCATAAAAATCCCATGAGTACAAGTAGCCCTCTTCCAGCACTACCAAGCAAATGGTAATCATGATAAAACTTATTTGAATCAGTGACAAACTAAGGAAACCTTTTGTGATTCTTTGTAGGTTTTAACCCTGAACAGAAATTATCTACACACGAATCTTATAACAGAAAATAAACAATAGCGAGAGCATAAAACATAAAACAGATAAACACGGAGATTTTCCCCTGGATCCCAAATCGGGACGACCAACTTGATTTTTCATTATATTCCTTTTAGTGTTACAACACATATATATACATGCCGAATCATACATAAACCCCAATCCATTAACCCTGGATTAGAACATAACCGTAGTTCCCTTGACCAGATCTACAAAATACCAGGGGCCGAAAACCATCGTACCCCAAAACCATGTGCAAACTCATGCACAAAACATGGGTGGGTCCGCATATGAGTGGGACCGCATACCAAAAAAATTTTCGCCGGGGCGCTGCCGCCCCCCCTGTGACCCCCCTGATGTGCCCAACGCAACGTACATCGTGTGGGGCTAGTCGTGGAAAGAATATAACACATACCCAACATTCTCCCACTTGTTGTATTCTTTCCACAGGGGGCCACAAGAGAGCTTAGTCATTGGGCCAATTCTTCAACACCCATTGTTTCTCTACACCAAGAGAACTTCTGAGTGCTCACAGACTTCGTCAATGCATCTGCAACATTCTTCAAAGTGTCCACCTTTACCAACAACACCCTTTTAGCCTCAACCGTATCTCTAACAAAGTGATATTGAACATCAATGCGCTTTGTCTTTGAATGATAAGCAGGGTTCTTAGCCAAGAAAATTGCACTTTGGCTATCACAGTCTATCCTTATAGCTTGTTGTACCAACCCCATACTTGAACACAATCTCTGCAACCAAACTGCTTCCTTGCTTGCATGAGTGGTTGCTATGTATTCTGCCTCTGTAGTTGAAAGTGCCACTACAGACTGTCTTTTACTCATCCAACTGACTGCACCTCCAAATAGGCTAAACACATACCCACTTGTAGATATTCTTTGGTCTAGATCTCCAGACCAGTCTGCATCAACAAAAACACGAATGTCCAACATTCTTTCCAATCTTGGTCTTCCCTAGTAGCACAAGCCATAATCACTAGTGCCACATAAATATTTGAAAACCCGCTTCACTGCTGTCCAATGTTCCTTCCCTGGGTTTGACATAAACTTGCTCAATACTCCCACTGCATGTGCAATGTCTAGTCTAGTACAGACCATTGCATACATCAGGCTAACCACTGCACTTGCATATGGAACACGAGACATATCCTCCTCTTCTTCTTGTGTCTTGGGACATTGTTTAGTAGACAGCTTTACACCTACAGGAATAGGAACATTCACCAGTTTACTATCTTGCATATTGAACCTCTGCAATATAGTCTCGACATACTTCCTCTGGTTTAACCAGAGCTTCCTCTTTGCCCGATCTCTCTTAATTTCCATGCCCAAAATATAGTTTACAGCACCAAGATCCTTCATGTCGAATTTGGAGAATAGTTGGGTCTTCAAATCTTGGATAATTTCTTTGTCATTTCCAATCAACAACATATCATCCACATACAAGACCAAATAAATAACACGGCCACCAATTAATTTAAAATAAACACAGTGATCCTCCTTGCTTCTGGTGAAGCCAAGTCCCCGTATATAGGTATCAAATTTCTGATACCACATCCTTGGTGACTGCTTTAACCCATACAGAGACTTCTTCAACCTGCATACCAGTTCTTTCTTACCCTTCACCATAAAGCCTTCAGGTTGCTTCATGTAGATCTCCTCTTCTAGATCCCCGTGAAGAAATGTTGTCTTCACATCCATCTGTTCTATCTCAAAATCAAATGCAGTAGCAATAGATAAAAGTAATCTAATAGAAGTAAATTTGGCAACAGGAGAAAAAATATCACCAAAATCAATTCCCGGCACCTGGGAATAACCTTTTGCTACCAATCGAGCTTTGTATTTCTCCACCTTGCCTTCTACATTCATCTTCTTCTTAAACACCCATTTTCTCCCGATGGGCTTCCTTCCAACCGGCAACTCCACCAGATCCCATGCCTCATTTTTGTGCAAGGATGCCATTTCATCAACCATGGCCTCCTTCTAGAGTTTTCCATCCTCTGAATCTACTGCCTCCCTGACAGTTCTGGGATCATCATCAATTATAGTTAAGGCAAAACCTGAACAGAAAGCAGATGGACTATACCTTTTTGGTTGCCTTCTTTCCCGAACTGATCTTCTCAAAGCTGGAGTTTGTGGCTCTTCATCTTCTGAGTCTTCTTCTATTGTAGAGTCCGATTCATCCTCCTTTAGCTCAAACTCTATCTTCTCAGGTTCCTTTGGTAGGACTTCATGTTTAACAACATCTTTCACTTCTCTAAACACCACATCTCGGCTGTACACAACATTCCTTGTTTCTGGGTTCCAAAGCTTGTAACCCTTTAAACCATCCTTATACCCAATAAAGATGCACCTTTCAGATTTATTATCCAACTTGGTCCTTTCTCCTTTGGAACATGTACATATGCATCACATCCAAATACCCTTAGATGTGAAAGAGAGGGTTTCTTACCAGTCCATACCTCATGTGGAGTCTTATCCTCCAACACTGATGAAGGTGATCTGTTAACCAGATAACATGCAGTCTCCACTGCCTCTGCCCAAAATTCTTGTCCTAACCCAGTACCACTGAGCATGCTTCTTGCCTTTTCCATCAATGTTCTATTCATTCTTTCTGCAACTCCATTTTGCTGAGGTGTGTATGGAGTAGTCTTCTGTCGTGCTATACCACACTTCTTACAGAACTCTTCAAATTCCTTCTTGCAGAACTCCCCACCATTATCTGTCCTCAATGCCTTTATCTTCTTCTCTGTCTGGTTTTCCACCATAGCCTTAAATTCTTTAAATTTGTCAAAGACTTCAGATAGCCTTAAATTCTTTAAATTTTTCAAAGACTTCATATTTCTTCCTCAAGAAATATATCCATGTATTCCTTGAGAAGTCATCTATGAATGAAACATAGTACACAGACTTTCCCAGTGATGGAACTGACACAGGCCCAAACACATCACTATGCACAAGTTCTAATATCTTGTTTGCCCTCTTAGCACCAGAATGAAAACTCACCCGATTCTGCTTCCCATATACACAATGTTCACAGAAATCAAAATCCAGAGAGAAATTAGACATACCTTCTACCATACCATTTCTATGCAGTATCCGAAGGCCCTTCTCTCCAATATGTCCAAGCCTTTGATGCCATAGCATGGTCTTTTCTCCAGAGATAGCTAGGCTTTCCGCTCCACTTTCAGGAACCACATAACTATTACACCCATCAATAACAGTGCTACCTTGTAGCTTGTACAGAGTTCTAGTCCGAACTCCCCGCATTAACACCAGTTCTCCCCGAACCATCTTGCAGACATCTTTCTCGAACACTGTTTTTACACCTGCATCATCCATCTTGCTTACAGAAATCAGATTTCTGGCCAATGCAGGAATATGCAGAACACCAGGAAGTGTTCTAATCCTTCCACCTTGCAGCTTCAGCTTTACCTTTCCACGTCCGACGATTCTGGCCTTCCTATCATCCCCTAGGAAGACATCACCGTCATATTTTTCATACTCGCAGAACCACTCCCTATGGGGAGTGAAGTGAAAGGATGCACCTGAGTCAATCAACCATGACTCATGATCTACATGTGTATTTGAAGAAGAAGCCAAATACACATCCCCACCTTCATCCGAGGTGGTTTTTGCCTCTGCAGAAAGAGCACCATCAGATCCCTTTCCTTTCTCAGGAGCTTTAGATCTGCATTCCTTTTTGTAGTGTCCTTCCTTTCCACATTTCCAACATACCTTTACAAACTTTCCAGGAGATTTAGATCTCCCTCTAGATTTGGATCTCCCACTCGAAACCTTATTCTTTTTTCTGTTTTGGGACCTTCCTCGTACAGATAAGGCATCTCCATTCTGGCCCTCCATATTTCTCCGTCTCATTTCCTCCGACAACAAGGCTGAGACAATGTCATCAAAATTCAAGGTAGTTGTATTGCTACCTATTGCAATAACCAGACTGTCCCACGAGTCTGGTAGAAAACACAACAAACCGATGCACTTATCTTCATCTGAGATTTTAATATCAACAGGTGACAACTGACTTACCACAGTATTGAATGCGTTCAGATGCTCTGTCACCGAGTCTCCATCCTTCATCCTCAGGTTATACAGCTTTTTCCGCAGGAACAACTTATTCACTAGAGAATTAGATTGGTACAAAGTCCCAAGTTTTCCCACAAATTATTCGTCGTAGCTTCCCCAGATACATTCAACAATACTGAATCTGAGACACACAACCGTATTGTGCTCTTAGCCTTCCGATCCAGTTTCTTCCAGTCTTCATTTGACATTGTCGTTGGTTTAGTACCTAGATCTACCGCGATCCACTGATCTTTATCCACCAGCAGATCCTCCATCTTGAGCTTCCACAACTCAAAACTCTGACCATTAAATTTCTCGATCTCTATCTTCCCGCTGCTCGCCATCTTCTTTCACCGCAAGAATCGATCCCGCAGATCTCCCACTGCACAGGGTCTACCACAGGCCCGAGCAAAAAACCCTCAACAACAAAGGCGTCCCCTTGAAGCCGAAACAACTCTGATACCAAATGTAGGTTTTAACCCTAAACAGAAATTATCTACACACGAATCTTATAACAGAAAATAAACAATAGCGAGAGCATAAAACATAAAACAGAAAAACACAGAGATTTTCCCCTGGATCCCAAATCGGGACGACCAGCTTGATTTTTCATTATATTCCTTTTAGTGTTACAACACATATATATACATGCCGGAGCATACATAAACCCCAATCCATTAACCCTGGATTAGAACATAACCGTAGTTCCCTTCACCGGATCTACAAAAAATACCAGGGGCTAAAAACCATCGAACCCCAAAACCATGTGTAAAACCATGCACAAAACCATGGGCGTTGACCACCCACCGGAAATTCAAGGACCAAAATTTTTCGTCACTAACGAGGGGCTACCAGCCCCCCTGTGACCCCCCCATTGCACCCAACGCAAAGGAGGGGCTATCGCCCCCCCGCACGTACTTAGTCATGGAAAGAATATAACACATACCCAATATTACCTAATCCAGAATTGCTACAGGAAAAATAGGCAGCTACAAGATTCCTGTAGCACCACAAGAAACTCCTGTAAATGCTACAGAAAACTCATTTATGAAGAAAAAGGTTGTCTAAGAGGTTTCTGAAGTTTAGTAAGGGTGGTATAATATGTTTTCTCCGTATGCCTACAATCCCCAACACCCTATTTCACTCCATGCACAAATTTTCCCTATCCAAACCCTAAGTTTCAACTTGGGCAGCTAAATCATTGAAAACTTGGCATAGGAACCATTTCTATTTCCTACCCTCCACTCCTTTCATCCAATTACTTCCTCCATAGCCTCCATAAACCATATCCCTCCATTCCTGAACAAAATAATGTAAGAAGAGGCAAGGAACAAACTGCTACAGGTATGAGAGATTTTCATGTAGCAAATATGTGTGTGGCACAACAAGGCCAAAAGGTGAGGGAAATCTGGTATAGATGACTCCAGGGGACCACCAGCAGACTCCAAAGGGACAAGCACATCAGCCATAGCATTTGAATCCCTCCATGCAATACCTGCAAAAGAAAGAAAATAAGAAAAAGTTAAGCATCTCACTCGGAAAAGATAAGCAACTCACTCATAAAAGATAAGAAGCTCACTTAGAAAACACAAAAAAATATGAATACACATCAAATATAATACTCAGACACAAAAATAGCTCCAACTCCTTGCACCAGCTCCTGCAACACCTCACCAACACTAGGTAAGCTCAAGTATGGCCTCTCACCCCTCACCTTGAATCCATAATGGAAAAAATAGTTAAATGTCGAGATTTAGAAGTTTAAAAGGAAAAAAGGTGGCCAGTTAACTTGGCCACCTTTGTAAAGTGCAACTAAAGGAAAAGTGAAAGTGCATGCCACCTAGGCATGTCAAATTGAGTCAAGTGAGAGTGGATGATTACAAAGGGAAGTGATCACGAGGCCAGTAATGATTAACTGAAGTGGGGGCCAACAATCTCTAAGAGGGAACTCGGATTGAGTATGAGTCACCACAACGCTCCAAATTTTGTTAAAAGGTCCAATAAAGGTAAAATTTGTCTCATGTACACCATTGTGTTGGAAATTTCGAAGAGCATCAGGTGCATGGGAGTAGTGGGAGCCAACATAGGAGCAACATCGAAGTTTGGGTTTGCATGCACCATTGTGCTATAGGAAACGACGTTTTGCTACATGAAACTTTAGTACTACACCAACAGAGGCTTAGAGGGGAGCACAAAGTTTCCCAAAGCCTCCATATATCACACCCAAATAGAAAAGGACCAAGCTAAGTGGATTTTCATCCTCCAGCACTGCAATTCCTCCATGTAATTCACACTCATCAAAAGTATATGTGACAGTCAAAGGGTAAAATAAATTTTTCTTATGTTTTGCTTTAAGGCCTCCATCTCCAAGAATTACCTGTGAAAACATCTCACCACCTTCATCTCACAAGATTAAAATGGGAGGGGGATTCAACAAGAGGGAGCCTACAGACATTACGAGAATTAGGCAGCACCCTAAGTTTATGGAAATATTTCGAAATCACCAATGGCTAGGGTTCTTTGAGCTATTGAAAGGTTATGATGATGAAATAGATAAATAATTTGGAGTAGACCTACAATCACATTCAAAAGAAAGAGGCACCACTGTGATAAGAGGAAAAATTGTAGATGACTGCAGGGGGCTGACCAGGTAAAAAAGTGGATAGTAAACCAAGTATTGATGCATCAGTATGTTCATTTGTGAAATATCCAAGTATAAAAGACAACATGGAAATAATGTGTCTAGTTCCTTCTGGAAATTTACAAGAGGAGTATGGAGGGTTGAGCTTGGGGATTTCCACATAGGAGGGCATCAATGTTTGAAAATTTTGGAATCTCTTGGGAAAATCCAACTCCAAATAGAACGTTCTGAGAGCTTCAATAGATAAAGGGACTGCATTAAGCTCAAGCTGCAACTGAAGCATTTGGTTTATAGATTTAGCTGTTATGGTAAACAATACTTCTTTTTCAGAATTGACAATGGCTCTTTGATCTAGAGAATAATGAGATTGGCATAATTTGATGGATTTTGGGCATTGATGGGTGTGAGGAACAAAATACTTAGGAAAATTTGATTCCCAAATAAGCACATCATCTACTTGGTCCAAGGATTTCTCTTGGCTCCAACAGTGGAGCTCAAGAAGGTTAAATTCAGTTACAGGATATGTGATTTTGAAGTCTACATCTGCCAAGGGAGTATGTTCTACATCTACAACAGGAGGTTGTAGAGGGTTGGTTACAATTGTACTTTTGGATGACATTGATAGTTTTTTTTATCAATTTAACAGTATTGATCTTTAAAACTCTAATTTTTAGGTCTCTGACACTATTTTGTAAGATTAAACTATTTACAGAAGGACTTTAGATATAACATAGGTTCTATTTTAGATTGCAAAAGATTACTTCTGATTACTTTGACTAAAACTGGCAATTATGTATCAAATAGTGCAATTTTCTTGATCTTATAGCTTTAACAGAAGATATGATGGGTTTAAAGTAGAATTTCTGTGGGAGAACAATCCTAAAACATCAAATTTTATAAGAAAGGGATTTTGAGTACTATGAAAAAGGCTTTGGATGTCTCAGAAAACCTTTTTAAGTTTGCATATGGCTAAAATTAATCAGATTTTGCTTTTAAAATAGGTTACAGCTTCAGAAACTTGTAGAAATGCTCAGGGTTTGTTTATCTAAATATTTAAAGAGGTATAGGGGCAATCTTTAGGTATACAGGCTTCTAAGGATTCAATTAACAATATATTTCTTTCAAATTTGATGGATACATCTCTTTTTTCTGAATAATACCTGTAAAAATTCGGAAATTCGATGTGGAAAAGGGTTTGCTGGGGTTTTGAAAGATTTCAAAAGCTTCTTCTGGTCTTTATTTGCAATTTGGAGGCTTCCCAGCGATTGTAGCAATTGATTCTAGTGAATTCTGTTGTTTTTGAGGTAGAACAGAGGCGACAACGTATTTTTCTCATTTTGGAGAGTTTTTAAGCATAGAAAATGATAATAGAGGTTTGAAATGAATGCATTTCAGGCATTTATAAGCAGTTTTGGTGTATGGTGCATGCACTAACTGTTAGTCATTTCAAATTATAGATGGTTTAGGTGCAGGGGAGGATATTACCGCCAATGGTTTTCACAACAATGAAAGGTTGTAAATGGTTTTAGTTGAATCGATGTGATCCAACAAAACTGCGATGCGTGGAGGAGAGATAAAGGTTAAAAACTACCTTTATCGCAAGTTTAAATTTGGTTACTGATCGCGCAATTTAATTTGCGATGGGAGATTTGTACCGTTATATCTGACGAAATGAAGTGAATGGTTGAGATTTAACTATGTAGATGCAGCGTAATGGGTGTGGGCCCCGAGACGATATTAATGTGGCAGGATTGAAATTATATATTAAAACATATTTTTAATATATAATTTATATATGAAAATAGGATAGGCAAGTATATTGTATTTAATAGATGAAATGGATGTATGTGTAATGTTAACATTGGGCAGGTTTAATATACAAGGGATAATTTTAACCTATGGGGAGTGGGAATAATAATCATGTGGGGAATAATAAACCATAGGTTAAAGTAAAATCTGGGTTTGGGATAATATTAAAAGGATTAATATATTACGGGATGGAAAGGTTTAATAAGGATCTAATATATAAGTTATTGTGTTAATAAAAAATAAGCTAAGATTAATTTAAAACATAATAAACGGAAAATTGTTTAAGAGTCCCAATATAATATCTTTATATTTAAACTTAGGATAAATTTTTTTTCTAGGTTTTTGGGTATATTTGGGGTAAAAGGGGATTTAGTTAAGGATTTTACTTTACCTAAGTAAAATGAGTTTTGCACTTAGGAAAAGGGGTTTTTAGGAGTGAAACTGAATGATGATGGGAAAAAAGGAAAAAATGAATGGGAGATAATCAAAATGGGGGGATGAAGTATTTTTACAAGGGAGATGACTATTTGAAGGAAGTTAGTGAATTAATTTACCATGTTCTACTTGTCCATGACTGTAAAAACTGGTTCTGCCTACCCTTATGCTATCCTAACATTTTTTCTTCATTTACCTTGGGTGCATTTGAGCTTGCAAACCCTTATTCATTTTTCTTTTAAAACAACAAACTAACTAATTCTATCCTTGTTTCTTCCAAGGGCTCAGATTGAATTGTTGAGCTCCTTATTTATTCTCTACCTAACTATTGATTTTCCAAGATTAAACTGTTTGGAAAGATCTTTATTCTCTATCTATCAGCATGAAATTTAAAGCATGATAAGTTAAGATTAAACCATTTAACTCATCATGGATTATGGAATTTTGAACAAGCTACAAATAATCATTTATTTTGCTGTGAGAAGTAACAATAATGGCATTTTGACTTGCATCACTTTCATGTCTTATTCTTATCTCTTTTTTTTGGGGGGGGGTCTATTTTTCTATTCTTTTTGATATTTTTCTTTTCAAGTCCTTTGATTTTATTTTAGGAATTTTACCCTATTTACATTTTTTATTTTATTTTTCTCTAATATGGGAAAAAAATTTGCAGAAAGCAAGGTATGTACATATTACAAGACTAATCCAAGTCAATTCAAAAATTATGAATCCTATTGTTATAATACCCTAACAATTCCCAAGTGGGAAAAGCAGGAATATAGTGAAAAATACTAGAATAGCAGTGTAAAACATCATATAAAAACATGAGGCCAATATGGAGACATTCCATTCATCATAAAAACATCATATATGTATAAAATAATGGGACACAAAACATACAACAAGATATAACAAGCCTCCAACGAAGAAATCACTCAATAAGAGGTGCTGCTACTAAATAAAAAATGCCGGAAGACTGCTACAACGTAGTCATAAAGTGCATTGCTACAGAAAATGAGCATAAAAATATCATGGGCTTATATATACCTGAATAGATACAACAAGTATATATCTAGGCTCTATACAACCTCCAAAGAAGAACCCAAAAATTGTTTTCAGCAATACGCCAATATACAAGATGAGAACCCAAGCCCTAGGGATGAATATCCACTGCAAAAAATGAACTGGAAATATGGGACTGATTTGATATGAAAAATAATGCAGCCTCCTCCAATGGATCCTCTAGATGAAAGGCTTATCCCTTCTCTAGAAAACCTCCTCCCCAAATGGTGTACTGAAACCACCCTGCAACTCCTCCCTGGAAATAATGCAGTCCAAGACAGAAACTGTGTTGTAGGGGCAAATAAATAAGTGTATTGATGAAAAAATATGAAATAAGGCTCAAGGGACTTCCATACCATCCTCCCAAGGGAAAGAAACCTTCCTCCACTAAAAAACAGCTCAGAAATCACCCGGATCTAGTCTCCACTGCTACAATCTGCAACTCAGCACATCTCTCAACAGAAAATGCATTGTACCACAAGTCTAAAGCTTTGGCTTGATTCCTAATAGTGTAATGGTAGTGAAATTCTCTTCCTATTGAGATTCTCAAGGATATAGGTGGGATTCCCGACCAGGAACACCCTGTGCTAAACAACACTGCAATCTTAGCTAAATAGTTGAAGAAAGATATATGTCTAAATAGACCATATATTTAGAAATATCAAATACATCAACATAATGAAATATGGCTGCCATCCTCTTCCTTATATAAGTGATGAGATTTATAACCCTAAGCCCCATTCATTTATGACACTAATTCCATGCAAAGAGTCTCCATCTAAAACTGCACTGTCCGATAATGAATGCCACTGCTCCATGACAACGTTGTTGATTTGGTCAAGGTTGACCCAGTCTATGTGTTCCAACCCCTTTTCACACCTAAGGGTGCTTAATTAAATTGAAAATATGTCCTCCTTTCATATTGGCATTTATTTTATTCATATTAAGGAGATTTATGGATCTCTATATCCTCTTATTCATGAAACAAGAAAGCAAAAGCAAAAATTAATATTTTAACTAGCTCATGGATAATTGGGAATATTACATTGCATGAAAAATAAACTCAAATTTGTTCTTCTGTTAACTGAGTTCACCCTTTGTTACCCCTTTGGCACTCCTTGTATTTGATTATAGTGAAATTCTTACTACCCACTTTCTCAAGTCATTTTTAATTTTGTCTTGTTTCTTTTCTTGGTGGAAAAAGTGAGGCTAGCTGCTACATAAGGTTGAGGTTGCTCTGCTACTGATTTTGGTTATATAAAATAACTTTCCATCTCACACCTTTTAATGTTTTATTAAGCTAAAATAGATTGCAAGAAAGGGTTACATGATTGCATACCTGAGCCTTACCATTGATTTGTTTTTTCATGTGACATTGAAGCTGTTGATATGGTTGTTGAAGCAGTATTTCATGGTTCTGAAGCTCATTTAATAATATGCTTGAGGTCCTTTTGGAGCTTCTGAGCACAATAGGGGGAATTCCAAGTTTGACCGCCTTTGACTAAAGTGTTGACCAAATTTTCTTTCTGTGCCGACTTTCTGTTTTCTGCTTGTAAAGGTTGGAGAGCACCTGCATTCATTAGAGAGAGATACATGGAGAAGTACATTTTTTTTTGAAGGCCTACTAGCTACCTCAATGAGGTTTTCAACTAGAAGGTATGCCTAGATGCCTCAAGGGAGTTTCTCACCTAGTATATTTTATTTTTTTCTCTTTTCTTCAACCCAACCTCATGGAGGTTTTCAGTCAGTGAGCGAATCGCAGATGCCTCAAAAGAGGTTTTCACCTTAGATTTTATTTTTTCCCTTTTTTTCTCATTTTTTTCAGTTCCCTACTCTAATTGAAAAAAAAAAAAAAACCTTTTTCAAGTATAGGAATACTTCCAATGGAGCCATGTGTACATCAAGATGACAGATAAAATAAGGTGCACACTAGGAATACAGGTTTTGACATGTACCTGAATATGAGAGATGAATTGCTTTGACTGGGATTGTATCAAGTATGTTGGAGAAGAGTGTGTTGCTGCATTTAATGACTCTTTGGAACCATATGTCAATATAGTTGTGATGCCCCTGGTTCAATTTATGAGTTGGATCACCTTGGATGTCCTCTTCTATTATGGCAGTCAAATATTCCTCTTTTTGTTGATTGTTCTCTTGAACACATGGAGGAAATGTTGGTAAACCTAAGGGAACTCTCTCAACATATGATTCTAATATCTTCTCTTCATAAAGTGTAGCACTTGATTCTTTGATCTCCTTATTTGAATCTCTTTCTTCTTGAGGTTGTCCTACAATGAAATTAAGAAGGTCTCTTCTTGGCAATAACTTTCTTGAACTAAGATGCAGACCATTTAGATAAAGATGATATGTTTGGTAGTTTTGTACCTAAACATTGTAAGTGGGTTGAGATACTTCATGGCATGGGTTTGGGAATGGTGGTACAGGTAGTTGAGCGGGGGTGGATATATGATATGGATGTGGTTGAGGCTGTGGTTGTGGTGGAGGTGGATAGTAAGGATAGCATGGAGTTGTGCATGGAGGATATTGAGGGAAATATTGAGGATATTATGGATCTTCCCAATAAGGACCTTGCCAACCATGTTTCCAAGATTGGTTTTTGGGGTGAGCTGGCCAAGGTTTCCAAGGAGGAAGTGTATCCCATTTAGTTTGAGATGGATGTGAATAAGCTTGAAATTGTGAAGTGGATCCTTGCATCATATCAAGTTGACTAGGTTTCCAGGGCATCCTTAGAGCTACATAACACAACTTCTTTGGTGATTGCCTTGCTCCATTGTCTTCTTGGTAAAATTCTTTAAACCTGGGGAATGATGAACAAAATTTAGTAGCATATGATTCTGCATGGATAAAAAAAATATCAAGATCTTTTTCTCATTTTGCATTCTTAACATTTATACTTGTTCAATTAGATTTCTAAGAATTTATATTTTAAAGTTATCAAGAAAATTTCCAAGTTCATCTTGCATTACCAATGTTGATGTTGATTTACTTACTCTTTCGCTTCCTCTTGATATGTGCTTGCATGTTTCAAAAATTTCTTCAAATGAAAATTTGTATACATCTTCTCTACTCATGAGATTAATGAGATCAATCCACTCATCCCTATATGTTCTAAGTAAGAGGGTTTTTAGTGTGTCAAATCCTAGATGACGCATTTTTTTCCCTCTTAACATAATACATGAATATATCTATTAGATCGTCAAGGCTCCCATCTTCTTCTTGGTTCATTCTAAAAAGTTCTTCTCTAAGATCACGATCTTTATATTTTTCTAGGAATATCTTTTGCATATCATTCCATGATCTTATTGAAATAGTATCAAGACTCATGATCCATTTAAGAGCTCCATTATTCAATGTTGCAAGAAAAAATCTCAGTTATTGAGTGTGTGATAAGTAGCCATAAGACCTACAGAGTATCTCAAATTCAAAGAGAAATTTTTCTGGATCCTCTGTCCTCATACTATGGAAGTTGGGAAGGAAATATGGAGGGATGTTCCTCATAGGCACACTAATGTCCATATCTTGAATGGGAAAACCAATAAGATCTTCTTCATTGTCATCATGTCCATCCATCTTGTTAGCCACCTATAATATTTTGTCAAAGCAAACAAGTGGCTAAATATGTTTCTGAGCCTTCAAGAGAAACATTTCCTTTGTAAATCTATCATTCTTGAAGCCTCCATGTGTCTTCTATCCTTTAAAGAATCTTCACTACTGTTTCCATTAATGAACCCTGCTTCTTATGAAATAAACTTTTTCAAAAGGCCTCCATATTCCCCATTTCCCCTCATTCATACTTCATTTTCTTTCATCCCCTTCATGAATCCCCTTTGATAAGGTTTAAAACCTCTTTCTTAATCTTATAGGAACCCTCAAAACCCTATGAAAAACCTTCATTTTTGACTAAAAAGCCACTTTCCAGCATTTAGGCCTTAAGCCCCTTTCGGCCCTAGCCCTAGCTCCTTTTCTGCATGTGACCTCATCTCACGACTAGGAGCTAGCCCCCATCATGCAATCGCAATTGGAGTTTAAATTTTCTTTGTTATATGTTTATTTCGAAACTCTGATGCGATGAACCCCTTTCTCTTGTGATCTGCCGATTTGATTTGGACCGTTGAATTCACAAGAATCAACAACCAGGATTCTATCGCGCTTCGCTCGCAGCCCCCGTCATCGCATCTACCGATTTGATCTGTATCGTTGAATCCACAGGAACAAACAACCAGGATTCAATCGCGCTCCGCCCATAGTCCTCTGACATCACACCCGCTAATTCAATCCAGACCATTGAATCCACAAGAACCAATGGCTAGGATTCAATCGTGCTTCGCTCGCAACCCCCGTCATCACATCTGCTGATTTGATCTGGACCATTGAATCCACAAGAACCAATGGCCAGGATTCAATCGCGCTCCACTCATAGAACCTTCATCATTACACCCTCCAATCAATCTCGACCATTGATCTCCCCTCTGATTCGATGGCCAACGCTTAATTGCACATCGCAAAATCAAAGACCCCAGTGCTATGGCCTCTTTCCTTTTCTCCGATGTGATTAATCCCAGCCGTTCATTCCGCCAGATCCGACAGTTCGCGTTCATCACATCGCGCTTGTCCCTCTCATAATCCTCCACCATCCTGACCTCTGATTAAATCTCCACTGTCAATCAAGTTTGATTGGACAATCCACATTACTTCCGCTCTTCAAACCCTGCCCTTCTCATTCTCCCCCATCGACAAATCTCGACCGTCGATCCTCATGATCCGATGGCTCGCATTGACCTCAGCAATGGATCCCGCCTCCTTTTGCCTGTGCATCTAACCTTATGTCGCGTTTCACCTGCACCGTCAAATCTTCCACCCATCATCCAATGACGGAAAATGCATATCACATAATTTCTGCACCCGAGAGTTAATGTTTCAAAATTACGTGAAATGGGCAGTTTTAGAAATCCACATGGTGATCAGTGTATGGAATCACGTTTTTTTGGGAATTTCTACTTTCCCCCTTTTTTTGCACGAATACCACTCTATTTTTCCACCTTACCCTGCCTCCGCAATGTAACTCGAGATTAAATCTCAACTGTCGATCCCTGAGATCGGACAGTCCTGACTTAATTTCACTCCCATTTGTTTATCCACCATCTAACCTCCCGAATGACTCCATCAAAATATCTCAACCATTGATTGTTCTAATCTAATGGCCCGCATTATATCGCATTTTCATTTCGTCCACCATTCATTCGATCTCCCAATGACTTCATCGGACAATCTCCGCCATCGATTATTCTAATCCGACGGTCCACGTTCATCCTCACACCATACTCCCATCAGACATGTTTTTTCGCCTTCCACCATGATTTTTGTCACATTTTCGTTGCATCCACCATTTTCCACCACTGCTCCTCCATCCCCATGAGCCTCTGAGGCAGTCCTCCCTCACTCCCCCTGGTTTTTATAACATGTTTATAATTTTTTTCAGGTTCCAAAGGTGGTGAATTCACACTGTTTTCACAGTCCCAACCCTGGCACAGAAAGACTATCATAGAGCTAAGATTGCAGAGGAAGAAATCTCTGAAAAATGGTTAAAGGCATAATCTTGAAGATTAAGAAGCCTAATCCACAGTCAGCATAGATTAAATACAAATCATTGATCGCAGCAGCCCAGAGGATATATCAATAGGACATTCCTTTTACTGAAGAAAAGGACCAAATCACTACTACCCATTCTCTATTCTTCATCGAAACCAAAGAAGCTACTATTATGACAAAGGAGTCCTAAAAACTGTCAGTGCATTAGTTATAAAGCATGGAAGACTTGAAAGAAAAATCTTCACATTTCTTGTCTCAGAGTACAAACAGAGTATTATGGCCAGGAAAGTACCTCCAAGAACATACCCTTAGAGTTATTATCAAACTGACGAAGACCCCTAATTCATCCAAAGAGTACTGAAAGTTAATGTAAAGATATTAGAACGGAATGGGCTTCAAAAAAACTTCTCCCTTTGTTTTAATGAATCAATTAATTTCTATCTACCACTACTATCACTCTTTCACCTATAAGAACTCATTGAAAATACATTGTAAAGGGTTGGTCGTTGGGATTTTATTGATTGTTTGAACTGTTATTGAGAGAAGTAGCTGAGTAGTTTGTAATATAGTAGGTTGGGAAGAAAATTTTGGACTGTAAAAAGCCACTGGACTCAAAGTATGTGACTAGTTTTGCACATCAATTAAACAAGCAGATTCACAGGATCCTGGTGTATATTATTGGTGATGTTTTCCTCACTGTAATTGTCTTCTTTCATGTTTTCCATATTGTCCATTATTCTCTTATAAAGAACAACAAGCATAGATTAGGACATACTATTAGAAGTAATGTAAATCTCACTGTCAAATATTTATCTTTATGTTTTCCTCTGATTGTGTATCTAAGAACAAATTCAACATAATTTAACCAGTATAGAAGTTGGTTTGTCCATGCTTACTGATGTATGAATTTAGTGTTTTTCTCTTAGATGTTCTTTTTTGGTTTCAACCAAAAGAATTAGGAAACTGGGAGATTTAGAGTTAGCCCTATCCCACTAGGTTCCTTTTCTAACAGCTAGCCTTTCTAAGATCCCATTGAGTTGGTGTCCGAGTAGTGAAGGTTAAAAGTATTTCTCTGATCTTAGGCCTTACTCTGTGTTTAATCTTAAATTTTTCTACTTTCTGAAAGTGGTTATGAGGACTGCTGGATTGTCTTCCTTAAGAGGATGCTGAAAGTAGGCTCAGTTAAAAGTCTTTACCTGATCTTAAGCTACCCTTTGTCTCTTTATCGAGAGTTCCTTTTGAAGTATGTCAAAAGCAGGCTAGGTTAAAATTCCTTACCTAATCTTAGGCTGCACTTTGGTTTCTTTCTTTCACCCCACTTCTTAATGTCCCATCTTACCATCTATCTAAAAAGATCCTTTGGTATAGATGACTTGCCCTATGGAAACCCTTGGATAGTTTTTATGCAAAAACCATTTCATGACTACATAGCCCAATGGATTGGTACTTCTCTTGACCTATCTTCCCATGCTGAAACATCCTTATGTTTAGTTCGTTTTCCACTTCCATAACCTTCTTAGTTAATGATCTCCAACCAAACCAACAAACAAAACTAAACCCTTGTGCTTCATAACTAGCCTAATAACTTAACTTGACCTTTAAAGATATATCATTATTTACATTTATAGAGAGATCCCTCTCTGGATCCAAGAGGGCTAGATCTTAGGATCCCAAAGTGGTTTGATGTTGTCTTGTCTTTTGGTCTTGCCAATCTGGCCAAAACACAGGAACCACAACATAATGGCAACTCCACTAGGGACTCTGAGTGAATTTCATCTTATACATCCTTAAGAGCTCACAAGACCCATTATCTCATTAGATTGGTATTTAATTGCTGATGGTGGACAGAAGCTCATCTCAAATTTTTGAAATCCTCCACCTGGCAACTCCACAACTCCTAAAAGACCAAATAACTCCACTGGTACAAGACCCTGAACTGGTTGAGAAGATACAGTGACCTATTTTTACAAACATGGATCTAAGTATGGACAGAGAAGCAAAGCTAAGTGATTTATTGGATAGAATGACAAGAGTGATGTACATAATTAGTGAAAAAACGATGGAAAGGTATGAAGTTGATTTAAATATCGATGATCTAGAGCAGCCCATGCTTTTTCCAGAACAAGAACAATCTCAACCCCTACATGACCTAGACAATGAGCAAGAGATGTATGACGCTCAAGACTTTATAGAATATTATGAGGAAGGTTGTCAAGGAAATCCTGATTGCCTACCTATGTCTTGTACCATGCTGATAAGGGAACTTCATGACCAAATTGCGAAAGCTAATAGGGAACACTACTTTGAGGAAATAAGTGATCACTTAGAAGACAGATAATCTAATGTGGAAGGAGAACCAACACATATAGGAACCCCCCCTCTAGGTTATAACTCATCTCAGATTACACAAGAAGAGTGGCATCCTGATAATGTAGAAAAAACAACTCACGAGCCTTGTATCCAAACTAAGTGTCATAGTAATCATGAGGAATTGTTTGAGATAGAAGAAGATCAGGAACCATTAGAAAATCATAAAGGTTTCCCTGCAAGCACAAGTGAAGATCCCCCAGAAGAGGCTCAAGAAGATATCCAGCTTCCAAATTAGTTAACACAAGAAAAATAGGACTGTTGTTCTTTTGTCCATGCTGAAAAAGAAATCCCTCTCTTGACAGAAGAAGAAATTGATCAAATGTTAAACCAGCAACATGCCTATGAAATCTTCTATAAAGCAAACACTCTTGCCCATTCATCTACTGAGATTTGTTGTACAGATTCAGAAATCTCCCATATAAATTAGAATGAAGAAAGATCTGTTGATAATCCAGTATGTCTGATTGGTAGCATTACCTGCTTTAATTATTTTCCTAACTTTGATTCATCTGATGATTATGTTCTCCAAATAGAAGTTGATCTTGCAGGGCCATCATCAGTAGATTTGTGGGAGGAAAATCAATTCCATCAACTTCAAGAGAGTAATGAGCCCATAGAGGCTATTTATGATACTGATGAGGAAAGTTATGAAAGTCTAGTAGCAGATGAAGATTCATTGAATATTCACTCTGTTTTATCTCAAATCATCAGTAACATTTTTCATGTTTTCGGAAATCAAAAGCCTTTCATCTCAAATGGTGAAGAGGAGAAAATTGAGGAAATTTTTGAATAGGTTGAAACCAAGGAGCCTTCTCTTGAAAAAGAGTAAGCAATGGAACATACCCCTACTCAAGAATTCAGTGAGCTTTTCACAGAGCTCAGCGCACCAGATCAGAATATCTCAGAGCTACAATAGGACAACACTGCAGTATATGATGAGTCCTCCAGTTCAGAAAAGGATGAAGATGAAGGAGAGTTCCTTTCCCAAAAGAATCTTTTCTTTGATCCAATGGAAGAGGAAGTAATCCTGGTTGAAACTTAATTGTAAAATACTCACAACCAGGTATCATTTCAAGATCCTTATGCTCATTTCCTATAGACATTTGAAGAAGGATCAAAGGTCATCAAGAGCAGCTTGTTGTAGACAACAAGAAGCATTTTAGAAGCTGTTGTTAAAAAATAGAGAGAATGGGAGTGGCCCTGCCTATCCAACATGATCAAAGACCAGTCATGTTGTCATCTAATTGAATGGATGCATTGGAAAAGAGAATTTTTCAGCTAGACATGTAAATATTCCAGGTTAGGGTAGGGTAGGTAGGAATCTCAATAAAGCTCAGCCTGTGAGCATTTAGTTAGTTGATTGATTTTTCTTTGAAGAAAAATTCAAAAAATACATACTAGAAAGAGAAGCAGGTCTAACAAGATCAAAAGAAGAGCTAAAATGAAGAAAGAAATGTGACTCTAAAAAGCTAAAAATCTGAGTCACAAGAAGAGGGAAGAATGCTGGTGATTTTCATATTTGAAGCCTTCAAATTTTGGTTTTAGTTTCTGCAAAGTTCAGTTCATGTGAAGCTTTTCTTTATGGCATGGACCCACAGAAAATCAAACAGTCTAATCCTGGTTTGCATGTATTTAAATTTCTGTTTTAGAATGTAGAGAATGAAAATCTGTTAGATAGTTTAATCCTGACAGCTAGTAGTTTAGGTAGAGAAGCTATGAGTCCAACTGTTTAATCTGGTATCATGGAGGAATAAGGGTGGAATTAGATTAGTTTTTGTTTTCAATAAAAAATGATGATGTGAAAGTTCTGCAAGTCTAAATGCACCTTGAAGAAAAAAATTTAGGACAGTAGGATGGGTAGGTAGATTGTTTGGGGAAGAATTGATGCTAATATAATATCCATCATGTTTTTGACATCTGATCAAAGAAGAAAAATATGGTCAAGTTCCAGGCATCTGGCCTACTTCCAAAGATTATTTCTGAGATTCTTGACATCTTCAAGAAGATGCCATCCCCATGTGGAGCCACTATTAGCCACCTATAATATTTTTTCAAAGCAAACAGGTGGCTAAATATGTTTCTGAGCCTTCAAGAGAAACATTTCCTTTGTAAATATATCATTCTTGAAGCCTCCATGTGTCTTCTATCATTTAAAGAATATTCACTATTGTTTCCATTAATGAACCCTGCTACTTATGAAAGAAATTTTTTTTAAAGGCCTCCATCTTCCCTATTTCCCCTCATTCATACTTCATTTTCTTTCATCCCCTTCATGAATCCCCTTTGATAAGGTTTAAAACCTCTTTTTTAATCTTATCGGAACAGTTAAAACCCTCTGAAAAACCTTCATTTTGGCCTAAAAAGTCACTTTCTAGCATTTAGGCCTTAAGCCCCTTTCGACGCTAGCCCTAGCCCCTTTTCTGCATGTGACCTCATCCCACGACCAGGAGCTAGCCCCCATCGTGCAATAGCAATCAGGGTTTATAGTTTCTTTTTTATACATTTATTTCAAAACTCTGATGTGATGAGCCCCTTTCTCCTCCAATCTGCTGATTTGATCTGGACCTTTGAATCCACAAGAACCAATGGCCAGGATTCAATCACGCTTCACTCGCAGCCCCTGTCATTGTATCTTCTGATTTGATATGGACCGTTGAATCCACAAGAACCAACGGCCAGGATTCAATCGTGCTCCTCCCATAGTCCTCTGACATCACACCGGTCGATTCAATCTAGACCGTTGAATCCACAAGAACCAATGACCAGGATTCAAATGCGCTTCTCTCACAGCCCCCGTCATCGCATCTACCGATTTGATCTGAACCATTGAATCCACAAGAACCAATGACAAGGGGTCAATCGTGCTCCACTCATAGGACCTCCATCATTACACCCTCCGATAAATCCCGACTGTTGATCTCCCCTCTGATCTAAAGGCCAACACTTAATCGCACATCACAAACTCAAAGACCCTGGTGTTGTGGCATTTTTCCTTTTCTCCGATGTGATTTAACCCCAGCCGTTCATTCCACCATATTTTATGGTTCACACTTCATCGCATCACGCTCATCCCTCACGTAATCCTCCACCATCTCGACCTCCGATTAAATCTCCACCGTTGATCAATTTTGATTGGATGGTCCACATTACTTCCGCTCTTCAAACCCCACCCTTCTCATTCTCCCCCATCGACAGATCTCGACCGTCGATCCTCACAATCCAATGGCTCGCATTGACCTCAGCAATGGACCCTTCCTAATTTCACCCATGCATCTAACCTTATGTCGTGTTTCACTCGCACCGTCGGATCTTCCACCCATCATCCAATGGCTAAAAATGTATATCGCGTAATTTCTGCGCCCGAGAGTTAATGTTTCAAAATTATGCGAAATGGGCGGTTTTAGAAATCTACATGGCGATTAGTGTATGGAATCGTGTTTTTTTGGGCATTTATGCTTTCCCCCTTTTTGTTACATGAATACCACTCCAGTTTTCCACCTTACCCCCCCTTCACAATGTAACTCCAGATTAAATCTCAACTGTCGATCCTTGAGATCAGACGGTCCTGACTTAATTTCACTCCCATTTTTTTATCCACCATCTAACCTCCCGAATGACTCCATCAAAATATCTCGAACGTTGATTGTTCTAATCTAATGGCCCGCGTTATATCGCATTTTCATTTCATCCACCATTCATCTAATATCCCAATGACTTCATCAGACAATCTCCGACGTCGATTATTCTAACTTGACGGTCCACGTTCATCCTCGCACCAAACTCCCATCAGACCTATTTTTTCGCCTTCCACCATCATTTTTGTCACATTTTTGCTGCATCCACTGTTTTCCACCACTGCTCCTCCATCCCCACGAACCTCTGAAGCAGTCCTCCCTCACTCCCTCTGGTTTTTATAACATGTTTCTCATTTTTTGGAGGATTCAAAGGTGGTGAATTCACACTGTTTTCACAGTCACGACCCTGGCATAGAAATACTATCACGGAGCTAAGATTGCAGAGGAAGAAATCTCTGAAAAATGGTTAAAGGCATAATCTTGAAGATTAAGAAGCCTAATCCACAGTCAGCACAGATTAAATACAAATAATTGATCGCAATAGCGCAGAGGATATATAAGGAGGACATTCCTTTTACTGAAGAAATGACCAAATCACTACTACCCATTCTCTATTCTTCATCGAGACCAGAGCACATACTATTTTGATAAAGGAGTCCTAAAAACTGTCATTGCATTATTTAAAAAGCATGGAAGACCTGGAAGACAAATCTTCGCATTTCTTGTCTCAAAGTACAAACAGAGTATTACGGCTAGGAAAGTACCTCCAAGAACATACCCTTGGAGTTATTATCAAATTGACGAAGACCCCTAATTCATCCAAAGAGTACTAAAAGTTAATGTAAAGATATTAAAAAGGAATGGGCTTCAAAAACACTTCTCCCTTTGTTTTAATGAATCATTTAAGTTTTATCTACGACTAATATCACTCTTTCACCTATAAGAACTCATTGAAAATACATTGTAAAGGATTGGTCATTGGGGTTTTATTGATTGTTTGAACTGTTATTGAGAGAAGTAGCTAAGTAGTTTGTAATATAGTAGGCTAGGAAGAGAAGTTTGGACTATAAAAAGCCACTGGACTCAAAGTATGTGATTGGTTTTGCACATCAATTAAACAAGCAGATTCACAGGATCTTGGTCTATATTATTGGTGATGTTTTCCTCACTGTAATTGTCTTCTTTCATGTTTTTCCTACTGTCCATGATTCTTTGATAAAGAAAATCAAAAATAGATTAGGACATACTGTTGGAAGTACCCTAAATCTCACTATCAAATCTTTATCTTTATGCTTTCCTCTGATTGTGTATCTAAGAACAAATTCAACATAATTTAACCAGTAGAGAAGTTGGTTTTTCCATGCTTACTAATGTATGAATTTATAGTTTGTCTCTTAGATGTTCTTGTTTGGTTTCAGCCGAAAGATTTAGGAAACTAGGAGATTTAGAGCTAGCCCTGTCCCACTAGGTTCCTTTTCTAACAGCTAGCCTTTCTAAGATCCCTTTGAGTTGGTGTCCGAGTAGTGAAGGTTAAAAGTATTTCTCTGATCTTAGGCCTTACTTTGTGTTTAATCTTAAATGTTTTCTACTTTCTGAAATTGGTTATGAGGACTATTGGATTGTCTTCCTTATGAGGATGTTGAAAGCAGGCTCAGTTAAAAGTCTTTACCTGATCTTAAGCTACCCTTTGTGTCTTTATCGATATTTCCCTTTGAAGTATTTCAAAAGCAGGCTAGGTTAAAATTCCGTACCTGATCTTAGGCTGCACTTTGGTTTCTTTCTTTCACCCCACTTATTAATGTCCCATATCACCATCTATCTAAAAAGATCCTTTGGTATAGATGACTTTCCCTATGGAAACCCTTGGATAGTTGTTATGAAAGTAAAGCCTTTCATGACTCCATAGCCCAATGGATTGGCACTTCTCTTGACCTATCTTCCCATGCTGAAACATCCTTCTATTTAGTTCGTTCTCCACTTCCATAACCTTCTCAGTTAATGATCTCCAACCAAACCAACAAACAAAACTAAACCCTTGTGCTTCATAACTAGCCTAATACCTTAACTTGACCTTTAAATATATATAATTCTTTACATTTATAGAGAGATCCCTCTCTGGATCTAGGAGGGCTAGATCTTAGGATCCCAAAGTGGTTTGATGTTGTCTTGTCTTTTGGTCTTCCTAATCTGGCCAAAACATAGGAACCACAACATAATGGCGACTCCACTGGGGACTCTGAGTGAATTTCATCTTATACATCCTTAAGAGCTCATAAGACACATTATCTCAATAGATTGGTATTTAATTACCAATGGTGGACAACAGCTCATCTCAAATTTTTGAAATCCTCCACTTGGCGACTCCACAACTCCTAAAAGACCAAATGAATCCACTAGTACAAGACCCTGAACTAGTTGAGAAGATACAGTGACCTCTTTTTACAAATGTGGATCTAAGTATGGACAGAGAAGCAAAGCTAAATGCTTTATTGGATAGAATGACAAGAATGATGTACATACGTAGTGAAAAAATGATGGAGAGGTATGAGGCTGATTTAAATATCAATGATCTAGAGCAGCCCATGCTTTTTCCAGAACAAGAACAAAATCAACCCCTACATGACCTAGACAATGAGCAAGACATGTATGATGCTAAAGAATTTATAGAAGATTATGAGGAAGGTTGTCAAGGAACTCATGATTGCCTACCTATGTCTTGTACTATACTGATAAGAGAACTTAATGACCAGATTGCGAAAGCTAATAGGGAACACTGCTTTGAGGAAACAAGTGATCACTTAGAAGACGTAGAATCTGATGTGGAAGGAGAACCAGCACATATAGGAACTCCCCCTCTAGGTTATAACTCATCTCAGATTACACAAGAAGAGTGGCATCCTGATAATGTAGAAAAAACAACTCATTAGCCTTGTATCCAATATAAGTGTCATAGTAATCATGAGGAATTGTTTGAGATAGAAGAAGATCATGAAACATTAGAAAATCCTGAAGGTTTCCCTGCAAGAAAAAGTGAAGATCCCCCATAAGAGGCTCAAAAAGACATCCAGCCTCCAAACCAGTTAACACAAGAAAAAGAGGACTGTCGTTCTTCTGTCCATGCTGAAAAAGAAATCCCTCTCTTGATAGAAGAAGAAATTGATCAAATTTTAAACAAGAAGCATGCCTCTGAAATCTTCTATAAAGAAAACACTCTTGCCCATTCATCTACTGAGCTTTGTTGTACAGATTCAGAAATCTCCCCTATAAATCAGAATGAAGAAAGATCTGCTGATAATCTAGTATGTTTGATTGGTAGCATTACCTACTTTAATGATTTTCCTAACTTTGATTCATCTGATGATGATGTTATCCAAACAGAAGCTGATCTTGCAAGGCCATCATCAGTAGATTTGTGGGAGGAAAATCAGTTCCATCAACTTCAAGAGAGTAATGAGCCCACGCGGGCTATTTATGACACTGATGAGGAAAGTTATGAAAGTCTAGTAGCAGATGAAGATTCATTGAATATTCAATCTGTTTTATCTCAAATCATCAGTAATAGTTTTCATGTGATTGGAAATCAACAGCCTTTCATCTCAAAAGGTGAAGAGGATAAAATTGAAGAAATTTTTGAACAAGTTGAAACCAAGGAGCCTTCTCTTGAAAAAGAGGAAGTAATGGAACATACCCCTGCTCGAGAATTTAGTGACCTTTTCACAAAGCTCAGCCCACCAGATCAAAATATCTCAGAGCTACAAGAGGACAACACTGTAGTATATGATGAGTGCTCGAGTTCAGAAAAGGATGAAGATGAAGGAGAGTTCCTTTCCCCAAAGAATCTTTTCTTTGATCCAGTGGAAGAGGAAGTAATCCTGGTTGAAAATTACTTGTCAAATACTCACAACCAAGTATCATTTCAAGATCCTTATGCTCATTTCCTGCAGACATTTGAAGAAGGATCAAAGGTCATCAAGAGCAGCTTGTTGCAAACAACAAGAAGCATTTTAGAAGATGTTGTTAAAAAAAGAGAGAGAATGGGAGTGGTCCTGCCTATCCAACATGCTCAAAGAGATGAGCAAAGACCAGTCATGGGATCATCTGATTGACTGGATGTATTGGAAAAGAGAATTTTTCAGCTAGACATGTAAATATTCCAAGTTAGGGTAGGGTAGGTAGGAATCTCAATAAAGCTCAGCTTGTGAGCATTTAGTTAGTTGATTTATTTTGCTTTGAATAAATATTCAGAAAATACAAAATAGAAAGAGAAGCAGGTTTAACAAGATCAAAATCATAGTTGAAATTAAGAAAGAAAGGTGACTCTAAGAAGCTCAAAATCCATCACAAGAAGAGGGAAGAATGTTGGTGATTTTCAAATCTGAAGACTTCAAATTTTATTTTTAATTTTTGCAAAGTTTAGTCCATATGAAGCTTGTCTTTATGCCATGGACCCACAACAAATTAGACAGTCTAATCCTGGTTTTCCTGTATTTAAATTTCTATTTTAGAATGTAGAAAATGAAAATTTGTCAGACAGTTTAATCCTAATAGATAGTAGTTTAGGTAGAGAAGCTATGAGTCCAACTGTTTAATCTAGTCTTATGGAGGAATATGGGTAGAATTAGATTAGTTTTTTCTGTCAATAAAAAATGATGATGTGAAAGGTTTGCAAGTCTAAATGCACTTTGAAGAAAAAGTGTTAGGACAGTAGGATGGGTAGGTATATTGTTTGGGGAAGTATTGATGCTGATAATATCCAACATGTTTGTGACAACTGATCAAAGAAGAAAAATATGGTCAAGTTCTAGGCATCTGGCCTACTTCCAAAGATTATTTCTGAGATTCTTGACATCTTCAAGAAGATGCCATCCCCATGTGGAGCCACTGTTAGCCATATATAATATTTTTTCAAAGAAAACAGGTGGCTAAATATGTTTCTGGGCCTTAAAGAGAAACATTTCCTTTGTAAATATATCATTCTTGAAGCCTCCATGTGTCTTTTATCCTTTAAAGAATCTTCACCTTTTTTTCCATTAATGAACCTTGCTGCTTAGTAAAGAAACTGTTTTTAAAGGCCTCCATCTTCCCCATTTCCCCTAATTCATACTTCATTTTCTTTCATCCCCTTCATGAATCCCCTTTGATAAGGTTTAAAAACTCTTTTTTAATCTTATCGGAACCCTCAAAACCCTCTGAAAAACCTTCATTTTGGCCTAAAAATCCACTTTCCATCATTTAGGCCTTAAGCCTCTTTCGGCCCTAGCCCTAGCCCCTTTTCCGCATGTGACCTCATCCCGCGACCAAGAGCTAGCCCCCATCGCGTAATCACAATCGGGGTTTATAGTTTCTTTGTTATATGTTTATTTTAAAATTCCAATGCGATGAGCCCCTTTCTCCTCTGATCCACCGATTTGATCTGGACCATTGAATCCACAAGAACCAATGTCCAGGATTCAATCGCGCTTCGCTCGCAGCCCTCGTCATTGCATCCGCCGATTTGATCTAGACCATTGAATCCAAAATCTCCAACGGCCAGGATTCAATCGTGCTTCGCCCATAGTCCTCCGAAATCACACCCATCGATTCAATCCGGACTGTTGAATCCACAAGAACCAATGGCCAGGATTCAAACGTGCTTTGCTCATAGCCCTCGTCATCGCATTCGCCGATTTGATCTGGACCATTGAATCTACAAGAACCAACAACCAGGATTCAATCGCGCTATGCTCATAGGACTTCCGTCACCCTCCGATCAATTCCGACTGTTGATCTCCCCTCTGATCTAACGTCCAGCGCTTAATCACACATCGCAAACTCAAAGACCCTGGTGCTGTGGCCTCTTTCCTTTTCTCTGATGTGATTTAATCCCAGTCGTTCATTCTGCCAGATCTGACAGTTCGCGCTTCATCACATCATGCTTGTCCCTCACGTAATCCTCCACCATCTCGACCTCCAATTAAATCTCCACCGTTGATTAAGTTTTATCGGACGGTCCACATTAATTCTGCTCTTCGAACCCACCCTTCTCATTCTCCCCCATCGACAGATCACGACCGTCCATCCTCACGATCCGATGGCTCGCATTGACCTCAGTAATCGACCCCGCCTTCTTTCACCCGTGCATCTAACCTTATGTCGCGTTTCACCCACACCGTTAGATCTTCCACACATCATCCAACCACTAAAAATGCATATCACGTAATTTCTGCACCAGAGAGTTAATGTTTCAAAATTACGCGAAATGGGCGGTTTTAGAAATCCATGTGGCGATCAGTGTACAAAATCACGTTTTTTTGGGCATTTCTGCTTTCCCCCTTTTTGTTGCACGAATACCACTCTGGTTTTCCACCTCACCCCCCCTTTGCAATGTAACTCTAGATTAAATCTCAACTGTTGATCCTTGAGATCGGACGGTCCTGACTTAATTTCACTCCCATTTGTTTATCCACCATCTAACCTTCTGAATGACTCCATCAAAAGATCTCGACCGTTGATTGTTCTAATATAACAGCCCACGTTATATCTCATTTTAATTTCATCCAACATTCATCTGATCTCCAAACGAATTCATCGAACAATATCCACCGTCGATTATTCTAATCCGACGGTCCACGTTCATCCTCGCACCAGACTCCCATCAGACCTATTTTTTCGCCTTCCACCATGATTTTTGTCACATTTTCGCTGCATCAAGTATTTTCCACCACGGCTCCTCCATCCCCACGATCCTTTGAAGCATTCCTCCCTCACTCTCCCTGGTTTTTATAACATGTTTCTCATTTTTTGTAGGTTTCAAAGGTGGTGAATTCACACTGTTTTCACAATCATGGCCCTGGCACAAAAAGACTATCACGGAGCCAAGATTTTAGAGGAAGAAATCTCTGAAAAAGGGTTAAGGCATAATTTTGAAAATTAAGAAGCCTAATCCACAATCAGCACATATTAAATACAAATCATTGATCGCAGTAGCGTAGAGGATATATCAGCAAGACATTCCTTTTACTGAAGAAAGGACCAAATCACTACTACCCATTCTCTATTCTTCATCGAAACCAGAGCAACTACTATTCTAACAAAGGAGTCCTAAAAACTGTCAATGCATTAGTTACAAAACATCGAAGACTTGAAAGACAGATCTTCACATTTCTTGTCTCAGAGTACAAACAGAGTATTACGGCCAAGAAAGTACCTCCAAGAAAATACCCTTGGAATTATTATCAAACTGACGAAGACCCCTAATTCATCCAAAGAGTACTGAAAGTTAATGTAAAGATATTAAAATGCAATGGGCTTCAAAAACACTTCTCCCTCTGTTTTAATGAATCATTTAAGTTATATCTACTACTACTATCACTCTTTCACCTATAAGAACTCATTAAAAATACATTGTAAAGGGTTGGTCGTTGGGATTTTATTGATTGTTTGAATTGTTATTGAGAGAAGGAGCTGAGTAGTTTGTAATATAGTAGAATGGGAAGAGAATTTTGGACTGTAAAAAGCCACTGGACTCAAAGTATGTGACTGATTTTGCACATCAATTAAACAAGCAGATTCACAGGATCTTGGTCTATATTATTGGTGATGTTTTCCTCACTGTAATTGTCTTCTTTCATGTTTTTTGTACTTTCCATTATTCTCTGATAAAGAACAACAAGCATAGATTAGGGCATACTGTTGGAAGTACCCTAAATCTCACTTTCAAATCTTTATCCTTATGTTTTCCTCTGATTGTGTATCTAAGAAAAAATTCAACATAATTTAACCAATATAGAAGTTGGTCTGTCCATGCTTACTGATGTATGAATTTTGAGTTTGTCTCTTAGATGTTCTTGTTTGGTTTCAGCCAAAAGATTTAGGAAACTGGGAGATTTAGAGTTAGCCCTGTCCCACTAAGTTCCTTTTCTAACAGCTAGCCTTTCTAAGATCCCTTTGAGTTGGTGTCCAAGCAGTGAAGGTTAAAAGACTTTCTCTAATCTTAGGCCTTAATCTGTGTTTAATATTAAAAAATTTCTACTTTCTGAAAGTGGTTATGGGGACTGTTGGATTTTCTTCCTTAGGAGGATGCTGAAAGCAATCTCAGTTAAAAGTATTTACCTAATCTTAGGCTACCCTTTATGTCTTTATCGAGAGTTCCCTTTGAAGTATGTCAAAATCAGGCTAGGTTAAAAGTCCTTACCTAATCTTAGGCTGCACTTTGGTTTCTTTCTTTCACCCCACTTCTTAATGTCCCATCTCACCATCTATCTAAAAATATCCTTTGGTATAGATGACTTTCCCTATGGAAACCCTTGGATAGATGTTATGCAAGTAAAGCCTTTCATGACTCCATAGCCCAATGGATTGGCACTTCTCTTGACCTATCTTCCCATGCTGAAACATCCTTCTATTTAGTTTGTTCTCCACTTGCATAACCTTCTCAGTTAATGATCTCTAACCAAACCAACAAACAAAACTAAACTCTTGTGCTTCATAACTAGCCTAATACCTTAATTTGACCTTTAAAGATATATCATTCTTTACATTTATAGAGAGATCTCTCTCTGGATCCAAGAGGGCTAGATCCTAGGATCCCAAAGTGGTTTGATGTTGTCTTGTCTTTTGGTCTTGCCAATCTGGCCAAAACACAGGAACCACAACATAATGGCGACTCCACTGGGGACTCTGAGTGAATTTCATATTATACATCCTTAAGATCTCAGAAGACCCATTATCTCATTAGATTGGTATTTAATTGCTGATGGTGTACAACAGCTCATCTCAAATTTTTGAAATCCTCCACCTAGACTCCACAACCCCTAAAAGACCAAATGACTCCACTGGTAGAAGACCCTGAACTGGTTGAGAAGATACAGTGACCTCTTTTTACAAACATGGATCTAAGTATGGACAGAGAAGCAAAGCTAAATGCTTTACTGGATAGAATTACAAGAATGATGTACATACTTAGTGAAAAAATGATGGAGAGGTATGAGGCTAATTTAAATATCAATGATCTAGAGTAGCCCATGATTTTTCCAGAACAAGAACAAACTCAAGAGAAGAAGCTCTAACAAGATCAAAACTAGAGCTGAAATGAAGAAATAAAGGTGACTCTAAAAAGCTCAAAATCTGAGTCACAAGAAGAGGGAAGAATGCTGGTGATTTTCAGATCTGAAGCCTTCAATTTTTTTTTTAATTTCTACAAAGTTTAGTCGATGTGCTGCTTGTATTTATGCCATCGACCCAAAACAAATCAGACAGTCTAATCTTGGTTTGTCTGTATTTAAATTTCTATTTTAGAATGTAGAGAATGAAAATCTATCAGACAGTTTAATCCTGACAAATAGTAGTTTAGGTGGAGAAGCTATGAGTCCAACTATTTAATCTAGTCTCATGGAGGAATAAGGGTAGAATTAGATTAGTTTTTGATTTCAATAAAAAATGATGATGTGAAAGGTCTGCAAGTCTAAATGCACCTTGAGGAAAAAATGTTAGTACAATAGGATGGGTAGGTAGATTGTTTGGGGAAGTATTGATGTTGATATAATATCCATCATGTTTGTGACAGCTGATCAAAGAAGAAAAAGATGGTCAAGTTCTAGGCATCTTGCCTACTTCCAAATATTATTTCTGAGATTCTTGACATCTTCGAGAAGATTCCATCCCCATGTGGAGCCACTGTTAGCCATCTATAATATTTTATCAAAGCAAACAGGTGGCTAAATATGTTTCTGAGCCTTCAAGAGAAACATTTCCTTTGTAAATCTATCATTCTTGAAGCCTCCATGTGTCTTCTATCCTTTAAGGAATCTTCACTGTTGTTTCCATTAATAAACCCTACTGCTTATGAAAGAAACTGTTTTTAAAGGCCCCCATCTTCCCCATTTCCCCTCATTCATACTTCATTTTCTTTCATCCCCTTCATGAATCCCCTTTGATAAGGTTTAAAAGCTCTTTTTTAATCTTATTAGAACCCTCAAAACCCTCTGAAAAACCTTCATTTTGGCCTAAAAATCCACTTTCTAGCATTTAGGCCTTAAGCCCCTTTCGGCCCTAGCCCTAGCCCCTTTTCTGCATGTGACCTCATCCCGCGACCAGGAGCTAGCCCCCATCACGCAATCACAATCGGGGTTTATAGTTTCTTTGTTATACGTTTATTTCAAAACTTTGATGCGATGAGCCCCTTTCTCCTCCGATCCGCCGATTTGATCTGGACCATTGAATCCACAAGAACCAATGGCCAGGATTCAATCGCGCTTTTCTTGCAGCCCCCGTCATCGCATCTGCCGATTTGATCTAGACCGTTGAATCCACAAGAACCAACGGCTAGGATTCAATCATGCTCTGCCCATAATACTCCAATATCACACCCGTCGATTCAATCCATATCGTTGAATCCATAAGAACCAATGGCCAGGATTCAATCGTGCTTCGCTCGCAGCCACCATCATCACATCCACCGATTTGATCTGGACTGTTGAATTCACAAGAACCAATGGGCAGGATTCAATCGCACTCCGCTCATATGACCTCTGTCATTACACCCTTTGATCAATCCCAACTGTTGATCTCCCCTCTGATTCGATGGCCAACGCTTAATCACACATCGTGAACTCAAAGACCTTGTTGCTCTGGCCTCTTTCCTTTTCTCTGATGTGATTTAATCCCAGCCGTTCATTCCACCAGATCTGACGGTTCGCGCTTCATCGCATCGTGCTTGTCCCTCACGTAATCCTCCACCATCCTGACCTCCAATTAAATCTCCACCGTTGATTAAGTTTTATCAGACAGCCCACATTACTTCTGCTCTTCAAACCCACCCTTCTCATTCTCCCCCATCGATAGATCTCGACCGTCCATCCTCATGATCCGATGGCTCGCATTGACCTCAGTAATCGACCCCGCCTTCTTTCGCCCGTGCATCTAACCTTATGTCGCGTTTCACCCACACCGTCAGATCTTCCACACATCATCCAACCGCTAAAAATGCATATCACGTAATTTCTGCACCCGAGAGTTAATGCTTCAAAATTACGCGAAATGAGAAGTTTTAGAAATCCATGTGGCGATTAGTGTATGGAATCACATTTTTTTAGGCATTTCTTCTTTCCCCCTTTTTTTTGCATGAATACTACTTTGGTTTTCCAGCTTACCCGCCCTCCACAATGTAACTCCAGATTAAATCTCAACCATCGATCCCTAAGATCAGACGATCTTCACTTAATTTCACTCCCATTTGTTTATCCAGCATCTAACCTCTCGAATGAGTCCATCAAAATATATCAACCGTTGATTGTTCTAATCTAATAGCCCGTGTTATATCGCATTTTCATTTCGTCCACCATTCATCCAATCTCCCAACGACTTCATCAGACAATATCCACCATCGATTATTCTAATCCGATGGTTCATGTTCATCCTCGCACCAAACTCCCATCAGACCTGTTTTTTCGTCTTCCACCATGGTTTTCATCACATTTTCGCTGCATCCACCGTTTTCCACCACTGCTACTCCATCCCCACAAGCCTCTGATGCAGTCCTCCCTCACTCCCCCTAGTTTTTATAACATGTTTCTCATTTTTTGGAGGTTTCAAAGGTGGTGAATTCACACCGTTTTCATAGTCACGGCCCTGGCATAGAAATACTATCACAGAGCCAAGATTTCAGAGGAATAAATCTCTGAAAAAAGGTTAAAGGCATAATATTGAAGATTAAGAAGCCTAATCCACAGTTAGCACAGATTAAATACAAATCATTGATCACAGTAGCAGAAAGGATATCTCAGCAGGACATTCCTTTTACTGAAGAAAGGACCAAATCACTACTACCCATTCTCTATTCTTCATCGAAACCAGAGCAGCTACTATTCTGACAAAGGAGTCCTAAAAACTGTCAGTGCATTAGTTACAAAGCATGGAAGACCTGAAAGACAGATCTTCGAATTTGTTCTCTTAGATTACAAATAGAGTATTACAGCCAGGAAAGTACCTCCAAGAACATACCCTTGGAGTTATTATCAAACTGATGAAGACCCCTAATTCATCCAAAGAGTACTGAAAGTTAATGTAAAGATAATTAAAATGGAATGGGCCTCAAAAACACTTCTCTCTTTGTTTTAATGAATCATTTAAGTTCTATATACCACTACTATCACTCTTTCACTTCTAAGAACTCATTGAAAATACATTGTAAAGGGTTGGTCGTTGGGATTTTATTGATTGTTTGAACTATTATTGAGAGAAGTAGCTGAGTAGTTTGTAATATAGTAGGTTGGGAAGAGAAGTTTGGACTGTAAAAAGCCACTGGACTGAAAGTATGTGACTGGTTTTTCTCATCAATTAAACAAGCAGATTCACAGGATCCTGGTCTATATTATTGGTGATGTTTTCCTCACTGTAGTTGTCTTATTTCATGTTTTTCATACTGTCCGTTATTCTATGATAAAGAACAGCAAGCATAGATTAGGAAATACTATTGGCAGTACCCTAAATCTCATTGTCAAATCTTTATCTTTATGTTTTCCTCTGATTGTGTATCTAAGAACAAATTCAACATAATTTAACCAATATAGAATTTGGTTTGTCCATGCTTACTGATGTATGGATTTAGAGTTTGTCTCTTAGATGTTCTTGTTTGGTTTTAGCTGAAAGAATTAGGAAACTGGGAGATTTAGAGTTAGCCCTGTCCCACTAGGTTCCTTTCCTAACAGCTAGCCTTTCTAAGATCCCTTTGAGTTGGTGTCCGAGCAGGGAAGGTTAAAAGTCTTTCTATGATCTTAGGCCTTACCTTGTGTTTAATCTTAAATGTTTTCTAGTTTCTGAAAGTGGTTATGAGGACTGTTGGATTGTCTTCCTTAAGAGGATGCTGAAAGTAGTCTTAGTTAAAAGTCTTTACCCGATCTTAATCTACCCTTTGTGTCTTTATCGAGAGTTCCCTTTGAAGTATGTCAAAAGCGAGCTAGGTTAAAAGTCCTTACCTGATCTTAGGCTACACTTTGGTTTCTTTCTTTCACCCCACTTCTTAATGTCCCATCTCACCATCTATCTAAAAATATCCTTTGGTATAGATGACTTGCCCTATGGAAGCCCTTGGATAGTTGTTATGCAAGTAAACCCTTTCATGACTCCATAGCCCAATGGATTGGCACTTCTCTTGACGTGTCTTCCCTCGCTGAAACATCCTTCTATTTAATTCATTCTCCACTTCCATAACCTTCTCAGTTAACGATATCCAACCAAACCAACAAACAAAACTAAACCCTTGTGCTTCATAACTAGCCTAATACCTTAACTTGACCTTTAAAGACATATTATTCTTTAGATTTATAGAGAGATCCCTCTCTGGATCCAGGAGGGCTAGATCCTAGGATCCCAAAGTGGTTTGATGTTGTCTTGTCTTTTGGTCTTGCCAATCTGGCCAAAACACAGGAACCACAACACATCCCTTTTTCCTTCAAAAGTGTATGGTGATGTGGTTCTTACTAAACCACGTGGTCAAGTGGGGGGGTTGGTGTTAGATAACTATTTTCAAAAAAGTTTCAGAGTATCGCTACTCCTATGAAGTATGCAAATTAGCTTTTTTGTATTTTTCAATATTTTGGAAACAACATGAAAAGGGAAATCTTAAAATACTGCTAAAACAAAATCAAACATGTACTATATACCTCCCCGAAAATGACACCAAAAAGGGGTGAGCCCTAGTATTGCACCAAGAGTGCTGCAACTCCCAGGGGCTGCTCTACTTTACTTTATCAACCCAGGGTTCATACAAACTTTGATATGACAGTTTTGTATACACAAATGATTAATTATATTCATGTCATCCTCTTCTGCTTTACTAAAGGGTTTCGTTTCTTAAATTATGAGAAAAACTGGAAAGTAAATTACTGTAAGAAAATGAAAGAAAGGAAATTAAGCTAAAGTGCTGAAAATAAATGATAAGAATGAACTAATTTAATTGGAGAAAAAAGAACTGACTAAAAAGAAACTGAGCTAACTTGCTGAAAATAAATGGTAGAAAGGAAACTAATTCTAAACCATACTTAACTTGGCCAAATAGTTAAATGCATTCTACTTATCCTATGATCTATCGACCTTGATCTTATCCTTGCAACTAAATTATCCATGAATTAATTCTATTTAAAAAGAGTTAATTTTCAGCTTGGAGGAAGAAAAAGGGCTAAAAGAGCGAATTGAGGGCTTTGTGCATGAAACAGGGCTTAGAAATGGAAAGGGAGGGTTAAACCCTTAGAAAAATTGATTATAACGTGAGAAATGACTTTGGAGCAGAAAGAATTGAAAACGGATTAGAGGCAGGAAGAGGAGGTTTAAAACCTTATAAAATCTTATTATATTGCAAGAAATGGATTTGGAGTGGAAAGAATAGAAAAATGCACTGGCGGAGATGCGATGGAGGTAAAAGTTGCAATGTGCGATGTCGCAATCACAAATTCGCGAGTTTGAATGGATATTGGTAAGCATTTAATGGGAATAAACAAAAATGTGCGAAGTGTGATGTGGTAAAGGTTGTAGGAGGTGATGTGCGATGGGTATGACATGGCGGCAAAAGGAAAAATGGAAAATTTGTGGGTTGCGATGTGTGATATGGTAGGTTTAGCGAAGTGCGATTTGCGATACGGTAAAGGTTACGGGCTGTGATTTGTGATGCAGATGATGTGGCAGTGAAAGGAAGAAAGGGAAAAGTTGCGATTTGTGATTTGAGATTTTGCAATATCGCAATCACAAAAAATGAGTGGTAATTGTTAAAGTAAATATTTAAATGTTGTGATCTATTAAGTGCAACATACGATGGTGGGAGTCTCGAGGAGGAAGGAGAAGGTCAGGTTTTCGATGGTTTTCAAGCATTTTTGCATTAAAACGAGTCCGACGCTGGTGACCGATAGAACGAAGGAAGAAGGTAGGAAATCAACGAAGGAGAGTGGTAAGCTTTTAAGGAAAAGGGTAAGTGGTGTGAAGTGTAATTTCGAAATATCACAATCACAAGAAACGAGCTCTAAAGTCTTCAAAGAAAAAAGGGAAACGCTAAATGTTGCAATTGCGAAGTGCGATGTACGGTGGGGGGAGTCTCGAGGAGAAAAGGAGGAGGTTGGTTTTTTTGGTGGTTTTGAATGGTTTTGAACGCGTTTTGCATAGAAATAATAATGTAGTCGTGAAGGAAGAAAGCAAAGAAAGAAGGCCTTGAATGGCTAAGTGTGTTAGGCAAAGGAAAGGTAAGTACAATGTTGAGATGAGAAGAGAAGGAATGGAATGGAGGCATAAGAATAATGCTCAAAAATGAAACACACCTACGGATTATGCATGGGAGATAGGCAAAAATGCATGATGAAATAGTGAAGGAAGGGCTTGGACTTGGTAACACAAATTCTTCCCAAAAATTGAACAGAAAGCAATTTTTGGCTTGTGGGAAGGTCTGCCCGTACTCGAACTCTATTGACAGAGATGAGAGGGGGGAGACTTGACACAGTTTTGTATTTTTTCCTCTATTTCGCTATGCATAAGCAATTGAAACTATAACAGCACAAAAACTAAATAGCAATGAAAATTATCGGAAGCAGATCTAACTTTAATGGCAAAAGAAAAACTAGCTAAATGATAGAAAGGAAAAGATAATAACAGCATAGAAGTTGAGGCACATGGATTGTGCCCTACCCCACGAGCCTAGCCCTCTGAACTTGAATCAATCAAATGGAATCAGTCTGATCATTTCATAAAAGAATAACTGTATACATCTCTAAAAGTTTCGATCCTTGAATAAAACAAAAAACTTCAATATTTTATCACAATAATTCTGAATGGAATCGAGACTAGGATAGACTAACTCTTCCTAGCTCTAGCTCTACTCTATTTATTCTATAGGGAAGCTACCAACAACTCCCTAGAAAATGGTGATTGAGTCCACTAGACTCCAAGTAAACCAAGATTGAGTGCTCTCCTCTTTGAGTTGCTCGGCTACCTCTGGAATTCAAATTGCTGGAGAGAATCCTTGGGGATCCTTTGGCTACTTATGGAATTCGAATTACTGGAGAGGGATCTCGTGAGGATCCTTTGGTTGCCTTGAAGAGTTAAGGAGGTTGGAAAATTCCCTTGAATCTCTCCACAATTTCTCCCTAATTCCCTGATGTTGTGCTCATTTATTCTCCAATCTTGATCTTCCAGTGGTAGGGAGCAAGTCCCTAAATCATCTCCTTCTCCAAATCTGTACAATTTGCCAAATATTTCTACAATAATCTACAAAAATAACCAATATTAGGAAAAAATATGCAACTACGTTTAATCCTTCCTAAGAGCATATTAAAGCATAAGAAAACATTATTAAGTGCAGAAGGAGAGATTTAATATATCCTTTTATGTACATAAGGAAGGTAGATGGGCCTTAGTTTATGTCTAATTTAGAGGCCCATCACTAGCATCTGTCATTTTAAGAATCCAACCTAGACCCAAGGTCATGGAAATTCAACATTGAGTTCATCTCATGAATGTTGTTTAGCTATTTTTTTTTGTTGGATAAGATTATGGTTGAAAATATGGATCATTGTACTCTCTCTCTTACTGAATCGTTCAATGACAATCTAATAAGAAGAATAATTTGAAAGGGTTTTCCCCGTAGTGGGTTTTTCTCTAGTCTTTGACCAATCCTAGTGTCTCTATGTGTGAAATATTTTCTTCTATTGTTCCTTTATGTTCCGTTGCAATGATTATGATGGTGCTCTTTCTATATAATTACATATGCTGTTGAATAATGTTATATATCTGAATAATGACATGATGATGTGCGGTGAATTTAATATGTAATTGAAGAAATTCAATTATCTAAAGCAAAGAACAATATAGGCCTAAGAAAATTTAACATGGGTGGGGGTTGGTGTAGTGGAAATAATTCTTAAAGGCCTTGTTAATTAAAAATTATGTGATAAAAAATATGTTGAAAAAAAAATATTTTTGTCTCACCTTTTCTTCCCTTTAAAGGGATATCTAATGACCAAACCAAAGGTACAACCATGGACTCTTTTTTATCCCTTGTTGCTAATATTTTTATGGAATATATTGATATTTTAGCCTTAAACAACATTCATTAACCCTAAGTGTTGTTTTCTATTTATCAATGATACCTTCATCTTTTGGCCTCATGGTCTCATGGCCATCCCTATTTGATATTTGTCTTTAACCATCTTAGTGAATCTCTCTCGATATTTAATCTATTATATAAATTCAAAAGAAAAAATCTCTTCCCCTTTTAGATGTCCTCAACTCTCATCTTCCTGATAGCACCTCCACCCACCAAGTTTATAAGAAAAAGATTCATACCAAGTGATACCTTCATGCCTATTCTCACTATCACTGGACCCAAACAAACCTACTATTCTAAAAACTCGAATTCATTTCTTTGAAATAAAAAAGAATACCTTAAAAGGACCCTTATGTCCAATTAGTGTACCTAATCTTTCAAATTAATAAATCCTTCCACTCAAATTTCCATTTTAAAGACAACATTTTTTCCTCTTACTTAACCCTAGTTTTCATTTCTCTTCTCTACATGTACATCTACAGTACTAATCAAATTTCTAATATTTTGTCCAAAAATATATCAAATTATTTTTAAACCCTATAAAAACCTTAAACAATTATTAGAATCGTATAAAGACAAATGTGATATTATGCTTGGCCAAAAAGTTGATCAAATCCCTTACTCCTATAAAAAAAAACCATACATAAGTCAAATTAGTAAAAACCTTGAATAATTATTTGAATCCTATGAAGACAAATGTGGTATTATGCTTGGCCAAAAATTTATCAAATCAATAAAAACCTTGCACAATTATTTGAATCCTATGATGACATATGTGCTTCGCCAAAAAAATTTCAAATGTGATATTATGCTTGGCCAAAAAGTTTATCAAATTAATACAAATTAATAACTTATTCAAAGTTGGTCTCAACGAACATACAACTAACATAATATAAACATTGTATTCTAACATAATCTAACCAGTACCAAAATTTTTAAGTCAACACGTGAACTCTCAGGGCATATAATTTAGAAATTTTATAGTTAAAAAAAAATAATAATAATTAAATAACCAAAACAAAACTTAATAATTATAATAATAAAAATGACTATAAATTTAGCCAACTATAAAATTTCATTATATCAAATAATTTTTCTTTTCTATTTTTTAGTGTTTAATTTTTATTTGTCTCCCAAATACTATTTTTTTCCCTTGAATCATTATTTTCTTTATTTTATTCTTTATATTTTTAAATATAATTTATATCTCTCTAATAAACAATGAAATGTTAGATTTAGAGCTTTTGTGATCCATAATGTAGATAGAAAAACTTTGAGATTAATCTTAATGATATGATTAATCCAAAAAAAATTTATCTAAACAACAAAATTTTTAAATTTCACAAATTTCACATTAACATTAAATAATGTCTATTAATTTTAAAGGGTTATTAAATTATTTTATTAAAAAAAAAAAAATCAAAATAATTATTTTTTGATATTTATTTTAACATTGTTTTTAATATAAGTGATATTTATCTAAAAGACAAGAATTTTCAAAATATTTACAATTTCTTTTTAAAAATATAAATAACATAAAAAAATTATTTATAAAATTTAAAATTTTGTTTTGGATCATGTAGATAAAGAGTGATTGGTTCTTTATCAAAAAAAATTTTGATATGAAGTCACAAGTTCAATTCTATATCTCTAAGGATATTGACAAACATTTCATGATGTGAAGTCACTAGTTCAATTCCATATCTTGAGTGATATATTTTAATATGATGAAGAAAATGTAGTCCTACTCAACTTACAAAAACAAATATATTATATAATAAATAAATTACAAATTAAAAAAAAAAAAAAATTCTATATATTACATAATAAATAGTTTATGAATTAAAAAAAATTCTTAATATTTGAAACTCATTTCATAAAAACATATTTATAACTTACTTGTTTTGAAAAGTTTTCAGATTTATTTTTCCTATATAGTTTGTTTAAAATGCAACAAGAATTCATTGAAATCACAATTTTGATAGGTAAAATCTACACAATAGAAGTGCTCAAGTTTTTCATTACGCTGAATCTATATAAATGCAAACTGAATCCGTAGTCAAAAAACCAGTTTAAATAACATAAATCAAAATTTCATTTCAAATTTTGCAACTAATTAAATTCCTACCACAAAAAAATCCACTTCAGACTCCAAAAAATCACATTAAATACCACTCCATCCGTGAATGGTTGCCTCTATTCATCGTTTTTAAACGCAATCTCACAGTTCGGAAGATTTCTAATCGCATCAGGAATTTCTATCTAATTACAACCGTGGAGATTTAGATACTTCAAATTTTGAAGTTCTCCTATTCTAGAAGACAACGATTTTAGATTTTTATAGAAATTAAGATACAAAAATTGAAGACGTGAAAGATTAGCTATTTCGTCAGGTATAGCTTCAATCTCAATGAAACCAAGAAACATAAATTCGAGCTGTGTCAATTGCCACAATGATGTTGGCAATGATCTTACGGCCGTGCCATGAAAGTCTAATACCCTCAAAGAGGTAAGATTCAGTAAAAATGTTTCTGGAATTTCTTGCAATCCCTCATTTTCTCCAAGGTATAAAGCAACTAGATTGGGACATCTCAATTCCTTTGCCGGCAACGTCATAATATCATTGCCCAAAACTGATATTCGCCTGCAATTTTCTGAACCTGGGATATGAGGGAAATGTTGAAGGCTTTGACGTGCCCTCAATACACAATTCTCCTCATTTTCTCCAATGTAAATTGCCATGTCATGGAGGACATCATGGACACTGATAACATCCTCTTCCATCTGGAACAAGATGCGATTTACAAGTAACTTTACATAGCTCTCCGTCGTCTTTAACATATAGTCATAGTCTGCATCTTCTTTGGTCTTAACTAGGCCTTCTGCGATCCATATTTGTGCCATTGCTTCCACTGGTATTGCAGCATCTTCAGTAAACATGGCACAGTAAAGAAAACAGTTTTTCAAGTTAGCATTGTGCAGACTATCGTAACTCCATCTCAATCTCTGATAAAATTCTCCATTAATTAGAGGATGGGTTATTGGAAAATTTAAATCTGCTTTTTGCATTTGCTTTAAGGTAAGCTCCCACTCATCTAAGGTTGCCTTGCCCATCATTGTTGAGGCTATTACATTTATTACCAATGGTAACCCTTTACAGTCCTCGGCTACCTCGCGCGCAATACTCTCTATATGCTTCGGAACATGGCCGTCTTCGAAAGCTACTTTTACAAACAACTCCCACGCCTCCTCTCTTCGTAAGGGTTGTATTTCTATGAACTGTTTTGCATTCATTTCTTGAATCAGATCTCTATTTCGAGTTGTGAATACAACTTTTCTCTCTTTGTTCTTTCCAAACTGCACGCCCAATTCATTCAGAGAGAGTACCCTCCACATGTCGTCTAAAACCAAAAAGAATTTCTTGGTCTTCAAATGTGCACACAACTTCATCTTCCTCATATAAGAGGAACAGTTGTTCACATCTAAATTAATTGCAGAAGCAATATCACTTGATCAAAAACATTGCTAACCTTGTAGGTGTTGTAGACCTTTTTAAGAAACGTTGTTTTTCCAACACCACCCATACCGTACACCCCAATTAGGCCAACATTGGGACCTTCTAAAACCCAACTCTGTAGGTGCGTCTTCGCAGATTTAATTTCCAACCCGACCAATCCGGTGTCAGGTTCGTCCTGAAGTAGTGCTTCTGCCTGTTGTGCTGCCGAGGACACAATCTGTTGAGCACTGCAAAACACGAAAAAGTCGTTTCGAAACTGATCATGGAGCTCATGAATAGTACTGTTCCATTCTCGGATTTTCTTAAAGACTTTGGGCTTGCAAAAGAGGCAGTCAATGCACTGCTGCAACCACGGGCGTTGTGAGCGATGGATCAACTCTCTAGCCTCTCCAATTTTACGTTGCATCCTTAGCAAACAATTCTTTAGAGAATCCGGTGCCTCCCTCTGCTGATCCTGGAACTGAGAGCTAATATCAAGCAAGAGGCTCTTCATACGATATAACTGCTCTGCTAGAAGTTCACGGTTTTCATCCAAATGAATTATATCATCTATTAAAAAAAAAAAAAAAAACCAAGACAACAGATTATGAATATAACAAGAAAGAGATTTCTATCAGACAAGGAAGGGATGTGAAATGTATGAAGGCTCTCCTCAGAAGCAAAGCCACCATTCATTCAGCGTGAGATGCTAAAATTCATTTAATTGCGAGGATGCACATATATATGGCCATTGCGAGTTAGATTCATTGGAGGGTCCAGCTCTAAAGTTAATAATTGACATTGATGTTATCTTCCGCATGAATCACAAAGTTAAAAGAGCACCATTTTTAACTAGATTTTGTGTGTGGGTATCATTCAAATGGTTATTAACAAAATTAATTATTATGCAGTAAGGCATTTCTATTTAAAACAACTCCCCTAGTTGCTACTGTGTCCATGTCTGAGCCATTGGATCAAATGTTAGACGATTGAATTGTTTTAGGCCATTAAATCCACAAGTAAATAGATTTATATATATTTTTTATAATGTTAGTTTTTTTTTCTAAGTTAGATTGAATTTAGGTTTTGATGACTTTTAAGTTAAAATGTTTTAAAAATATGTTATATTTTTATATGTAAACGTAAATAGTTTTATATATGTTTTTTAATAGTATTTGTTTTTTTTTAATAAGTTAAATTGAATTTAGGTAATAAAATAAAATAATAATAAATTATAAAAAGAGCCCATGGTATTGACCCATGGTATTCATGTGGAATATAGTTTATTTAAAGGGGGAAATTAAGATGGTCTAGATCAATCTTAACTTTGGATTTAGCAAGAGCCAAAAGGGATCAAATGTCTTGATATGCAAACCTCTTTTAGAGTGAAAAGAGAATCCCTCTGATAAATAATATGTCTAAACTCAGTATTTAATAAATTTATTTTCAGTTGTTTATAACCATTATTCTTTTAATATTTTACTCAATAAAATGTATCTAAATTTTTATACATCCAAATATACATAGTTTTTCTTGTTCTATATTATTTTTGTTACAACTATTTTATTATTCCAAAAATAGATGGTTTTTTTGTTATATATTATTCATGTTACAACAATTTTATTATTCATGAGTAGTATTTTTTAATATATATATAAAAATAAATTAATAATGAATTTTTTAAAAGTATGCAATAATGATGAATGTTCATAATTCTCATTTCTTAATTAACACTAAATTTTCCTCTAATTACTTAATTGTAATAGTTTGTAACTACCTAAAAATTTGTAACTACATAGAAACTCTTTCAAAAAAAAAATTGTTAATGAATATCAAATATTATTATCATCAAATATATATCTTAAAAATATACAATTATAATTATATATAATTACAAAATAATATTTTTAAAATTAATGTATAAATTCAATTGTGAAAGTGCACTATTTTAATGATATAACTTGTTGAGATTGCAACAAGATGATGAGGTTAGTGGAAACAAGCCGCCTTCACTAAGTGGGCCCGTAGGCTATTTTTGGCACAAGTTTATTTTTAGACTATGTCTATCTTTAGACATGTCAATCATGTTCTATGAGTTGCAGGATGCTATTTGTGAATGGTTGGTCAAGTTGGAAAAAATAGATGGACTTCTATTTTTAGACATATTGGACAGAATCTATTTTTAGATTACCAGTCCAAAAATAGATATGTCGAATATTATTAGCTCTTAATAATATTTGGACTATAAACATTATCTTATTCTCTTGGAGCACTTCAGTTAAGTGCACAGATGTGGCACAGGAGCTGACAGAAGGAATTACGCTGTTCTTGAGGGTTGAGTGAAGTTATTGCATGGATACTTCAGTTAGAACTCATGTGACAGAGTTTGGTGGAGTTATTGAGCTAGTTGATGGAGTTGTGTTCAGTTTAACTGAGTTAAACATAGTTGAGCTAGTTGTATCTAGTTTAACTGATTGATACACTAGTGAGAGTGGTGTGAGTTAATTATTAATTAATTCACTAATTATTAACTCATTAATCAACTAAAGAATACATCAGTTAACTACAGTGCATGGACAGTTTCAGTGGAGACCAGTGAAGAGGTAGGTGAAAGAGCAGTGTGACTATCAGTTGTGACTATACTGTTGCATGATTTGCAACACAAAATGATTGGAGATGCCAATGAGCATTGCGCAGTCAAGGCTGGACCAATTAGAGTTCATTCAGAGCCATTCTTCAACAGGGATTGCACAGTAGAGGCAGGCTATCAGGTGGCAGAGATTGGAGCATGTGATTTGCTAGATCGGGCTTGATTAGTGTGTAGCAATTGGAGATTATATTGAGAGCTTGTGAGGAGCTTTGTATAATGATTGTTACATGATCTCTATGACATATAATATACAGATAGTTGGGGGTTTTCAGCTTTAAGCTTTCCCATAAAATATTGTGTTCATATGTGTGATTGTTTATGGTTTTAATGTGTGCATGCGATTGTTTTTATTTCCACAATTAATGATCAATGGTAGAAGAGATTCTGTATTGTGCATGAAGTTAAAATAGTGTGTGATCAGGAGAATCTCGGTAAATAATATATCAGTTATTCAAATTTATACATGGTATCAGAGAGATATTGATCATTGGAGCAATTGTAAAACATTGAAGCGGTTGAGTTTTGAGCTGGTGGAATTCGAATTTGCAGCAGTGTTTTCTTGGTGTCAAAGTTGATATGTCTTTCGACGGATTGCGATTGGAGTATGCCCTTGAGGGAAGCTCGAATTATATTGCATGGAAGGACAGGATGGAGGTGGTGCTGGATGACAATGGGTTGAAGGAGTTCATAGATGCATAAATTCTAAAACCTGATTCTAGCGATGCTGCCACACTTGACGCATGGCAAAAGAAGACAACAAAGTGTCGAAGAATTTTGTTGGAAGGTGTAAAGGATCACATAGTGTCCAGCCTTCATGGTAAGGCTTCTCCATTCTTGATGTGGAAAGTGTTGATAGACTTATTCCAAAGCAAGAGTGACCAGAGGAAGTTGACGCTCAAGGATAAACTCAGGAACATAAAAATGGAGAAATGCGACAGTATGCCCAAGTACCTCACGAAGTTCATCCAATGCAGGGATGAGCTGGGAAGTGTGGGGGTGACTGTAGATGACGAGGACTTGGTGACCTTGGCTCTCTTTGGGCTTTCAAAGAGTTGGCATTCCTATCAGGACTCTGTCAATGGTCGGGAGAAATTTCCAGGATGGGAGCGACTTTGGTCAGATCTTGTGCAAGAGGAGATAAGGCGAAGTACCAGGGACGGATCTTCATCAAAGAACTCAGATGAAGAAAATTGCGCTTTGGCTTCCAAAGCAAGGAAGGGGAAGAGCAAGAAGAATGCTTCTCAATTCGGTGAAAAAGGCAAGAAGCAGGACATGTCCAAGGTGAAGTGCTTTCACTGTCACCAACACGGACATTACGCCACTAATTGTCCACAGAAGAAGAAAAATAAGCAGGCTGTTGTATCTGCAGCTGGAGAGGCCTTAGCCTCACAGTTTGAGATGGATTTTTCGCTGATCGCATGGTTGTTCTCAAGTATGATGGGTTCAGTGTGGTTTCCTGACAGTGGTGCGTCTTTTCACATGACAGGAGATAAAGATTTGTTTACTGATATGGATGAGAAAGATCTTGGAGTGCACATCGAGATGGGAGATGATTGTAGATACAGTGCAACTGGTATCGGTACCATTTCCTTTGAGAGGGAGTCTGGTAAACCCTTTGTATTGAAGGAAGTGATGCATGTTCCAGGGTTGAAGAAAATTTTTATCTCTGTGGCGATGTTATAAGACAAGGGATATGATGTTGTATTTAGCGAGGGAAAGGCTTTCCTGCGCAGTAACGCAACTGGTGAAACCCGGAGGATAGGGGTTCAAGTTAAGAAACTTTATCAATTGCAGGTAGATGGCTACGCAGCAATGGTAGGCAAGGCAGAAGGAGTGGTGAGCCGAGATGATGGCGAGTTGTGGCACCGAAGATTGGGCCACCTTCACCATGGAGCTTTGAAGATACTGCAGTAGATTTATACTAGGCTTCCTAAGGCTACTCTTGTGTAGTCAGATCAGTGCAAGGGATGTACCTTGGGAAAATTTGTGAAAGCCACCTTTCACGAGAAGGATAGTCATGCCACGACGATCCTTCAGAGAATTCACACAGATGTGTGGACCTTTCTCAGTAGCTTCAACAGCAAAGCATAGGTACTATGTGATATTTGTTGATGATTTTTCTCGGAAGTGTTGGATCTTCTTCATGCAGAAGAAGAGCGATACATACTCAAAGTTCTGTGAGTTCAAGGCACTGGTTGAGAAAGAATCAGGGAAGCAGGTGAAGGCTCTTAGGAGCGACAATGGTAGTGAATTCATCTCTGGTGAATTCAAGGACTTTTGCAGTGCAGAAGGAATTTGAAGAGAGCTCATAGCACCTCATAACCCACAGCAGAATGGGGTTGTTGAGCGGAAGAACAGAATGATCGTGGGTGATGCACAGGAGATGTTGCATGATCAGGGCCTTCCCATACACTTGTGGGTTGAGGCATGCAATACTGTAGTATATGTACAGAACAATTGTCCTCATAGGATACTTGGCATGAGTACACACGAGGAGGCATTTTCTGGTAAGAAGCCTGATATTTCCCATTTGAGGATTTTTGGTTCACCTGTTTACATTCATGTGACTAAGGATACCAGGAAGAAGCTGGAGCCAACTGCAAAGGTTGGGATATTTTTGGGGTACACTGATACACCCCACAACTATTTTGTGTATTTTCCAGACAGTCCCAAGATTGTTGTGTGATGGGATATCAAATTTCATGAGGAGAAAGCCATGAAGTGTTCGCTTGAGAGGGAGCCACACTTGCATGCAGATAAGGAGCTATTAGTTCCAAAGGATGAGCTTGAGGATGTGGATCAGCCACAAGATGAGGTTCATGGAGTGGAAGAGACCACTCATGCAGTGCCAACCATCATAGGGCGAAAGCGCACTACAGAAGCTGAGCGACTAGCTCAAGATTTAGAGAAGGTTGTAGGAGCACCTACATCACAATGCAGATAGAGACAGTCACCTGACCGGTATACTAGATACATGGGTCTTATGAGCAAGTGTATCGTGACAAAGCCATCCTCTTTCGAGGAAGGTGTGGAGGATCCCGCATGGGTAGATGCCATGGTGGAAGAGTATGATTCGATTGTTAGAAACAGTGCATGGGAGATTGTCCCAAGGCCGGAAGGGAAATCAGTGGTGGGTTTGAGATGGATCTACAAAGTGAAGCAAGCAGATGATGGGAGTGTGGAGAAGTACAAGGAAATATTTGTTGCCCGAGGCTTCTCACAGATTGAGGGGATCGATTATGAGGAGACCTTTGCACCTGTTGCAAGGTATTCTTCCATACAGACGATTCTTGCTCTCTCAGTGTAGATGGGGTGGCACATTCATCATATGGATGTGAAGACTGCGTTCCTCAATGGAGTGATTGAGGAGGAGGTGTACATAGAGCAGCCCGAAGGTTTTGAGATCTTTAGCAGCGAGTCGCATGTGTGCAGGCTCAAGAGAGCGTTGTATGGGTTGAAACAAGCACCTCATGCTTGGTACACACGGATAGACAGTTATTTTACCAGACTTGGATTCTCCAAGAGTGAGGTGGATTCGAACCTATACCAGATTGTGGTGGAGGGTAAGTTGCTGATCATTTTACTTTATGTAGATGATTTTATTTTTATCGGTGATGAATAGTTGATACTCTCATGCAAGGCTTATCTTGCAAAAGAGTTTGAGATGAAGGACTTGGGCCTCCTTCATTATTTCCTGGGATTGGAAATTTGGCAGCGCAGTGATGGATTGTTTGTGTCTCAAGGCAAGTATGCCCGAGAGATAGCTGAGAAGTTCAACATGCATGGCTGGGTAAGCCTATCAACACTTTCCCTGGGTGGATGGAGGAAAACGATGCTACGACCTAAGCAGAGGTAGTGGATGCCATCAAGTATCAGCTTGGTGGGCTGCCATGTATCTCTGGTTAATACACGACTCGACATATGCTATGTTGTTAACTAGCTTTCACGAGCTATGGTTAAGCCTACCAAGCTCTACTGGAAGGCAGGCAAGCATGTATTGAGATATCTCAGAGGCACATCGGGATATGGATTATGGTATAGACAGTCAGATGAGGTGAAGCTGTGTGGCTTCACAGATGCAGATTGGGTAGGGAGCCCAGCGGACAGGGGGAGCACATCTGGAGGGATTTTCAGTATTGGTTCGACAACAGTTTCTTGGTACAACAGGAAGCAGAGATCCGTGGCACTCAGTTCAGTAGAGGCCGAGTATATGGCAGTGAGTTTGGCTGCATGCGAGGCTATATGGATGAGAAAGATCCTGGTCGGGTTGTTTGGTTCACACTTAGATCCTACTGTGATATATTGTGATAATCAGATTTGCATCAAACTCTTGGTTAATCCAGTATTTCATGATAGATCTAAACACATTGACATCTGGTATCATCATATCAAAGATTGTGTGCAGCGGAAGATCATGTTACTTTCATACATTCCCACGGAGGATCAGGATGTCGATATCTTGACAAAGGCACTCACCAGGAGCAAATTCGAATACCATAGGGGTAGGATAGGGGTGGTAGATAATCCTTATCTTGTTAAGAGGGAGTGTTGAGATTGCAACAAGATGATGAGCTTAGTGGAAAGAAATCGCCTTCACTAAGTGGGCTGGCAGGCTATTTTTGGCGCAAGTATATTTTTAGACATGTCGATCATGTTCTATGAGTCGCAGGATGCTATTTGTGGATGGTTGATCAAGTCGGAAAAAATAGATGGACTTCTATTTTTAGACATATTGGGCAGAATCTATTTTTAGATTGCCAGTCTAAAAATAGGTATGTCGAATATTATTAGCTCTTAATAATATTTGGACTATAAACATTATCTTATTCTCTTGGAGCACTTCAGTTAAGTGCACAGATGTGGCACAGGAGCTGACAGAAGGAATTACGCTATTCCTGAGGGTTAAGTGGAGCTATTACATGGATACTTCAGTTAGAACTCATGTGACAGAGTTTGGTGGAGTTATTGAGCTAGTTGATGGAGTTGTGTTCAGTTTAACTGAGTTAAACATAGTTGAGCTAGTTGTATCTAGTCTAACTGATTGATACACTAGTGAGAGTGGTGAGAATTCATTATTAATTAATTCACTAATTATTAACTCATTAATCAACTAAATAATACATCAGTTAACTACAGTGCATGGACAGTTTCAGTGGAGACCAGTGAAGAGGTAGGTGAAAGAGCAGTGTGACTATCAGTTGTGACTATATTGTTGCATGATTTGCAACAACCAGTGATTGGAGATGCCAATGAGGATTGCGTGAGCAAGGATGGACCAATTCGAGTTCATTCAGAGGCATTCTTCAGCAGTGATTGCGCAGTAGAGGCAAGCTATCAGGTGGCAGAGATTGGAGCATGTGATTTGCTAGATTGGGGCTTGATTAGTGTGTAGTAATTGGAGATTATACTGAGAGCTTGTGAGGATCTTTGTATAATGATTGTTACATGATCTCTATGACATATAATATACATATAGTTGGGGGTTTTCAACTTTAAGCTTTCCCATAAAACACTGTGTTCATATGTGTGATTGTTTATGGTTTTAATGTGCGCATGCGATTGTTTTTATTTCCGCAATTAATGATCAATGGTAGAAGAGATTTTTTATTGTGCATGAAGTTAAAATAGTTTGTGATCACGAGAATATTGGTGAATAATATATCAGTTATTCAAATTTCTACATAACTAGTAAATCTATTATCCCTTTTTATTTTTTCAATGATTCATTTAAGATTAACATTTGTATGTTGTCATGAGGAGATTTTTTATTTTTCATGTCAAATACCTTTTATAACTTTAGGATGTTCTTAATATTGCCTTTCTTTTTAATAAATGAAACTCAATTATATATTGAAAAATATGATTATGTAAGAGAATTTTAGGATTATAATTTTTTTTTGGTCCAAGTTGACAATGTGAATTCTTTTTTACCTAAAGTTTCCTCCCATGTTCAATACCTCCCCATGGGGTTTGAAGATAATAGGTAATGGAAATTGAATGACATATAAAAAAAATAATTTTTACCTAAAAAAAATCAGTTCTATATATTATAGTAGTTATAGCTTGAGTAATCTTTCAATTTGGCATTCAATTATTTATTAATAAAGTTGTTTTACTTAGTAGGGAGTACAATAATTTTGTAATCAAATAATAGGATAAAACATATTCACAATATAATTTATTTGAATGAATAGATGTGTGTAAAATATTTTAATAAGAAACTAGATTTGTAATTATAAAATATAAAACTATAACTTAAATTTGTGAAATTACTTTGTATTTTTTTCTTATGTATATAGAGAAAGAATAAACCAAGTTTGGAGTTAATAAAATAAACCATAACATGAATAACAATATCTCCTTCCAAAAATGTCTCCATATTAAAATGACGTTCACTTTTTTATATACCAAGACTATTGTTCTTCATATACAATTTCTGACAAGCATGCAATTGGAGCTGGAATATGTAGATGAACTTGGAGTAAACTCTATTTCTGTTAATACAAATTCTCTTTATCTACATCTATGCTAGATAGATTGTACTTGAATGTATTTAAAATATCTTATTTGAGTTACATGCTCATTTCATGCTTGTTTAGGAGGATTATTAATCATGAAAGGATTTTCACCCCAATTTCCTATTTCAATATCTATAACAAAATTTACATATATCTGAACAGATTATGTTGGCTTACATATATGTTTTCACCCACAATTTCTTATTTTAATATCTATAACAAAATGTTCTAGTTGATAACTCTTATAATCTATCTCTTTGAAACCTGCACGACTTTCTTCCATGGAAGCAAAATATGCCTTTCATTCCTTCACGATGGCTCCTTCTCTACAACAACTTATTTCATTATGTTGGTTTACATATATGTTTTCACCCACAATTTCCTATTTCAATATCTATAATAAAATTTTCAAGTTGATAACTCTTATAATCAATATCTTTGAAGCTTCCACGACCTGCTTCCATGTAAGAAAATTTTTCTTTTCAGTCCTTCAGAATGGCTCCTTCTCCTCAACAACTTATTTCTTCTAAGCTATTTTTCCCTATGCTATTGCCTTATAGCATTTCTTCTGAAACATATGACACAATTTCTAGTTTATCTTTCTTTTAACTATCCATTATCCAATCACATAGGAACCCTATTTAATTAGATTGTTTGTGGGCGTCATTCAAATGCTGATTAACAAATCAATTATTTACCTTGATTTTTACTATCCAATCACACAAAATAAGTCCAACTATATTTTGGTGATAAAAAGGATGAGAAATTGTTGTGGGAATTTGACATAAATCGTCATGGGAAAATATTTACGAAGGCGGCACATTACAATTATGCTTGCACATCGTTAACGTGTACAATATTTGAGAGTAGTTGAAGGATGTTAATCAATGTTTAACTTGTACATTGCTTTCTGTTCTCTTTAAAATCACGGGTGCTTTCTTAAGTAGAACAGCAAGCAAATGAAAATATTTTTGAGTCGGTGAGAGTAAGACCCGAGAAGAAAAGGTTATCCTAAATTGAATTAGTGTAAAGCGACTTTCCAGATAATTGTTCACTATCAAACAACCCACTATAGGATCCTTATGCGACTTTCAATGAAAGTGTTAACTATCAAACAACTAAGTATAGGTAGATGCATAGACTTATTTCATGATATTAATAAAATTATAATTATTTTAATTATAATTAATTCTCTTATATAAACAATTAAGTATAATGTTTTTGTGATATTAATAAAATTAGAGAAAAGAAAATAATCAATGGTTAAATGATAAAAATACTAAAGATGAATTTATTGCTAGAACTCTAGTTACATTATTGGTGGACGAGATTATTGCTAAGGGATTCAATCTAATTGTTAAAGCCAAACTCTTGTCCAAAAGTCCATCTATCTAATTGAGGCCGCACTGTTGTTAAGAAGGTCGAGTCTATTTTGGAGGTGGGTTTGCTATTGCTTGGGCTTAGATATGATTTTCATCAGAGCATAATTTTAAAGGGTTTAATCTTCATCATTAAATTTTTTAGAGAAGCAGCAAGAGTATAGGTGCACAAACGAGGGGTCTAGCAAGCCAACGAAGGGTTTTATTGTCCTTGTTTGGAATGCGAATTCTTTGGTCAGGGCAACGGATGGTATCATGCTCCTACTTGATTTTGGAAGTCCCAGGTTAAGGCGACATAGGAATATAGTAGTTGGTGGAATTACTTGATCGGAATTTGGATTAGGGGCAAAATTTGCCAAAAATTCAAAGTGCTCAGAATCACACCAAACTAGAACGATCGGATCCAGCCTGTCGCCAGGAATCTGGCACAATTCATTTCACTCAAAACGAAGTTTGTATGAGGAAGTTAGAGCCCACTGATAACCATGTCAAACACACAAATTTTCAAAAAAATGGTCAAAGGTAAAAATTTGGGTTTTCAAAGGCCCAATGAGAGGATGACAAGTGTTAGATTCTCATTTTCCTAAATTCTAAGCACATGGGCAATTTGTGATTGTTTTAATTTTTAAGCTAATGGGAAGAAGACACGTGGCAAGCCCACCAAGTGTCCCCCCTCTAAGGCCGAATTTGAATTGGTGGAATTTGAAATTTGAATTTAATTTATTAGGGAAAATTTGAAAGTTATTTAGGCGGTAAACTTTTTGGGCAAAGGTTGAGGTCAAACCCGCGACCTCCCCCACACAAGCCAAATGTTTTACCAACATACCATGGGTGCAAGTCTTAATAGACTTATGACATGATTTATATATATGCTTTCAAAAATATTTTAGCTGACCATGCCCCAGAACTAGGAGGAGAGTGGAGTTTTAATGAGCGTGGAGATTAAGTTCAGTGGGGTTTATTAACCCATAATCTATATTAAATAACGCTAATATGTTTAAATTGAATTTTGTTAACTACGTTAAATTTGTCTAAACTCCATTTATGTTTAATTAATCCTGAGATTAATTCAGTGGAGGTTTTGGCGGTTCCACGAATTTCAAAGCGACCTCCACATTTGTTGGACTTAACTAGAGTTTTTCCAATTTTGGAGGAGATTCCTAGGGAAAATTGAATGAAGCATAAATTTTTCTATTTTTGACCAAATTGAGCTCAATAAGAGTCATCATATATGATTTTTATGCTTTGAACATAATGGAACAGGTTTCAGAGGCATTTGAGCACTTCTGAAAGTGTTTCTGCCACTTTGAAGATTAAAGAAGCCAATTGCCACCAAGAGAGGAGGTCATGGCTAGATCAGTTGGAGACCATTTTCAAAGATTGAATGGTCTATTTTGAGGTTTTTGGATCTTCTGAATCCAATAGAGTAGGTTTCGAAGCCATTGGAGCACTACAGGTGCATTTAATCATACATTTGACCATTAATCCCAAGAGGGCCTAGCCAATTGAAGCAGGTCCATGGAGATGTATTCAAGGAGGGGTGAACTCTATTATTAGCTATTGTGTAATGTGGTTTCTGTGCGTTATTTATCTTTGTTTTATTTTATGTGCGTGAGTTTTTAAAAGCTAATTGATGGGGAAAACCCCACAGTCCTAGTTTTCCTAACTTTTAATCTCAATCTGTGTGTACAATTGCATTCAAAATTCATTTCCTAAACAATTCCACCAATTGGCAACTTACTCTGCTCTAATTACTTGTACTGGAAAATTAAACAAATAAATCAGAGAGCGTTAATATCTCAAATCTCTAAGCTTTGAGATAATAATTTCAAGTCCCTTATGTTATGAACTTACTTTCCACTATCCAGAATCTCAACGTGAGGGATTTTCTTCCTAAGGTTATAAACCCCTAATGTTGCATATAACAACGCTCCCTTATTAAACCCAAACAACTCCTATTCTAGGTTGTCACTCCATCGCACCTTCACCTTGCATTAAGGCCAAAGAACATTATTATAACAGTGTGTAATTTCAACTTCTTGTATGTAGTCCACTATAATTCGATGCACTCTTGGTATAATTCAATCCCTCCATATAAAACCTCAGCACATCCATGCAATAACAATATTAAGTCCTCGGTCTTTTAATAAAACCCTTGGTCTTATAACAAGCACCTTAATATATTACCCCTCCTTTGTATATTTTGTGAAAAAGGCATGGAGCCGCTACTTCACACCCTTTTAACCAATATCCCAGCCTTACTTAGGGTAATAGAGCACACTACCTCTGATTTGACACTTGTGATATTAACTACTTATTCAAATCTTTTAAAAAACCTAGGAGAACGTTCAACGATAGCTTGAAACATTTATTCGACCGTTTATTTTTCATGTCGTTTCACTAGGCCCGCAAATAACTTACCTCCAAATCTGACGGTTGACGAAGCATCACGCTGAGTGGGTTGATCTGACGCTCCTCGTGAGCTTTCGCATTTTTTTTGGATTCAAGTGTTAACACTCACAAATTGCGCGATATTCATTGTTTTGTGAAACCACCCTGAGGTGACGTGTCAGACAGGTATTTGATCGGATTTTTTTTCTACAAGTCTTCAAACTGGGTTTAAAAAGTGTGAAACTACCGGTTTCGCCTTCCAAACCACCTTTCCTTACTCCAGGTACCGCTTGTAACAAAACCGCGTTATATGTTCAATGGAAAGAGGTTACTTTTCGACAGGCTTCGCTTTTCTTTGGGCAATAGAGTACAACAATGGTTTCACCTTTCATCTACTGTTCACAAAGAGTTAGTTAAACCTTTGTGTTCTCAACTCGATAGGACCAGCGCTTCTTGACGACAGAGTTTAATGGCCCTCAATCCAGCTTCAATCAAATGGAGTTTTCTTTTTATATCTACACTGAACCTTATTTCGCCCAATTCAAACAATACAACGTGTACCCTCCGCGCGTCAGGATTGTTTTATGAATCAAACCCTTGGCATTCACCCTCGAAACAGAGTTTCCCACGCGTTCGCATATAAATTCTCATTGAGCTCGAAGTCCACCATGAAGAGGTTAATCAATTATAGTGGAAATTTGAGAAAGCGATCACTCTGAGATCGATTCACCGAAACTTGCAATCATTGCTTCAAGTTTTAACACAGAGCTTCAATATGCATATGATTCGTGACCATAGTATCACCATTAACCCACCAGAGGGGTACAGGAATACTATTAAACTTAGTCATGTACAAGACTACAATTTCAATCTCTTTTATCGAGAATCCTATTGTGCGCTGGTCATACTCCTTGAATGCATCAACACATTAAGGTTTGTTTTCAACAGAGGGTCTCATCACCCCTTTCTCAAGTGCTCTCATCATTTAATATACATATAGACTCAACCAAGTTACAGAGTCTTGCACATACCAATTTCATGGAGATTTAAGACATATTCACATAGAAATTAATTCGGCAAATACACAGTCATACTGAAACAATTCCTTCAATTACATAGTGAATTTACTTACAACTTCTAGTCGGCCCGATTTTCAATTAAGTGGCCCTTTTGCAACCTATTCTATGGACCTCTCCTCCTATGCAGCTCTCTATGTAGTCTCCCTATTATGCCTTTTAGGCTTATTGTTATACAAAAGCTCCTGAATCGACTCACTCCTCTAACGCTAAAAAACTCTTCAAATCTCTGACTCTTAGACTAACCCTCTGACAGACAGAGACATACTGTATCTTCCTATGCCCACTAATCATCTGGGAAGTTACATTTTTCCTCTCTAATTAACTAAAAATAACTCAACTATGCATAATTACATGGGGAATAAAACATGAGACCCCCCTTTATATTTATTTATGTACAAAGGTTGTTTTGAGCCTAATGCCCCTGCATTACACTCCCTAGGTTAAAATCGTTCATGATATCCTCATCATGTGCTTTCATCTTCGTCTTCCTGGATCCCACACCTTGTTCTGCAATGGGTCATCTGTTGCAGCGTTCTTCCTTTGTACTCCTCCATGCTTCCATATCTTGGTCTGCATCCTTGCAGTTGTTACTGTCTTTTCCTGAGGCATCTTTTGCATCAGTTTTCTTATAATTTCGATTTCTTGATCCAATGTGTCCTTTGACTGCTAGACACCACTTCTCCTTGATTGTTGAACTTTAGCTGTGTCTATAGCCCTTCTCACTTCTCCAGTTCTTACTACTTCCCTAGCTACCACCCAATCATCCATGCCCTCTTTCTTTTTGCAACAATAAAACTCTTCTTGATTGTCATCTATGACAATTTATCTACTCTCTGTCTTCGGAAAATACTTATATTGGTATTTGAATTGCCAGTCATCATCCTCATCTCTTATATTCTTCTAGACTAAGCATCCTTTAGCCCTTATTTTAGCACCTACAGTCACAAAACAAACATAAAACTCATACAATCTTTGTGTTTTCTCCTCCTCTTCTCGCAACACTTCAGTTTGTTGCTTCAACATTCTCTCCAAAAACACTCCAATCAGATTCTGCTCTACCAATTCACCTTCTTCTCTGAATGTCTTCAATAAACATTCTAGCCACTTATTTTGTGCTTGTATCTCATTGTCAGCATGCTGTAATTTCAATTCAGCATGTTCTTCTTCTTTTGCCAGCAATTTCCTTCCTTTTTCTTGCATTACTTCAAGCTCTTTAAGTGTTGCATTTCCATCTTCTATCAGAGTAAAACTCTGATTTTCTACTGTTTTAGTAACCCCAAAATTCTGCCAGAAAACCTCTTCTTGGCTATTCAGACAAGCCAATTCTTCTCTGCTACTAATAGCAACAAATTGTTGTACATGAGACATGATTGTCTCATCTTCTTCCGACTGCTCATCTTTATCCTGCAATAACTCTTTTTCTTTATCATCTGCAGAAATAATAATTTCACTTAGAGGAGGCATGATATCCTCACCCTTCTCCTTCTACAACAATCCATCGCCCTTCAAAACAACTCCAAAAGATGGATTATTTTCTGCCATGCTGGCCAACACAACCAATTTGTCAAATTTCACATCAGAAGACCGAGTGGTCTTAATTGATGACTCAATCACCAATTTCTCTTTCTATAGTTCTAAGTCTTTCCCAAGACTTAGAAAATCCTCCCTGGATTTATTCCTCTATACCTTCTCATGCTGCAATCTCCAATCTTGAGATTGAGGTTCCCTCTTTTGTATAGAATCCTGTTGATTCATCATACTCTCTGTCAACTCAATTCCTCCATTTCGTGGTTTAAAATCTTCCACAAAATTCTTCTCCTCTTTCAATTGATTTCCCAATGCTGTCAATCCATCATCAACAGGATCTGCATTCATCAAACAATTGTCAAAACAAAATTCATAAGGTCTCAGAGCCTTTATCCCTCCTGTCAGCATCTCAGTATGATGTCCCAACTTTCTTTTCTTCTCCATCAACACATCAGTATGCTGATTCCAACAGTCTTTGAGACTATCAGTCAGTCTCTCCTCTGCATCATCCCTTTCAAGGATGTCTCTCTGCTCTAATTCATAAAAATGAACTCTCTCATCTTCAATCATCTCTGTCCTCACCATCTAAACTCCTTCCCTCTGTATTTATGTCCTCTGCTCTAGAGCACTCAATTCATGCCACGATCTTGGCATCTCCTCTGAGAAAACATCTTCAAAATATTTACTATCCTCTACTGTCACTATCTCCTCAGCCTTCATCAATATAGAATTATGATTTCCCATCTCTGCAAAAACTTCAGCTACCTGTCCCTCACTCCTTACTTGACCATTTAACAAAAGCAGTTTTTCATTATCCGCATTAATGAAAAATTTATCTTCACCAACTTCATTGAAACAATCTCCTCTATAAAATAAGGAATTAATGAATTCCTTCTGCTGCACTAACATAATCTGATCTTCATCTGAAATATACTCATCATATCTTTCTTGGCAATAGTCAGCTTCATTTATCATAGTTCCATCATATGGACTGCCTTCATTAACACCTACGTTCACACACAACTTGTCAGTTTTAAAAACATAATACCCCATGGTCTCATTTGATGATTTGATCATCAAATATTCTTGTTGAAATTCCTTCTGCTGCACTAACACAATCTGATCTTCATCTGAAATATACTCATCATATCTTGCTTGGCAATAGTCAGCTTCATTTATCACAGTTCCATCATATGGACTGCCTTCATTAACACCTACATTCACACACAACTTGTCAGTTTTAAAAACATAATACCCCATGGTCTCATTTGATTATTTTATCATCAAATATTCTTATTGTTCCAAGTCTTCCATATGCTTAAGAGATTCTTCAATAGCCTTCTCTTCAATTCCTTCAAGTTGTCCAACTTCCAGCTTCTGGCCAATATCATAAACTAAACCTCCTCTGCTTCCAATATGTTGGAAATCAGAATCTTTCTCCAACTGTGCATGGACATCTTTGGAACATCTGGCTGTTCCATTTTCCTCCTCAGTGACAACATCAGTAGTTTGCTCACCTTCACATGGCTTTCCTGCAAACAAACAAAATATGTCAGATGTAAGGCTCTTGGACCCTTTGGTCCCACTTGAAGCTTCAGTCTCCCAGTTCTTCTCCAAATACTCTATCATCCCAAGCATTTCTTCCTTCTTATGAGCATTCATCATTTTCTCCTTCTTCCTTTGTGGCCTCTGCCACTTTACCTTTTTCTTCATGAGCCAACCACCTCTCTAGTTTTCTTCTATCATCCTCTCCAGTTCATCAAGTTGCTTATTTATCTCAGCCATTTCTTTCCAATACTCTTCATCATTGATTCTCTTCCTCATGCCATTTGCTTTGGCATCTTCCCTCACTCTTCTGTTATGGCCTCCCTCAGAACCTCTGCAATCTCTGTTGTGGATATCAATAGCCATTCTCTCTTCCATGAGTTATTCACTCACAAGCTGCACTAGACTTTGCAATAGCAAGATCTCTTGCTGCAACTTACCTCACCAATCCCTTCCTCTGGATTCAGCTTTTGGCAAGTACTGGTCCCCTATCTGCTAGAACATTTTGAGCACTCTCTTCTGCTCCTCTAGGCTTCACTCTGCAACTTCTCTCAAGAATACCTTTGTTCTTCTGTTATCCAACCTCAGTTGGGAATCTTCTAGGTTCTGCCACACTCTTTCTGCACTCAGAATCCCTTGCTGGAATCTTCTTATCACTGCTCTCAAAGCTATGATCAGCTTCTGCTGAGATTCTTCCTGTCTCAATTGCTTGCACTCTAAAATCTGCAAACAATACCTTCCAACCAGAGTTCTAATAAGGCTCATCAACTCACCTCTCAAGATCCCTAAATGATCTTGCTTCTTTTCTCACCTGCACTGCAACTCTATTTGCTGCAATCTTCAAGACTCTTTTTCTTCAACTCCAGATTCTGCACTTCTAGAGACCTTCACTGCATACTCAATCAAATCTGCAATTCTGTTAAACAGATTTAAAACCCAACTTTCTCACTATTCAGTACATGTGCAATCCAAAATAAACTTTTCAAAGAGCTAATTCAATTCAGGCTCCGATACCACTTTGATGGGAAAAAACCCACAATCCCGGTTTTCCTAACTTTTAATCTCAATCTATGTGTACAATTGCTTTCAAAATTCATTTCAAAAACAATTCCACCAATTGGCAACTTACTCTGCTCTAATTACTACTGGAAAATTAAACAAATAAATTCGAGAGCGTTAATATCTCAAATCTCTAAGATTTTAGATATCAATTTCAAGTCCCTTATGTTATGAACTTACTTTCCACTATCCAAAATCTCAACGCGAGGGCTTTTCTTCCTAAGGTTATAAACCCCAAACGTTGCAAATAACAATGCTCCCTTATTAAACCCAAACAACTCCTATTCTAGGTTGTCACTCCATCACACCTTCACCTTGCATTAAGGCCAAAGCACATTATTATAACAGTGTGTAATTTCAACTTCTTGTATGTAGTCCACTACAATTCGATGCGCTCTTGGTATAATTAAATCCCGCCATATAAAACCTCAGCACATCCATACAATAACAATATTAAGTCCTCGGTCTTCTAATAAAACTCCTAGTCTTATAACAAGCACCTTAATATATTACCCCTCCTTTGTATATTTTGTGAAAAAGGCATGCAGCCGCTACTTCACACCCTTTTAACCAATATCCCAGCCTTACTTAGGGTAATAGAGCACACTACCTCTGACTTGACACTTGTGATATTAAATACTTATTCGAATCTTTTAAGCAAACCCACGAGCACGTTCAAGTACCATAGCTTGAAACATTTCTACGACCGTTTATTTTTCATGTCGTTTCACTGGGCCCACACATAAATTACCTCCAAACCTGACGGTTGACGGAGCATGATGCCGAGTGGGTTGATCCGACGCTCCTCATGAGCTTTCGCATTTTTTTTGGATTCGAGCGTTAACTCTCAAAAATCATACGATATTCGTTGTTTTGTGAAACCACCCTGAGGTGACGTGTCAGACATGTATTTGATCGGATTTTTTCTCCACAAGTCTTCAAACTGGGTTTAAAAAGTACGAAACTGCCGGTTTCTCCTTCCAAACCTCCTTTCCTTACTCCAGGTTCCGCTTGTAACAAAACCACATTATATGTTCAATGGACAGAGGTTGCTCTTTGACATGCTTTGCTTTTCTTTGGGCAACAAAGTACAACAATGGTTTCGCCTTTCATCTATTGTTCACACAGAGTTAGTTAAACCTCTGTGTTCTCAACTCGACAGGACCAGCGATTTTTCATGACAGAGTTTAATGGCCCTCAATCAGGCTTCAACCAAATGGAGGTTTCCTTGTATATCTACACTGAACCTTATTTCGCCCAACTCAAACAATACAACGTGTACTCTCCATGCATTAGGATTGTTTTATGAATCAAACCCTTGGCATTCACGCTCGAAACAGATTTTCTCACACGTTCGCATATAAATTCTCATTGAGCTCGAAGTCCACCACACAAAGGTTAATCAATTATAGAGGAAAATTGAGAAAGTGGTCACTCTGAGATCGATTCACCGAAACTTGCAATCATTGCTTCAAGTTTTAACACAGAGCTTCAATATGCACACGATTCGCGACCATAGTATCACCATTAACCCACCAAGGGTTTACGGGAATACTATTAAACTTAGTCATGTACAGGACTACAATCTCAATCTCTTCTACCGAGAATCCTATTACGCGCTGGTCATACTCCTTGAATGCATCAACACATTAAGGTTGGTTTTCAACATAGGCTCTCATCACCCCTTCTCAAGCGCTCTCATCATTTAGTATACATATAGACTCAACCAAGTTACAGAGTCTTGCGCATACCAAGTTCACGGAGATTTAAGAAATATTCACACAGAAATTAATTCGGCAAATACACAGTCAGACTGAAACAATTCCTTTAATTACATAGTGAATTTACTTACAACTTCTAGTCGGCCTGATTTTCGATCAATTGGCCCTTCTGCAACCTATTCTGCAGACCTCTCCTCCTATGCAGCTCTCTATGCAGTCTCCCTATTATGCCTGTTAGGCTTATTGTTATACAAAAGCTCCTGAATCGACTCACTCCTCTAATGCTCAAAAACTCTTCAAATCTCTGACTCTTACACTAACCCTCTGACAGACAGAGACAAACTGTCTCTTCCTATGCCCACTAATCATCCGAGCAATTACATTTTTCCTCTCTAATTAGCTAAAAATAACTAAACTATGAATGATTACATGGGGAATAAAACATGAGACCCCCCTTTATATTTATTTATGTACAAAGGTTGTTTTGAGCCTAATTCCCCCGCATCACTAATTATCTCATAAATTTCTCATCAAAGACACTTAAAATTTGACACATAAACCCATTCACAATTGGCTAAATTGAGACGATCCTAAACACATTTTGATTTAACTGATGAGGGAGATAGCACAAGAAAACTAGGTTTCCCATGTTCAGATCCAGTTGGTATTAGAGCAACAGTTTAGCTCATTTTAGCCAAGTTTAGCTAGAAGAATTAGCCATTGGTTTTTGAATTTGTGCGAGTATTTAACTGTGTGCAAGTTTATGTGTGTGAAGGAGAAGGTCAATATTGAGAGCTCAGTTATCAAATCACAACAAAGAATCTTTTTATGCATTACATGTGTTATGGAAACTTCATCAAGAATGGTTTCTAATTCATCTTCCTTAGCAAAAATCTTTGATAAATAGATGTTGCAGAAGCTCTACATCACGAATGATATGGTGCAAGAGATGTATGAAGATAAGAGGGAGAGTATTATGCTTCAAGAGCATTTGATTGCCATGATAGAGGAGAAGCAAGAAATATTGAAAATATGCATGAGATGGAGACTTAGCTCCATCTTGCAAATGAAAAACTAGCAAGGATGCATGCGATGGAGACTCAACTCTATGATGCCCAGGAAACCTTAGCCGAGCATGTGCTTGAAAAAGAGGTATGCTATTCAATTTTATCTTCAATTTCCTCTCAAAATGAATGTGTAGGTGCTTTTGAAAGACACACTATAGGAGTAGGGTCCAAATTATTGACAAAAATGGGCTATGAAGGTAAAGGATTAGGTAAACATGCACAAGGCATAGTTGAGCCAATTTTTATTGAGGAAAGGCCTAAGTATTTGGGTCCTGGTTATGGACAACATGACGGAGAATGCTCCAAAGTCAAGAAGGCACATGAAGGTGTTCCAAGGAGGACTTTCATTTCATGTGCATTACCTCAAGCTTGTGAAGATTGTGTTCATGAAGAGTGCATAATTTTTACACCCACTTTGAAAGAAGGTGTTCATAAGCATGTAGCTAATGAGAATGGAAAACAAGAGGATGTTGATAGATCTAAAGCCATTGAAGCCATTGTTAGTGTTCCGAAGAGAGCCACTACCTCTTCAAATTCACCTCCTCAAGAAGGTGACAAAGGTGAGTGTACAAGGTATAAATCTTCCTATAATCAAGTTGCTTTTGATTATGATAAACATGGTAAATCTTCACATAAGATCTGGAGAAAATTTGCATGTTCCTTTTGTGGTTTCAATAACCATAATTTTTCGAGGTATTGGAAGAAGATATGCATGCACACAAAACTTTATAAACAAAGGAGGCAGAAAGCCAAAGGTCCATTGGATAAGGAAAACCATGTTGAAAAGAAGATGCAATTATTTGTCACTCCTTGCCATAAGCAAGGTCATCTTGTAGACAAGTGTTGGACTTTGTATCCAGCAAGTCATCCACGACATTTGAAGAAGGTGGAGAGAGATCTTGAAAAGAATGGAAAGGATGATTCCATAATCAACGTGGGTCAAGGTGTGTAGTTGACTATATGATCAAATTCTCCTTTTGAATGAGCAATATTTCTCCAAGGTATGTAATGTTGGAGTCCTAATGTCTCGGCAAATTTAATTTCCAACCCGACCAATCCGGTGTCAGGTTTGTCCTGAAGTAATGCTTTTGTCTGTTGTGGTGCCGAGGACACAATATGTTGAGCATTACAAAACACAGAAAATTCATTCAAAACTGATAAAAACCCAAATGCGATCATATCAAACCCACCTACTTTTGATGGAGACTTGAAGAAACCAAAAGATGAAAAGGATTGGATACATGGGATGAACAATTTATCTGAGCTGGATGAGTACATAGAAAACATGAAGGCCAGAATTTTTATCTTTAGCCTTAAAGGTAAAGCAGATATCTGGTGGGAAGATGTGAAGTGGATTAGAGACATCAGAACAAAGGACTTGAGTTGGCATGAGTTCAAGAGGATTTTTAGGGAGAAGTAATTGACCAAAAGGTACTACGATGGTAAGGCCAAAGAATTCTATGAGCTAAATATGGGATCAATGATAGATGAGGAGTATACGACCAAGTTCCTAGAGCCATTGAGCTATGTACCATATCTTAAAGATGAGAAGGCTAAATTTAAACGATTTTTCAATGGTTTGCTATTAGAATTTAGAGATTGGATTGAGTATGATGAGACTTGGTCTGTTGAGGAATTTATTGGGAAATTGAAGCATTTCTATGAATATTCAAAGAGAAATAATGATTCAAATCAAGGATGGAAAGGGAAAGATAAAGGTAAGGGTAAATGGAAGCCAAAAGGAACAAGGCCTCAGAATGCATAAGAGAAATAAAATGTGGCACCACAAAAGAAGTTCAATGCATCTAGATAGGGACATGGATCACAACAACATCATAGAGGTGATGGTACTAGATGGTTGAAGTGTTGGACATACAATAAGGAAAACCTTAAGTTATATTATCCACATAATCAGGGTGGTAGGCCTCAAATATATATTGCATGGGCGGCATAGACTATTGGGGATGTTGGTCAGAGCATTCCTCGTATCTATGCAGCACTAGAAAATAGGTCAGGAGACCATCATGCATATATCATTGAGATGGATGGTAAGATTTGTGATAAAGTTGTTTCTATTTTGATTGAACTTGGATCTAATTATAGTTATGTTAGTCCTAACTTGGTGGATAAGTGTGCTTTGAATAAATAAGTGCATGTAGAATCTTGGTTAGTGCAGTTGGCTACATGTACAAAGTAGAGAGTTCTTCATTGGGTAAGAGCTTGTGCATTTGATTTGAGTGTCATGTCTAAAAAAATTCACTTGAACATATTTCCATTGAGATCATATAGTCATAATAGAGGTCAAGGTGCCACAATTAGGCTTGTGGGCTTATAACCCAAGCCTGGGGTTTTACACCCATCGATGTTTGGGCCAAAATCATGACGCGTTTTCGACATGTGATGGATAAGGATGATAACTTTGGGCAAGAAAATTATAACGCAATGAGAGTCATCTGATTCCAAGTTGTCATTAAAGAGAAATCAATTTATGTATTTGATAAGTAATTATTAATTTTCAAGTCATGTAGGCTTGAAGTAAACATTTTCCAATAGATGTGTATCTTCACTAATTTTTGGAGCCCCTCATTTGGATATAAATAGAGCGTGATTTTTTTTGTTTAGATCATCCATTTGTGAAATGTATCTTCTAGAGTAGGACTTGATGGAGAGGAGGATATCTCTAGCCCTAGCCATAGAAATGAGGAGACATGAGGATACATAACAGCGAAGTTGGAGGTCCATTTTAGGATCGAAATAGACAACCAAAGTGTTTTCATGGAGGTCGAAGATGCTAATTGTTAGGCCAAGTTCTTGGAGGGAAAAATGATTGTGATCCAAGTTTGTTTGGGCATTTTTTTGAGGTTATTCCACTATAGGTGTGTTTTTGTGCTAGGTTTCAGGCCATAACACCACAACTGGGCTATGTAGAAGGTGTTCAAGGCTTCAAACCTATCCCTAGTTGCAGCGTGGATAAGGAGAGGATCCTCAAGGGTGTGTTGCAGCCCTTAAAGGGATTTTTTGGTGATTGTTGCGTGTATTTATGGCTGCCACAATTTCCCTAACCAATATTTTCACAAATAGCGAAGTGAAAACATATTTGCAGCAGTGTTTTGGAGGGACGTTGGGTCAACGAGTTTGACCATTGATTGGATTAGTTGATGGGAAGTTGTAGGAGGACTTAGGAGTTTTTTGGAGGAGCCTAACGTGGACTGTTGGGAATCCTACCAAGAATCCAAGGTGACAAAAGTCACATCAGATGAGAGGCAAGAGGACAACAGCAATGAGAGTTGCATATGTTCCCTTGATGACAGTTGGATAGATGTCCGAGGTAAGGAAATTTTGATGTCCCCATATTTTTGCAATAGATCCTCTATTGCAGAAGCAAGGGTAGATTGGTGGAGTCTGTGGGAAGCCATGTTTAAGTGTATCCTAAGTGTGGGGATTCCATAACTAGGTGTAGATGCTACAACGTGGACTTGGTCTCTCATGTGCTATTGGAGGGCAGCGTGAGAGAGGACCAAGTGTGGACAAGATTGGGCACTTATGGTCTGCTGGAGGAAAATGTTATAATGTCCAAGTTGGAGCCTAGTATGCAACACCTTGACGGACAAAGGAAGTTTCAGATCATCAGTCGATGAGCTCAAGGGTCTGATCAGCGAGGAGCAAGAGTGTGGAGTCTAATACTTGTGTGTGGAGAGGGAATTCTACGGCAGATGATGGAAAGTTGTCCTAACTCGTGTTCACTCTGGGAAATGGACATATTGCAGTGATAAGTGGCAGCCCTTTGTGCCCTATGTTGGTCTTCATCGGAGCAGTGTAGGAAGACCATATTGGGCTAAAGTACTTGAGTAGCTGAGGAGAGGTTGGGGGCATATTGAGAGTTGTTCACAAGTGGAGCTGTGAAAAAATTGACAAGAGTTTCAATGTGTTGTGGCCTTGATTGACTGAGGAACAACTCGGAGTAGATTGACAATCAAGATTGAGTGGCTAGATGGACTTGGAGCATTGATAGAGGTAGGAGTTGTAGATCGAGAGCCAAAGGATAGGGCAGGTATAGGGTACGACCGAGAGGGGCTGAGAGATTTCACTACAGTTGTTGGGCCTTGAAATTGTCATTTACTTCCATTACATTTTCACTTATATTTCCATATTATCACCTTCACTCCACCTCCATTTCATTACATTTACCTTATCATTACCACTATTGGGTTACATTTATGTTTTTCCAAACTTTATTAATTCCTAGTATTTTTAATTGAATTTATGGTTAAAAATTAGAAAATAATATACACATACTTATACCTAAGAAGTGGAATGAGTTTGTTGCCATGTCTAGGTCAAAAAGAAGCTTCCAAAAGACCCTTATGTGGCCTCCTAAGGCCAAATTCGAATTTGGATGGAGAAGATCATGGGATCATAAGGATATGTGTCTCATTTCCTATTTGTATTGTAACTCTAAGAAGACATGTGCCTTATCACTTCCTATTTGGATTGTAACTCTAGAGATATAGGGAGAGATTCATGGACTCTCATTAATGAGATAGCTTCTCATATTTTGTATAAATAGGGGAAGCTTTATCCTATCAAATCATGTGTAAAATTGGAGTCATGCTCAAGCTTTAAATACAGAATTAGATTATGGCACCTTACTCATGAACGTTCTTTCATTTTGAATTGGTTTTGCTTACATATGGAGCATCTCGGTTTATCATCTATCATAATTTTGGATAAGCTATCTAAAATGTGTGAGATTTATTTTCTTTTATAGATTAAAATTTATTTTCTTTCTTAGTATTAGTTTTAGAATGACTATGTAATATTTTATTTCCTAGAACATCTCAAGAAAGTAGATTTTTCTATTTTCCAATTGGATTATGTTTGAGGAATTACAACTCAAAGTTGTTTAGTTTCTTTACATGTTTTTACACTGTTTTCTTAGATTAGATCCTCAATTATGTGTATAATTGAATGCTCCTAAAGATCATGTCAAGAGGGTGACTCTGTCATACTTCTAAATTGCATGCTCGAGTATTTAACCTATGAAATAATTGAGTTTTCTTTTACATGCCTTTATACTACTTTTCTTAGATAAGATCCTTAGTTAAATGTATAATTGAATGCTCATAAAGATCATGTCAAGAGGGTGACTCTATCATACTTCCAAATTGCATGCTTAGAGTATTTAACCTATGCAATAACTGAGTTTTCCTTTACATGCCTTTAAACTGTTTTCTTAGATAAGATCCCGAGTTAAATGTACAATTGAATGCTCCTGCGGATCATGTCAAGAGGGTGACTCTGTCATACTTCCAAATTGCATGCTCAAGTATTTAACCTATGCAATAATTGAGTTTTCCTTTACATGCCTTTAAACTACTTCATTAGATTCATATCCTCAATTAAATGTATAATTGAATGCTCCTAAAGATCATGTCAAGTAGGTGACTCTATCATACTTCCAAATTTCATGCTCGAGTATTTAACCTATGCAATAATCGAGTTTTCCTTTACATGCCTTTATATTGCTTCACTAGATTGAATCCTCAGTTATGTGTATAATTGAATGCTCCTAAATATCAGGCCAAGAAGGTGACTTGTCATACTTCCAAATTGGGTGCTCGAGTGTTTAACCTATGCAATAATTGATTTTTCCTTTACATGCTTTGAAATGCTTTCTTAGATCAAAATTTAAAGTCCTGCAAATGTGATTGCGCACGCTATATTTTCTTTTGAATTTGTTTTCTTTATTTTCGTTACTTGATTTCATAGGTTAGTTGAATTTTATTTTCATTATTTGATTTTATAGATTAGATGAATTGGATTTTGTTATTTTGTAGTTAGATTGATCTAAAATGAAAGACAATTTCTAGCACATATAGTGCATGCATGCTTCACAAGTTTACGAAACACCCAAGTTGACAAATTAAATGACATGCAATTATTTTTCCCCAAAAACAACCAAATGGTCAGAGTATCTTGTTTGTATCTTATACTAGTGGATGTATGAGGGAGATTATCCCTGGTATGGGAACCATAAACTGTTGTATTATATATTTTTAATATAATGAAGTTGGGTTGAAAATTTTAAAAGTTGTCTATAGTTTGTGCATCTGTGATTTACTGTTTTTTATATTCAGTTATGAAAAGTAGGTCTGTTGATATTCTTTGTTTGCTAGCGTCTGTGATTTTAAGACTCTAACATAGACCCAAGGTCATAGAAATTCAACATCGTATCAAAGTGTATTTTAGCTACTTTGAGAGATAGTGAATCAGAGTGTGCACAACGTAGAAACTCAGAGGGAGTTTTATGTATCTAGAACATGGAGTAGAGGGTTTATCTAAATACATGGAGATGTGGTCTAGACTAGCTTGGTAGAGAGATTAGCTGGGAGTTCTAGTGGATTGGTGGTGAGCCTGCTAGACAACCATTTGTTGTAGGGAGGATTTTTTATCATGGGCTTCTGATGATTTGTAATGGATTGCTGGGACAACTCGAGGGTTTCTTTGGCTTGGGAGAGATCAGGTTTATCGAGATGGATTCATGTAATGGAATATAGGTTGGGAGGCTAGAGTCTTCATCGGATCACAATGTTGCATATCTGATATCAGCGAGGAGCAGAATTGTGAAGCCTAAGACTTGTGTGTGTAGAAGGACTTCTACATCAAATAATGGGCAATCCTCTTAGCCCATGTTCATAATGGGAGATGGACATATAATAGTGATAGGTGGAAGCCCTTCGTGCCCTATGTCGGTCTTCATCAGAGTAGTGCAAGAAGACCATAGTGGGCTAAAGTCCTTGAGTAACTAAGGAGAAGCAGTGGGCAGATTGAGAGTTGTTCACAAGTGGAGATGTGAAAAACTCAATAGGAGTCTAGATGTGTTATGTCCTTGATGGACTGAGGCACAACTAGAGAGCAGATTTACAACCGAGATTTAGTGGCCAGATGGACTTGGAGCATTGATAGAGAGACATGAGTTGTAGATCGAGAGCCGAAGGACCGGGTAGGTATAGGGTACGATCGAGAGGGGCTGAGATATTTCACTACAACTAGATGGTCAGACTATCTTGTTTGTGTCTTGTACTAGTGGATGTATGAGGGACATTATCCATGGTATGAGAGCCATAGAATGTTGTATTATATGTTGTTAACATAATGAAGTTGGGTTGAAAATTTAAAAACTTGTCTATACTCTGTGCATATGTGGTTTACTGTTGTTTATATTCCATTGTGGAAAGTAGTTCTGTTGAGATTCTTGGTTTGCTAGCGTCTGTGATTTTAAGACTCTAATCTAGACCCAAGGTTGTGGAAATTCAACATTGGGTTCATCTCATGAATGTTGATTAGCTTTTTTTTTTGTTGGATATGATTATGGTTGAAAATATGGATCATTATACTCTCTCTCTTACTAAATCATTCAATTACAATCTTATAAGAAGAATAATTTGAAAGGTTTTTCCTTGTAGTGGGTTTTTTTCTAGTCTCTCACCAATCCTGGTGTCTTTATGTGTGAATTATTTTCTTCTATTATTCCTTTATGTTATGTTGCAATGATGATGATGTTGTTCTTTCTATATAATTACATATGTTGTTGAATAATGTTCTAAATATGAGTAATGATATGATGATGTCGAGTGAAATTAATATGTAATTGAAGAAATTCAATTATCTAAAGCAAAGAACAATATAGCCCTAAGAAAATTTAATAGGGGTGGGGGTGTAGTGTAAATAAGTCTTAAAGGCCTTGTTAATTAAAAATTCTGTGATAAAAATATGTTGAAAAAAAAATATACTTTTTTATTTTGTCTCACCTTTTCTTCACCTTTAAAGAGATATCTAATGACCAAACCAAAGGAACAACCATGGACTCTTTTTTATCCCTTGTTGCTAATATTTTTATGGAATATATTGGTATTTTACCCTTAAACAACATTCATTAACCCTAAATGTTGGTTTCTATTTATCAATTATACCTTCATCTTTTGGCCTCATGGCCATCCCTATTTGATCTTTGTCTTTAACCATATTAGTGAATCCCTCTCGATATTTAATCTACTATAGAAATTCAAAAGAAAGAATCTCTTCCCCTTTTAGATGTCCTCAACTCTCATCTCCCTGATAGCACCTCCACCCACCAAGTTTATAAGAAAAAGATTCATACCAAGTGATACCTTCATGCCTATTTTCACTATCACTAGACCCAAAAAAAACCACTATTCTAAAAACTCGAGTTCATTTCTTTGAAATAAAAAAGAATACCTTAAAAAGACCATTATGGCCAATTACTGTACCTAATCTTTCAAATTAATAAATCTTTCGTCTCAAGTTTCCATTTTAAAGATAATTTTTTTTTTCCTCTTACTTGCCCCTAGCTCTCATTTCTCTTCTCTACATCTATGGTGCTACTCATCATATTTCTAATATTTTGGCAAAAAAAATAAATGCTATAAAAACCTTAAACAATTATTTAAATCCTATAAAAACAAATATAGTATTATGCTTGGAAAAAAAATTATAAAATACCTTATTCCTTTTATTAAAAACAACAATAAAACAAAAATAAAAAACAACCAACAAACCATACATAAGTCAAATTAATAACTTGTTCAAAATTTGTCTCAACAAACATGCCACTAACATAACCTAATCATCTTATTATAACATAATCTAACCAAAACCAAAAAATTTAAGTCAAGAGGTGAACTCTCCTACCATATAATTGACAAATTAAAAAAACAAAAAAAAACAAAAAAACATAATAATTAAATAAACAAAAACCATAATAATAAAAATGACTACAAACTTAGCCAATCATAAAATTAAATCATATCAAACATTCTCTCTTTGTTCTATCTTTGCAAATTGGAATTGTGGATTAGTCTTTACTTTATTATTTTTACTTTTAAATATAATTCATATCTCTCTAATTGAAAATTGAGCAACTCTAACCTTGTAGGTGTTGTAGACGTTTTTAACCAACGTTGTTTTTCCAACACCACCCATACCGTACACCCCAATTACGCCAACACGGAGAAGTCGCTCACGAATAGTAGTGTTCCACTCTCGGATTTGCTTAACCCGAGAAGAAAGGGTTATCCTGATTTCAATTAGTGTAAAGCGACTTTCAAGATAATTTTTCACTATCAAACAACCCAGTATAGGATCCTTACGCGACTTTGTATGAAATTGCTGTGGGAATTTGACATAAATCGTTATGGGAAAATATTTACGAAGGCGGCATATTACAATTATACTTGCACATCGTTAACGTGTACAATATTTGAGAGTAGTTGAAGGACGTTAATCAATGTTTAACTTGTATATTGCTTTCTGTTCTCTTTAAAATCACGGGTGCTTTCTTAAATAGAACAGCAAGCAAACGAAAATATTTTCGAGTTGGTGAGAGTAAGACCCGAGAAGAAAAGGTTATCCTAATGAATCTTAAGCCGAGAAGAAGCACGTTAATGAATCTTTGACTTTCTTTTCTCTTTAAAATCACGGTTCCTTTCTTAAATAGTACAGCAAGTAAACGAAATTTTTTTCGAGTCGGCGAAAGTAGGACCCGAAAAGAAAATGTTATCCTAATTTCAATTAGCGTAAAGCGACTTTCAAGATAATTGTTCACTATCAAACAACTAAGTATAAGTAGATGCGTATTCTTGATATATATATATATATATATATATTATCATTTTGTGATATTAATAAAATTATTAAAAAAATTAGATAAAAGAAAATCATCAATGGTTAAATGAAAAAACTACAAGGCTGAATTTATTCTTAGAACTCTAGTTACATTAATTGGTGGGTGAGATTATTGCTAAGGGGTTCAATCTAATTGTTGGAGCCAAACTCTTGTCCAAAAGTCTATCTATCTAATTGAGCCTGCACGGTTGCTAAGAAGGCCGAGTCTATTTTGGAGGTGGGTTCGCGATTGCTTGGGCTTAGATATGATTTTCATCATAGCAGAATTTTAAAGGGTTTAATCTTCATCATTTTTTTTAGAGAAGCAGCAAGAGTATAGGTGCACAAACGAGGGGTCCAACAAGGCAGCGAAGGGTGTTATTGTCCTTGTTTGGACTGCAAATTCTTTGGTTAGGGCAGCAGATGGTATCATGCTCCTACTTGAATTTGGAAGTCCCAGGTTAAGGTGACATAGGGATATAATAGTTGGTGGAATTACTTGATTGGAATCTGGATTAGGGACAAAATTTGCAAAAAAATCAAAGTGCTCATAATCACACCAAACCAATACGACTAGATCCAGACCGTCGCTAGGAATCTGGCGTAATTCATTTCACTCAAAACAGAGTCCGTATGAGGAAGTTAGAGCCTGCTGATCACTGTGTCAAACAGACGAATTTCCAAAAAAATGGTCAAAGGTAAAAATTTGGGTTTTCAAGGATCCAATGAAAAGATGACAAGTGTTAGATTCTCATTGGCCTGAATTCAGAGCACATGGGCAATTTGTGATTGGTTTAATTTTTAAGCCAATGGGAAGAAGACACGTGACAAGCCTGCCAAGTGCCCCCCCTCCAAGGCTGAATTTGAATTGGCAGAATTTGAATTTAATTTTTGGCGGGAAATTTCAAATTTATTTAGGCGGCAAACTTTTTGGGCAGAGGTCGAGGTCGAACCGACGACCTCCCCCACACAAGCCAATCGTTTTACCAACATACCACGGGCGCAAGTCTTAACAAACTTATGGTGCGATTTATATATATGTTTTCAAAAATATTTTAGCGGACCATGGCCCAGAATTAGGAGGAGAGCGGAGTTTTAATGAGCATGGAGATTAAGTTCAGTGGGGTTTATTAACCCATAATCTGTATTAAATTACACTAATCCGATTTTTAAATTGATTTTTGTTAACCGTGCTAAATTTGTCTAAACTCCACTTATGTTTAATTAATCCCAAGATCAATTTGGCAGAGGTTTTGGCGGTTCCATGAATTTCAGCGCGACCTCCACATTTTTCAGACTTAACTAGAGTTTTTCCAATTTTGGAAGAGATTACTAGGGAAAATTGAATGAAGCATAACTTTTGCTATTTTCGACCAAATTGAGCTTGAGAAGAGTCATTATTAGATGATTTTGATGCTTTGAGCACAATGGAATAGGTTTCAGAGGCATTTGAGCACTTCTAAAAGTGTTTCTGCCACTTTGAAGATTAAAGAAGCCAAGGGCCACCAATAAAGGAGGTCATGCCTAGATCAGTTGGAGACCATTTTCAGAGATTGAATAGTCTATTTTGAGGTTTTTGGGTCTTCTGAATCCAATGGAGTAGGTTTCGAAGCCATTGGAGCACTTCAGGTGTATTTAATTATACATTTTACCATTAATCCCAGAAGGGCCTAGACAGTTGAAGCAGGTCCATGGAGATGTAGCCGAGGAGGGGTGAACTCTGTTATCAGCTATTGTGTAATGTGTTTTCTGTGTGTTATTTATCTTCATTTTATTTATGTGCATGAGTTTTTAAAAGCTAATTAACTCATAAGTTTCTCTTCAAAGACACTTAAAACTTGACACATAAACCCATTCAGAATTGGCTAACTTGAGATGATCCTAAACACATTTTTATTTAACTGATGAGGGAGCTAGTACAACAAAACTAGTTCTCCCATATTCAGATCAAGTTGGTATCAGAGCAATAGTTTAGCTCATTTTAGCCAAGGTTAGCTAGAAGAATTAGCCATTGGCTTTTGAATTTCTGCAAGAAGTATTTAACTGTACAAGTTTATGTGTGTGAAGGAGAAGGTCAAGATTGAGAGCTCAGTTATCAAATAACAACAAAGAATCCTTTTATGCATTACAGGTGTTATGGAATCTTCATCAAGAATGGTTTCTAATTCATCTTCCTTAGAAAAAATCTTTGATAAATAGATGTTGCAGAAGCTCTACATCATGAATGATATGGTGCAAGAGATGTATGAAGATAAGAGGGAGACTATTATGCTTCAAGAGCAGTTGATTGCCATGATGAAGGAGAAGTAAGAAATTCTTGAAAAGATGCATGAGATGGAGACTTAGCTCCATATTGAAAATGAAAACCTAGCAAGGATGCATGATATGGAGACTCAACTCCATGATGCCAAGGAAGCCTTTTCCGAGCATGTGCTTGAAAAAGAGGTATGAAATTCAAGTTGATATTAAATTTCCTCTCAAAATGAATGTGTAGGTGCTTTTGAAAGACACACTAGAGGAATAGGGTCCAAATTATTGACGAAAATGGGCTATGAAGGTAAAGGATTAGGCAAACATGAACAAGGCATAGTTGAGCCAATTTTTGTTTAGGAATGGCCTAAATATTTGGGTCTTGGTTATGGACAACATGATGGAGAATGCTCCAAAGTCAAGAAGGCACATGAAGGTGTTCCAAGAAGGACTTTCATTTCATGTGCATTACCTCAAGCTTGTGAAGATTGTGTTCATGAGGAATGCAGAAGTTTTACACCCACTTTGCAAGAAGGTGTTCATAAGCATGTAGCTAATGAGAATGGAAAACAAGAGGATGTTGAAAGCTCTAAAGTCATTGAAGCCATTGTTGGTGTTCCGAAGAGAGCCACTACATCATCAAATTCACCTCCTCAAGAAGGTGACAAAGGTGAGTGTACAAGGTATAAATCTGCCTATAATCAAGTTGATTTTGATTATGATAAATATGGTAAAACTTCACATCAGATTTGGAGAAAATTTGCATGTTCCTTTTGTGGTTTGAATAACCATAATGTTTTGAGGTATTGGAAGAAGATATCCATGCACAAGAAACTTTCTAAACAAAGGAGGCAGAAAGCCAAAGGTCCATTGGAAAAGGAAAACTATGTTGAAAAGAAGATGGAATTATTTTGCACTCCTTGCCATAAGTAGGGTCATCTTGTAGACAAGCGTTGGACTTTGTATCCAACAAGTCATCCATGACATTTGAAGAAGGTGGAGAGAGATCTTGAAAAGAATGGAAAGGAGGATTCCATAATCAATGCGGGTCAGGATGATTCGCATGCTGATGTGTAGCTACAAGAAGCTCCATTTAAATGGTTTGGAAAGAGATGTTTAAATTTCTTATCCAATTAAGGCCTTGCATGTCTTTTGATGTTTGATGAATTTCTTTGCCAATTGAATGCATGTTGCATGGTTACGCTAGGAAGTTGTTGGAAAAGTGGAGTATGTTAACTCACGTTTTTGCAGCCATATTTATCATTTTATCTCTTTAAGTACTTGTACATGTAAATAGGATTCTTGTACTTCTAACTGTACTTGTGAGAGAGTTGAGAGTTGTCATACATGCGTTTGTTTGACTTGAGAGTTGGTTGTATGAAGAGGCATGTTTTATCGACTTGTGTTTGGTCGATGGTTTGTACACCAAGGTGTAAGAATAAATGGTGATGTTCACATGATGTGAAATTTGTTTCTTTGAAGGAGAAAAAGGATATGCCATCAAGTTATGTTTCTTGCATGATGTGTTTTTCAGATTGATGGTTGTCTTTGAGACAAGATGCCACAGGATTTCGGGAAGGTCCACTCTTGAGCGAGAGGCTCATGATTAGACTTCATTCTCAAATCATGGCATGAATAGCATGTCAAAATGGAGGATGATGGAAATAGGGACAATATACCAAAAATTATGCAGCCAAAACAACAACCATTTTAGATAATTTTATGTGTTGACGCCAAGAAGAAAAAGAGATGGCGAACACATTCTTCCAGATGTAGAATTTGGAACCATGGAGGTAAAAGAATGGTCATTTATTTTCTTGTTATTACTGATGTTGGAACTCATTAATGTAGTTCACTCAGATGGGCTTAACTTGGAAAAGTGGTTTCCAAGGAGAAGCTTGCATCGAATGCATGTTTGTACAATGGACGAACATGATTCTCAGTGGGAAGACCATCAATTAGTTTTCCAAGCACCAAGGGTTAAATTTGGTACAAAAAAGTGATTTATTAGTCAGAAAGCATCCAACAAGTGTTGGATTGGGCCAGCAGCGAAAGGAGGACATTGGTTAAAGAGCCAAGCCATTTGCAAGGCAAGACATGTCAGTGAACCCAAGTGGTTGTCATGGCAAGTTTTCCGAGTAGAATCAATATGATAGAACTTGGGAAAGAGAAGAGTATTAAACTCTCATGAGATAACCAACTTTTGAGGGTCCAAAAGCCTATCAGTGGGAAGGAGTGATCGAAATCTGGATTAGGGGCCAAAATTTGCCAAAAATTCAAATTGCTTAGAATCACACCAAACCAAAATGATCGTATCTGTCCCATTGTCAGAAATCTGGTGCAATTTGTTTCACTCAAAACAGAGTCCGTATTAGGAAGCTAGAGCCCACTGATCATAGTGTTAAACATGCGAATTTTCAAAAAAAGGGTCAAAGGTAAAATTTTGGGTTTTCAAAGGCCCAATTATAGGATGACAAGTGTCAAATTATCATTGGCTTGAATTATGGGCACATGGGAAATTTTTTATTGGTTTAATTTTTAAGCCAATGGGTAGAGGACACGTGGCAAGCCCGGAGGTTGCCACGTGCCCCCCTCCAAGGTGGAATTTGAATTGGCGGAATTTGAATTTATTTTTTGGCGGGAAATTTTAATTTAATTTTTGGCGGAAAATTTAAAATTTATTTAGGTGGAAAAATTTTTGGGTGGAGGTCCGGGTCGAACTCGCAACCTCCCCCACACAAGCCAAACGTTTTACCAACATACCATGGGTGTAAGTCTAAATAAACCTATGGCACGATTTACATATATGTTTTTAAAAATATTTCAGCAGAATTTAAAGGGGCTAGAGCCGAAGGGCTAGCCCACTGAGAACTTCACTCAATGAACCTATAACATATCATGTGCGATCATAGCATATTAAACAATACCCTTAATTTGAGTAAATATTGGAAAATGACTTTAAAAGTCACATTATTTAACCCCCTACCAATATAAACCCAATACACCTTCCCAATTTAAAAAGCCCCTACTTTCACTATATATTGTAGGTATCCATTTTTCATTAACATTTTTTTATACCCATTTATATTTTTTCATTAACTTTGAGCTCCATTTTTTATACTAGCCAATATAAAAACCCTCTACCCCCTCTATATCCCCCAATATATTATGTTATTTTTTCCTCATAATATATCTCCCAATATGAACCCACGTGCTATAGTATTGCTCCTGCAGTGAAGCCCCTGTGGGGCTAGCCCATGGTTGCCATGGGACTGTGGCCCAAAACTAGGAGTGGAGTGGAGTTTTAATGAGAGCGGAGTTTAAGTTAAGTGGGGTTTATTAACCCATAATTTGTATTAAATGGCGCTAATCTGATTTTTAAATCAGTTTTTGTTAACTGTGCTTAATGCACATAAAGTACACTTATGTTTAATTAATCTCGAGATTAATTCAACAAAGGTTTTGGTGGTTCTAGAAATTTTGGCACCACCTCCACATTTGTCAGACTTAACTGCATTTTTTCCAGTTTTGGAGGAGATTCTTAGGGAAAATTGAATGAAGCATAACTTTTTCTATTTTCGAACAAATTGAGCTGAAAAATAGTAATTCTTAGATGATTTTGATGCTCTGAACACAATGAATTAGGTTGGAGAGGCGTTGGAGCACTTACAAAAGTTTTTTTTCCACTTTGAAGATTAAAGAAGCCCAGGGCCACTAGGTGAGGAGGTCATGCCTAGATTAGCAGAGATTGAATAGTCTATTTTTAGGTTTTTGGGTATTTGAATCCAATGGAGTAGGTTGCAAAGCCATTGGAGCACTTCAGGTGAATATAATCATACATTTGACCATGAATCCTAAGAGGGCCTTGCCATTTGAAGCAGGTCCATGGAGATGTAGCCCTGGAGGGGTGAACTCCGTTATCAACTATTGGTAATGTGTTTTCTGTGTGTTATTTATCTGCATTTTATTTATTGTACATGAGTTTTAAAATCTAATTAACTCATAAATTTCTCATCAAATACACTTAAATCTTGAAACATAAACCCCTTCACAATTGGCTAACTAGAGACGACCCTAAAAACATTTTTATTTAAGCGTTGATGGAGCTAGCACAACAAAACTAGTTTGCCCATATTCAGATCATTACTTCTCCACTGTGGAATCAGAAGATAGTAGAACCTATCATGTAGCAGTGTGCAAATGTAGAGTTTCTCAGATTGATGCAAGCCCTAACCCTAAAAATTTGAAGCAAGCCCTAACTCGGACAACAAGCTGTAAGCCCTAACTTAGAGTATCTCATCAAATGGAAGAACTTAACCACTAAAGACTCGAGATGGGAGGATGAGAATTTTATACAGAAGAATCCAAAACTACTCAAGTGTAGAGGACAACACTTTGTTAATGTAGCCCCCTTATTGTTATTTTTGTGCCCATGTAGTCCCCATATTGTTATTATTATGCCCCATAGAAGTCCACTATTGTTATTGTTGTGCCCTTACATCGTTATTTTTATGTCGGCTAGGATTATATTGTGACCCCTTGGACTCCTATATATAGAAATGAGGTTTTGTAATTTATATCATCCAAGAATTGTTCATTTATGTAATGTAAAGGAGGTTTACCCCTTGAAGAGGTTGATTTATAAGTCATTGATGTATATTTTGTTCTATTTTATGAATTGGTTTCATAACAAGTTGGAATCATACGCACAAGTTAGGCTTCTTGGGAATAGCACTCCCCATTTGGCCAATGGGCTGAGAGATTGCTTGTAGGAGTACAATCCAAAGTGATTATGATGTAGGTGTTCTACCACATGACTCTTGAGGGTCATTGTTGGGAATATTAGTGGGAAGTAGGATGGGTTTAGATGTTCTCCCTTATGAAATGAATCCTATTTCCCGACATAGGGTGGAAGATTTTTGTTGCCCTATTAGAAGACTTGGGGTGAGAGTGTCCTGAAGGACCTTCCTCATTGTAATTTTGGTTGATACTGAGCTCCCTGATGTGCTTGCAGGTTGAGCAGGGATCCCTTATGATAAGATCTCTTATGTTTCTGGGGTGGTAGCATTGGGCTCCCCACTGGTAGTGTTTTCGGGTGGTAGCAGTGGCTCCCCGATTGATAGAGGGTCACAGCCAAAGTTCCCCTCTGATGTAAAATTATTCTTCTTTTAGATTCGAGGATGATCAACATATGAGCAGGGAAAATCAAAAGATAAGAAGAAATAAGCAAAGACTAATTCCAACTATGGGATGCGATTCCACTTTTCTAGAGGACCAATATTGACTACTAAAGCACTCAATTTGGAGAAGGGAAAGTGTAATTTTGAATTAAAGCCCACATGTGCACAAAAATATAGGTTGATGCAAAGGAGAAATTGGACACCCATGGATGGCTATAAATATAAGTCAAGTGACCCTTATTTGGAAATCGTGATTATGATCATTTTTCTTCTTTCATTGGATTGGCTCGCATAGGTCTAAGTTGATTCATGGAATTTCACTCCCACAGGTCTAAGATTTCAGGGTTTGAATCTCGCACGTGTGCTATGGTTTTGGTTTCTAGCCGCAAGCTTGTCATAGACAAATTTTGACTACAACCGCATGTCGGCCAGCTCATCCATGTAGCTAAAGCCTTTCAGCTACACACACATCACATCATCCACGCAATTAGGACCTAGGGTTTGGTTTTATCAACTTACCACAAAGTTTGATAGTTGACCGCAAAATTTTGAATTAGAGTCTTGATTATTAGCGCTATTGGGTACTGATTTGTGTGTAGTTTGGGAGTAATCCAAGCTTTGATGTTTGAGGGTTGGAGTTCAAAGAGCCACAAGTAGGCTTGTGGGCTTAGAACCCAAGCCTGTGGTTTTTCACCCAATGATGTTTGGGCCAAAATGTGACACATTTAGACATGTGATGGTTGAGGATGATATCTATAGGCAAGACAATTATAATGCAATGAGAGTCATTCGATTCTGAGTTATCATTGAAGAGAAATAAATTTATGAAGTTGACAAGTAATTATTGGTTTTCAAGTCATGTAGGCTTGAAGTAAATTTTTCCAATAGATGTGTCTCTTCACTAATTTGTGGAGCCCCTCATTTTGATATAAATATAGGGCGATTTGTTTTGTTTATATCATCCATTTGTGAAATGTTTCTTCTAGAGTAGGACTCGATAGAGATGAGGATATCTCTAGCCCTAACTATAGCAAATGAGGAGACATGACAGTGAAGTTGGAGGTTTGTTTTAGGATTGAAACAGACAACCAAATTGTTGCCATGGATGTCAAAGATGCTAGCTATTAGGCCAAGTTCTTGGAGGGAAAAATGCTGACGATAAAAGTTTTCTTGGGAAATATTTGAGGTTTTCCTACTATAGGTGTGTTTTTGTGATAAGCCGCAGACCATAGCACCATAGTTGGGCTATGTAGGAGGTTTTCAAGGCTTGAAACCTATCCCAAGTTGCAACATGGCTAAGGAGAGGCTCCTCAAGGGTGTGTTGCAACCCTTAAGGGGATTGTTTGGTGATTGTTGCTTGTATTTAGGGCTACAACAAGTGCCCTAACCAATATTGTCAAAAATATCGAAGTGAAAACATATGTGCAACAGTGTTTTGGAGGGACGTTGGGTCAAAGAGTTTGACCATTGATTGGATGGGTTGATGGGAAGTTGTAGGAAGCCATAAGATTTTTTTGGAGGAGCCTAACGTGGAATGTTGGGAAGCCTACCAAGGAGCAAAGGTGATAGAAGGCACATCAGATGAGAGGAAAGAGGACAACATCAAGGAGAGTTTCATATGTTCCCTTTATGATAGTTGGATAGATGTCCTAGGTAAGGACATTTTGATGTGTCCATATTTGTGCAATAGCTCCTCTATTGTAGAAGCAAAGGGAAGATTGGTGGAGTCTATGGGAAGCCATGTGTAAGGGTCTCCTAGGTGTGGGGATTCCCTAACTAGGTGCATGTTCTACAACATGGACATGGTATCTCATGTGTTGTTGGAGGGCAGCATGAGAGAGGACCAAGTGTGGACGAGATTGGGCACTTATGGTCTACTGGAGGAAACATGTGATAGTGTCCAAGTTGGAGTCTGGTATGCAACACCTTAATGGAAAAAGGTGGTTGAAAGAGTAGTAGTTAATGAGCTCAGGGGTTTGATCAGCTAGGAGCAGGATTGTAGAGCCTGAGACTTGTGTGTGGAGAAGGAATTCTACAACAGATGATGGGAAATCCTCCTATCTCGTGTTCATTGTGGGAGATGGACATGTTGCAGTGATAGGTGGTAACCCTTTGTGCCCTATTTTTGTCTTCATCGGAGCAACGTAGGAAGAACATGGTGGGCTAAAGTACCTGAGTAGCTGACGAGCAGCAGTGGGCGTATTGAGAGTTGTTCACAAGTGGAGCTATGAACAACTCGACATGAGTTTCGATGTATTCTAGCCTTAATGGACTGAGGCACAACTCGAGAGTAGATTGATAGTTAAGATTCAGTGCACAAATGGACTTGGAGCATTGATAGAGGTAGATCGAGAGTCAAAGGACCGATCAGGTACAGGGTATGACCGAGAGGGGCTAAGAGATTTCACTACAACCATATGGTCAGAGCATCATGTCTGTACTAGTGGATTTATGAGGGCTAATATCCCTCGTATGGGAGCCATAGAATATTGTATTATATGTTGTTAATATAATGAAGTTGGGTTGAAAATTTAAAAAGTTGCCTACATTTTTGTGCTTATGTGATTTACTATTGTTTATATTTTGTCGTGCAAAGTATTTCTATTGAGATTATTGGTTTGCTAACATCTGTGATTTTAAGACTCTAACCTAGACCCAAGGTCGTAGCATTACAAGGAAAATACCCTCTAGCGGAGGTTATAAAGGAGGTTTTTAGTGTTATAAAATTGGCCAAAATTGTCAAAAAAACATTTTATACAACATCCGTTTTTAGTAACAGAGGTTTGGGCGAAGCTTCTAACGGAATTTAAACACAACTAAAAAAAACTAGGTGGCTGGAGGTTGTTACGGATGTTTTTCTCATCGGTGCGTGCATCAGGTGTCAACACATTGGTGCATTGTGCTGTGAACGCACTAATAATGTAAAACTACCAAGCACCGGGATGGTAAACAAATTTTGGATGCCCTGGGGCATTAAGCAACAGCCCAGTGCATGTTAGCCAACCAGTTGCACCAGGTCGATGGAAGGTGCATGCACTGGACTGTTAAGGTGTAAAACCACACTAGGCCCTGTAGGTGATACAATGGACGAGGCCGTTATGTTATAAAAATGCATTGCTATGTTAAAGGAAAACTGCACCGATGCATGCAATGCCTATCAGACCGCCGAGGTTTTAGTTGTCGATAAAGCGCATCGGGCGTTCTAATTTATATTGGTGTTTGTGCGGTGCCCATAGGTCATAGAAACACACGGGTGCACAGTACCATACAAATGCATCGGTGTGAAGTGACTAACATTCACCAGTGTTCATGTTTTATTTTTTACTAACATCGACCTGTGACAGTGCAATTATTGTGTTTTTCTTAATTCATTCTTCATCAAAATTCGACACATATCTTATAAAAATATTCATATCAATTAAATTTTTATTAGTGCATTTTAATGTGATGTTTGGATTAATTTGTTATATCATATCATTAGATTTCGCATCTCTTCATTATAATATTTAATCATCCATATATTTAATTAGTGGTGTAACATTTCACAGAGACAATGGAGAACACAATAGAATAAATTAAAACGTATTTTATTATATATATATATATGAATAAGAAACTCTTTGTCATACAAAATGAGATAGTTATTTGTATCCCTCTGTCTTTCAATTGGGACACTATGTCCATTACATTAAACAAAATTTCTGATTTCATAGACAAATATTTCAAAAAATACAACGTGTTTCTTTGATATCCAAACATACTGATCATCATTCTTCGCTGGAACTGTTGTCACTGCTCGAGCTACTTCCACGACTTGGGTTATTTTCAGGAATGTTTTGTTCACTCTGTTGATTTTTTTCTTCTTCTTCAAGTTCCATCTACAAACATAAAAATGAATTGTAATGAGTGTATATACATTGGTGAGAATAATGAAAATTGTAATATTAAAGAATATACATCAATGTAAATCGAAAAGAAATGTATAATAGCAAGAATTAACTCATGAACTATACACATTCTTTCAAAACCAAATTTCATGCCATCTTTCAACAATTCATTTGTTGGCGTAGTTCCACACTTTGTTTCCTGCAAGTTTTATACTCCATAACAAATCATATATTTAATATAAACTATTTTTTTGTTTTATTAATTATAGACAGAGCTAAGTAAAAAATGATAAATACTTACAAATTCCAGAATTAATTTCTGATATGCCAACATATATTGACAACCAATATTTAACACAATGTCAATCAATTCGTCTGATGGTTCTACTTTGTATGTTAGCACTTGTTTGAATACATTCAATTATGATTGTTGGAAAACAACTTAAAATATACAAAAATGAAATCTAGCTAAGTTGTTATAAGGAATTAAAAATTACTCACAAACACAAATATCAACCCTTTTCTTCCTTGTCGTCCTATTTCATGTGCTGAATGGGTTCCATTTTCTTTTATTTTCTGCAAGAAAATACTTGAAAATTAACATTTAATGCTAAATTGTTTATTTATGTACCTAATCAAAAAATTCAATGATTACATATTACATTTGAAGCACGTTGTTGTTGAGATGGCTCCTCATGCAATGCAATTATGTACATTTCTTTGACCATCTCCTTGTACACCCTTTTGGACATTTCTACTAGCATATTTTTGATATCCGCTTGTTCATCCTTTGAGATTTTCATAAGCTTCCTGAAAATGTAACATGACAACAAATAATTTAATTTTTATATTGATATATGAAAAGTAAATATAACAGAAGTCATATTTATAAATGAATTTTTCTTGTAATATATACATATAATTCTTGAAATAATTTAAAGGAATATTACTCTTCATTCCTTCTTTTTTGTTGTTGTACGTTTTTGCTATTAAAATTCTGACATGTCTCATTGACCAATTCTCTGGAAACTCATCTTGTAGTTTAAATAAAATTTGGTTCTTCGAATCATTGGATTGATTTTTTTATTGTAAATGGAAAGAACGTCTATACATTCGTTCCAATAGATCCCTTAAAGCAGGGAAAAATTTAAGGATGGAAGTTTATCTTAAAGTTTAGAAACTTTGGCGAATCTTACAAGTTTCCAATATGTAAATTGTAAAAAATTTTATGATACTTTTCTAAAAGAAATAGGTTTCTAATTATTTTATAACAGTATATATAAAATTTTGGCGAATTTTAGGGTAAAGTAATTTTATACTATAAAATTTGGGCGAATTAATTTAAAAAAAAATGGAAATTGGCGAATCTTTTTTTGGAAAAAGCATGGAAAATTAGCCCACCTACGAATATTAGCCCCTAAAATTTTCCATGCCTCAAATTTTTGTAAAAGTTTTTCCCCCTTTCGTTAACCTCCAACACCACTCCAGATGAGCTAAGAAGCAATACATTTTTATTTTCATGTTCTATTTTTTTTTCTTTTCTTAGAAAAACATTCATTTTCTTCATTGTTGGTCCCTGTAGAAAATTAAACATATGTTCATTAATATATTGTTTGAAACATGTTATCTAATATTTTTAAGTATATTATTAATGAAAATTAAAAAAATAAACTCGTATTGGATCGATAGTAATTTTTCATTCACCTAATTCATCCTTCTGCAATTTTTCCATCAAGATTTTATGCTCTTTTGGTCTTAGATTGGAAATAATATTATCCGGCTTCATAATTTTGTGGCTCTACATGATACACAGTAAACAATACATATTAGTTAAACTTACATATAGTTTAAAAATAATAATTTTTGTAAATAATTTACAAAGAACTTGGTTTTTTATCTTTTCTCGATGTGTTATTAGTATTTTTGTAACTTGATCTCTTGCCAACCATTTATTTATCAATATGAAACCTGTACCATACCATTCATTAATATATTTTATAAATAAATAAATAAAAATTCAGGTAAAAAAAAAAAAAGTAAATAAAATGGTGTGCCTTTCAAACAATATGCATCGAATGCGATGCGACATGTTCTTATAAACGCACTGCCAAAATAGTAGAAACACCATACGGTGCTCTCTGTCAACAAGGAGACCCAGTGCATTATAAGTTAACCAGTGCACCGATTAACAAAAAAAATTAAGAAAAAACCTCTAGTTTTAGTTTTTGTAGCATAAGATGTCATGGAGGAGGTAGTGCAATATGTTTTTATAAACGCACCAACAAAACAGTAGAAACACCATATGGTGCTCTCTGTCAACAAGGAGACCCGGTGCGTTATATGTTAATCGGTACACTAGTTAACACATACATAAATTAACAAAAAATTATTTTTATCAAAAAATACGTGTCAGTGCGTTATTTTACACAGGGCTCACCGATTAAAAAAATCTGGTTTTTAAAAAATCATGCAAGGGTTGATATGGATTGGGATTCATCTCTACAAGTCATCCTGTGGGTTAGATTTCATACGCCTATATATATCAATACAAACCCTATAAATCTAAAATGAAAAGCCCTAATTGTGAAGTCACAGAAACAAGAAGAAGCAAGAGTTTAACGTAAGAATGGATTTTTTTTCCTGAAAATGCATAGTAAAATTTAAATTTTTTTGTATGCATGTATTAAATCCAATAGAAGCTGTAAAATGAACAATTACTACAGTAAAATTTAACATTTTTAATATACTACAGGGTTTTTGTGCGAATCACCAGATGTTTCAAATTTTGATTCTCTGAATAGTGCTGTTGTTCGAAAGTATTTTGCTGCTCCATAGTGCTCTCATGCTCTCCTTCTCCAGGTATGTCTCTCGTGCAAATCTCTCCTTGAATTTTTTTCAAAAATAATGAAATAATGAATAGCTTTTACTATTTAAATATTTTTTTATGGAATTAGATTTCCAAAAATAATTTTCCACCCATTTTTCAATGTACAATTTTTTTTTTTTAGTTCAAAAAAATAAAGTTGCGATATTTTTATTTGCGGATATTTAGTGTGTTTTTTAACTAACCACACCGGTTCATTAATTCATAACATAGCACAAGTGTGTAGTAACTAAAAATCATCGTTATGGTTAACGATACAATAGCACCGATAACAATAAGTCCATTTTTAAGGTACCGAAATTACTTTTAGGTATGTACACCGAAATTTATTGTTGATTTTGCTCAAATGTGGGAGAAAATATTATGATTATATTGAATGGAAAATTCTTCAGCATCCATCTCCTTCCATAATATTTCTCAAAGTCCATCGCAGAGTTTTCCTATCCATCTCCAGACGTAATATTTAATTCATATTTAATTCATATTTTCAGTATCTTATTGAATTTTGTTTTTTTAATCCATGTCAATTAGCTGAATAAAATTAATGTATACAAATTTGGAGGTTCATCCAAATTTAGAATCGAGTTCAGATACAAAAAATATTCAAATAACTCCAAAACGTCAGAAGCTCTTATCAAGAGTAGCACACCGCAAGGCGCATTTGGTAGATGAAAATGGACAACTGCTTCACCCTACCAATTGTAACTTTGCATCTTCTAGCTACCATCGTGGGACAATGATCGTAATAATAATTTTTTGGTATATTAATGTAATTATTTCAACATCAAACCAATTAATCATGCATTATCGACGTGCTTACTAATTGATATCATTGATTTTGTACTAATCATGTTCAAGTATATTTTTTAAAATTATTAGGATTCTAGTGATGATGAACGACCTACCTACCATCTTTCCTTGCACCCCATGACAATGTCAAATCGAGAGAAGGATGAATTAAGAGAAAAATTTAGAGAGGAAAGATACCAAGAATGGTTGAATCAACCACCTATTTAATTCCCACTATGTTCAGATTCACCAATTAGGAATGACTACAACAATAGTAATTCTTCACAAGGTGGCAATGGAGGAAATCAAATAGAGGTTGGTATGGATGATTACTTAAGGGATACGATTGCCATGGAGACAATGTTGTTAGATGCATTCTAGAACGACGATCAGCTAGGGGATGACGCTCATATTGCTGATACTTTTTTCAAAAGCCTTAAACTTTCTTCCACCACCCCTCTCTTTGGACCTAGCAGTCAGTCAAAGTCTACCTAGTTGGGAAAACGATTTTACTATATAACTTGAAATAAAATTTTGGCTTGTCAAATGAATGTTTCTTGGAAATTTTGAGGTAATTTACCATCAAGTCCTCCCTTATATTTTGAGAAATATAATCACACAATAAAAGTTACAAATGGTCAATTTTATGAACATTAATAATTATATTGACATTAATGTAAATTTAATATTGTCTATGACCAACTACAGGATATTAAAATATAAGGTTATTCCGAGTGATAATGTCTTTCCTGGTAGCTGCGAAGAGGAAAAGAAATTGTTGAAAATGTTGGGTGTTGAGTACATATCATATCATGCATGTCCAAATGATTGTATTCTATATAGAGGAGAATATGCAGACAAAGAGATATGTCTGAAATGTGTGCATGACAGGTATGGTAAATAAAAAAAGAAGGGTAAATCACGTGGTCCTCCTTTTAAGATATTGAGGCACATGCCTATAATCCCAAGGATTCAAAGGCTCTTTCATTGCAAAGAATTAGCTATGTTGCAGGGATGGTATGCCTCACATAGAAGTGAGCTGGGAGTTATGTGAATCCTAACAGATTCAATAGCCATGAAGAATATAGAGGATACATGGCCCGAAACATTCAAGAATGAATTACGAAGTCTACAACTGACCATATCCATGGATGGCATCAACCCATATTCCCTCCGGAAAACCAGCTATTATGTTTGGCTTGTAGTAGTGATCAATAAAAATATCCCACCATGGTTTTTTGTGAAGAATGAACATCTTATGTTGGCTCTCATAGTCCCTGGTAGAAGACAAGTGAAGAATATGGATGTCTACTTACAACTATTGGTAGATGAATTAAAGGAATTATGGGATGGGATAAATGTATACGATGTATCAAGACCCATCCCAGTAGAGAGGAGTTTTACATTGTATGGCATATGTGCTTACATGACACATGATTATCCAGGCTTAGGAGTTTTCTCTAGTAAATTACATGTTTATTGATTTGTTTACATATGTAACAATATTCTTTTGCATGTTAGTTATTTAATTTAGTGTAATTGTTCTGATCTTCATGATATTCTTTAACATGAAATGCATATATATATTTTATACAATAATTTTGGAGGTCTCGTAACAAAATGGTATTTTGGATATAAATGTTGTGGATCTTCTCTGAAAGCTAGATGGTCAAATGACCTATGAAAGCGAGTGTATGACTGCTCCAGGATATTCCTCCCAGAAGAATATCCTTACAGAAGAGCAACATCTAATTTCAACAATAAATGAGAGAGAACCCAAAGGCCTCTAATAATGACACAAGATGAATGGCTTAGAGCATATGAGAGAGAGAAGGAGAATGAGTTCATAGAAATGTTCGATTCAAATGGGGAGCCTATGTTCGATGATCCAGAATTCTTTGACACCTATGTTGATAAATTTCCCATTGGGATGAAAAGGAAATCTATCTTTTATAACCTCCCATATTGGTAGCATCTTAAGATTACCCACTTATTAGATCCCATGAATATATTTAAAAATGTTTCATCTTCTTTATGGAGGCACAAATCATCGAAAAAAAGTGAGACATTGATTGTTAGGAAATATCTTATTACTTCAAAAAATAAAAATAAAATTGGCCAAGATGATTAGAAAGTACAGGATCAGAGGCAAGTGCTGGTCCCTCTAATTGGTATTTCAAAGAAGGTGATGTCCCATGGATTTAAAAAAAAAGATTATCTTTCTTTGGCAAAGGAAGTTATAATGGGTGTGAGGGTGCCATCTTCATACGGGTCTTCACTACGACACTGATTCACCATGGATGACCATTTCTTGGGGCTGAAATTGCATGACCATTCGAATCTTCTAAAAGTATGTATAATGTCAAAAGCATGATTTTATTATTTCTTATATTAATAAATTTTATCCCATACAAGGATCATAAAACATAACTAATGTTGTTTATTATTTCATGTGTTTACAACTTTGCAGTGTCATTATCCCTTTTTCGTGCATGGGTGTGTGAAACATGAATTCCCCCAAGACCTAGGACATGCCATATCTAAATTATCTGCATTTATATGTTGGATCACGTCAAAGGAGATTCATGTGGCTAGAATTCCATGGTGGTGTCAAGAGATAGTTGATATTGTTTGTATGTTTGAGAAGGAACTACCATCGAGTTTCATGGACTTGCAAGTTCATCTTCTAATCCACCTAGTAGATGAGGTTGAATTACTTGGGGCGGTTTCCTGTCATTGGATGTTCTTCTTAAAGAGGTACACGAAGAAATTGAAAGGTTTTGTGCAACAAAGGGAAAAACCCGAGCGATCTATGGCATAGGGGTACATATCGTATGAGTCTTTCTATTATGCAGTGAGTACAGTAAGCAGATCGACAACAGACCAAGTGTAGTGATTTGGGACGATTAAAGTGATAAAGACAAAAGAGAAGGGGAGCTGCTCTAAATGAATGGAAAAAGGTGCTTGATAAAGAGTAAGCAACTTATAATTTTTAAAATTTACACAAAGTAAATATTCATGTTGAACTTCGATATAATGTATATTTTGATCTCATATGTACTATATGTCGGTTTGATTTTCTCAACGAATGCAGAAATTGAAGCAATCAATAAATTTTCTCTTTACAATTCTGAAGTGACATAACCATGGGTCACATTGGACAAACAGAACAGGATGAAATGGGATAGTGACAGGAAAGAATTTAGATGGTTGAATGGTGGAAGTGTGCCTTATCCGGATCATTCAAAATAAAATATGCCAAATATATGCTCCAATAGTTGGGTTGCTGAACAAGTCAGAGAGAAAAACAATGCAAGCAGTCATTACTCGCGTGCTGAAGAGGATGCGCTAAACGTAGGGATTGGGTGCACCTACTCGGTAATAATCTATTTATGTACATTTTAAACTTAATAATGCACCTTTGAAATGCAATTACATCTATATTTAATATTTTAATAGTTGGGTTATTATAAGACACATGACACTATGATTTTTTTTTTAAATTGTAGGTCAATTTGTTCCCATCCATGTGGGCATATTGACACCATTTTCTCACAGAAAAATCTGATGTTGGACACATGACACAAGACTTGGAGTGGAAGTCGATTTCGATCAATCTAGTCGAGCTATCCACCATGATCAAAACCTAGTACGAGGGACATTATGTTATAACAGAAAGATACAAGAGATCATTGAAGTGGATTTCTCTTATTTCCAATGTGTTATTTTTAGGTGCAAGTAGTGGGACACCTTTGATCGGAATAATGTAAAGGAATATCGCGATAGTATGTTGATATGTATCAACTTTAGAAAGGTGTGGGATGAAGCTAAGGAACCCTCTGTTTTCCCCGAACAGTGCAACCGAGTTTTTTTTAACCAGATGTGTTGGATAGGGATTGGTGGTTTGTATTGAGACATGACCATAGATAAAACAATATTTTTGAGAACAATAGTGTTATCATGCCAAAAAAGCTAGAAGATGATGAGGGTAATCATGATAACCGAGAGTGATATGGTACATGTGTTATTTCATCAATTATACTTTTTAAAATTGATTTTTATAACGAAGAGGACTTAATTACCTTATAACTAAGACACTTTTTTCGAAACATTATAATATGTATTTTGAATTAATTGGTTTACATTGTATTAATGTTAAAATCATTTCACTTGATAATTTGCAATTATGTTGATCTCGAAAACAATAGCGTACTGTATAAAGTTATTTTTTTTATAATTTAGATTCCTAAAATAATACAACTACTTGATTTCTTTAAATTTGTGTGAATGATATCTTCAAAATGTATACTATTATTTTTGGTATGTAAGATCATAATAAAATGATGATAATAGTAAACATGAATTTATTTGCATTATTTTCTAAACTTTATTATGTTACAAAAATTCATATTATTCTAGATTTATTATTTTACAATTATTTATATTCATACAAATTTACAATTACAATTATCGTAATTTAACAATACTTACGGTATACATTTTACTTACAGTAGTAATTATGGTTTAAAATTGACAATTAATTTACAATTTTACAAATTTAAAATTTTTAATAAAATTGAATGATGACAATACATACAATTATAATTACAATTACAATTTTACAATTTCACAATACAATTACAATTTGCAACAATTTTACATACAATTACAATTACAATTTTACAATTTCACATAGAATTAGAATTAGAATTACACTTACAATTACAATTTTATAATTTCACATACAATTGAAATTACAATTACATTATAGTTTTACATACAATTACAATCACGATGCATACAATTACAATTATATTTTTAGAATTTTACAAATTTACAATTTTTACAATTTTAATAAAATTGAATCATGGCATAAATACATACAATTAAAATTACAATTTTACAATTTCACAATACAATTACGTACAATTACAATTATAATTTTACAAATATTTTTCATACAATTACAATTACAAAATTTTATAATTTTACATACAGTTAAAATTAAAATTTCAATTACAAACACGACATAATATTTAATAAACATCATGATTTAATATTAAAAATAAACATCAAAAACATGATAACCATCATACAAACATCATATTCGAATAAAATACACATTCAAATTCGCTAACATCATCTAGTCATCGTGATCATGATCATCTAACAAAACACAAGGATTGTATAACAGTGTCACAACACAAACATCAAATATGCATCTCATGTCAAATAACTGCTATCACATACACATATATCTGCAAGAACATTAAATTAGCATATATAACATGAACTAACAATATACACATCATGGTGAACACCAACATGTAAATTAAGTAATATATACAATTATAATATAACTGCATATAAATTTCAAATATCATGTGGTACATCAATACTAGTACTAGTCAAGGCCTGCTCAGTCGATGGTGTAGCCTCATGCTTAGATAGGCGGCATGCCTGCTCCGGAGCTGCCTGCTGATCATTCAATGGTGAAGTATGCTCACGAACTGCCTGTTGATGACTTGCTGATGGAGCAACCTACTCATACGTGGATGGTGCGGCCTATGTTGATGGACATGCCTCCTCAAATGGACCTGCCTGCTCAAGATCAGGTGCCTGCTGAGGACTAGGTGTCTGCTGAGATGGTGCAGACTGCTTAGACGATGCCCGTTGATCAGGACTAGATGTTCGCTGCTCATCATGATCTTCATCGTGAGGTGAAGGAGGAAGAGGTGGATTACTAGAATGATGATAACTACCCTCATGATCATGAACATTAGATGAGGTGATGTTGTATCATGCATCTCCATGATGCCTACCCCTCCTAGCCCGCAATATTTCTCTGGAAGCTCCAGCAATATGATGCATGAGGGTCAACATATTGCGGGGCATGCCTCTCCAAATTTGTGTGATTCTATGATAATCCTGAATCTCTCTGATCATAACCGGGCAGACTCCCTCATCAATTAGAAGTCGAAAGAGTTGGTTTCCTAACTCCATCCTAAATTGGGTGTCTGACCTATGCCTCAGCCCCGTGGGTATCTACACCCGATCAGGATCAGGTCTATCACCCTGATCCTCCACCTCTGCCATCTCCTCATCAACATCTACACCTGGATCATTCGAAGGGGGTGGAATCTCATCCCCAATGAATGTCTCAATATATACAAAAAATATAGTACACAACAATAATTATACATTTTCATTAAAAAATTTAATAAAAAAAGTTAAATAACGTGTTAGAATAACGTGTTAGAATAACTTTGATAATTCTAATTAATTAATTAAGACAATAAAATGAAACTATATTAATTTAAAGAAAACACTAATATTACCTCTCGCGCCCAGTGGCCGATCCTGTGTGAAGAGGATGTTGTTACACCCTCACCAATCCAAACCGACATACAGACATGGAACCAGTACGAAGGAGTGATCATCAACATTGGATAGCAATTCCAGTGCATCAGGAGATATCTTGGCGAGAAAGTTAGACTCTCCCCTCTTGAGCATCATCTGGCCCCACATCTGCATCTATACATGTAGCATTGGCTTACAAGGCTGCCCGAAAAAAGTTAGGTCTTGTCTCTGGAAACTTCTAAAAAAATAAAAAAAATAACTCTAAATCAAAAGGGAAGTTCAACCTCCCACATGCCTGAGAACGACATCTATATAATGTTGTACAAAACTACTGCAAAAAAATTGCAGACCATCTCACAAGTCGTGGTGCCTGGAATAAAGAATCAACATAAAATAAAAGCAGGAAAGTAATGTGTTGCCCGTCACTAGTATAGTGTGAAATGGTCATCAACAATAGTGAGAGGAACCTCACCTCCTCTGTACCAAACGAAGCAATGTGTAACTGACCACTGGACACCTGAAAATCTGCAGGAGAAACTATATCATCCCTAATGTATCTCTAGGAGTACACCAACTGACTCCCTGCTGCATAGCCGATGAGGATATCTGGGAACTGGGAAAAATCCCTCCCTCTCCTATATAGGCCAGTAATAAAATATATTTCCTCCTCAGTGGACACATACCATTGGTCACGACCGACCTAGAAAGCTTGTCAGTGGGAGTTCCACCTAAAGATGAGTTTTCTAATAACCCACTATGGCTCTTCAGGGATGTAGCCTCCTCATAGAGCTTGAGGAGGCCTACCTCCCTTAGGAGCAACTAGGTGGCTGCTGTAATAGGGCAAGGGTACATAAGTCTATCCCTCTCTCATTCCTCCCACAAGTGAATCACATTATACTGGTCCTACATGTGTTCTTGTTGTTCCCTTTGTACTCTCTATTGACATCGCTGAATGATTCACATATTAAATACATTTTTTTTATTAAATGAGACATGCCTTTAAAAATGTATAGATATTATTTTTTTTTGAAAAAAAAAATAGTTGATGCACCCAAAAAAAAAGTCACGCACATGTACCAATACGTACATTTTTATCATGCACAGAGAGAGGTGCACATGGAAATTGTCCGCGCACCACAAAACATATAATTTCTTTTTCTGTAGTGCGTTAACGAAACTATCCACTCCGGGGTGAATAGTTAGGTAAACCCACCTCCCAACAATAATACATGGTCAATGGTGCCATCCTGTAAATGACCGCACCGTTGACCATGTACTGTTATTGGGCGGGCGGTGCGCTGCCCAAAAGATCTACCCCAGGGCGGATCTTTTGGTCAACAAACCGCCTAATAGAATTACATGGTCAACGATGTGGTCTTGTAAATGACCACACCATTTACTATGTACTAATTTCAGGCGAGGAGTGCGGTGAGCTAACTATCTGCCCCAGGGAACATAGTTTGGTCACCGCACCACCCTCTTGACACTGAACATAGTCAACAGTGCGGTCATTTAAATGACCGCACCACCATGTAAGTTTAAGAAAAACCAGTGCATTTTTTTTGGTACTACATCGGAACCCGGTGCGGTTTTCATTAGCACCATTCGCGGTGAGGCCTGTAAATTTATAGGCACCACCACGAATGGTGTGAGCCAAATGGCTCGAGTGCACCACACATAATTTTTATTTTATTTTTTTAAACGATAAATTTTAAATTTTTTCAAAAATATAATCCGTTAAAACATTTAGTTATTGAGAAAGTGAAAAAATACCTATACATTCTCATGTTGAGGAGGCATATTTGCTAAGGAATTGGAGAAATCAATTTTCCCGCCGTTTTCGAAAATTCGAACTCTAAAAAGTGGGAAACGGATGACAGTAGTGCGTGAAATGATAGCACCGATGGAGGGTGCCTCACATATAATAAATTCACGTAGGTTTTTAAGAGGTTTGTAGCACTGAAGAAGTGAAAATGTCATTTTTACGGTCGGTAATTTTAATTATTTAACCCTGTTTCGGTGCAGGTTTTTGAGATGCACCGAGCAGTATTAGCAATGGCGCATTGCTATCGTTGTGGTGTGTTGAATTACTTAGACATACAAGGCCTGTTTATGCATAGAGAACCAGTGTGTTGTAGTAATTAGACACACCAGGTGGGTCTGTATGGAGAGCACGTTGTCCCGGTGTGCCAATTTTGAGTACACGCAGGTGCATTGTGAGTTAAATGCACTGGTGCGGTTTATGATGAGAAATGCACCGGACAAAAAACATCCGCAAAAACCTCCACCCGCCAACCTCCTCTAGAGGTCTCCACTACAAATTGATATCTGGGCTATTTTTAGAAGGGGTTCCTCAAAAACATCCGCTAGAGGGTCTTTTCCTTGTAGTGTAGAAATTCAACATGGTATCAGAGCATATCTGAGCAACTTCGAGAGACAATGAATCAGAGCATGAGCAAATAAGAAACTCAGAGGGAGTTGTAGGTAGCTAGATCATGGAGCAGAGGGTTTAGCTGAATACATGGAGATGTGGCCTAGATTGGCTTGGTAGAGAGATTGGTTGGGAGTTCTGGTGGATTGGTGGTGAGCATGCTCGACAACTGTTTGTTGTAGGGAATATTTCTGATCATGGACTTCCGATGATTTTTCATGGATGGCTGGGACAACTCGAGGTTTTCTTTGGCTTGGGAGAGATCAGGTTTATCGATATGGCTTCATGTGATGGACTACAGGTTGGGAGGCTAGAGTCTTCATCGGATTGTGATGTTACATATATGATATTGGTGGGATTTTCACAAGTGGTATTTGATCCAGGAGGATGAGTTCTTGCAGGACTAAGCTAGTGGAGATTGTGTAGTCTCAGAGGGAGTCTAGCCTAAGAGGGAGCAACCCTATGGAGGTTTGGGATCTTTAGTTTCAGATATGATGAGGCAAAGGAAATACCAAGATTGATGGGTTCATCTACAAGGTATGCTGCAGTGATGGATTCCAGATGGGCTAGTGTTGTCGGAGATGATGATGGTTACTTCCTAGTCTTGGAAGTACCTCCCTCACTAAGAGGGAGTGTTGATTCTTGTGTAGCTTGGGAGGTACTCCAAGCCCTAGTGTTAGAGGGTTGGAGGTCAAAGCGCCATAAGTAGGCTTGTGGGATTCGAACCCAAGCCTGGGGTTTTTCACCCATCAATGTTTGGGCCAAAACCATGAGGAGTTTTCAACATGAAATGGATGAGGATGATATCTCTTAGCGAGACGATTCTAAGAAAACATGAATCATCTGATTCTGAGTTGTCCTTGAAGAGAAATGAATTTTTGAAGTTGACAAGTAATTATTGGTTTTCAATTCATATAGGCTTGAAGTAAAATCTTTTCAATAGATGTGTCTCTTCACTAATTCTTGAAGCCCCTCATTTAAACATAAATAGAGGGTGATTTTTTGTGTTTATATCATCCATTTTTGAAACATATCTTCTAGAGTAGGACTTGGTGGAGAGGAGAATATATCTAGCCCTTGCCGCAACAAAGGAGGAGACAAGACAACAAATGTGGAGGTTTGTTTTAGGGTAAAAACAGAGAATTGAAGTGTTATCATGGAGGCCAAAGATGCTAGCTGTTAGGCTGAATTCTTGGAAGGAAAATCATTATTTATCTGATTTTGTTTACGAACTATTTTGAGGCTTGTCTACTACAAGTGTGTTGTTGTGCTAGGCCACATGCCATAGCACCACAACTGGGTTGTGTAGGAGGTGTTCAAGGCCTGAAACCTATCCCAAGTTGTAGCATGGCTAAGGAGACGTTCCTCAAGGGTGTGTCACAACCATTAAAGGGACCATTTGGTGACAGTTGGGTGTATTTAGGGCTACAAAAAGTGCCCTAACTAGGATTTTCACAAAAAACAAAGTCCAAACTTATGTACAACAATGTTTTGGAGGGACATTGGGTCAAAGAGTTTGACCATTGATTGGATAAACTCATGGGTCGTTGTAGGAGGCCTTAGGAGTTGTTTGGATGAGCCTAACATGGACTGTTGGGAAGCCTACCAAGCAACCAAGGTGACAGAAGGCACATCATATGAGAGGCAAGGGGACATCAACAACGAGAGTTGAAAATGTTCTCTTGATGACAGTTGGATAGATATCCTATGTAAGGACGTTTTGATGTGCCCATATTTTTGCAATATCTCCTCTATTGTAGAAGCAAGTGGAAGATTGATGGATTTTGTAGGCAGTCGTGTGTAAGGGTCTCTTAGGTGTGTGGATGCCCTAACTAGGTGCAGACGCTACAATGCAGAGTTGGTATCTCATGCACTATTGGAGGGTAGCGTGAGAGAGGACCAAGTTTTGAAGATATTGGGAAATTATGGTTAGTTGGAGGATAGTGTGATAGTTTCCAAGTTGGAGCTAGGTTTGCAACACCTTGATGGACAAAGGTGGTTGCTAGAGCGGCAGTTGATGAGCTCAAGGGTCTGATGTGGGTCTGATTAACGAGGAGTAAGATTATGGATCCCAATACTTGTGTGTGGAGAAGGAATTCGACAAGAGATGATGGCAGTCCTCCTAGCCCATGTTCATTTTGGGAGATGGAAATCTTGTAGTGATAGGTGGTAGCCCTTCATGCCCTATGTTGGTCATCATCAGAGCAGTACACGAAGACCATAGTGGGTTGAAGTCCGTGGGTAGTTGAGGAGCAACAGTGGGCGGATTGAGAGTTGTTCACAGGTGGAGCTGTGAAAAAAACGACACAATTGTGGATGTGTTATGTCCTTGATGGACTTAGGCATAACTAGAGAGCAGATTGACAGCCGAGATTGAGTGACCAGATGGACTTGGAGCATTGATAGAGGTAGGAGCTACAGATCGGGAGCTGAAGGACCGAGCATGTACAATGTACGACCGAGAGGTGCTGAGATATTTCACTACAACCAGATGGCCAAAGTATCATGTTTGTATATTGTACTAGTGGATGTATGAGGGCCATTATCCCTAGTACGGGAGCCATAGACTATTGTACTATATGTTATTAATATAATTAAATTTGGTTGAAAATTTAAAAAATTGTCTATATTTTGTGCATATGTGATTTACTTTTGTTTATATTGCATTGTGCAAAGTAGTTCTATTGAGACTCTTGGTTTGCTAGCGTTTGTGATTTTAAGACCCTAACCTAGATCCAAGGTCATGGAAATTCAACATTGGGTTCGTCTCATGAATGTTGTTTAGCTATTTTTTGTTGGATAGGATTATGGTTGAAAATATGGATCATTGTACTCTCTCTGTTACTGAATCATTCAATAACAAGCTAATAAGAAGAAGAATTTGAAATATTTTTCCCCGTAGTGGGTTTTTTTCTAGTTTATGACCAATTCTGGTGTCTCTATGTGTGAATTATTTTCTTAAATTATTCCTTTATGTTCTGTTGCAATGATGATGGTGTTTTTCTTTCTATATAATTACATATGTTGTTGAATAATGTTGTAAATCTAAATAATGATATGATAATGTGGGTTGAATTTAATATGTAATTGAAGAAATTCAATTATCTAAAGCAAAGAACAATATAGCCCTAAGAAAATTTAACAAGGTTGGTGGTTTGTGTAGTGTAAATAAGTCTTAAAGGCCTTGTTAATTAAAAAATATGTGATAAAAAATATGTTGTAAAAATATATTTTTTATTTCTCTCACCTTTTCTTCACCTTTAAAAGGATATCTAATGACCAAACGAAAGGTATAACCATGGACTCTTTTTTATCCATTGTTGCTAATATTTTTATGGAATATATTGATATTTTATCGTTAAACAACATTCATTAACCCTAAATGTTGGTTTCTATTTATCAATGATACCTTCATCTTTTAGCCTCATGGCCATCCCTATTTGATCTTTGTCTTTAACCATCTTAGTGAATCTCTCTCGATATTTAATCTATTATAAAATTCAAAAGAAAAATCTCTTCCCCTTTTAGATGTCCTCAACTCTCATCTTCCTGATAGCACCTCCACCCACTAATTTTATAAGAAAAAGATTCATACCAAGTGATACCTTCATGCCTATTCTCACTATCACTGGACCCCAAAAAATTACTATTTGAAAAACTCGAGTTCATTTCTTTGAAATAAAAAAGAATACCTTAAAAAGACCTTTATGGCCAATTGGTGTACCTAATCTTTCAAATTAATAGTTCCTTCCACTAAGGTTTCCATTTTAAAGATAAAATATTTTTTCCTCTTACTTGCCCCTATCTCTCATTTCTCTTCTCTACATCTACGGTACTATTCATCATATTTCTAATATTTTGACTAAAAAATATAAAATTATTTTTAAATGCTATAAAAACCTTTGACAATTATTCGAATCCTATAAGGACAATTGTGATACTATGCTTGACCAAATTTTTTATCAAATTCCTTGCTCCTATTAAAAAAAACCATACATAGGTCAAATTAATAAAAATCTTGAACAATTATTTAAATCCTATAAAAAAAATGTGGTATTATGCTTAACCAAAAAGTTTATCAAATATCTTGCTCCTATATAAATAAATAAAAGAAGAAAAAAATCAAATTAATAACTTATTCAAAGTTGGTCTCAACAAACATACAACTTAACATAATCTAACCATTGTATTCTAAACATGATCTCACCAAAACCAAATAATCTAACCATTGTATTCTAACCTGATCTAACCAAAACCAAATAATCTAACCATTGTATTCTAACCTGATCTAACCACAACCAAAAAGGAGTTTTCTTTAGTGTGGCTTTTTGGAGTTTCAGGTGCCGGAATCTGGTGAAAAATATGGAGGTAAAATCTTGATTTATGTTATTTAAACTGGTTTTTTTGACTGTATATATGGATTCAACATCCTAAAAAACCCCTAGGGCACTTCAATTGTGCAAGGTTACTCATCAAACTTCTATTTTCACTAAATTCCTGCCGGAATTTAGAGAAATTAGATCGGAAAAAACTACTGTAAAAGCCTTCAAACAGTGGCATTATAGACTACTCGAAACCAAAAATTTTAGGTCTACACGTGAAATCTCCAAGCATATAATTGACAAATTTTAGAAATTAAAAAAAAAAAATAATTAAATAAACAAAAACCAAAACAAAGTCAAATAATTATAATAGTAAAAATGACTACAAACTTAGCTAATTATAAAATTTCATCATATCAAACATTCTCTCTTTTATTTTTCGTGTTTAGTCTTTATTTGTCTTCCAAATACTATTTTTCTCCCTTGAATCATCATTCTCTTTTTTCCTCTTTTGTCGTGTCTTTGATAATTTGAATTGTGGATTTAGTCTTTACTCTACTCTTTATACTTTTAAATATAATTTATATCTCTCTAATAAACAGTTAAATATTTATATTTGACAAGCTTCACATTAACATTAAATAATCTTTATTAATTCAAAAAGAGTTTTTTTTTTTTTTTTTTACAAAACAATTCAAGATAATTATTTTTATATTTATTTTAACAAATTTTTTTAATATGAGTGATATTTATTTGAAAGGTTATAATTTTCAAAATACTTACAATTTCTTTTCAAAAATTTAAATAATATAAAAAATATTAATAAAATTTAAAATTTTGTATGTTTATTAGGTTTTGGTTTAGATAAAGAGTGATTGGGTTCCTATGTGAAGTTATGGGTTCTCTTTCTAGAGAAGTCACGAGTTCAATTCTATGTCTCTATCCTATGAAGATCTAGTCCTACCCAACTTTTATATATATATATATATATATATATATATATATTACAAATTACAAATTAAAAAAATTAAATTCCATATATTACATAATAAATAGTTTATGAATTAAAAAACAAATCTTAATATTTGAAACTCATTTCATAAAAACATATTTATAACTTTCAATGAAACGGTTCCCCTCTATTCCTCATTTTTAAGCACAATCTCACGGTTTAGAAGATTTCTAATTGCATCAGGAATTTCTATGGAATTACAACCATGAAGATTTAGATACCTCAGATTGCAGCATCTTTAGTAAACATTGCACAGTAAATAAATTAGTTTTTCAAGTTAACATCGGGCAGAATGTCGTAGCTCCATCTCAATCTCTGATACAATTCTCCATTAATTCGAGGATGGGTCATTGGAAAATTAAAATCTGCTTTTTGCATTTGCTTTAAGGTAAGCTCCCACTCATCTAAGGTTGTGTTGCCCATCATTGTTCAGGCTATTACATTTATTTCCAATGGTAACCCTTTACAATCCTCGGCTACCTCACGTGCAATATTCTCTATATGCTTTAGAACATGGCCATCTTCGAAAACTACCTTTAAAAACAACTCCCACACCTCCTCTCTTTGTAAGGGTTGTATTTCTGTGAACCGTTTTGCATTCATTTCTCGAATCAGATCTCTATTTCGAGTTGTGAATACAAATTCAGTGCGGTTTATTAACCAGGATCAAAGCAGAGTTTTAATGAGCATAGAGATTAATTTCGGTGGGGTTTATTAACCCATACCCTGTATTAAATGGAGCTAATCCAATTTTTAAATCGATTTTTATTAACTGCACTAAATATGTCTAAACTTCACTTATGTTTAATTAATCCTGTTATTAATTCGGTGGAGGTTTTGGCTGTTCCATGAATTTCAGCACCACCTCCACATTTTTCGGACTTAACTAGAGTTTTTCCAATTTTGGAGGAGATTCCTAGGGAAAATTGAATGAAGCATAACTTTTGCTATTTTTGACCAAATTGAGCTCAAGAAGAGCCATTATTAGATGATTTTGATGCTTTGAACACAATGGAACAATTTTCAGAGGTATTGGAGCACTTCTGAAAGTGTTTCTGCCACTTTTAATATTAAAGAAGTCAAGGGCCACCAAGAGAGGAGCTCATGCCTAGATCAGTTGGAGACCATTTTCAGAGATTGAATAGTCTATTTTGAGGTTTCTGGGTCTTTTGAATCTAATGGATTAGGTTTCAAATCCATTGGAGCACTGAAGGTGCATTTAATTAGACATTTGACCATTAATCCTAAGAGGGCCTAGCTAGTTGAAGAAGGTGCATGGAGATGTATCCCGGGAGGGGTGAACTCTGTTATCAGCTATTGTGTATTGTGTTTTCTGTGTGTTTTTTATATTCATTTTATTTTATGTACATGAGTTCTCATCAAAGACACTTAAAATTGACATATAAACCCATTCACAATTGGCTAGCTTGAGATGATCCTAAACACATTTTTATTTAACTGATGAGGGAGATAGCACAAGAAAACTATTTTTCCCATATTCAGATCAGGTTGGTATTAGAGCAACAATTTAGCTCATTTTAGCCAAGTTTAGCTAGAAGAATTAGTCATTGGTTTTTGAATTTGTGCAAGGAGTATTTAACTTTGTGCAAGTTTATGTGTGTGAAGGAGAAGGTCAATATTGAGAGCTCAATTATCAAATCACAACAAAGAATCTTTTTATGCATTACAGGTGTTATGGAAAATTCATCAAGAATGGTTTATAATTCATCTTCCTTAGCAAAAATATTTGATAAATAGATGTTGCAGAAGCTCTACATCATGAATGATATGGTGCAAGAGATGTATGAAGATAAGAGGGAGAGTATTATGCTTCAAGAGCATTTGATTTCCATGACAGAGGAGAAGCAAGAAATTATTGAAAATATGCATGAGATGGAGACTTAGATCCATATTACAAATGAAAACCTAGCAAGGATGCATGCGATGGAGACTCAACTCCATGATGCCAAGGAAACCTTAGCTGAGCATGTGCTTGAAAAAGAGGTATGCAATTCAAGTTTATCTTAAATTTCCTATCAAAATGAATGTGTCTGTGCTTTTGAAAGACACACTAGAGGAATAGGGTCCAAATTATTGATGAAAATGAGCTATGAAGGTAAAGGATTAGGCAAACATGCACAAGGCATAGTTGAGCCAATTGTTGTTGAGGAAAGGCCTAAGTATTTGGGTCTTGGTTATGGACAACATGATGGAGAATGCTCCAAAGTCAAGAAGGCACATGAAGGTGTTCCAAGAAGGACCTTCATTTCATGTGCATTACCTCAAGCTTGTGAATATTGTGTTCATGAGAAATGCAGAAGTTTTACACCCACTTTGTAAGAAGGTGTTCATAAGCATGTAGCTAATGAGAATGGAAAACAAGAGGATGTTGAAAGCTCTAAATTCATTGAAGCCATTGTTGGTGTTCTGAAGAGAGCCACTACCTCATCAAATTCACCTCCTCAAGAAGGTGAAAAAGGTGAGTGTACAAGGTATAAATATGCCTATAATCAAGTTGCTTTTGATTATGATAAACATGGTAAATTTTCACATAAGATTTGGAGAAAATTTTCATGTTCCTTTTGTGGTTTGAATAACCATAATTTTTCAAGGTATTGGAAGAAGATATCCATGCACATGAAAATTTCTAAAAAAAGGAGGCAGAAAGCCAAGGGTCCATTGGACAAGGAAAACCATGTTGAAAAGAATACGCAATTATTTTTCACTCCTTGCCATAAGAAGGGTCATCTTGTAGACAAGTGTTGGACTTTGTATCTAGCAAGTCATCCACTACATTTGAAGAAGGTGGAGAGAGATATTGATAAGAATGGAAGGGAGGATTCCATAATCAATGTGGGTCAGGATGATTCACATGATGATGTGTAACTGAAAGAAGCGCCATTGAAATGGTTTGGAAAAAGATGGTTAAATTTCTTATCCAATTAAGGCCTTGCATGTCTTTTGATGTTTGATGCATTTCTTTTCCAATTGAATGCATGTTGCATGTTTATGCTAGGAAGTTCTTGGAAAAGTGGAGTATGTTGACTCACTTTATTGCAACAATATTTGTCATTTCAGCTCTTTAATTACTTGTACATGTAAATGGGATTCTTGTACTTGTAATTTTACTTGTGAGAGAGTTGAGAGTTGTCATACATGCTTTTGTTTGACTTGAGAGTCAGTTGTATGAAGAGGCATGTCTTTTCGACTTGTGTTTGGTCGATGGTTTATACATAGATATGTAAGAGTACATGTCGATGTTCACATGATGTGAAATTTGTTGCTTTGAAGGAGCAAAAGGATATGTCGTCAAGTTATGTTTCTTGCATGATGTGTTTTTTAGACTGATGGTTGTGTTTGAGACAAGACGATGTAGGATTTTGTGAAGGTCCACTCTGGAGCGAGAGGCTCATGATTAGACTTCATTCTCAAATCATGGTATGAATAGCATGTCAAAATGGAGGATGATGGAAAGAGGGACAAGATGCCAAAAAGTCTGCAGGAAAAACAACAGCCATTGTAGACCATTTTATGTGTTGACGCCAAGAAGAAAAAGAGATGGTGAATGCATTCTTCCAGATGTGGAATTTTGAACCGTTGAGGTAAAATAATTCTCATTTCTTTTCTTGTTATTACTGATGTTGGAACTCATTTCTTTAGTTCACTAAGATGGGCTTAACTTGGAAAATTTGTTTCCAAGGAGAAGCTTGCATCAAATAAACGTTTGTACAAAGGAGGAACATGATTCTTAGTGGGAAGGCCATCATTTAGTTTTCCAAGCACTGAGGGATCACTTTGGTACAAAAAAGTGTTTTATCAGTCAGCAAGCAACCAACAAGTGTTGGATTGGGTCAACAGTGAAAGGAGGACATTGGTTGAAGAGCCAATCCATTTGCAAGGCAAGGCATGTCAGTGAACCCAAGTGGTTGTCATGGCGAGTTTTCCAAGTAGAATCAAGATGATAGAACTTGGGAAAGAGAATATTATTAAACTCTCATGAAATTACCAACTTTTGTAAGTCCAAAATCCTGTCAATGGGAAGGAGTGATCGAAATTTGGATTAGGGGCAAAAATTTTCCAAAAATTCAAATTTCTCATAATCACACCAAACCAAAATGACCAGATCCAGCCTGTTGTTATAAATCCAGCGCAATTTGTTTCACTCAAAATGAAGTCCGTATGAAGAAGTTAGAGCCCATTGATCATCATGTTAAACATGCAAATTTTCAAAAAAATGGTCAAAGGTAAAAATTTGGGTTTTCAAAGGCCCAATGACAAGATGAAAAGTGTCAAGTTCTCATTGACTTGAATTATGGGCACATGGGAAATTTTTTATTGGTTAAATTTTTAAGCCAATGGGAAGAGGACACGTGGCAAGCCCAAAGGCCACCACGTGCCCCCTTCTAAGGCAGAATTTGAATTGGCGGAATTTGAATTTGATTTTTGGTGGGAAATTTTAATTTAATTTCTAGTGGAAAATTTCAAATTTATTTGGGTGGAAATTTTTTTGTTTGGAGGCCTGGGTCGAACCCATGACCTCCCCCACACAAGCCAAACATTTTACCAACATACCACGGGCGTAAGTCTTAATAGACTTATGGCATGATTTATATATATGTTTTCAAAAATATTTTAGTGGAGTTTAAAGGGGCCAGACCTGAAGGGCTAGCCCACTATTTCCATGGGACTATGGCCAAGAACCAGGAGCAGAGTGGAGTTTTAATGAGTGTAGAGATTAAGTTAAGTGGGGTTTATTAACCCATAATTTGTATTAAATGTCGCTAATCTGATTTTTAAATTGGTTTTTGTTAACTGCGCTTAATGCACCTAAAATCCACTTATGTTTAATTAATCCCAAGATTAATTCAGCAGAGGTTTTGGCGGTTCCAGCAATTTCGGCACCACCTGCACATTTGTCGGACTTAACTGGATTTTTTCCAGTTTTGGAGGAGATTCTTAGGGAAACTTGAATGAAGCATAAATTTTTCTATTTTTGACCAAATTGAGCTTAACAAGAGTCATTCTTAGATGATTTTGATGCTCTAAACATAATGGAGCAGGTTTCAGAGGTGTTGGAGCTCTTCTGAAAGTGATTTTTCCACTTTGAAGATTAAAGAAGCCTAGGGCCACCAGGTGAGGAGGTCATGCCTAGATAAGCTGGAGACCATTTTCAGAGATTGAAAAGTCTATTTTGAGGTTTTTGGGTATTCTGAATCCAATGAAGTAGGTTTCAAAGCCATTGGAGCACTTCAGGTGCATGTAATCATACATTTGACCATTAATCCCAATAGGGCCTAGCTAGTTGAAGCAGGTCCATGGAGATGTAGCCCTGGAGGGGTGAATTCCATTATCAGCTATTGTGTAATGTGTTTTCTGTGTGTTATTTATCTACATTTTATTTATTTTACATGAGTTTTAAAATCTAATTAACTCATAAATTTCTCATCAAATACACATGAAACTTGACACGTAAACCCCTTCACAATTGGCTAACTTGAGATGACCTTAAACACATTTTTATTTAAGTGATGATGGAGCTAGCACATCAAAACTAGTTTTCCCATATTCACATTACTTCACCAGTGTCGAATCAAAATATAATATAACCTATCCTGTAGTAGTGTGCAAATGGAGAGTTTCTTGGATTGAAGCAGGCCCTAACCCTAACTAGTTGAAGCAAGCCCTAACTCTGACAACGAGCCCTAAGCCCTAACTCAGAGTATCTCATCAAGTGGAAGAACTTAATCGCTGAAGATTCGACATGGGAGGATGAGATTTTTATACAAAAACATCCAAAACTAATTAAGCGTAGAGGAAAACACTTTTTTGAAGGAGAGGGGCATGATAGGTCCCTATAATACTAATGTATCTCCTTATTGTTATTGTTAATGTAGCCCCGTTATTGTTATTGTTGTGCCCATGTAGTCCCCATATTGTTATTATTGTGCCCCATAGAAGCCCACTATTGTTATTGATGTTCCCTTACATTGTTATTGATATGTCAGCGAGGATTATATAGTGACCCCTTGGACTCCTATATATAGAAATGAGGTTTTTCATTTATATCATCCAAGAATTGTTCATTTATGTAATGCAAAGGAGTTTTTCTCCTTGAATAGGTTGATTTATAAGTCATTGATGTATATTTTATTCTATTTTATGATTTGGTTTCATAACAAGTTGGAATCATACCCACAAGTTAGGTTTCTTTGGATTATCACTCCCCATTTTGCCAATGGGATGACAAAGTGCTTGGAGGAGTAAAATCCAAGGTGATTGTGATGTAAGTGTTCTACCACATGACTCTTAAGGGTCATTGTTGGGAAGATAAGTGGGAAATAGGATGGGTTGAGATGTTCTCCCTTATGCAATGAATCCTATTGCCCGACATAGGGTGGAAGATTTTTGTTGCCCTATGAGAAGACTTGGGGTGAGAGTGTCCAATAATACCTTCCCCACAATCATAGACATCAGGTGAGAGTGTCATGAAGGACCTTCCTCATTGTAATTTTCGGTTGATACTAAGCTCCCTGATTTGTTTGCAGGTTGAGAAGGGATCCCTTATGATAATCTCTCTTATGTTTCTAGGGTGGTAGCATTGGGCTACCCACTGGTAGTGTTTTCGGGTGGTAGCAGTGGCTCCCCGATGGATAGAGGTTGGTAGCTTAAGATCCCCTCTGATGTAAAATTCTTCTTCTTTTAGATTCGAGAATGATCAAAATATGAGCAGGGAAAATCAAAAGATAATAAGAAATAAGAAAAGACTAATTCCAACTATGGGACGAGATTCCACTTTTCTAGAGGACCAATTTTGACTACTAAAGCACTCAATTTGGACAAGGGAAAGTGTACTTTTGAATTAAAGCCCACATGTGCACAAAAATATAGGTTGACCTAAAAGAGAAATCAGACACCCATGGATGGATATAAATATAAGTCAAGTGACCCTCATTTGGAAATCATCATTATGATCATTTTTCTTCTTTATTTGGATTGGCTCGCATAGGTCTTAGATGATTCATGGAATTTTGCTCCCATAGGTTTGAGATTTTAGGGTTTGAAGCTCGTACGTGTGCTATGATTTTAGTTTCTAACCGTAGGTTTGCCACAGACAAATTTCGACTACAACTGCATATAGGCCAACTCATCCATGCAACTAAAGCCTTTCAGCCGCACACACATCACATCATTCATGAAATTGGGACCTACGGTTTGGTTTTATCAATTGACCATAAGGTTTGAAAGTTGACCACAGACTTTTGAATCAGAGTCTTGATTATCAGCACATTGGGTGTTGATTTTTGTGTAGTTTGGGAGTACTCCAAACCATAATTTCAAGGGTTGGGGGTCAAAGCGCCACAAGTAGGCTTGTGGGCCTAGAACCCAAGCCTGGGGTTTTTCACCCATCGATGTTTGGGCCAAAACCGTGACGTATTTTCGACAAGTGATGGATGAAGATGATATATCTCGGAGAGACAATTCTAACACAATGAGATTCATCCGATTTTGAGTTATCATTGAAGAGAAATCAATCTATGAAGTTGACAGGTAATTATTGATTTTCAAGTTATGTAGGCTTCAAATAAAATTTTTTCCAATATATGTGTCTCTTCACTAATTTGTGGAGGCCCTCATTTGGATATAAATAGAGGGTGATTTGTTGTGTTTTTATCATCCATTTATGAAACGTCTCTTCTAGAGTAGGACTTGATGGAGAGGAGGATATCTCTAACACTATTTGTAGCAAAGGAGGATACATAAGGATACATGACAGTGAAGTTGGAGGTCTTTTTTAAGATAAAAAAGACAACCAAAGTGTTGTCATGGAGGTCAAATATGCTAGCTGTTAGGCTAAGTTCTTGTAGGGAAAAATGATGCTTATCTAAGTTTGTTTGGGCATTGTTTTGAGGTTTGTCTGCTATATGTGTGTTGTTGTGCTAGGCCGCAGGCCATAGCACCACAGCTCGGATATGTGGGAGGTGTTAAAAGCTTGAAACCTATCCCAAGTTGAAGCATGGCTAATGAGCTGCTTCTCAAGGGTGTGCCGCAACACTAAAAGGGATTTTTTGGTGATTTTTGTGTGTATTTATGGTTGTAGCATGTGCCCTAATAGGGACTATCACAAACAACGAAGTTCAAACATATGTGCAACATTTTTTTGGAGGACGTTGGATCAAATAGTTTTACCATTGATTGGATTGGTTGATGGGAAGTTGTAGAAGGCCTTAGGTGTTTTTTGGAGGAACCTAATGTGGACAGTTGGGAAGCCTACCAAGAAACCAAAGTGACAGAAGGAACATCAGATTAGAGGAAAGAGAACAACAACAAGGAGAGTTGCATATATTTCCTTGATGAGAGTTGGATAAATGTCCTAGGTAAGGACATTTTGATGTGCCCATATTTGTGCAATAGCTCCTCTATTGCAGAAGAAAAGGGAAGATTGGTGGAGTCTGTGGAAATTCATGTGTAAGGGTCTCCTAGGTGTGGGAATTTCCTAACTAGGTGTATATGCTACAACTTGGACTTGTTCTCTCATGTGTTGTTGTAGGGCAGTGTGAGAGAGGACCAAGTGTGGACAAGATTGGGCATGTATGGTCTGTTGGAGGACAATGTGATAATGTCCAACTTGGAGCTTGGTTTGCAACACCTTGATGGACAAAGGTGGTTGGTAGAGCAGCATTTGATGAGCTCAAGGGTCTAATCAACCAGGAGCAGGATTGTGGAGCCAAAGACTTGTGTGTGGAGAATGAATTCTACAGCAAATGATGGGAAGTCCTCCTAACTCATGTTCATTATGGGAGATGGACATCTTGCAGTGATAAGTGGCAACCCTTTGTGCCCTATGTTGTCTTCAATGGAGCAACATAGGAAAACCATAGTTGGCTAAAGTACCTGAGTAGATGAGGAGAAACAATGGGAATATTGAGAGTTGTTCACAAGTGGAGCTGTGAACAACTCGACAGGAGCCTTGATGTGTTTTGGCCTTGATGGACTCATGCACAACTCGAGAGTAGATTGACAGTTGAGATTTAGTGGCTAGATGGACTTGGAGCATGGATAGAGGCAGGAGTTGCAGATTGAGAGCCGAAGGACCAAGTAGGTACGAGGTACGACTGAGAGGGGCTGAGATATTGCACTACAACCATATGGTCAGAGTATCTTGTTTATATCTTGTACTAGTGGATGTATGAGGGATATTATCCATGGTATGGGAGTCATAGATTGTTGTATTATATGTTGTTAATATAATGAAGTTGGGATGAAAATTTAAAAAGTTTTCCACATTTTGTGCATATGTGATTTACTATTGTTTATATTCCACTGTGAAAAGTAGTTCTGTTGAGATTCTTGGTTTTCTAGCATCTGTGATTTTAAGACTCTAACCTAGACCCATGTTCATAGAAATTCAACATGGTATCAGAGTGTATCTAAGCTACTTTGAGAGACAGTGAATCATAGTGTGAACAATTAAGAAACTTAGAGGGAGTTGTAGGCATCTAAATCATGGAGCAGAGGGTTCAACTGAAGACATGGAGATGTGGTCTAGACTGGCTTGGCAGAGAGATTGGCTGGGAGTTCTAGTACATTGGTGGCAAGCTTGCTAGACAACCATTTGTTGTAGGGAACATTTTTGATCATGGACTTTCAATTATTTGTCATGGAGCCTGGGAAAATCAAGGGTTTCTTTGGCTTGGGAGAGATTAGGTTTATCGATATGGCTTCATGTGATGGACTATAGGTTGGGAGGCTAGAGTATTCACTAGATCATGATGTTGCATATCTTATATTGGTGGGATTTACACAAGTGGTATTTTATCGAAGAGGATGAGTGCTTGCAGGACTGAGCTGGTGGAGATCATGTAGTCTGAGAGGGAGTCTAGCCTCAAAGGGAGCAGCCCTATGGAGGTTTTGGATCTTCAGGTTTAGATGTGATGAGGGAGAGGAACTAGCAAGATTGACGGGTTCATCTATAAGGTATGTTGTAGTGATGAATTCCAGATGGGCTAGTGTCGCCAGAGATGATGATGGTTACTTCTTAGTCTTTGAAGTACCTCCCTCGCTAAGAGGGAGTGTTGATTTTTTTGTAGCTTGGGAGGTACTCCAAGCCCTAGTGTATGAGGGTTGGAGGTCAAAGCACCACAAGTAGGCTTGTGGGCTTAGAACCCAAGCCTAGGTTTTTCACCCATCAATGTTTGGGCCAAAACTATGACAAGTTTTCAACATGTGATGGATGAGGATGATAACTCTTAGCGAGACGATTCTAACACAACAAGAATCATCCGATTCTGAGTTGTCCTTGAGGAGAAATGAATTTTTGAAGTTGACAAGTAATTATTGGTTTTCAAGTCATGTAGGCTTGAAGTAAAATTTGTCCAATAGATGTGTCTCTTCACTAATTTGTGGAACCCCTCATTTAAACATAAATAGAGAGTGATTTTTTGTGTTTATATCATCCATTTTTGCAACGTCTCTTCTAGATTAGGACTTGATGGAGAGGAGGGTATCTCTATCCCTAACTGCAACAAAGGAGGAGACAAGACAGTGAATTTGGAGGTCTATTTTAGGGTCGAAAAAAAGAATTGAAGTGTTATCATGGAGGCCGAAGATACTAGCTGTTAGGCCGAGTTCTTGGAAGGAAAATCACTTTTTATTCGATTTTATTTGGGAAATTCTTTGAGGATTATCTGCTACAAGCCTATTGTTGTGCTAGGTCACATGCCATAGCACCACAACTAGGTTGCGTAGGACGTGTTAAAGGTTTGACACCTATCCCAAGTTGTAGTGTGGCTAAGTATAAGTTCCTCAAGGGTCTATCGCAACCCTTAAAAGGAGTTTTTGGTGACTATTGGGTGTATTTAGAGTTGCAAAAAGTTCCCTAACTAGGACTGTCATGAACAACAAAGTGAAAAAATATGTACAACAATGTTTTGGAGTGATGTTGGGTCAAAGAGTTTGACCATTGATTGGATTGATTGATGCGCAGTTGTAGGAGGCCTTAGGATTTGTTTGGATGAGCCTAACATGGACTGTTGGGAAGCCTACCAAGCAATTAAGGTGAAAAAAGGCACATCAGATGAGAGGCAAGAGGAAAAAAACAACAAGAGTTGCAGATGTTCCCTTGATGATAGTTGGATAGATGTCCGAGGTAAGGACGTTTTGATGTGCCCAGATTTTTTTGATAGCTCCTCTATTGTAGAAGCAAAGGGAAGATTAGTGGATTCTTTGTGAAGTCATGTGTAAGGGTCTCCTAGGTGTGGGGATGCCCTAACTAGGTGCAGATTCTACAACGCATACATGGTCTCTCATGCATTGTTGGAGGGCAACGCGAGAGAAGACCAAGTGTGGACGCGTTTGGGAACTTATGTTCTGTTGGAGGATAGCATGATAATGTCCAAGTTGGAGCCCGATATGCAATACCTTGATGGAAAAAGGTGGTTTCTAGAGCGGTAGTTGATGAGATCAAAGGTCTAATCAACGAGGAGTAGGATTGTGGAGCCCAAGAATTGTGTGTGGAGAAGGAATCATACAAATAATGATGGGAAGTCCTCCTAGCCCATGTTCATTGTGGGATACAGACATATTACAGTGATAGGTGGCAGCCCTTTGTGCCCTATGTTGGTATTCATCAGAGCAGTGCAAGAAGACCATAGTGGGTTTAAGTCCCTGAGTAGCCGAGAAGCAGTAGTGGGCATATTGAGAGTTGTTCACAAGTCGAGCTGTGAGAAACTTGACCGGAGTCTGGATGTGTTATGTCCTTGATGGAATGAGGCACAACTAGAGAGTATATTGACAACCGAGATTCAGTGGCTAGATGGACTTGGAGCATTGATAGAGGTAGGAGCTGCAGATCGGGAGCTGAAGGACCGGGAAGGTATAGGGTACGACCGAGAGGGTCTGAGAGATTTCACTACATTCATATGGTCAGAGTATCTTGTTTTTAGGTTGTAATAGTGGATGTATGAGGGTCATTATCCTTGATATGGGAGCAATAGACTATTGTAATATATGTTGTTAATAAAATGAAGTTGGGCTGAAAATTTAAAAATTTGTCTATATTTTGTGCATATGTGATTTACTGTTGTTTAGCTTCTGTCGTGAAAATTAGTTCTATTTAGATTCTTGGTTTGCTAGCGTTTGTGATTTTAAGACTCTAACCTAGACCCAAGGTCGTAGAAATTCAACATTGGGTTCATCTCATGAATGTTGTTTAGATGCTTTTTTTTGGTTGGATAGGATTATGGTTGAAAATATGGATCATTGTACTCTCTCTCTTACTGAATCATTCAATGACAATCTAATATGAAGAAGAATTAGAAATATTTTTCCCCGTAGTGGGATTTTTTCTAGTCTCTGACCAATCCTCGTGTCTCTGTGTCTGAATTCTTTTCTTCTATTATGCCTTTATGTTATGTTGCAATGATGATGATGTTCTTATTTCTATATAATTACATATGGTGTTGAATAATGTTGTAAATCTGAATAATGATATGATGATGTGGGGTGAATTTAATATGTAATTGAAGAAATTAAATTATCTAAAGAAAAGAACAATATAGCCCTAAGAAAATTTAACAGGGGTGGGGGTTGTTGTAATGTAAAAAAGTCTTAAAGGCCTTGTCAATTAAAAACTATGTGATAAAAAATATGTTGAATTTTTTTTTTTATCTTTTATTTGTGTGACCTTTTCTTCACCTTTAAAGGGATATCTAATGACCAAACCAAAGGTACAACCATGAACTCTTTTTTATCCCTTGTTGCTAATATTTTTATGGAACATATTGATATTTTAGACTTAAACAACATTCATTAACCCTAAATCTTGATTTCTATTTATCAATGATACCTTCATATTTTGGCCTCATGGCTGTCCCTATTTGATCTTTGTCTTTAACCATCTTAGTAAATCTCTCTCAATATTTAATCTATTATAGAAATTCAAAAGAAAAAATCTCTTCCCCTTTTAGATGTCCTCAACTCTCATCTTCCTAATAGCACCTCCACCCACCAAGTTTATAAGAAAAAGATTCATACCAGGTGATACCTTCATGTCTATTCTCACTATCAGTGGACCCCAAAAAAACTACTATTCCAAAAACTCGAATTCATTTCTTTTAAATAAAAAAGAATACCTTAAAAATACCCTTATGTCCAATTGGTGTACCTAATATTTCAAATTAATAAACCCATCCACTCAAGTTTACATTTTAAAGATAAAACATTTTTTCCTCTTACTTACCCCTAGCTTTCATTTCTCTTCTCTACATCTACAGTACTACACATCATACTTCTAATATGTTGTCCAAAAATATATCGAATTATTTTTAAAACCTATAGAAAACTTGGACAATTTTTTTTCAAAAATTTAAATAACATAAAAAAATATTTATAAAATCTAAAATTTTGTATGTCTAGTGGGTTTTGGATTGTTTAGATAAAGAGTGATTGGTTCTTTGTCAAAACATCCCTTGATGTGAAGTCACTTGTTCAATTCCATATCTCCACTGATATTGACAAACATTCCTTGATGTGAAGTCACTACTTCAATTCCATATCTCCAGTGATATATTTAAATATGATGAAGAAGATCTAGTCCTACCCAACTTACAAAAACAAATATATTATATAATATAAAAAATTTAAATTCCATATATTACATAATTAATAGTTTATGAATTAAAAAAAAAATCTTAATTTTTGAAACTCATTTCATAAAAACAAATTTATAATCGATTTGTTTTGAAAAGTTTTTAGATTTATTTTTCCTATATAATTTGTCGATGAGGAATTCATTGAGATCACAATTTTGATACATAAAATATGCACTATCTAAATGCCCTAGGGTTTTTCAGAGTGCTGAATCCATATATGCAGTCTAAATCCATATATGTAGTCAAAAAACTAGTTTAAATAACACAAATCAAAATTTTATCTCAAATTTTGCAATTAAATTCCTATCAGAAAATCCATGTGAAATTCCAAAAAATCACATTAAAGACAACTCCATTTATAACTTTCCATTGGGTTCCCTCTATTCCTCGTTTTTAAGCACAATCTCATAGTTCGGAAGATTTCTAATCGCATCAGGAATTTCTATCGAATTACAACCATGGAGATTTAGATATTTCAGATTTTGAAGTTCTCCTATTCTAGAAGACAACGATTTTAGATTTTTACGGAAGTTAAGATAAATAAATTGAAGACGTGAAAGATTAGCTATTTCGTCAGGTATAGCTTCAATCTCAATGAAACCAAGAAACATAAATTTGAGGTGTGTCAATTGCCACAATGATGTTCGAAATGATCGTACGGTTGTGCCATGAAAGTCTGATACCCTCAAAGAGGTAAGGTCCAGTAAAAATGCTTCTAGAATTTCTTGCAATCCCTCATTTTCTCCAAGGTATAAAGCAACTATATTGGGACATCTCAATTCCTTTTCCAGCAAAGCCTTAATATCATTGCCCAAAACTAATATTTGCCTACAATTTTCTGACCCTGGGATGTGAGGGAAATGTTGAAGGCTTTGACGTGCCCTCAATACATAATTCTCCTCTTTTTCTCCACTGTAAATTTCCACGTCATGGAGGACATCATGGACACTGATAACACCCTCTTCCATCTGGAATAAACTGCAATTTACAAGTAACTTTACATAGCTCTCCCCCGTCTTTAACACATAGTCATAGTCTGCATCTTCTTTGGTCTTAACTAGTCTGCATCCATATTTGTGCCATCGGTTCCACTGGTATTGCAACATCTTCAGTAAACATGGCACAATAAAGAAAACAATTTTTCAAGTTAGCATCGGGTAGACTGTCGTAACTCCATCTCAATCTCTGATACAATTATTCATTAATTCAAGGATGGTTTATTGGAGAATTAAAATCCGATTTTTGCATTTGCTTTAAGGTAACCTCCCACCCATCTAAGGCTACGTTGCCCATCATTTTTTAGGCTATTACATTTATTGCCAATGGTAAACCTTTACAATCCTCGGCTACCTTGCGCGCAATGTCCTCTATATCATTGGGGACACTGCCGTCTTCGAAAGCTACTTTTACAAACAACTCCCACGCCGCCTCTCTTCATAAGGGTTGTATTTTTTTGAACTATTTTGCATTCATTTCTTGAATCAGATCTATATTTCAAGTTGTGCATACAATTTTTCTCCCTTTGTTCTTTCCAAATTGCACGCCCAATTAATTCAGAGAGACTGCCCTCCACATGTCGTCTAAAACCAAAAAGAATTTCTTGGTCTTCAAACGTGCACACAGCTTCATCTTCCTCATATCAACGGAACAGTTGTGTAGATCTAAATTAATTGCAGAAGCAATCTCATTTTTTATTTTTAGAATTGAAAATTGAGCAACTGTAACCCAAACCACATAATTAAAAACATTGCTAACCTTGTAGGTGTTGTAGGCCTTTTTCATCAACGCTTTTTTTCCAAAACAACCCATACCATACAACCCAATTAGGCCAACATTGAGACCTTCTAAAACCCAACTCTGTAGTTGCGTCTCGACAGATTTAATTTCCAGCCCGACCAATCCGGTGTCAGGTTCTTCCTGAATTAATGCTTCTACCTGTTGTGGTGCCGAGGAGACAATCTGTTGAGCACTGCAAAACACAAAAAATTCGTTTCAAAACTGATCATGGAGCTCACAAATAGTACTATTCCACTCTCGGATTTGCTTAAAGACTTTGGGCTTGCAAAAGTGGCAGCCACAGCACTGCTGTAAACACGGGCGTTGTGAGCGATGGATAAAATCTTTGGCCTCTCCAACTTTGCGTTGCATCCTTTGCAAATTGTTATTCAAAGAATCCAGTGCTTCCTTCAGTTGATATTGTGATATTCAGCTAATATCAAAAAATTATAATACATAGAATTAGAGTTCTTTTGTATTTTGCAATCCTGAAGTTTAGAAGTATCATAATATAGTATTGAAAACCCTAGTTGATCAAAGAAATATAAGTAAGATAGCAAATATAAACAAGTGTTGGAAGTAACCAAGCCTTCATTTCAGTTTCGCACAACAAAAATTATGGAACAAGTAAGTTCACCGCAAATGCAGAATATTTAACATTGTTTATACAAAGCAAGACTTTGGACCAAATTTTTCCACCAGAAAAATGGCACATATCGAGTGCGCCTCACACTATGAAGAATTGAGTCGGAGACTCGTTAACAAGCCATAGTCAAAACTCTGAGACGCTGAGGGCATAAGCCAAGAAACAAATTTAAATTACACATGAATGCGATTCAATAAACCATAACTGTCATACATTTTCCTACGGCATGCCCAATTTTGGTAAGGCCTGTAGAATGAAATTTAAGACCTAAAGAAACCAGAACAAGGCAGTAAACTCCATAGTGAGTCGAACCTCTTGCAAATTCAGGATTTCGTGACAAAATCATTAGCGGAGAAGAATACCTGATGGAACAGATATTAGGAATTTTAGAAGAAAGACCAAAGCCAATCATAACAAAGGGTAGTCGCCATAATTCCAGGCCAAGAAATTTACCTGCACGAATAGACGGAAGAATGTGAAATAGTCAGGAGATGCAAACACCAAAATGCTAAAAGAAGGAGTTTAAACAGTAATATGGTAGCCTTACCTTTGTGAACCTTTGCAGAAGCCAGAGGGTTGAATTGCAAGTAAACCAACACGAAGTAATGGGTCAATGTATTTGCAGACATTTGGGGAAAGCAGGTTACACAAACTCAAATTATCGACTATGCAATAAGACATTCTTACCTGTTAATTTTGCCTATGGAAACTTGGAGGCTGAGGAGCTCTATCCGAAGGAAGGGTTCAAATCATCACTGCGGCCAAAGACAAAATTATGACAAAACTTAGATGTAAGTAAGAATGGGTTATAGAGTATTTTGGAACACATTAAAAAGCGTAATAACATAAACTGTGCTCTCGATTGATGAAAAAGGAACCTTTTCACTAAAAATAGATACGAGGATTTCAGGAAAAACTGTAGGTTTACTCATTAAATGGATTGAAGGAGAAATCAGACTGGCAACAAGAAGAATCTTGATGAAGGTTCGATGCAGTGGCAACAATACTCTCTCGCAGAGCTCTACGGCGGAACACTTGAATGACTGAGAAATGGTTAGGGTTAGGGTAGTCAATACCCAAATGAGTTAAAACCCTAAACGATTATAACCTTTGGATTTCGAGCATGAGAAGTTCGACGGTGGGAGGGGAAGTACATGTGTCCACCGTAAGTGAGTTTGCTAGAACGGAGTGTCTTTTCCAATAAAAAAAATCATTTGCAGGATTTTACAATAATGGCATAGCTGAGAGATAGGATAAAGTTAATTAAATTGATAATAGGTGCCATGAATACAACGTACATGGTAACCAAATCCAAGAGGACGGAAAATCTCATCTAAAACCAAGTAAGATATGCTGACAGGTAATCTCCTCAAGAAGTGGAGAACACGATGTTAAACCTTAGGTTTTAATACTTTAATTTGTATATAGTTTAACCCAAAGTGAAAAACAACTAATTATCACATGCGATGTACTTTTCGTATAAGTGCTAAGTGGAAACTCGCTACACACAAGTGTAAAATTTGAATATAAATGAATGTAAAAATGAAGAAGTTAAATTTTCTTTTATGAGTATATATCAATATGTTACAAGTGGTATCAGAGCATCGTTCACATGCTGGGACCATATGGGTCACCTAATATGGAAAATTGTGTGTAAATGATGCAGAGCTAAGAAAGCATAGCAGGAGATGATATGATAAGGGGGTTGTTAGCCACCTATAAATTTTGTCAAGCAAACAGGTGGCTAAATTTATTTTTGAGCCTTTAAGAGATACATTTCCCCTTGAAAATATATCATCCTTGGAGCCTCTATGTGTCTTTGGCCTTTGAAAAGCTCTTCACCTGCTTCCATCGTATACCTTCACCGTTTTGTGAAAAATTTATGAAAGCCTACATTTTCTCCCTTCATCCCTGCAAATTCACCATTTCAACCCTTTTTCCCCTCTCAAGATTTCCCCTTCAACCTTGAAAATCCCTTCCTAAGTCATCTAAATCACCCAATTCTCCGTTAAAAACCATGTGAATCCCTTCATGTGATGAAAAAACCCCTTTATTCCTCTACTGGAACCCCTGTTTAGCCTTGAAAAACATTGTTTTTGGCTTAAAAAACCCATTTTTACCATATATCAGGCCTAAGCCCCTTTCGGCTAATCCCCTAACACATTCTCCACATGTGACCCTACGCCAAGATCAGGCGCTAAGCCTTCGAGCGCTAATCGCAATCGGGGTTTTGTTATGAGCGCATTACCTGTGTAAGTCAAAATACTCCGATGCGATTATAATTTGTTCGGTAGACCTCTGATGTGATCTCAGCCATTGATCTCCATAGATCTAACGACCAACGCTAAATCTCACAACACCCGTTACTCCTTTCATTACACCTCCACTTCAATTTGTACTGTCGATCGAGCTAGATCCTACGGTCAGTGCTTGATCACAGATCACAATGGCAAAGCCCCTCTCTTGTTTCACCGTCGATGCGATCCAATCCTGACTGTTGAATCCACAAGAACCAACGGTCGGGATTTAATCGTGTTCTGCCTCATTGAGCCCATCGTTGCCCTATCGATTTAATCTGGATCGTTGAATCCACAAGAACCAACGGCCCAGATTGAATCGTGCTCCACTCATTTGACCCCCATCACTCTCCCTCTGATCAAATCTCCACCGTCGATCTTCTGCTGATCCAACGGTCTGCTCGCAATCGCAACGACAACCATCATAGTTTTGGCCCCTGCCTCCTCCGATTGTGATTGGATCACAACCGTCCATCCCATTTGATCCGATGACCCTCCTTTCTCCCGCTCATTCATTTAGCCCTTTTGCCTCCATTTCATCTTTAAATCTCCACCGTTGATCCCTTGAGATCCAACGGCTCCTATTCTTCCCGCCCATTAACCTGCCCCTCTGTCTTCACTTTTCTTCTTTAGATCTCAGCCATTCATTCCATAGATCGGATGGCCCACATTTAATCCATCGTTGGTTTTCCCCCATCTTATCAATTGCACATCTTCCCATATCGCACTCCATCCTGCATCGTCAGATCTCATGGTCCCATATCCAACGGCGGAGATGTATATCACTTTTTTCCTGTGCCCGAAGGTTAATACTCCAAATTTTCGCGATATAAGTGGTTTTAAAAGGACACGTGGTGGGCAGCAAGCGATATCGCATTTTTTCGAGCAAATTTCAAAACCACTCCATTCTAGCGCAAAAACAGTTGTTTTTCACCTAAAAACCACTTCCCCACTTCTGCTCTCGAAAGCCCATATGGGGATCTTGACTGTTGATCTAGGCAGATCAAAGGCCCACACTGCATCGCGCTCTCCACTCATATTTCTCCCGCCGGGTTTCCATAGAGTCTCATCGGATGATCCCCACTGTTGATCTCCTACTGAGATCTAACAGTCCATATTTAAAATCACCCTCCGCCTGCCAGTCCCACTAGTCCAGGCCTGATTTTAATGCACTTTCATACCTTTCCCTTTGTATTTCGCCAAAGGTCAAAACTTTACGTTTTACATTAAAAAATCATTTCCTCCACCCAACATTAGAACTTTGGTGTAATAACATTAAAGTTTTTTTCTTCGCCCAACCTTCCCAAAGCTATCCTCCAGTGAAATCTAATCGTCTATTACCACCACCAGATCTAATCGGACGGTCCAGAAGAATTTTTCTACCAAACCTTTATCTGATCATGTTTCCACCATCACAAATCTTTTTCCACCGTTTTTTCACTGCTTCCACTACTACGCCTCCATTTTTCACAGGCCTCCACAACATCCAACCTCCACTCCCATGGATTTTCTTAACATTTTTATTGGTTTTGCAGGTGTTAAAGGTTTGTAATTGCACTCTGTCTCATTAGTCACAAACAGAGTTGTAAAGTGGCACAGAATGCCATTTTCAGAGCCAAAGATTGCAGAGTGAACGCCTGACAGGGTTTTTGAATGAAATATTTCGTTAAAAGACCAATATTTAACTCTGTAAAACCACATCGCCATTAAAAATACACTTCCATAGACATAGAAAGTCAAATAAGTGGCAAAGAGTATCATTTAAGGATTAAAGAGGTTTAATGCCCATTATTGAATATTTTAAGCTTTAACCCAGTGTTAAAAGGTGAATGTACCAGATTGAAAACCTTATGAATAACACAAAATGCCTAAATGAGGCCTAAAGCACAAAAGAAAACAAATCCTATCAGTGTTTCACATCAGCAGAAGGTTCTTTCCCGAGAAAGGACAAAGTTCCCATAATGTTTTACTCTTCATCAATTTTCCCGAGGACATCTACACCCTGACAGAAGTCCTAATGTTGCCAGAGCATTTGTTACGTAGTATGGTAGACCTGAAGTCATTTATCTGCCTTCTTCTTGTCCCAAAGTACTACAGCCGAAACATACATCAAAGAACATACTTGCAGTTAATATCAGCCTTTCGAAGACCACTCTTTCATCCAAAGGGTACTGAAGATCAATGCATAGTTATTAAGGCAGAATGGGTCTTGAGCCCTCTTCTTATACTCTGTTTTAATGTTTCATTTAAAGTTCTATCTACCTCCTCTGCCTCTCTTTCAGCTATAAAATCGTGAAAAAACACATTGTAAAGGTTAATGATCGGATAACCATGAATTGTGAGCTGTTCCTTTGAGATAGAGTTCTGTTTATAAGCTGTAAAATAGGCTGAGTAGATGATTTCATATTGAATATCAAGCTGTTGGACAATGTTTTATATGACTGGTGTTTCTCTTTAATATGACAACCACATTTCATTGGATCTTGATTTAAAGTAGCGGTGATGTGTTCTATCTTTGTCTCTGTTTTCCTTCTGTAATTCATCATATTTCGTTTCTCTGATAGGAATTAGAAATCTAGCTTAGGATATACCCTTGCATGGTATCCTAATGCTCTTTCTCTTCTTATCTTTGATGTTTTCTACTAATTGTGCAATCTGAGAACTAGTTCAAGATAAATTAACTGGTATAGTAGTTAGATATCATTGCTTACTGATGTGTGAATTTATGAATCTGTTCTTAGAAGTTCTGGTCTAATTTAGCTAAAAGAATTGGGATACTGGGAGATTAAGAACTGATTCTATCTCACGAGGGTCATTTCCTAATAGTTAAGCTTTTCTAAGATCCCTCAAGTTGAATTTCAAATCATTGAAATTTCAAAGTATTTCTATGATCTCAGGCTTCACCTTTGTATTAAATCTTAAGTGTTTCTTATTGTCTGAAGAGCTAACCTTCTTAGGAAGTTTGATAATAGGTGTTTAAGGCATGCCCTGTCCCCAGATTTTCTTCCTAAGTGGTCACCTCGGAGGTTTCCTTGTCATTCACCTTCATTCCTTATCATTTCATTTCACACTATCATCTTTAAAAGATCCTCTATTTAGATGACTAGCCCATCTGAAAGCCTTGGATATTGAATAGCAAGTAAACCCTTTTATGACTCCATTCACCCAATGGCCTTGAGTTTATCTTGAATTTTCTCCCACAGCCAAAAATCTACTTTGCTTACTCTTTCTCTTACATTGAACCCTTCTTTCATGTTTTCCCAACAACCAAATAAACAAAAAAAACAAAACAACAACCCTTGTGACATAGCTACCCTAATACCTTAAAACTGAACTCCAAAGACATATATATCTTTGTCTTTATAGAGAGATCCCTCTCTGGACCCAGGAGGACTAGATCCTGAGGTCCCAAAGATATTCTGATGTTGTCTTGTCTTTTGGTATTGCCAAACTTGCCAAAACACAGGAACCCCAACATAATGGCGACTCTGCCGGGGAATTAATACCATAGTAGCTTGAGTTTGGAAGTAAATCACTGTGGTGGATAGTAGACCTTCTTGAAACATTCTAAACCTTCCACCTGGCGACTCCATAGATCCTTAAAGACCATAAGACTTCACTACTGATCAGTCGGCCTACTGATTTTTTGTGTTTTCATTAGAATCCACTGGAAGACCAGTTTACATTACAACATCAATCATTTTAAAGGAAACACCTAGGATTAAGCTTCATGGTTTGAAAATATCTTTCCACCCAAAGACTGTCATATCTGGCTTGTTGTCTTTATTGAGTCTTGAGGGCCTAACATACTAGCTTCAAGAACAATTCACACTAGAGCTTATCCTAACCCAAACCCACCTGAAGTAGTTGACAACCCGAAGATTATTCTGAGGAAGCCTCACACACCTAAAGAAACAACTATTTTCAGACACATTAATAGAGCTAATTCAACACCAGAGAACTTTGCAAATCTATTAGACACACAATATGACTTTGATTTACGAAGCCATTTACCAAGAACACAATCATTAAGTGCTATAGACCAAACTGACTTAGATCATCTGAGTTCACCATCACCTAGCAGTCAAAACATCAGTGACAGAGAAAACCCACCATATACACCTCCTGATATTAATTTGATTCAAAACTTGGGTCTTTCTCACCCTAGGTCTGCCCAACAGTTTGCTGTTGGTCCTAGCTTTCCTGCATTTCATATTGCAGCTGCTCAAGCCCAAAATTTACCCCCACATAACATTACCATGGCAGCTTGGTATTCTCCCTTGGTGTTACCACAACCTTTGGCTCCACTACCCAATGATTATCAGTCAAAAATCCCTCATTTCACTAGTAAGGAATCCACCACAACCCAACATCATGTGGACAGGATGGAAGATGCCTTTGACTACATGGAAATAGAAGATGAAACAATTAAGATGAGGATATTTGCTGAGAGTTTAGGAGGAGAGGTGAAGAAGTGGTTTAAAGGCCTGCCTCTTAATGGCATCAATGATCTCCCCTCATTGCATCAAACCTTTATAAACAAATGGGATGTCAAGACCAACCCTCTCCAAATACTAGCAGAATATAAGAATCTAAAAAGAAATGTAGGAGAGAGTGTCCATGACTATTCTACAAGGTTTAACAGTGTTTACAACGCTCTTCCTCCACACATGAAACCTCCCCAAGGAATGGCCTTGGTGAAATACCCTGAAGGATTTGATGCTGATATGGCCTATCAACTTAGGGAGAGAGATTACAACACATTAGAAGACATGCAAAAAGGAGCAATGAGTGTAGAGGCAAACCTAATACAAAAAAGAGCTAGAATGAGGACTGAGAAAAGGGTAACATATAGGGATGACGCATCAACTTCCACATCTGATCCCAAGTATGATAGTCTAGCCAAAAACATGGAGAGACTAGGAAAAATGGTGGAAAATTTGACTATCCAAGTCAGCAACCAGAGAAGAAACCAAAATCAAAACCAGAACGATAATTTTAGGAGAAATACCCCTCCCAACAGACAAAGAGACTCAGATCAGCAAGTCATACCCCCATTTCAGGAGAATTTCCTTGACGAAGATGAGGGGATAATAGAAGAGTCAGAGGGAACTGCCATAAATATGGTAGAGGAGGATAACCAGATTCACACATTTTGTACAGATGATAATCAGACCTCATGCTCCCCTTGGGATGAGGGAGGATTAGAATATGAGGATTACAAGTTAGGATTTGAAAATTCCATCATGCAGGTCAGAGAACAGTATGAACTCAGGAGAAAAAAGAGCTTAGACACTTCCAAACCAAAATCCCCTGAGATTACCCTTAAGAAAAGGCCTGATAAAACTCCTAAGGTGACTGCTGAAAGTAACAAATAAACAGCTAAGAGTTTTGAGAAGAACAAAGAAAAATACATCCAAAATACCGGCAAACAAAGTCAAGAAAATAGCAGCATTAGCACTCCAGATAATTCTCCTGATAAAATAGCTTCAAACATGGTACATAGCGAGAATCAGCAAACTGATTCTGCCACTAAAGTTGTGGCTAATAAAACAGAATTAAGTCTCACAAAAATCCAATCTTCTTTCAATTTAGAGAGTGAGATAGCCAAAATCAAAATCTCAGTTCCATTCTCTGAGTTGGCCACTCACAATGTATATAAAGGCCAAATTTTGAAAGCTTTAAACCTAGGTGAAAACAGTGACACTGTCAATTTAAGTGATGATCAACCAGCCCTTCTGTTTGGTCGAAAGATAGAAGGGAAGTTTCAGGAAGGGATAGTACCTCCTTTTTATAACAGCCTTAATATCCATGACAAGATCCTTCATAATTATATGCATGACTCAGGGGCTTCACACAATCTTATGCCAAAGGTGATTATGGAGAAGTTAGGCCTAGAGATAACCTGACCCTATAAGGATTTATATTCATTTGACTCTAACAGAGTGAAGTGCCTTGGCCTAATCAAAGATCTCTATGTGACTCTGACTCAAATCCCCGCCAAATGCATGGTTATGAATGTTGTAGTGGCAGATGTGCCACCTAAGTATGGAATGTTGTTGTCAAGGTCCTGGGATTCCAAACTGCAAGGGACAATGTAGATGGATGGGTCATATGCCACAAGCCTTGTCTTTAGCCAAATTAAGAGACTGTATAGAGAGGAACAAATGAATTTTATGGTCAACAACCATGAAAAACCTGAAAATACACCTCTGTACTTTGTCCACATAGATCTGGACTCATTTATCCTTTTCAATGATGAACCCATAGAAGAGCCATAGCTAGAAGAAAGAAATGCAAACAATAGAGTAGAGCCTATAGATTTTAACATAATGGCCACTCTAGATATGGAGGGAAACAAGAGAGAAACGTTAGGACAGTGCACTGAATCATAAACTCAGAGTGAACGAAACCAAGGCTGCAAACTGCAGATTTCTCACCACTCTGAACTCCATGAAGAACAAAGCACTGCACAGCCTGGTGCAGACCCCATAATACAACATAATGGTGAACCCAGCATTAGGGATGAAAATGATGATAAACGTGAAAACAATCCCTTATGGAGAATGAGCTTTGACGGGTCCTGTACTAGGAGGAATGCAGGGGATGGAGTATGGTTACATAATACTAAGAGAGACTATACTGAGAGTCATGCTTTCAAGCTATATTTTAAATGTACAAATAATATCTCAGAGTATGAGGCTCTCATCCTAGGCTTGAATCTATTGAAAAAACTAGGAGCCCATAGGATAGTTGTACATGGAGACTCAGAGTTAGTGGTAAAACAAGTGAACGGAGAGTATACTGCAAAGCATCCTAGGTTGAGGACATACAGAAATGATGCCATGGATTTACTGAAAACCTTTGTAGAATACGAACTTGTGTTTGTTCCTAAGAGTCAGAACATCATTGCAAATGGATTGGCCTGCATAGCTAGCTCATATCAGAAATCACCTAGTGATAAATAGATCATCATTCAAATGAAATATAGACCTATAATGCCTGATAATGAGAAATATTGGCAGGTCTTTGAGGGCGACAAGCAGATAGAGGATTTATTGATTGGTAGGAATGAATTTGAATTCTCTGATTCAGATTCTAAATTCGATGAAAACTGCCTGAGTGAAGAGCCCCCCGATGGAGAACAATCACCACATAATGTAGAAATAAACATGTTAACTGAACATCTCGGAAACCAGACCGAAGAATAGGAGAACGCATAAAAAGAAGAAATGGAAGTGTTACAGTCCAAAGACAAGAATATACCCAGAGGACTGGCACTTTTAGAGGACCTTTTCAATTTTAACGTTGTAGTGAAGAAACCCACGATCGAACACACAGAGTTTGATATTGAGGAATGCAACATAGGCACCAAGGATAAACCCAACATGATTAAATTAGCTAAATCCTTGCCAGCAGACATGAAAAAGAAATACATTGACTTATTTAAAGAATTTGTTGATGTGTTTGCCTGAAGCTATGAGGACTTAAAGGCCTATGATATAGGAATCATCCAGCACAAGATCCCACTAAAGGAAAAGAAAAAACCCTTTAGACAAAAACTGCATAAAATAAACCCTAAAAAATTGCCCCTTGTAGAAAAGGAAATCAAGAAGATGTTTGAGGCAGGGATTATAGTGCCAGTAAGGTTTTCTGATTGGGTCTCCAACCTTGTAGCTGTGAGGAAAAATACAGGTGAGATCAGACTGTGCATTGATTTCAGAAACCTTAACAAAGCTTCACTCAAAGATAATTGCCCTTTACCAAAGATGGAACACATCCTACAGAGGGTAGTTAGCTCAAGAAGGATCTCCCTATTAGATGGATTTTCAGGGTATAACCAAGTCCTAGTACTCTCAGAAGACCAACTCAAGACAGCTTTCACCACTCCATGGGGCACTTTCATGTATGTGAAGATGCCTTTTGGATTATTGAACGCTGGTGCAACCTTCCAAAGAGCGATGTACATAGCCTTTTCAGAGGACATAGGGCACTTCATTGTCATTTACCTTGATGACATAACAGTCTATTCCAAGACTGATGAGGAGCACCTTAAACATCTGAGAAGAGTGTTTGAGAAATGTAGAAGGTTCAGTCTATCTTTAAATCCAAAGAAGACTGTATTTGGCCTACAAGAAGGTAAGCTTATTGGCCATATTATATCAGAGAAAGGGATTAAAATTGATGCGAAAAGAGTTGAGGGAATACTACAGATTAGTCACCCGAGAAATATAAAATAATTACAGTCCTTTATTGGGAAAATTAACTTCCTAAGGAGGTTTATTCCCAACTTAGTAGAGCTCCTCAGAGATATGAAAAACATGCTGAAAAAGGATGTAGGAGTAAAATGGATTGTAGAAGCCAAAAAATCCTTTTAATTGGTTAAACTTTCACTTACCCAGGCACCTGTCCTAATTAGCTCAGATTTTTCAAAATATTTCCTTATTTTCTCCTTCGCATTAGAGCATATTTTGGCTACAGTCCTACTGCAGAAAAATCCAGAAGGACAGGAACAACCTATTTCTTTTTTCAGCAAATTTCTAAGGGATGCACCCTTAAAATATAACATAATGGAAAAACAAGCCTATGCCTTGGTAAAGGCCTTGAAAGACTTCAGGGTGTATATTTTGCATTCTCACATCATTGCCTACGTGCCGAACATAGTGGTTAAATAAATTTTTTCCCAAGATCTGGATAGAAAGAGGGGAAAATGGTCATTGTAATATTAGACTACGATCTGGAAATAAAACCCACAAAAATTATCAAAGGTCAAGGCTTAGCTCAACTAATATTTGAATCCAATTTGCAAGCCCTTGACATAAACATGGTAGATACCTTGGATGAACATGAAGGTCTGCCTGATCCTACTGTGGAAGAACAATTTCAAAACTCTCCTTGGTATTCTGACATCCCGTATGTGCTTACAAACCTGAATGCTCCTCCTGAACTAACAAAGACTAAGGCCAGGTTTCTGAAGTTAAAAGTCAAAAACTATTTCATTTTAAATGAATGTTTATACTGGAAAAATGCAAATGGTTTGCTACTTAAATGCATGCCTGAAGCTGAGGCAGAAAGGATTAAACATGAATTCCATGCAGGGTGGAGGCCATTTAAACTGGAAAGCCATTGCTAACAAAATACTCAGAGCTGGCTATTACTGGCCTACCCTATTCAATGATATCCATAAAATGATAGTTGCCTACCATAAGTGTCAAATTTTTGAAGGCAAAAGAAAGCTCCTACCTTTACCATTACAACCTATAACTGTTGAAGCTCCATTTCAATAGTGGGGCCTAGATTTCATAGGTGAGATCCATCCAGCTTCTTCTTCTCAACACAAATGGATTCTCACAGCCACAAATTACTTCACAAAATGGATAGAGGCCACCCCTTCTAGGAATACCACAAATTATGTTATCATTAAATTCCTTGAATACCACATCTTCTCTAGATTTGGCTGCCCTAGGAAGATAATCACTGATAATGTTGCTGCTTTTGGATCCAAGAAAATGATTGATTTTTGTCACAAGTATCAGATTGCACTGGGTCATTCTACTGCTTATAACCCACAGGGTAATAGGCTAGCAGAATCATGAAACAAAAGCTTGGTGACCATCATCAAAAATCTGCTTGAAGAGAAAAAGAAATGATGGCATAACAAGTTAGTGCATGCTTTATGGGCTAATAGGTTAACAAAAAATAAATCCATTGGAATGTCACCATATCAGCTTGTTTATGGAACAGAGGCAGTGTTTCCTACCAGCCTAGGGGTACCAGTGATTAAATTGGTCCAAGAGGTACAAACAGAAGAGGACAGCATGGTAAGGAGGATAAATCAAACAATACATCTCCAGCAGACTAGAGAAGAAGTCTACAACAGAGCCCTGAAAGTGCAAGAAAACATAAAGACGTTATTTGATAAAAGAACAAAACCTTGTGACTTAAAAATTCGAGATAAGGTACTTAAGTGGGATTCCAGGAGAGATGACAAAGGAAAGCATGGTAAATTTGATAGCTTGTGGCAGGGTCCTTCCATCATCCAATCCACCATTGGTCCAAATGCCTTTTTCCTGTGAGAGCTAGATGGTACAGATCTGTTTGGGGGTCCTGTCAATGGCAAGATGCTCAAGCATTACTACTACTGATTTCCAGTTTTAATGTTTTCATTTCCATTGTAAATACCATTTTTGTGTTTTGTTTTAAAGAAAAAGAAAAAAAATGTTTCAAAAAAGAGAAAAAGAGAGGTTCAGAAATGCTCAAAACTTGAACCTCCAATGTGCATAAGATTGGCTCTATCATGATCAAAACCTGAGCCAAGGAAAGTGAGAGGATGGTTCTAATATGCCAAAAATCTGAACCAGCAAAGAAAGAAAGAAGAATCAGCTCTAACAAGCCCAAAACCAAAGCTGAAATGAAGAAGAAAGTGACTCTAACAAGCTCAAAACTTGAGTCACGAAGAAAAAGAAGGATGCTTCAAAGTTTCACAATTTCAAGCCTTCAAAATTTTGTTTTCAAGATCTTGCAAATTCCAGTTCATGTCGGCTATCTTTATGCTATGAACCCACAGCAAACCAGACTGTCTAATCCTGGTTTGACTGTTTTTAAATTTCTGTTGAAGAATGTAGAGAATGAAATCTGCTAGACATTTTAATCATAGCAGATATTAGTTTAGGTAGAGAAGCTATGAGGCCAATTGTTTAATCTGGCCTCATGGAGGAATAAGGGTAGAATTAGAATATTTTGTTTTCCGCTTTCAATAAAAAATGATGAAGAAGGTCTGCAAATTCAAATGCACCTTGAAGAAAAATGTTAGGATTGTAGGATGGGTAGGTAGATTGTTTGGGAGAATATTTTCTGTTGATATGATGTCTTCATGAGTTGTGGCAGATGATCAAATAGAAAGGATGTGTCAAAGAATTAGGCATCTAGCCTGCTCCAAAGATTATTTTCTAAATTTTTTACACCTTCAAGAAGGTGCCATGCCCATGTGGAGCCACTATTAGCCACCTATAAATTTTGTCAAGCAAACAGGTGGCTAAATTCGTTTCCGAGCCTTCAAGAGATACATTTCCCCTTGAAAATATATCATCCTTGGAGCCTCTGTGTGTCTTTGGCCTTTGAAAAGCTCTTCACTGCTGTTTCCATCAAAAAGGCCTCACTGTTTGTGAAAAATTTATGAAAGCCTACATTTGCTCCCTTTATCCCTGAAAATTCACCATTTTAACCCTTTTTCCCCTCTCAAAATTTCCCCTTCAACCCAAAAAATCCCTTCCTAAGTCATCTAAATCACCCAATTCTTCATTAAAAACCATGTGAATCCCTCCATGTGATGAAAAAACCCCTTTATTCATCTACAAGAACCCCTATTTAGCCTTGAAAAACGCTGTTTTTGGCCTAAAAAACCCATTTTTACCATATATCAGGCCTAAGCCCCTTTCGGCTAAGCCCCTAACACCTTCTCCACATGTAACCCGATGCCAAGACTAGGCACTAAGGCTTCGGGCACTAATCGCAATCGGGTTTTTGTTATGAGTGCATTCCCTGTGTAAGTCAAAATCCCCCGACGTGATTATAATTTGTTTGGCAGACCTTTGATGTGATCTCAGCCGTTGATCTCCATATATCTAACGGCCAGTGCTAAATCTCACCAGCGCCCATTACTCCTTTAATTACACCTTCGCTTCAATCCGCACCATCGATCAAGCTAGATCCTACAGTTAGCGCTTGATCACAGATCACAATGGCAAAGCCCCTCTCTCGTTTCACTGTTGATGCGATCCAATCCTGACCGTTGAATCCACAAGAACCAATGGTCAGGATTTAATCATGTTTCACCTCATTGAGCCCATCATTGCCCCATCGATTTAATCTAGACCGTTGAATCCACAAGAACCAACGACCCAGATTGAATCACACTCCATTCATTTTACCCCCATCACTCTCCCTCCCATCAAATATCCACCGTCGATCTTCCGCTAATCCAATGGTCCGCACGAAATTACAACGAAAACCATCAGATTTTTGGCCCCTACCTCCTCCAATTGTGATTGGATCTCAGCCATCCATCCCATTTGATCCGATGGGACTCCTTTCTCCCACTCATTCATTTCACACTTTTGCCTTCGATTCATCTTTAAATCTCCACCGTTGATCCCCTGAGTTCCAATGGCTCCTATTCTTCCCGCCCATTAACCTTCCCATCTGTCTTCGCTTTTCCTCTTTAGATCTCAGCCATTCATTCCATAGATCGGACGGCCCACATTTAATCCGCCGTTGGTTTTCCCTCGATTTATCAACCACACATCTTCCCATATCCCGCAACGTCCTGCACCGTTAGATCTCATGGTCCCATATCCAATGACGGAGATGTATATCATGTTTTTCCTATGCCCAAAGATTAATACTCCAAATCTACATGATATAAGTGGTTTTGAAAGGACACATAGCAGGCGGCAAGCGATATCACATTTTTTCGAGAAAATTTCAAAACCACTCCATTCCAGCGCGGAAACAGTTAATTTTTACCTAAAAACCACTTCCCCACTTCTGCTCCCGAAATCCCATATGGGGATCTAGACCGTTGATCTAGGCAGATCAACGACCCACACTGCATCGCGCTCTCCATTCATATTTCTCCCGTCGGGTTTCCACAAAGTCTCATTGGATGATCCCCACCGTTGATCTCCTCCTGAGATCTAACGATCCATATTCAAAATCGCCTTCCGCCTACTCGTCCAACCTGTCCAGGCCCGATTTTAATGCATTTTCATCCCTTTCCCTTTGTATTTCACCGAAGGTCAAAACTTTACGTTTTACATTAAAAAGCCATTTCCTCTGCCCAACATTACAACTTTGGTGTTATAACATTAAAGTTTGTTTCTTTGCCCAACCTTCCCAAAGCTATCCTCTGGTGAAATCTGATCGTCTATTACCACCACTAGATCTAATCGGACGGTCCAGAAGAATTTTTCCACCAAACCTTCATCTGATCATGTCTCCACCATCATACAACCTTTTCTACCATTTTTCCACTACTTTCACTGTTGCGCCTCCATTTTTCATAGGCCTCCACAACATCCAACCTCCACTCCCATGGATTTTCTTAATGGTTTAATTGGTTTTGCAGGTGTTAAAGGTTTGAAGTTGCGCTCTGTCTCATTAGTTACAGAAAGAGGTTTAAAGTGGCTCAGAATGCCATTTTCAGAGCCAAAGATTGTAGAGTGAATGCCTGGCAGGGTTTTTGAACGAAATATTTTGTTAAAAGACCAGTGTTTAACTTTGTAAAACCCCCAGCACCATTAAAACTGCACTTCCACAGACAAAGATAGTCAAATAAGCGGCAAAGAGTATCAGTGAAGGATTAAAGAGGTTAATGCCCATTATTGAATATTTTAAGCTTTAACCCAGTGTTAAAAGGTGAATGCACCAGATTGAAAGCCTTATGAATAACACAGAAGGCCTAAATGAGGCCTAAAGCACAAAAAAAAGAAATCCTATCAGTGTCTCACATCAGCAGAAGGTTCTTTCTCGAGAAAGGACAAAGTTCCCATAATGTTTTACTCTTCATCAATGTTCCTGAGGAGATTTACATCCTGACAGAAGTCCTAATGTTGTCAAAGCATTTTTTACATAGTATGGCAGACCTGAAGTCATTTATCTGCCTTCTTCTTGTTCCAGAGTACTACAACCAAAAAGTACATCAAAGAACATACCTAGAGTTAATATCAGCCTGTCGAAGACCACTCTTTCATCCAAAGAGTATTGAAGATCTTTGCATGGTTATTAAGGCAGAATGGGTCTCTAGCCCTCTTCTTCTACTCTATTTTAATGTTTCATTTAAAGTTATATCTACCTCCTCTGCCTCTCTTTCAGCTATAAACTCATGAAAAAACACATTGTAAAGGTTGTTGATCGGATAACTGTGAATGGTGAGTTGTTACTTTGAGATAGAGTTCTATGTATAAGCTATAAAATAGGTTGAGGAGATGATTTCAGATTGAATATCAAGCTATTGGATAATGTTGTATATGACTGGTGTTGCTCTTTAATATGACAAGCACATTTCATTGGATCCTGATTTAAAGCAACGATGATGTGTTCTATCTTTGTCTTTGTTTTCCTTTTGTAATTCATCATATTTCGTTTCTCTGATAGGAATCAAAAATTTGGTTTAGGATATACCCTTGCATGGTACCCTAATGCTCTTGCTCTCCTTATCCTTGATGTTTTCTACTAATTGTGAAATCTGAAAACTAGTTCAAGATAATTTAACTAGTATAGTAGTTGGATATCACTGCTTACTGATGTGTGAATTTATGAATCTGTTCTTAGAAGTTCTGGTCTAGTTTAGCTAAAATAATTTGGATACTGGGAGATTAAGAACTGATTCTGTCTCACTAGGGTCCTTTCCTAATAGTTAAGCTTTTCTAAGATCCCTCAAGTTGAATGTCAAAGCATTTAAAGTTCAAAGTCTTTCTCTAGTCTCAGACTTCACCTTTGTATTAAATCTTAAGTGTTTCTTATTTTCTAAAGAGTTAACCTTCTTATAAAGTTTGATCATAGGTGTTTAAGGCATGCCCTGTCCCTGGATATGCTTCCTAAGTGGTCACCTATGAGGTTTCCTTGTCATTCACCTTCATTCATTATCATTTCATTTCGCACTATCATCTTTAAAATATCCTCTGTCTAGATGACTAGCCCATTTGAAAGCCTTGGATATTGAATAGCAAGTAAACCCTTTTATGACTCCATTCACCCAATGGCCTTGAGTTTATCTCGAATTGTCTCCCATAGCCAAAATTCTACTTTTCTCACTCTTTCTCTTACATTGAACCCTTCTTTCATGTTTTCCCAACAACCAAATAAAAAAACAAAACAAAACAACAACCCTTGTGCCATAACTAGCCTAATACCTTAAAACTGAACTCCAAAGACATATATATCTTTGCCTTTATAGAGAGATCCCTATCTGGACCCAGGAGGGCTAGATCTTGAGGTCCCAAAGTGGTTATGATGTTGTCTTGTCTTTTGGTATTGCCAAACTTTCCAAAACACAGGAACCCCAACAGGGGTCAACACAACAACCACCCCAGAACATAGGGGAGCCTATACCATAACCACAATCAGAAATGAAACTCGAGATGTGAATTCAGCTGAGTGTGGATCAACACCAGCAAACTAGTAGACTACTAGAGGAACAACAACACCAGACTATCATTCTACTAAACACAATGCAAAAGCTACAGGAAGAAATGGTCTGGGCCAGGACTGACAATGAACAACAAGCAAGGGACCAAACCACTGACAGAATGGAAAGAAGTCACTCAGAACGAAGCAATAAAAATAGAAATTTCAATGAGTCTGAGTCAGGTAATGTGTCAGAACAACAAGAAATTTAGAAACATAAAATATAATTGCAAGGTGAGTTTAGGAGGATAAAACCACCCACATTTGATGGAGAAGCAGAGGAGGTGGCTAAAGCATGGTTAATAAATATGAATAAGTATTTTAAATTATATGAGTATAGCAGCAATCTCAAAGCTAGACTCGCCATCTACTAGTTGGGAGAGAAGGCCATATTGTGGTGGGAGGAGGTTAAGAATGTCCGTAGCATAGAAGATTGGGACGTGACTTTGGATACGTTCTAACAATTATTTAAAGATAAGTACCTAATTGAGTGTTTCTATGACGAAAATCCTAGAGAGTTTCACGATTTAAAATTGGGTCAATTGATGATGGATGAGTACATAACCAAGTTCACATCCTTGCTTGGTTACATTCCTTATCTAAGGGATGAAAAGGCTGAAATTCAACAGTTCCTAAGTAGTCTACCGAATCACATGAAGGAACGAATTGAGTTCATGAATCCAAGAACCATGGATGAGGCAATTCGTAAGGCAAGAATGTGTTATCAACAATCCAAGGCAAAAGGAGATCTGGGTAAAAACTGGCAATCAAAGAAAGAACATAAAAGTAGCTCAAGTTTCAAGAAAAGTAGAACTAGTAACATTAGGAATGCTGCAAGGAGTTCTGTAAGTAAACAGTTTGGCAGAAACCATCAAAGGGCCCAGTGGCCTGTTGAAGATAAACCCACAAAGGCTTCTAGCAAGCTGAACCAATGACAAAATCAGAAACCACCTCTACAGTGCTGGGGGTGTGGTGAGACTCATTATAATAGGAATTTTCCACAATGGGGGAGGAGCGAAGCAGCTGCTAATTTACAAGAAGCTTCTACAATGAGAGATGTAGCCAAAAATGTACCCAGAATTAACGCAACATTGGAAAATCGTTAGGAAGATTACCAACCAATGATGATAGAGTTGGAAGGTAAGCTACTTTCACAATCTGTTTCTATTTTGGTTGACCTAGGTGCAAGTTTAAGTTATGTAAATCCCAAAATAGTAGAAAAATGTAAGTTACAAAGTGAGAAATTCAAGAATCCATGGCTTGTACAATTAGCCACTGGAGCAAAGAGAAAATTTTGTGCAAAGATTCCAAACTATACACTGGAAATTAGTGAACAAAAGCTAACTGTGGATTTGAATATATTACCCTTGGGATCCTATGATGTGCTACTAGGCATGGATTGGTTGGAAAAGCACTGGAAATTGGTGGATTGTAAGTAAAAAGTTGTATACTATAGAATGCAAGACGAGACTCATAAGAAGATTCAAGGAATAAAGAAACCCCTACAATTGCGACTGATTACAACCTCTGAAATGAGTAAGTGCATGAGCAATGGATGTCAGATATATGCCATTTAAGTGGGTTTTACTAATTCCAAAGAAAATACCCCAATGATGGAAAGCATTCCGGTAGTACAAGATTTTATGGATGTGTTTCCAGAGGAAGTATTGGGTTTTCCACCTAGAAGGAACATTGATTTTACTATAGAGTTGATGCCTAGAGCATCACCGATTTCAATGGCATCGTACTGAATGAGCGTACCAAAATTGACCGAACTGAAGATGCAGCTACAAGAAATGTTGGATAAAGGGTATATCCGACCAAGTGTATCCCCTTGGAGAGAACTAGTGCATTTTGTAAAGAAGAAGGATGGAACCATGTGAATGTGCATGGACTATCGACAACTCAATAAGTTGATTGTAAAAAATAAATACCCTCTACCTCGGATTGATGATCTATTTTATTAGGCGAAGGGAGCTACCGCATTTTCAAAGATAGACCTAAGGTTGGGATACCATCAGATCCGGATAAAACACAAAGACATACAAAACTAATTTTCGTACCAGATATGAGCACTACGAGTTTGTGGTGTTACCATTCAGATTGACTAATGCACCAGTAACATTTATGAGGCTGATGCATGGTATATTTCACCTTTTTCTGGATAATTTTGTGTTGATATTTATTGACGACATCTTAATATATTCCAAGAATGTGGAAGAGCATAAAGAGAACTTAAGGATAGTGTTGGAGAAGTTCCGGAAGCATCAAATGTATGCCAAGTTCAGCAAGTGTGATTTCTTCAAGCCTAAGAAATTCAGTACCTTGGCCACGTTATTTCTGCTGAGGGAATCATAGTTGACCCAGAGAAAATTAAGATGATTATGGAATGGAGGGTACCCAAAATGTGGCAGAAATCTGATCCTTTATGGGTTTGGTTGGTTATTATTGAAGGTTCATTGAAGGATTCTCAAATATTTATTTCCCAATTACCTCCTTACAAAGGAAGGGAAAAATATTTAAATAGACGAAGGAATGTCATAACAGTTTTGAAAGGTTAAAACTTATATTGAATACAACTGCAGTGTTGAGAGTAGCTGATCCCAATAAAGAGTTTGAAGTTTGCATAGACGCATGTAAAGAAGGATTTGGGGAAATTTTGTCGCAAGAAGGTAAAGTAGTTTCCTATGAATCACGGAAGTTAAAAGAGCATGAGCAACGATACTCAACTTAATATGATTTGGAGCTGACAAATGTAGTGCATGCACTCCGAGTATGGAGGCAGTACTTGTTAGGAAAGAGATTTGTACTCAAAATTGATCATAGCAGCTTAACCATTTATTTTAAGCAAGATGATCTTAATTCTTGCCAGGCAAGATGGAATGATTTCCTAAGCAAGTTTGAAATTGATATGCAGCATGTGAAGGGTAAGGAAAATAGAGTAGAAATTTTCATGGTGTTTATGAATTGTACTACAATCAGATTGAATGCAATTTTCTGGAACAAGTAAAAAGAGAAGCTGAGAAGGATCCTGAATACCAATTTATGTGGCAGCAAGCAGAGGAGGCTAGAAACAAGAAAAAAATTTCTGATTATGGAGTTAGTAAGGATCAGTTACAAACTTTCAAGGAGAGGGTTTATGTTTCGAATCGAATGGAATTGAAGGAGTTGATCTTGAATGAATACCACCAGAGTAACTACTCCGGACATCTCGGGTATTAGAAAATGCTAACAACAATTAGGAAGAATTACTGTTGGCCAGGTGTGCGAAGAGATATTGCAGAATATTTGAACATATGTTTGGAGTGCCATCAAGTAAAGGTGGAGCATCGACATCCAGCTGGATTGATGCAGCCTATACCAGTACCGGACTAGAAATGGGAGGTAATATCCTTAGACTTCATTACTAGTTTACCAAAGTCAAATAAGCACAATGACTCTATTATGGTGGTGGTGGATCGATTAATTAACGCAACACTTTTCATACCAGTACAGTCCATTTATAAAACGATGCAAGTAACAAATATATTTACGTGAGAAATTTTTAGATTGCATGGTATTCTAAAGACTGTCATATTTGACAAGGATGTGAAGTTTACTTCAACATTCTGGAAAACGTTATTTATGGGCTTAGGAACCCATATTAATTTTAGCACTGCCTAGAACCTACAGACAGATGGACAAACTGAGAGGGTGAATTAGATCTTGGAGGATATGTTACACATGTATGTAATACAATAGCCAACAAGGTGGGAATAATATCTGCACTTAGTAGAATTTGTGTACAATAACAGTTATCAGGAATCTCTTAAGATGAGTTCGTTCAAAGCATTGTGTGGACGACAGTGTCGAACTTCTATTAATTGGATTAGCCCTGAAACCAAGTTTATTTTTGGACCGGAAATGCTAGCTGAGATGGAGTCAGAAGTAAGGAATATTGGGAAAAATTTGAAGGTAGCTTAGGATCGACAAAAAGTGTATGCAGATAAGAAAATGACTTATTGTGAATTTGAAGTGGGATATCATGTGTATGTAAGGATCAAACCAAAGAAGAGCACATTAAGGTGGACCTCTTGTGCCAAGTTGGTTCTTAGGTTTTGTGGGCCTTTCCAAATATTGGAGAGGGTGGGACTTATGGCTTATCGATTGGCCCTGCCTAGCCATATCTATGTACACAATGTCTTTCATATATCGTTACTAAAGCGATACGTACATGACCCAAATCATGTAATCCACTGGAAAAGCATTCAGGTAGGTTATAAATACAAAACTAACTTGAAATATTAAAGCTTATGAGAAATTAATTCAAAGTATGTTGACTGCAGGTCGAACTGGACGATGAGTTTCTGGTCGAGCCTTAGAGTATAATCAATCAGAGAGAAATCATGCTTCAGAGGCAAGGCATCACCCAAGTTAAGGTGCAGTGGAAGCACTTCGGCCCAGAAGAGGCTACCTGGGAGGATGAAGGATTTGTTGATGCCTATCCAGAACTGTTTGTTGATTAGAATGAAACACCGAGGACAGTGTTCACTTCCAGGGGGGGAAGTTGTGACAACTGAATTAAGTGCCAACTAATGGTTATGTTATGTTTTTTAAGACACTAAGGCATTTATTTTCTATTTTTTGAGAAATATTACTTTATGAGAAGAAATTAATTTTTTATTAAATAAAATTAGTTATGGAAGTGATTTCCATAAAAATAAAATAAAAGACTCATGGTAAAAGTATTCCAAGAACTGAGAGGTATTTGAACGGAAATAGTTCAAATAGTTAACCTATCCTCTTAGGATAAATGCATATCCTAGTGAGGAAGAGGGGCTATTTTCGGTAACTAGAAAAAGGAAATTGAGAGAAGAATTCTAAAGCTAGTCGTGACCAGTGGAATTACTCAGAATTATGAGATTTTATGGAATAAAGGACTGGACTGGGATGTCCCAAGGTCCCTTCCGGAACCTCTGTCAACTCAAAAAGCTCAGGAGTGGAGCACGGGGGAGAGACGAGGACGTAATTGCCTTTCTCAAGGTAGGGAGGACAACATCAGTCAATATTTGGAAGACAGATAATTTTATCTGCCATTGGGAATTTGAGTTTGATTTTTGAATGATAATATCAGTTTGTATGTCATAATCTGTAGATGTTACAGTATTTTACCATGATACGAGAAACTTCTATGTATGATTTTAAAAGAAATAAGACAACCAATTAGACTCTGTTAATATACTCACAACAGGAGATAAACAAGGTATGAGTGGTGATAAGCAAAACCCAGATATCAAAATGAAGTTAAGAAATAATTCACTACTAGAAACTCTAAGACAGAGAACTGTTAACACAGAGCCCTCGAGACGAAGGCTCCATGTTGGTTGCTCTTTGCAACTATGATAAACTCAGACAGAATGGTCGTGTCATTTTATTGTTAAAAATAGAAAGAAAAGTAAATGATGGAACCTGAAATCCCTGAAAAGAAGTTTTTGTAGTTAACAGTAGAGCAAGCTAAAGACTTATATATTGAACTTTAGATAACATGATGTTGTAGAGAGCAACGTACAGAGAACATAGTTACAGTAATAGAGACATGCAAATGATTCATGTAAAATCAAGAACTAAAACTAATGATAATCGTTCCTAAAACTATAAAATGTGTATCTGTCAATAAAGTATTGGAAAGAAGACTAAACCACTATATGGAAAAATTAACAATATGATGTAATTCTAGCTCTGTACTTGAAATAGTATAATCCAGTAATCTCTATTCTATTTTTTATAACAAAAGCACTGTAATATTAGTGAAAGAACTAAAAATCAATTCGAACATAGAATTAGAGTTCTTTTGTATTTTTCAATCCTGAAGTTTGGAAGTATCATAATACAGTATTGAAAACCCTAGTTGACCAAAGCAATTAAGAAGCATGATAGCAAATATAAACAAGCGTTGGAAGTAACCAAGCCTTCATTTCAGTTTCGCACAACAGAAATTATGGAACAAGTAAGTTCACCGCAGATGCAGAATATTTGACATTGTTTATACAAAGCAATACTTCGGACCAAATTTTTCCACCATAATCATGGCGCATATCGAGTGCGCCTCACACAATTAGGAATTGAGTCAGAGACTCGTTAACAAGCCATAGTCAAAACTCTGAGACACTGAGGGCATAAGCCAAGAAACAAATTTAAATTACGCATGAATTCGATTCAATAAACCATAACTGTCATACATTTGCCTACGGCATGCCCAATTTGGGTAAGGCCTGTAGAATGAAATTTAAGACCTAAAGAAACCAGAACAAGGCGGTAAACTCCATAGTGAGTCGAACCTCTTGCAAATTCTGGATTTCGTGACAAAATCATTAGCGGAGAAGAATACCTGATGGAGTAGATATTAGAAATTTTAGAAGAAAGACCAAAGTCGAGCATAACAAAGGGTAGTCACCATAATGCCAGGCCAAGAAATTTACCTGCACGAATAGAGGGAAGAATGTCAAATATTCGGGAGATGCAACCACCCAAATTCTAAAAGAAGAATTTTAAATAGTAATATGGTAGCCTTACCTTTGTGAACCTTCGTGGAAGCTAGAGGGTTGAACTGTAAGTAAACCAACACGAAGTAATGGGTTAATGTATTTGCAGACATTTGGGGAAAGCAGGTTACACAAACTCAAATTATCGACTCTGCAATAAGACATTCTTACCTGTGAATTTCACCTATGGCAGCTTGGAGGCTGAGGAGCTCTATCTGGAGGAAGGGTTCGAATCATCACTGCGGCCAAAGACAAAACGATGAAAAAACTTAGATGTAAGTAATAATGGTTTATAGAGTAGTTTGGAAAACATTAAAAAACGTAATAACATAAACTGTGCTCCCGGTTGATTAAAGAGGAACCATTTCACTAAAAATAGATACCGAGATTTCATGGCAAACTGTAGGTTTACTCACCGAATGGATTGAAGGAGAAATCAAACCGGCGCCGAGAAGAATCCTGATGAAGGTTCAATGCAGAGGCAGCAAGACTCTCTCGCAGAGCTCTGCGGTGGAATGCTCGAATGATTGAAAAACGGTTAGGGTTAGGGTAGTCAATACCTAGATGAGTTAAAACCCTAAACGATTACAACCTTTGGATTCCGGGCGTGAGGAGATTGATGATGGGAGGGGCAGTACAGGTGTCCATCGTAAGTGAGTTTGCAACAGAGCATCTTTTCCAATAAACAAAATCATTTGCAAGATTTTACAGTAATGACATAGCTGAGCGATAAGATAAAGTTAATTAAATTGATAATAGGTACCATGAATACAATGTACAGGGTAACCAAATTCGAGAGGACGAAAAATCTCATCAAAAACCAAGTAAGATATGTTGAGTGGTAAAGACGCGATATTAAACCTTAGATTTTGAGACTTTAATTTGTATATAGTTTAACCCAAAGTGCAAAACAACTAATTATAACATGCCGTGTACTTTTCCTATAAGTGCTGAGTGGAAACTGGCTACACACAAGTGTACAATTTGAATATAAATGAATGTAAAAACAAAGAAGTTAATTTTTTTTATTAGTATATAGTAGTATGTTACATAAAATCTGCATAATGGAAGTGTCCTAGTGGATTTCTAGGATGCTTAATCTATATATATAGTCTAAATCCATATATGTAGTAAAAAAAGTTTAAATAGCGCAAATCAATATTTCATCTCAAATTTTGAAACTAAATTCCTACTAAAATCGAAACTAAATTCCTACCAAAAATATCCAACTGAAACTCCAAAAAATCAAGATAACATCATTTATAACTTTCCATGAATGGGTTCCCCTCTATTCCTAGTTTTTAAGCACAATCTCACAGTTCGGAAGTTTTCTAATCGGATCAGGAATTTCTATCGAATTACAACCGTGGAGATTTAAATACTTCAGATTTTGAAGTTCTCCTATTCTAGAAGACAACGATTTTAGATTTTTACAGAAGTTAAGATACAAAATTTGAAGACGTGAAAGATTAGCTATTTCGTCAGGTATAGCTTCAATCTCAATGAAACCAAGAAACAGAAATTCGAGGTGTGTCAATTGCCACAATGATGTTGGCAATGATCGTACGGCCGTGCCATGAAAGTCTAATACCCTCAAAGAGGTAAGATTCAGAAAAAATGCTTCTGGAATTTCTTGCAATCCCTCATTTTCTCCAAGGTATAAAGCAACTAGATTGGGACATCTCAATTCCTTTGCCGGCAACGCCTTAATATCATTGCCCAAAACTGATATTCGCCTGCAATTTTCTGAACCTGGGATGTGAGGGAAATGCTGAAGACTTTGACGTGCCCTCAATACACAATTCTCCTCATTTTCTCCAATGTAAATTGCCATGTCACGGATAACATCATGGACACTGATAACACCCTCTTCCAGCTGGAATAAGCTGCGATTTACAAGTGACTTTACATAGCTCTCCCCCGTCTTTAACACATAGTCATAGTCTGCATCATCTTTGGTCTTAACTAGGCCTTCTGCGATCCATATTTGTGCCATCGCTTCCACTGGTATTGCAGCATCTTCAGTAAACATGGCACAGTAAAGAAAACAGTTTTTCAAGTTAGCATCTGGTAGACTGTCGTAACTCCATCTCAATCTCTGATACAATTCCCTATTAATTCGAGGATGGGTTATTGGAAAATTTAAATCGGCTTTTTGCATTTGCTTTAAGGTAAGCTGCCACTCATCTAAGGCTGCGTTGCCCATCATTGTTGAGCCTATTACATTTATTGCCAACGGTAACCCTTTACAATCCTCGGCTACCTCGCGGGCAATACTCTCTATATGGTTCGGAACATGGCCGTCTTCGAAAGCTACTTTTACAAACAACTCCCACGCCTCCTCTCTTCGTAAGGGTTGTATTTCTGTGAACTGTTTTGCATTCATTTCTCGAATCAGATCTCTATTTCGAGTTGTGAATACAACTTTGCTCCCTTTCTTCTTTCCAAACTGCACGCCCAATTCATTCAGAGAGAGTACACTCCACATGTCGTCTAAAACCAAAAAGAATTTCTTGGTCTTCAAATGTGCACACAACTTCATCTTCTTCATATCAGCAGAACAGTTGCTCAGATCTAAATTAATTGCAGAAGCAATATCATCTTGTATTTGCAGAATTGAAAATTGAGCAACTGTAACCCAAATCACATGATCAAAAACATTGCTAACCTTGTAGGTATTGTAGACCTTTTTAACCAACGTTGTTTTTCCAACACCACCCATACCGTACACCCCAATTACGCCAACATTGGGACCTTCTGAAACCCAACTCTGTATTTGCGTCTCGGCAGATTTAATTTCCAACCCGACCAATCCGGTGTCAGGTTCGTCCTGAAGTAGTGCTTCTGCCTGTTGTGGTGCCGAGGACACAATCTGTTGAGCACTGCAAAACACGGAAAAGTCGTTTCGAAACTGATCATGGAGCTCACGAATAGTACTGTTCCACTCTCGGATTTGGTTAAAGACTTTGGGCTTGCAAAAGAGGCAGTCAATGCACTGCTGCAACCACGGGCGTTGTGAGCGATGGATCAACTCTCTGGCCTCTCCAACTTTTCTTTGCATCCTCAGCAAACAATTCTTTAGAGAATCCGGTGCCTCCCTCTGCTGATCCTGGAACTGAGAGCTAATATCAAGCAAGAGGCTCTTCATACGATATAACTGCTCTTCCAGAAGCTCACGGTTGTCATCCAAATGAATGATATCGTCTATCTGTTGCATGACTTGTTGGGTGATTGGAACAAGAATAGCGCTGCTAATGGTATTTCCTGCGGTTCCGGTTACAGTATCCATTGCTTGGACCAACAGCAAGTGAGATCAAAGAAGCATATCAGATGAAATTAGAGTATATATTAGAAGAGAGTATGAGTTATTAAAAAAAGACAGGAGGGCAGATTATGAATATAATAAGAAGAAGCAAACAATAACAGAAAGAGATGTCTCTCTGACTGATATTGAAGGAAGGCTCTCCTCAGAAGCAAAGCCACCATTCATTCACCGTGAGATGCTAAAATTCATTTAATAGCGATCGAGGATGCAAATATGGTCATTGTGAGTTGGGTTCATTGGAGGGTCCAGCTCTAAAGTTAATAATTGACATTGATGTTCTCTTCTACATGAATAACAAAGTTAAAAGAGGACCATTTTTAACTAGATTGTGTGTGAGTGTCATTCAAATGGTCATTAACAAAATGAATTAATTGTTTACCTTGCTTTTAACTATCCAATCGCTGTGGGAATTTGACATAAATTGTTGTGGGAAAATATTTACGAAGGCAGCACATTAAAATTATACTTGCACATCGTTGACGTGTACAATATTTGAGAGTAGTTGAAGGACGTTGATGAATCTTCGACTTTCTGTTCTCTTTAAAATCACAGGGCCTTTCTTAAGTAGCACGTCAAGAAAACGAAATTCTTTTCGAGTCGGCGAGAGTAAGACCCGAGAAGAAAATGTTATCCTAATTTCAATTAGTGTAAAGCGACTTTCAAGATAATCGTTCACTATCAAACAACCCACTATAGCATCCTTACGCGACTTTCAATGAAATTGTTGACTATCAAACTACATGCGTAGACTTTGGATGTCCGGGTAAATATTTTTTTAATTTTTTTTATATTATAATTTTGTTTTATTAACAAAATTATAAAAAAATTAGATAAAGAAAATCATCAACGGTTAAAGGATAAAATTGCTAAGGCTGAATTTATTGCTATAATTCGAGTTACATTATTGGTTGGTGAGATTATTGCTAACGGGTGGAATCTAATTGTTGGAGCCAAATTCTTGTCCAAAGGTCGATCTATTTTGGAGTTGGGTTAGCTATTGCTTGGGTTGAGATCTTATTTTCATCCGAGTATAATTTCAAAGGGTTTAATCTTTATAAGTATTTTGAGAGAAACAACAAGAGTATAGGTGCAGAAGCAAGGGGTCCAGCAAGGCAACGAAGGGTGTTATTGTCCCTGTTTGGACTGCGAATTCTTTGATTAGGGCAGTGGATGGTATCGTGCTCCTACTTGAATTTGGAAGTCCGAGGTTAAGGCAACATAGGAATATAGTAGTTGGTGGAATTACTTCTCCAGCGTGGAATCAGAAGATAGTAGAACCTATCTTGTAGTAGTGTGTGAATGGAGAGTTGCTCAGATTGAAGCAAGCCCTAACCCCGAACAATTGAAGCAATCCCTAACTCTGACAGTGCTGACATGTGCATATGTTCTCTCTCACCTTTTTTTTTTTGTTAAATTTTGTTTGTTTACAGTACGAGTACTTCCCCTCACATATCTAACCCTTTTCTAGAGAAAAGGAGATCAAGTAAAATTACTCTAGACAGTCTTTATGAATACATTGAATCTTTAGGTAGACGAAGAGAAGAAAGAGAAAACCAATTTAAAATATAATTAAAGACATTGCTCGAAAACAATCACAAATCTCTAGAAAATAAAATAATATAGTTTGGGAATGAACTCCAAAGAATGAAAGGTAGGATTCAAGAAATAGAACATAGTAAACAATCAATGATTGAAGAAAATGACACCATGAAAAGGAGATTAATAATCTAAAAGAACAACTAAATAATAACTTAGTCCTAAATAACACAAAGAGTAAATTAAATATTAAACCCATAAAAGAGGAAATTAACAAAGTGATTGAACTCGATCATGAGCACCATAACCATAAAAGAGACTTACACCTTATAATTGTTGGTATAGAAGAAAAAAACAATGTGGATACATTAGAAATAGTAAAAGAACAACTAAAAAAAAAAATCTCATATTCAAAAAACTTATATCACAAGCAATCAGAGTAGGAAAGTTACTTGAAAATAAAAATAGACTAATCTGTATTCACATAAACTGCAACAAATTAGATATACTCAAGAAATCCTCGAGCCTAAAAGGAGCCAGAATATTTATAAATGAAGATCTGATTCCATAAGACCAAGTTGGACTCAAGAAAGAAGTCCAAATGGTCAAGGAGGCAAGAAAAGAAGGGAAATGGGCTATCATTAGGAATAAGAAAGCTATTATTCGAGATAGAGTCGAAACTAAAAATGATAAATGGGGATTAGGATCACTCAAGATCAAGGAAAATTATAGGGGCTAATATTCGTAGGTGGCCTAATTTTCCATGTTAAAAAAAAAAAAATCATGATTTTCCAAATTTTTCGAATATGATTCGCCGAACTTTTATAGTATAAGAATATTTTACCTTAGAAATTGCCAAAATTTTATAGATACTATGCAAAATCATTAGAAATATGAATATTTTTACACAAGTATCACCAAGCCTTTTATAATTTTTATATTAGGGACTAATAATTTTCGCCAAGATTTCTAAACTTTAAGATAAATTTCTATCCTCAAATTTTCCCTACTCAAGATCCTCTTCTGGAACTATCATGGTTTTCCATGGCATAAAGGTCCTATGTTAAGTTGGATATCAAGTGATATTGACCTTATTTTTCTAGTTGAAACTTGGGAGCATGACAAATCTAGGGTTCGTCACCTTGACGGATTCATTCTTTGGTCTGTTTCGAATAAGAAATCTTCTCAGAGAGGGCTTGGTGGTATATCCTATTATATTAAGAAAATTGTTTCTTCTCACATCCAGCTTCATACTGTCACCCCCTTCAATCTGTATAATTGGATCGAAATCTCTAATTCTTCCTCCAATAGGATTTTTATTGCAATCTTCTATTTCAGTCCTACCAACTCTACCTAATATAAGAAAAAAACTTAGATAAGAAATTTCTTTTCACTACCTTAGAAAAAGACATTCACAACTTGAGGAATGAAGGTAATATCCTTTTTCTTAGGGACTTCAATGCTAGAATTGCTACCAACCAAGCTATTATGTTAAGTAACCACTCTAGCCCTGACTCCTTGTGGCTTGATGAAGATGATGACATAGATACTATATTCAAGAGAACCTCTGAGGATATAACTAAAATATTATTTGGCATTGAGCTCCTCAAGCTTTGTATTTCCCATGGCATGATTATCTGTAATGGTATTATAAAGTGGCCTTCCTCTGGCCAGCTAACCTTTTTACATGGGTTGGGAAGTAGTGTTGTGGATAATTTGATTTCAGACACCCATTTCCTTAACCATATTACCAACTTTGAGGTTCTTAGCGATTTCCAGCCTCACTCTAACCACAAGACCTTGTCTTTAAAACTAAATCTAGTTATGCATACCAGCCACATACAGGATACCAGTGAAAATCCAAATGCACACTTATTTCGATCAGAGTAATATAAACCTTTTCTTAAAGGAGTAAATAGAGATTTAAGTTTCTTGACTTATAACAACAATACCGATCAAATTTATCACAATTTTAGTACTAACCTTTCCACTACCATTAACAAGTTCTCTACTGAGGTTTCATATAAGAAAATTAATATAACTTCCTGATGAACCCTTGACTAAACTAAGAGGGGGGGTGAATTAGTTTAGTCCATTCATGGACATTAAAATTATTTTATTAAACTCATTAACAAACCATTACATGAGAAACTGAATAAATAATGATCAACAAACTGAATATGTGAACAACAAGTAATAAGCATACTAACACATCACATCAACACATAATAATAATGCACATGGACACCCGATATACATGGAAACCCATAAGGGAGAAAACCGCGATTTTATTATTGTTGTGGTGCAAAGGCAAGCTCCTACTCCTTATTGCAAATGAGTTTCTATAAGCTTCAACCTACAGGAGGTTGCTACCTCAAATTTATGCAAGCTACAACATGTAAGGAAGCTCCAAATCCCATGTGTTTTTTTCAAGATACCACCCACAGGAGGCTCCTACCTCAACCAAATCCAACTAAAATTTTTATCAAGACACGACCTGAAAGGATACCAAAATCCCCTCACACAACATGAAAACAATATGTTGATTTACCTGGTTATAAACTCTACATATCTCCATCTTTACTTCTGCCTCTTATCCCTTCAAATATGCTTCACATAAGCTCGATATGTGCACAATATCTCAATCATCTCACTCACATTATCCAGCTATCTAACAACTATATGCATTCCAAAATGACATCTTTTATAGAGATGCTTTGATGGTTGTTTGTATTTCACATAGGAATATGAAGAGAATAGGCTTGACTCTTTTCCTTCCACTCATTCATTTCCACACACTTCATATCTTGAATATTAGTACAAAAAATACATAAATAATCCAATATTAATTTCATTTGCATGTAATGACTGAATGGATCAACTTAATGCCAACATAAAATAATAGTGTATATCATTAATGTATCACAACAATTCATCTTAATGCATCTTTGCCTTTGCCTTGGAGTCTTGAATTTTCCTTAGAGACTTGCCTTTGCATCACAACAATTTATCTCAATCAATAATTTCAAATTATTACAATTTCTTCAATGCAGCAGTTTCACTGCACTTTTGTCTTATTTGCCTTGTTGTTCATTTATACCTTTGTTGATCCTGATATGCTCCTTTGCCATCCATGAAAATATTTCCAACAGTCTCCTCCTTTGGCATTGATGGCAATACATCCTCCCCCTTTCATTATGAGAAATGTCTTCCTTCCTCTGATTACATTACCTCCCCCATTCACATCAATGGTGAGGGGGTTTCAATTTTTTCGATATAGTTTCCATCAATGCTTTACTGCTTCCTAATGTTAAATGCACATTACTACTCTCTAAGATCTGCATAAACATTGTTCATTATGTCATTCTATTATTGAATGAATGCCACTTCATATGACTTGTTGGGGCTGCTCCAGTTTGAGAGAGTGTTGCTCAAAGATGAATACTGCTTCAAAAATGACTGCTTCATATGGTATATAATTATTGTTGGGAGAACACTTTGTAAATAATAAGTTCAATTTCATGTATATACATAATAAGCAGATACTATCCAAATAAGTGCCTTGCATTTGCATAATGCTGAAGATGATAACATAGTATATTGAGAGGAACCTCATTAATTGGGATGTGTGCACTTTGAATAAATTATCCAACACCAGTATATAATAGTTAATAAAATATAAAAAGATTAAAAAATATAACAATGTGTGCTAAATTATCTCAACAAATACTTTGACAAACATGACTCAGTAAAGTTCAAAACTTTTCATGTTTCTAGCAGCAACTATAGATTCAATAACCACACCATAACATTGATATGTTCTCAAATAAAATCTCTAGATGTCTGTAGTAAAGAAGTCATACTGCAAGAAATTTAATCCATCCAAGGGAAAAAAATATTGGGCATTTGAACACAGAAATATAAGAGTTTCTCCTTTATCTCCTTTGAGTGCACTCTTTTATCCTGACCATTGTTGAATATTCTTTGGCTAGGTGTTTCATAATGAATGCAATAGAGGTAGTAGCACTTGAATAGAGCTTTACAATAAATGTAATAGAGCTTGGAATATCAATATAATATATTCCTTAACTGCAATATAGAACTAAGAAAAACACACAACATAATGTAGCACTTTGAATGCAGTATAATCAAACTCTATGCCAATCTATTGAAGAAAATATAGTGCCAGGCCATGCTTCATGATCACCATCTGCCCTATCTCTTTGGACACATTCATTCCATTTTCTCTGCATCCTCGATGGGTCCTAGATATGCATCATATTTCTTAATAGAATGAAAAACAACATAGAATTTGAACATACTTCGAGGATTCACATCTCTCAACTTCTTTATATCAACAATTGTTTATGCCAGGTTTGATATGGGCACTCTCATTTCCATGTCAAAACTAAAAGAAATCAGAACTCTGTGCAAAAACAATAGGCTCTATTCTGTTGCCTACGATAGAGGAATGCTTATGAGGTGTTGAGGTTGTGATCAGTGTGACTCTAGAAAATGCATGAAACAACTACTCCCATGGTGTATTAATGTAAGAGAACAGGGCTAAGTAGCATGTGGGTGGAAAATATGACAAGGTCGAGCTCCCAATACATTTAGCGCTACTACTTGTTAATTAAAAACTGAGGAGATATATTTATATTTTATCTTGAATACACCAACGCCACATGTGCTGACAAGAATCCACCACCATCGCATTTTCACTAAACACTCTTCCAACATCAACTACAACACTGGGCACTTTGAATTTGCATTAAAGGTGCAACCTCCTAAGTGGCATACCAATTCCTCAGATGTGTACCCTTTGAGAAAAATAATGATCTTATCATCCATGATGTAATAATATAATATTCATAATTAGCATGGTGGAGTTGTCCGATTACATTGAAGCTAGAGTAAACATGGAAGTAAAATGTAAAGAAAAAATAGACAGGAAAATGAAGCAACCGCATTTTGCAATTGTGCATCTCTCCAACCATTATGTTACATGTATTTTATCGATCTCTTTAATAGGTTTCCTGCATATCGGGCACTCTAGAAACATCTCTTTTATCCTGAGACCATAATTATAGCATGTTGCATAATGGCCGCATGGTTGGAAAAGCCTATTTTCGGCTCCTCGAAATATATGGTATAGATATTTTCCTCGGGTATTTCGGTTAGCCTATCAGCTCCCGAAGAATTAATATTTGACTCATCATAGGGGCATGTGTTTCCAACTGTAGGTGTCGCTCCATATTAAGCGACAATGCTAGTTTGTAAACTCATGGGAGAAACTTCAGTATAATATTTGGCTCTTCGCTTGGATTTCCTTTGGAAAAAATATATTGACATTAACATTAAATCCAAAGCACCATATATGATTATGTATGTTTCTCAACGGGTGTTGTATGATACAGTTATGTAAAAAACATCCACACCTTCCTATGGCATATCTCGTGTTGTCTGAAGGCGAACTTCAGATCCTTTGAGTGATAAGCCAATTGTACATGGTTTTGTATCCAAGGGGCACCAAAAAATAGCCTCGTTAGTTTCTTAACCTTTTGCCTTGATTTCTATCTTCATTTGAGTGGCTCCCTCCACTTCTCCATCATGCGACAATGATGTACCCAAAAACTGCCATGGATAGCTGAGGTGTAGGTCGTGCAAGAGATTTAAATGAACCAGTGGTCATTGTAGTAGCACTCCACGACAACGCCTCCATTACTGCCTTCCAGAGTGTGGATTGCATTCAAAATATAGCCCATAGTTTGATCAACGATTGTTTGTGCTTATAGTCCAAAACGTTGTTCACCATAATGCACCATAATGTTGTCAGCATACTGCACCAATAACGCACCAATCACACTGTCACCATAACTGCACCATAACACACCAATACCATAACGCATTCATAAGCTGTCACTATTGTTACACCATTTTTTGGTCATCTAACCTATTATCATTAGATGGACCCAAGTACACCATGTAAGACCAATTTTACCCTAAGTAAAATTGCTTTCACTACGTTAAAACAGGAAACCCCAAAAGGAAATATTAAACAAACCTATATTTGTTTGATTTTCCTCATGGAATAATTAATTAAACCATAATTTAATTATTATTCCCAGTCATGTTTAACCCAAAATCAAAGAAATTAATTAGATAAACCTTTATTTATCTTATTATTCTCTAGGAATAATTATTTAAACCTTATTTAGATAATATTCCTTGTTAAATATGACCAAATCACCCACAAATAATTAAATAAATCACTATTTATTTAATTGTCTTTCAACCACTTCCTTAAATAATTAAATAAATCATTATTTATTTGATTATCTTCTAACCGCTTCCTTAAAAAGATAAATAAATCATTTATTTATTTATTTTTGACAAATTAAGGGATTTGACCGAAGTCAAATACCTTTTCCCTCCAACAAATATAATAAAATATTCCATAAAAAGTGGATCTAGATCTGGTTAACCCATGCACCAAGATCTAGAATGACCCAATATTTTGTTATAAATAGGAGGGTTTTTTCTACCATTCTTCACCTTTTGTTGCCTATTAGATCACTCTGGATCTATACACTTGGTCACATTTTTCCATCATTTGCTGTGTGAGCTCCCATTGAGCTCTATTCTTTGCATTGGGTTTTCTACACCAACAAGAGAGAGAAATCTTAGATCTGAAGTGCTGAGGACTTCCAAGAACCCATCCCACTGAAGAGAATTGGATACGCCTTCTTGTTTTCCTCCCAGGTGCCCAATTAATACAAAAATTCTTTCAAAAATTGTTCTTGTCTTGTCTATTGGTATATGGAGCAAACCCTTGTTTTTACTGCTTAATGTCTTTTCATGCATAGATCTGGTTCTTGCAGCTCTTTTCTTGTTCAACTAATAGCAGATCTGAAGATATTGGCAGCCACTTTTGTTGTTAGGGCTATTAGTTATGCGTAGCTAAAGTGGTCCTTTTTCGTACACTTCGACAAAGGATTCATACTAACAAATGGCGACTCCACACGGGTTTTAAATTACGACCGCTGTCGTTTTTCATATTCTTGCATATCCAGCTACTTCAGACCCTAGGGTTTATTTTCAGCTGAATATTTTCCCTATTTTTATGTTGTTTTTCTCATAAAGCCTAAATAATCAAAATTTCTAACCGTGTGTTTAAGCCCTGTTACGCGAGGTAAGCGACTTGACCACAAGCGGGGCGACAACTGCGAAAATCGTGAAGGAGGCAGGAGCAGAGAGGAGTCGTGCCACGGCCTCAACAGACCTGGACCTCAGGTCGCACTTTTCCCCTTTCTGCGACTTGCTGGCTTAGTCAGAACCTGGGCACACGATTTTTCGATGATTTTTACGCAGTTTTTTTACGGGTTTCTTTGCGGCTTCTCTCGGAGTCTTCCGGCCTGCTGTCTCGGCCTTTGACCAAGTTCTGATCTGTTTTTACTCATCTAAGTGGGAACCTAGCCCCCTAAGGCTTTAGTACCCTCTGGAGCTTGTGGAAGGTTTCGTTGTTGACATAAATCACATTTGAGCTTCAACCTCCTTTTTTCCAGATCTGTTACCTCCCTTTCAGATCCATTGTAATCAGCTCTTCTACCTCTCAAATCACCTCCTGAAGATCTGTTTGGATCTACTTTTAGGGCCTCCTCCTTGCCCCCTCTACTTTTTGCTGATTACCTTCCTTTTTCCAGCCACCTTGCCTCTGTCTCTTGGCTATGATCTGCACCTCTTTTCAGCAGCTTTATCCTTTAGATCCCTGTCACTTTTGACCCTAGATCTATTGGCCTCTTTTTATGTGTGTTTTGACTAGATTTTTTCCCTCTTTTAGAGTAGTTTTGAGAGACCCGCCTTTTTGGGATATATTGTTGCATGGTTAGCTGTTAAATGTTCTGTTATTTCAGCATTATATACTGTTCTTTGCAGATTTCTTTTCAGTTATGCAGCACACTTTTTCTTGCTGTCAAAACAAAAAGGGTTTAAAAATTAAAATTAACGCACACCACACACTGACCCTAAGTGAAGAAGCGCCTGGTTAACACCGCCTGGAAAAGACTCTAAAATCAGCTAAATCAACGCACCTTATACGCCCTTGACCTCACTTGATTCTGTCCCTTCTGCCCCGTATGGGTTTCCTTCTGCTCATCATTTCGCCCCCTGAGGCATACTCTGGAGACTTCTTGGCCTTCACACCCTCGATTCAGGGCCAGTCGACACTGCTCCACACAATGCGTCGTCGAGCCAGTCCTCCTTCGAGTCCGCACTCCGACTCCTCTCCTGATTCATTGGGTTCTCCCTCTCCTCCTGGTTCTCCCCCTGTCACCTTCACTATGTCTGGTCCAGGGCCTAACGTTAGCGGTGCTCCAGGCCCTAATGTCGGAACCACTACTACCGGAACCACCACAGGAACTACCTCGGCCACACCCTTGCTGCCGTACATTACAGGCCTCAACCTCCCTGATTTCAATCAGTTGATCAATGACCCTATCCGCCACGATGTTGGTTGGCCTGCCATGCCAACCAAGCTCCCCTCTGACATCCCTAAGTTCGAAGGCCTTGCTGGAGAAGATCCAACCAATCATGTCCGATCTTTCCACATGTGTTGTTCCTCCAATTCCATTACCGATGACTCCATCCGTCTTCATTTGTTCCAACGCACGCTTACCGGCGAAGCTTCTAAATGGTATGTCGAACAAGCCACCTCTTCCCATACCACCCTTGCGACCCTTGCCCAAGCCTTTTTATCTTATTTCCAGCTCCCTCTCCGATATGATACTGGCACGGAGCTCTTGACTTCCTTCAAGCAATCCTCTTCAACCCGCCTTTCCACCCATGTTCAGGAATGGCGAAGAAGACGGAGCTTATGCCGAGCCCCTCCATTCGAAGATCGGGTTTATATGGACTGGTTCCTTCGCACCCTTCTAGCTCCCATCGGCAAAGATGTCGCCTCCCATTTTCCTCAAACCGAAGAAGCCGCCCTCCAAATAGCCTTGAAATATGACCTGATCTACGCTCAATCTGGTTATGTTTATACCGTTCTTCCTGACCTCCCCAGGCCCGATGGCGCTAACATCCTGGAGGCATCTCATTCCGCCGACGGTATCGTTGGAGCCCTTTCCCATCCGTATGCTCAACCTCCTGTGGGCTACGGTCTCCCTCAGGGAGGGGCCAGCACCCCTATCACTCTTCCCCTTTCCGGTAGCATGTATCCAGGATATGGCATGCCTCCTCCTTTTGCCCAACCTCTTTCTTACCTCAATTTTTCCCAACCTAACCATTACCTTTATCCGCAGCCTGGTGCACCAGCTCCTCCAGCATATGCGTTTCCATCTCCCTTGCCTCCTCCAAACCCGCAACAGCACTTACAGCCCCCTCCAGGGCAAGTATTTGCACAGCAGGGCGTGACTAATCCCCCTTCTTCTCAAAGAAGGCGGAGAGGCAATCAAAACCAATCTACCCCTGGTACCCGTGGACCCAATTCTGGTGTGGACCCTATGCTGCCAAACGTAAGGGTAAGGAACCCATGCGGGACAAGCGCTTCGCCTGAGCAAGCCTTGTTCGTGTTGCGGTGTTTATGGTCATTACACCCCACGGTGTCCTCTTACAGGATGCGGCGGATGTGGAGTCTCAACCACGTTGCGCCGGACAACACGCCTCCTCATGCTCCTCCTAATGTAGCCATACAACCGATTTGTGTTCTTGATCCTTTCCCTCAGCAAGGATTCGTGGCTACCCAACTGCCTGACAGCCAGGTCGCCACTCCCCCTTCTCTTTCTGGTTCTTCCGATTACTAGATCCTTATGATGCACTCCGATCCTTCCCCGAACGTCGACCTTCACCTTCAAACTCGGTCTCGCCAGTACCCCAAGCCTCTTGCTCAGTCTGCTTCCGAGCCTCCTTCTTCAGGTTCTACAGAGCCTCTTTCGACACCGAATGGCCCCTTACATATCCCTCAACCCAAAGTTGAGGTTCATACAAAGATTCCTAAGGGACCATTACGTTGAAACGCTACTTCCGGTCGAGCTTCTCATTCGTATAGCATAGTAGATGATTTGGCGCAATCTCCTGCCACCATTTCCACACTAGAACTCCTCCACTCGTGCCCTTCCCAAAAGAAGGCTCTACTATTTTCCGTGGGCTCTGTAGATCCTGCTGATGACCAAATGATTGTTTTCGACGCCACTCAATCGCACCATCCTCCTCTTCCTGCTTCCGTCGCCTTCCAAATCCCAGTCAAAATCCGGAACGCCAACGTTTCTCGGTGTATAATTGATGAGGGGGCATCCACCTGTGTGATGTCCGCTTCGGTTTGGAAGCAACTCGGATCTCCTGAGCTGGCCCCTTCCACGATCACCCTTTGAGTGTGGCACGGCCATGCCTCCCAGCCCATTGGCCTTTTCTGCAATTGTCCTATCACCCTCGCCGGTAAGACCGTTTGCGTTGACGTCAAAGTCATTGACGCCCCTCTAGACTACAACATTCTATTGGGGCGAAGCTACACCCATGCCATGTCTACTGTCCCATCCGTGGTTTTCCGCAAGATGTCTTTCCCGCACAATGGAAAGATAGTCACCATTGACCAGCTGTCTTATCATGAGCCACCGTCTCAGACCTCCCTTGAGACAACCATCTCTTTTGTAGCCAATAAGAAAACCATCGATTATTTTACTAGTGTCTCCCCTGGCATCTACAAAGACTCCTCCCTGCTGGGGACTTTTCCTAGTCTTCCCCCTCCCCATATCCCTGATCCCAGCTTGTCGAATGTTTGCATGATGCAATCGTCTTGGGCTACCCTTAAGTGGCCCGCCTCGGCTAGTCAGCAACCTCAACCCTGCCCACCGCAACCTGCTCCTAGCCCTTCATCTCCGCCAGCCGGACCTCCTCCTTCTGGCCCTGCTCCTACAACTGGTATCCCGGAACCCCTTTACCCTCCTGGATCGGTTCCCCCAGGCCTTAACCATCTTGGAGTCGTCCCTCCTGGTCATTACCCTGCTAGGCAGATACCTTTCCTGGCTCCCCCTCCCGGAGTATATTCTGTCCCCATCATGGCCACCCTCTCTCTCCCTAACCTAACTTTGAGCATACCGGTCTGGTATCTTGATCCTCCAGCCGCTACCCCTCCTGGTCACCCCAAACCCTACATGGATTTGACACCGGTTCAACCAGTCCCCCTCGCTTCCCCCATTGCCACTGTGCCCCCAGCACTGCCACAGGACCCTTCTCCTGTCGTGACGGCTCCCGGGAAGAAAGGCAAAGCCCGCAAGGGGGCATCCAAAGACAAGACCACCACGACTGACCCGGCCCCTCCTCTGCCCGCAAAACCTTGTGCCTTATGTGATGTCTTCGGTCACGCCACCCATGCTTGTCCCGAATTGCCCTGTATTCAACCCACGGTTAAAGTCGCGTTCCCCGAGTCTACGGTCCCTGAAGCCTCCATTCCTTTTTCATCCGTAACCAAGAACCCCAAGACTCTCCACACCAACAAACCATGTGCGTTGTGTGGTCTTCATGGCCATTACTCCCACCATTGTCCTCACCTGATGCATTACCGCGCCTCTTTAGAGGTGGTCCGAGAGTATGAGGTTGAGCAAAATCAATCCGCCTCTCCCATCCTCGCGCAGTATGCGTCCAGTCAGCTCGAGGATCCCCCTGCTCCCATCGACATTCCCCCCCCTGATGTTCAGATGACGGAGTCTACTGTAACCATTCTTTACCTATCCTCCTCTGCGAGACACTTGGAGCCTAGCCCCCCTGCGTCCTCCCCTGTTGTGTCACCTGACCACCCTTTTTCTATCCATGCATGAGATTACTCCACCTGTATCTCTGTTGACCTCAGCAGCCCGAGTCCTCCCCATACTTCCGATAGCACTCATATACCACCCTCCAGTTGGTATATGAGTCATAGTCATCCTGCTCCTTGCACTCCCTCCCACAGTTGCCGCTCGATGTCTTCTGTACACTCACGCTGCTGTCATTGCCTCTGCTCCTCTCATTTGTTGTCTTGTAACACCATTCCGCAGGACCTCCCGTCCACACCCTTTATCGGTTACACCGATGGTGCAAGTCGTTACTCCCGGAATCTAGCCTCGGCAGGTTGGGCCATCTTCACCCCCTTGCATGCCCTTGTTCTCTCCGACGGGGTCTGCATTGGTTCTGCCACCAACAATCAGGCCGAATATGATGCAGTACGTGGTCTCTTAGCCGATGCCCTCTTTCATCGCATCCTCCATCTGAACGTTCGTTTGGATTCCCTACTTCTTGTAATGCAACTAAATGGTGTTTATCATGTGCATAACCCTGTGCTATTTAGACGCTATTTATGAGTGAAACTCTTGACATGTGCATTTGAAACCATAACTTTCAACCATGTACCTCGAGAATAGAATCACTATGTAGATAGTATTGCAAACCATGTTCTAGATTGGCATTTATCACACGCATTTCATACAAGACAATAACATTCATAATCATTAAAAAATGATGCATATCCATAATATGTGTCGCAAAAACATGTGTTTAGAGTCCATCTACTCTGATACATGTGTGTGCCCATAATAATACTGAAAAAAACACTCAATGGAGGCACCATGCCCTACACACACACTAAGGGAGCTGCAGCTGCCCCACACCTAATCCTTTATTTGGATCTCAGACAATAGCTCCCTGCCCTGCATTTTTCCTGTGTATTTCTCCTGGCCGACCATGTATACATCGCATGACCCCTCGCCATTAGAGAGGTAGACTAGTCATAGTTCTATATGTACTAGTCGTCTAAGTCTTGCACAGCACGATATCAACAGTCTGACAGCATCTGCGATCCAAAGCACTATGGTGGATGTCCTCCCGAAAAGAGGCGTGCATGCACTCATTTGCAACACTCTAAAGCCCACTGGACTAGGGCTCACGAGTGCTACGAAGATAGTCATATATGCATGGGATTTCAGGCATCCTCGCATACCAAAAGTACATGAATCGGTACCATCAATTACTATTCAAAAACTTTAACATGCCCACACAAGAATAGCAATTTGTCACTTACCATCGGGCCCCCAGACTCGACCAGGCGGAAGTGGCAGATCCGGATCCCCACAGTAGCTCATCCCACTATAAGGGTAGTCGTCTATGTACAGCAGCATCTGATCCCAATGGGCAAAAAACACAATTCGAAACACTGTGGCCAGCACCCCTCCTCATCTTGCACTTGCAGTGGCCTTTACACAGTGCATCCACGGGCTCTCTGAGGCCCCCATGCGGAAGCTATATAACGAGGCCGCGAGTCGGGATCTTCTCGAAAGAAGAAGGCGCTGACCAAGGAATACTCTGAGCAATCATGGTTCACTTGCGCTTGCGGACGACAAATGTGGTGCCAACGACTTTAAGGCATCCTTAGGCCCACCATAGCTGGTCCCACTGCGACTACCTCTCTATAAAGCATCTGTGCCCCGATGATGTGATGGAGCACCCTGTTTGCAGGGGATGCGCGACACGACTCGGCCACCACACCGGGATTCACAAGCCTCTAGATCCCCAAATCGTAAATGTGATCCCCCGCCGACTTGGAGACCGGTCGAGCATTCTGTTCCACAGGCTCCCATGATATCGCCCCCGACCATCTTGTTTGCCGTTTCCCACCATCCCCAGTGGTGGGAGACCCGTCAGGAAATACACATCCTGGACTGTCAGTTCGATCCTGTGCCCCTGCACTACAAAGACCTCATGCTCTGGATCCCAGTAACTGATAATCCAGGCCAACAAAGGCTCTCCTGCTCTCATCAAAGGGTTCTCCAAAAACTTTAGAACCCCAAACCTGGCCAACACACGACGGACACCCTGATCTGCCTGGATCTCTGCCCGTAATTTACCCAGGTCTCTCTCTCTCCGATTCAGTAAATCTACCATGCTGCCTGACATCATCTTTGTCGGCACTCTGAATCAGAATACCATAACCAAACACAAAAACCCAACTCCTAGCCATAAAGCATTTTTAAACCCTCATCCTACGGTCGTGATTTTACGCTACGGTTCTAGTTGATCGCGAGTTTTCCTTGGAGCACCGTCCCGGGGAGCAAAAAGTGCGACCCGGCCGTAGAGATGAAGGAGGGTCTGTTTCTGGGATTTTGGGCCCTAAACTGAACTTTTAATCCATCAAAATGAAAGAGTAAGGTTAGGCCTCTTACCTGCAACTGACGGATCTCGATTCCAACGGTCGGTTTGTCCGCTACGCTCGCCACAAGATTTAGGGCCTTCTCTCCTCTCTACATTCACCAACCCAACAATAGCAAATGAAGTGAATTGGGAAGCAGTAACAAAGGGAACCACCATGTTCTTCATGGTGATCTTGACTCCACCACACTTCAACCACAAGGTGCAGTAGCCAGCCACTGCTGGTGAAAGCTACTCATGAGCCCTCGAATGGGTATCTATTAGTTTTGTGCTTTGATGCATCACGAGACACATTTCGTTCAAGAAGGGTCACTTCCCCTCTCATTAAAATCGAATTTCCTCACTTACAACACTTGTACTCGGGGCACCACTTCGCCTCCTTACTTGTCTTTGTTCGTGTCGATTTTCGTCATGAGTTCCCATATTGTACTCGTGTTTTTATGGTCCCAAGTGGACCTTTTCTTTGTGTGGCGACACCATAGAGAGTCGCCCATGTTTAGCGCATCCAAACCAGGTGTGTGCGGTCCATGGAGTCTATCCAAGGTCCCTCATGCTTTTGCATGTAGCCCTCCATCATGCTTCTTAAATCTCTCTCTTGTGTACTTTCTATGACCTTGATCCACTGTCCCTATCCCTTACGATATTGTCCTCATTTGCCATGTCATTTCATGCCCTTTATGCTCTAACAAGGAAGTCGTCCATTAGCTATCGATCCTTTCCACTTCACTATCATCATTAGTATGGAGTCGTAATCCACTCCTCCTGCCTCTCGTGCCTTAGTTGAGGGTCTCTCATTGCCCCACCTATGGCGGACCTCCTTCTGTCGACATCAGCTCATTCATTCCAGAAGCCAGGTCTAGAGGGCGGTGTACCTTGGTTCCAGCTTCCACTCTTGTTCGATGCCTCGGATCAAGAAAAGGGATATCTCCTTTTCCTTTGACTTGATTGTTTCTCCAACTCGTTTCAGCATGATCGAGATCTGTATACTTGATGGTCCAGTGATCCAGCAGCAGCTCTTGATGATTCCCGGGTGTGTGTGAGATGTCTCAACCCTCATGAGGGGGTGGCCCTGCAGGTAGCCCCCCACATGCCCGGATGACCTCTTCCTTGCAGCCTTCGATGCAGCTCCAGATATTTGATGATGTTGGCCTTAGCCACTTGCAGCACCTCTTTGATTTGCATGTATCAGTCAGATTTTGTAAGCCCTTCCCCATTTATAGGGGGCATTTGGGTTGTATTTGTATCTCATGTACTCAGATATTATTGTACAAGTCCTGGCTGTTATCCCAGGCACAGCATGTATATGGGATTCCTCATTATATTTTTTATCTGGCTCATGATTATGCCAGTTGTACTTTATGGTTCGGTCCCTTGTTTACTGGACACACTATTCTTTTGTACTTTGTCTCGGCGGGCATAGGTATGCCTCCCCCACCGCCTTCAGCACAAGTACCCTCTCATAAAAAGAGACTTGTTGCACCTGCGAGTCTCGTCTCCTCAGGGTCTAGTCCTTCAGCACACTATCTACCTCACCTTTCTCTCTCTGACTCCCCTTTTGTTGTCTAGTGATTGTGTTCTTACAACGTACTTCGGTCATACGATTTGCTCCTGACACTCGCACGCTGGGGGGCAATCTGTTACACCATTTTTTGGTCATCTAACCTATTATCATTAGATGGACCCAAGTACACCATATAAGACCAATTTTACCCTAAGTAAAATTGCCTTCACTATGTTAAAACAGGAAACCCCAAAAGGAAATATTAAACAAACCTATATTTGTTTGATTTTCCTCATGGAATAATTAATTAAACCATAATTTAATTATTATTCCCAGTCATGTTTAACCCAAAAACAAAGAAATTAATTAGATAAACCTTTTATTTATCTTATTATTTTCTAGGAATAATTATTTAAATCTTATTTAGATAATATTCCTTGTTAAATATGACCAAATCACCCACAAATAATTAAATAAATCATTATTTATTTAATTATCTTTCAACCACTTCCTTAAATAATTAGATAAATCATTATTTATTTGATTATCTTCTAACCGTTTCCTTAAAAAGATAAATAAATCATTTATTTATTTATTTTTGACAAATCAAGGGATTTGACCCAAGTCAAATACCTTTTCCCTCCAACAAATATAATAAAATATTCCATAAAAAGTGGATCTAGATCTCGTTAACCCATGCACCAAGATCTAGAATGACCCAATATTTTGTTATAAATAGGAGGGTTTTTCCTACCATTCTTCACCTTTTGTTGCCTATTAGATCACTCTGGATCTATACACTTGGTCACCATTTTCTGCCATTTGCTGTGTGAGCTCCTTTTGAGTTCCATTCTTTGTGTGGGTTTTCTACACCAACAAGAGAGAGAGATTTTAGATCTGAAGTGCTGAGGACTTCCAAGAACCCATCCCACTGAGGAGAATTGGATACGCCTTCTTGTTTTCCTCCCAGGTGCCCGATTAATACAAAACTTCTTTCAAAAATTGTTCTTGTCTTGTCTATTGGTATATGGAGCAAACCCTTGTTTTTACTGCTTAATGTCTTTCCATGCATAGATCTGATTTTTTGCAGCTCTTTTTTTGTTCAACTAACCGCAGATATGAAGATATTGGCAGCCAATTTTGTTGTTAGGGCTATTAGTTATGCGTAGCTAAAGAGGTCCTTTTTCATACACTTCGACAAAGGATTCATACTAACAACTATAATAGACCATAGCGGCTCTCACCGAGGCTATACTATGCGTTAAAAAAATATGCTGCTCCAATATCAATACGATGCCACAGAGGCTCTACCATGGGTAAAAAAAATGCTTCTCTGATATTTAGATTAAAATAACATTTCTCTACTCCAACAATAACACAGCTCCTACTCCAACAATAACGTTGCTCCATCAATAAAGTTTCTCCATGATTGACGTTGTCATAGAGGCTCTTCCAAGTGGGAAAAAATAATAACACGTCTCCAAGTTATCTGTCACCTGAACCTATCCCTGTCCCTCTATAACAAAAACTTAGTAATTTATTTGAACGCAACACATACTACTGAATATAAAAATACCGCCCATTGAGAACAATGTTAGAAACTTTTCTCAGAATATTGTCATGAACGCCACAGAGATCATAATTGTGCCATGACTGCAAGAGAACCCTGTGATAGGAATGTGTAGATTTGGCCAAAAATTCTACTCAAATTCATCGAGTCTTTATTATATTCCATCTAACTTTGTGATTGTCTTATTTTCCCATAATCAGATCCTCAAAAAGAGGTAAGATCACTCTCCTTTCCATTAAGAAATGTCCCTTGAACCATATTTGATTGAATCATAGATGTCACAAGACCCTTCAACTCTTCTCACTATTTTGTGTAACTTGGATCCAGATCAGAGGCATGCATATTACAAAATTTGGTGCATAACAGATGAGTTTGTGGTAAACTGAAAGCTATGTTGTTTCTCCCATAGTTTCCAAATATTCTCAAATTTGATTAACCTGCTCAATATTTTTGTTCCCCTTAAGATTGGGAACCTCTTGGAGAGATTCATTCACCATTTGTTGCATAGTCTTTCCTTCAAGGAAATCACACTGGATAAGCCATAAAAGTTTTGCATGTTGGAAAGAATTTTCATGTCCCTTCACTCTTCCATAAAAATATTGTGCAATATCAACAAAAAAGGATAGTCAAGATATATCTACTTCATGGACCATTTCAGGCATATTGCAAATGAAAACAAAACTCATGATTGTCGCTAGAGAAAATATCTTGTCATCATAGACATTCGATTTTCCAACACTTTAAAAACCTTATGTATCAGGAAATAAAATAGATTTCCTGACTCCTCCATATGCTAAAGAAAAAAAAAATTATCTCTTTGTTATGAAAATTGTTCAGTCCATTTGTTTGTTACACTACTTTGACCTTTCAATGTTGGAATCTTGGGTTCAACAGTATGCCTTTCTCAATTTTTGACAAGGGATGTTCTGCTAAAGCGCTCTCAAACAATGCTTACAATAGGTTCTGCCCCCACCATCTCACTGCATAATCACAAGTTTTGTCTCCATTGTAAGTATATAGGCTCTGATACCAACTGATGAACCCTTGACTAAACTGAGAGAGGGGGTGAATTAGTTTAGTCCATTCAAGGAAATGAAAATTATTTTATTAAACTCATTAACAAACAATTTTATGAGAAACTTAATAAATAATGATTAGCAAACGAAATATGTGAACAAAAAGTAATAAGCATTACACATCACATCAACACATAATAATAATTCACATGGACACTAGCTATAAGTGGAAACCCATAAGGGAGAAAAACAAGATTTTATTATTGTTGTGATGTAAAGGCAAGCTTCTACTCCTTATTGCATCTAATTTTCTGTAGGCTCCAACTTACAGGTGGCTGCAACCTCAAATTTTTGCAAGATACAACATGCAAGGAAGCTCCAACTCCCATGTGTTTTCTGCAGGCTACCACCCACAGGAGGTTCCTACCTCAACCAAATCCAACTAAACATTTTATCAAGACACAACTTGAAATGAGACCACAATCCCCTGACACAACATGACATTAATATGTTGATATACCTGGTTATAAACTCTACATATCTCCATCTTTACTTCTGCCTCTTATCCCTTCAAATCTGCTTCACATCAACTCCATAGGTGCATAATATATCAATCATCTCACTCACATTCTCTAGCTATATAACCTCTCTATGCACTCCAAAATGACATCTTTTATAGAGATGATTTGATGTTTGTTTGTATTTCAAATAGGAATATGAAGATAATAGGCTTGACTCTTTGCCTTCCACTCATTTGTTTCCACACACTTCACATCTTGAATACTATTCCACAAAATACATAAATAATCCAATATTAATTTCAACCACATGTAATGATTGAATGGATCAACTTAATGCCAACATCAAATAACAATGTATATCATTAATGTATCACAAAAATTTATCTTAATGCATCTTTTCATTTTCCTTGGAGTCTTGCCTTTTCCTTAGAGACTTGCCTTTGCATCACAAAAATTTAGCTCAATAAATAATTTCACATTATTACAATTTCTTCAATGTATCAGTTTTACTACACTTTTTTATTCTTTTCCTTGATGTTCGTTTATATCTTTGTTGATCCTGATCTTCTCCTTTGCCATCAATGAAAAAATTTCCAGCACTTCCAACCCTTGGTATGACAAGGACTATAAAAGTGCCAGGAAAACTATTCATGATGCACCTAATGAGCTTGTAAAAATTTGAAATATTAATATACACAAATCCCTCATTAAATATAAGAAACGGTCATATAATAATAAGAGACAAGAGCATCTTCTTCACCTTTCTAAAGTTGCACCCAAAAACATTTGGCCGAATGTGCTTGTTCATAGATCTAGCAATAATCATTTGATCCCATTACAAAAGTGGGACATCTATATTAAGAAGTTGTATGACTCCTCAGAAACCATGGACAACATCTTTATCACTCCTATTAAGGAAGATATATTTTCTCTTGAGGACGTTGAGTCTGTAATTAATAAGCTCGCTAGCGGGAAAACTAAAGACATTGAAGGATACCAAGCTGAGATCTTAAAGCTGGGAAGATCTATCTTGATTCCTCATCTCCACAAGCTTCTAAATTTTATTGTAAAGCATGGATTCCCTAAGCCTTGGACACAAAACCTTATTGTTCCTATCTTTAAAAATGGGGACAAAACCATTCTTGTTACAGGACCTTATGATTAGCCACATCTTAGCTAAGATTTATGGCCACATATTGGAAAAGAAGATTAGCCATTGGCTTCAAAGTGACGGTCACAAGAGATAAAGGAAAATTTGGTTTTAGAAGATGTTAGACGACTAGGTAACTCCACCAAATACTAATTTTTTATTCATTAAGAATTCATACGAATATATACATGGAGGTGAGACTCTTGGGATTAATCTCGTAGGTTCTCTTCAACTTCGTTATTTTATATTTACATTATATTACAAATTTTCCCAATCCCTTAGGATTAGATGTCAACATTTCCCCCATTAATCTGAAGGGATGTTGGTGAGTCCAAGCATCATTCTGAATCTTTCAAACTTTTCTCCTACAAGCACTTTGGTGAAGATGTTTGAAATTTTCTCATTTGTGGAACAATAGCGTAGATGGATTGTCTTGGCCTCAACATGATGTGGAATCAAATGCAATTTGTATTGATGCACTTCATTCGATCATGGAACTTTGGGTTCTTAGCCAACTTTATTGCATAAATGTTATCAATCATGAGTGGAGTTGAATTAATTTGTTTCATCTCCAAATATTCTAGGATTTTTCTGAGCCACACAATTTCATTTTTCGCTTCAACTACTACCACATATCCTTCCTTAGTTGCAGAATTTGTTGGAACTGAATTTTTGCATGATATCCAGGAGCCATATCCTAATCCAAGATTCATATTATAACTTGAATTATATACCCCAGTTTCTTTATCTCCATCAACGTTTGAGTCCAAGTATCCAATCAAGATGAAGTCTCCCACCTCTATATACTTGAGTCCAAATTCTTGAGTCCCTTTCAAGCACTTTAGAATTCTTTTTGCAGCCGATCAATGTCCCTCACAAGGATTTTGAATAAACCTGGAGAGAATTACAACAACAAATCATATGTTTGTTTTGGAAGTAGTGAGGTAGATGAGACTTCCTACAAGCTGTCTATACTTTGTTGCATCCTCAAATTATTTCCCTTCAATAGATGTGAGCATCAAATTTTGTTCCATTGGAGTGGTCAAAGGATTGCACTCATCCATGCCAGGCCTATTCAGTAGATATTCAATATACTTATTCTGAGAGAGGAATATAAACTTAGGATGTTGAGTCACTTCAGTACCAAGATAGTAGTGAACATAGCAAAAATCAATCATTTCAAAACCTTTCCTCAAATCCTTATTTATGGATGCAATATAACTCTCATTGTTCCCTGTCGTCAAAATATCATCTACGTACACAACAAGATACACAATTATTTTGCTAACTTTCTTGACAAACAAAGTTGCATCATCAAGATCATAATGTTTGAAGTTAAGTTTCCTAGGATGCTTAGTTAACTTCTCATACCAGGCTCATGGTGCTTGCTTGAGGCCATACAAGGATTTTACAAACTTGCATACTTTGTGTTCTTGGCCCTTCACAAAAAATACTTTTGGCTGGGACATAAAAACATTATCCTTTACATCTCCATTCAAGAAATCAATTTTTACATCCATCTCATGTAATTTCCAACCATTCTGAGCTACCAAGGAAAAGAGTGTCAGGATGGTATCCCATTTTGATGTGGGGGAAAAGTATCCTCATAATCAACCCCTTCTTTCTGTGCAAAACCTTTTGTCACATGCTTGTCTTTGTGCTTATCAGGTGAACCATCAGCTTTCTACTTGTTCTTGTAGACCCACTTGTAGCCAATTGGTTTAGTTCCAAATGGAGGATCAACAAAATTCCAAGTGCCATTCTTTATCAAGGCATCATATTCATTTTTCATCACTTCATTCCATTCATCATGAGAAGTGGATTCTTTGAAGGAAGTTGGTTCAAGATATGTAGACAAATTCAATTCAAAATTATAAGAAACATCCATATCAATAGGTGAATCATAATCGTCTACATCGCCTCCATTTTTCCTGGTGAAACTTCTTGTTCTTGTGTTTCTAACCTCATCAGGACGAAAATTTTCAAGTGTCTTTGTCAACCATTTTGGAGGACCTTGATGAGATGGATCAGGCTGCTCATTTGTTTGAGTTGGGATTGAATCAAGATTCAATCTCCCAATTCCTGTCAATCACATCACTCAAAGTGTCATCCATGGCTGGATTTTCATGTGGGGGAGAGAGTGCTTTGGAATTTGATTCCACATAGTGATTCAGTATAGGAATCCCCACTTCAAGATTTTGAATTTGATTATCAAATTATTGAAATTACTTTTCATGCGAATCTATCGAAGCGATCAAGTTGTCGCTCAACAACATTGTTATTCTTGGAAGATTCAAGAAATATGACATCTATAGATACTAAAAACTTCCTACTAACTTCATCATAGAGACGATATGCTTTGGAGGTATTGGAATACCCCAAGAAGATAAATTTTCAACTTCTTGCACCAAGTTTATTTCTTTGTTCCTTAGGTATCAAACCATAACAGGTGGAACCAAAGACCCTGAGATGCTTTATCGAAGGAATGTGGCCATGACAAATTTCATAAGGAGTCTTATTTACAATTTCATTAGAAGGGCACCTATTCTTTATGTACAGAGCACATAGGAATATGTAAGCCCAAAACATCAATTTTACATTCTTGAAAAACATCATGGAATGTACTATATTTAAAATTGTCATGTTCATTCTTTCATCTACATTGTTGTGTTGGGGATTGTAAGGTACTCTTGTTTGATGTTTGATCCCATGTTGGAAAATATAGTTTTCAAATTCATTTGAAGTGTATTATTTTCCATTATCAGTGCGTAAAGATTCAATATGAATTTGTGTATAATTTTCAATCCATGCATGAAATTTCTTGAATGTTTGAAAAGAATCAGATGTGTTCTTCAATAAGTAAGCCCAAAACATTCTAGTGTAGTCATCATATATTTATTGTCATTTGCAGAAGGAACATGCATGGGGCCACATAAATTTGAATTAATAAGCTCAAGTTTTCTATGTTCTCTGGAATGTGAATCATGAAAGGGAATTTTTCTATGCTTTCCTAGAATACAAGCATCACATTGGTTAAGTTTCCTAGGAATTGCAGGAAAACGAGTTACACCATTTTTCTTCAAAAATCAGAGGTTTTCATATTTCAAGTGTCCAATTATTGCATACCATAAATTACTTGATGGGAATTTACCTTCATCATAATGAGAACTTAATGCAATTTTTTGTGGATGATTAGAGTTACCTTGCAGCTTTATGAGTCTTCCTTCTTCTATCCCTCTCATGACAATTGAGCGATCTGATGCTTTTATGACCTCAACCTTTCCATCAAACATATGAATGGAGTATCATTCCTAGTAGATGTGGAACAAAGAGAACAAGTTTCTCTTCAACTCTGGGAGGTATAGAACCTTATGTAGAAGAAAATCTGGAAGACCAAGCAGCTTAAGCCCGATTGTGCCAAGCTCTGATGGCATGAGTTTAGATTTATCTACAAAGTATACTTCTCCATCAACCTTGTCATTAAATTCTTCAAAAAATATTTTCTAAAAGCCATGTGGCATATTTCTCCTGAATCTAGCAACTAATCATTTCTCCAAGAAGCAAGTGAAGCATTAAAAAAGTCTTTAGTTACTCAAATATTACAATGTGCCAAAACATAATGAGAAGATTCAGGTGCTTTGATTTTCCATTCCTCCGGTGCTTTACCTTTTCCTTCATTTATTTCCTACTCAATTATGTCTGAAGGAATCTTACATGTGGAAGCATCATGTCCATCTGTATTGCATCTTTACCTTTGATTTACCTTTTTCTTTTTCATGAGTTTTACCTTTGGATTCATTTATTTCCTGCTTAATTTTATCCCAATGAATATTAAATGTGAATTCATCACGCCAATCTATATTGCAGCATATGCAATGAAGATCAGAATTTTCACTTTGAGCTTGTCTACCTCCACTGCCTTTGAAATTTCTTCTTCCTTGTCCTATTCGTCCACCTCTCCCTCTAGAAGAATATTGGGCATGATTTTTCTCTCTACGTGCAAGACATAAAACTTCTTCATAATACTGAGGAGTTGTCTTCTTCCCAAAATCCTTCTCTCTCTCTGCAAACGTTTTCTCAAGGGAGTCGAAGGTAATCTCCTTGAGGTTTCCACTTGCTTGAAATGACTCAAGATAATGTGAGTAAGTGCGATATAATGCCTTAACATAAGCTATGAGATATATGTCAATTTAAACACCATTTTTTTAAATGCCATGCATGATAGATCTTACTTATGATGCTAAAGCAAGAGGGTCATAATTTTTCAGTTACAGACTAAATAGTTTAATCATTAACTGAACAACTTCAAGTTATGAATGTGAGTCATAGAGTTATTTCAAATTCTTCATGGCTTCATAAGAATCTAAAAATGTTGCAATATGGTGACTCACCTCTTCATTTACATATGTTGAAAAAAAGGCATATGCCTTACTTTTTTGTTGTCCCAAATGGTGATCTTCTTGTCTGTTGTAGGCTTTGCATATGGATTTTCTCAAGCTTGTTCACCAATTCCTTTCCACAACTCATTAAAAATGTGTGTTTGTTTAATATTCCTTAACCATTTAGGATAGTTCTCTCTTCCTGAAAGAAATATTTCCACAATGGATATGAGGGAATTCATTCTGTAAAAAAAAACCTTTGCTGCCAATATATAAAAAAAAAATCAATTATGGTGCTAAAAAAAATTAATTCCGCAGTAATTTAAAAAATAAAAAATAAAAAAAATTGATGCCAAAAATAAATTTAGAGGTATTAAATGGTGGAGGTTCGAGATGGGGGAGAGCTGAATTGGGGGAGGTTTGAACTAGGGGAGGGCAAAATTGGCGAGGTTCGAACTCGGGGAGGGTTGAACTCATTTGCGATGCATATTAGGTGTGGGCCAAGGGCTGAGTTGAGTGGGCCGAGAGGCCAAGCCATCGGAGGGTAGAGGGCCGAGCACCGAGGGCCAAGTTGAGTGGCCGAGCAATGTGAGGGTGAGGGTGAACTGGGAGGGCCGAGCATTGAGGGTATGGCATAAAGGAGCAGGTGTGTAGAGGTCAAGGGCCGAAAGTGGAGAGGAAGGGCCATGGGAGCCACAAGAAGTGAAGGGTCAATGGTGGAGGAAGTGTGGTGAGCGTGGAGGTCAGGACAATACCAAGGCCAAGCACAAAAATGAGAGTATTAACCCAAATAGAGAGCCTAAATGCAGAGGTACACCAAATTCCAGAGGTGCTTGCGGGAGAGCCAAGCACCGAGAAGGCCGAGGACCATAGACAGAGGACTATTATTTCCACGGTGGTAGGAGCATTAGAGCATGAGAGATCTAAAATATTCATATGGAGGGCCTAAAGAGGAAGCAGGGTAGCACCAACTGTGTGGTTCCACTATAGAGAAAGAAACCAAAGTTGGTAAAAATGCATTATATTATTAGAGGTAGAAACATAGTGTATTACCTGAAGATAGGGAGTTGATTGTGTAATGCAGTGGGGAGGTTGAGAGTTGTCCGTAGGAAGTCGACACAAGGAGGTAGAAGCACACTATATAGGCAATGTGTGTTGGGTCAATTTACGGTTACAAATTAACGCAAGTATTTAATATCAATCTGGGTTGGTGAACTTAGAAGCATCCCCAAAGTACATGGATTTCAATTACAGTCAAATTTAGAAGATGAACTATTGATGGTTAGTGAAATGCATATTAAAAATATAAAAACTAGCTTAATTAATTTCTAAAAAATGGATTAAGATATATGAAATAATAATCAAGAGGCTCTATTTTTAGAGATCCCAGATGTCCTTAATTACTGGTTGCATTATATCATGAATACCATTGTGAAAACATGAAATCAAGAAATCTAACACTAAACAATAGATTAAGATACATGAAATAATTATCAAGAGGCTCTATGTTTAGAGATCCCGGTTGTCCTTAATTATTGGTTGCATTATATCTTTAACACTAGTTTACGAATGGTAATCTAGTCCTACTAGTTTGCACTTCTTCCCAAATCACATCTGGTATTGGCGATATCAATCAGTCCTCTCCTTTTAATACCTCTAGCATTCCTTCATCTATGTTTGGCCACTCTTTGAAACTCCCCATGGTTTGCTGTACTATGGCTTTGACGCACCCGTCATCCACTCCTATTATTCACCACTCCACTGCTGAACCCCACTGCCACTCATCCTCATCTTCTGAGACTCCCTCATCGCGACACAACTATTTCCTTAGATCACTCTCACTGCCACAGTCGGGTGAGACTTTTGGGATTGGGCCTAGCCTGGACTGTATTCCCATCAAATCTCGTGGTCGACCATCTACATTGGTGAAGGCGATCAAAAGAGCCAATCTTGAAGTTGAAGCTGGCACTCAATCCTCTCTTATGCGGGTCCTTAGAGCTAGAAGACCCTTGTTGACGGTTACATCATGATTTGCCTCTCTTTCAACTGCAGGGGTCTGGCCAACCCCGATAAGAGACTGGCCCTCAAGGATTTGTTAACTCAACGACCTATTGACATTCTATTTCTTCAGGAAACGCTTGGTGCTGGCCCTGATGTGCAGGCTCTCTTGACCTCTCTCCTACCTCGTTGGACTTTCATCACCCTTGATGCATCTGGGCGAGCTGGGGGCTGTGCTTTGGGTATTAATGACAGGACTGCCCGGATGACTAACTATTGGGGTCGATCTAGAGTTCTGGCTATGAATGTCCTCTTTGGTAACTCGGAGGTGGAATTTACTTTGATCAACATTTATGGGACCTGCACAAATAGAGAGAATTTCTGGACTTCTTTGATGTCTTGTTCTATACTCAATGCACCTCATCTTATACTGGGTGGAGATCTTAATTTCTTTTTAGGGATCTCTGAATCTTGGGGCCCCCAAGCTTCCTCGGATCCTTTAGCTGAGTTTTTCAACTCATTGTTGGATGCCTCAAATATGATTGACATTCAATCTACCAAGATTAAACCCACCTGGAGGAACAGAAGGACTGGCATTGCTGCTTCGGCGCGCAGATTAGACAGATTTCTAATTAAGCAGTCTCTCCTACCTATTATGACTCGTGCTCGTCAATGGGTGGGGATGGGTGGAAAATCTGACCACTCTCCAATATATCTGGAATTCGAGTGTGGCCCTAATAGGGCTCATTCCCCATTCAAATTCAATGCTCGGTGGTTGAGAGATCTTGATTATACCCTGATGGTCACACGGGCCTGGCAGCACTGCGGCCTTTTGAATGATCGTGATCCGGGCAGGATCATTAATGACAATCTTAACCGAATCAAAAAAATTACTCTTCGATGGGTTCGAAACAAGAAGCGATCGGAGAGGGAGGCTTTCATTAATATTGAAAATAAGACTGCCAGTCTCAACAATGCTGATTTACTGGGCTATCGTTCTGATGATACCGGGGCACAACTTTTTGCACTTGAATCGGAAAGAGCTAAATTTATGAGACAAAAGGAGGAAGACTGGAGACTAAAAAGCCGTGCTATATGGTTACAAGCAGGTGATGAAAATTCTAAATTCTTTCAGCAGCATGCAAATGGCCGAAGGGCTGCAAATGGCATTTGGGAACTGTCAGACAATAATGGATTTACAGCGAGAACGCAGTCTCAATTATTTGACCTCGGCACCAGACACTTCAAAAACCTTTATAGGGTGTCAAACAGCATTGATCTTCCGGACATCATGCGCATTACCCAACATTTCAAAAGATTTGTTCAACAGGATCAGATGGATGACCTCAATGCACCAGTTACCTTAGGTGAGCTGGAAGGTGTATTGAAATGGTTCAAGCGGGAAAAAAGCCCTGGGCCTGATGGCTGGCCCATTGAGTTTTTTATCCATTTTTTTGATCTCATTTCATCTGACCTGTTGACTATGATTGAAGACAGTAGAGTGCGAGGTAGAATTTATGATGGGTTTAACACCACTTTCATTGCTCTCAGACCAAAATAAGACAATCCAACTAGCTTCAATGAATATAGGCCTATATCTCTATGTAACTGCATTTACAAGATCATATCCAAACTTATTGCTAACTGCATCAAGCCTTTCCTGTCTACTCATATTGAAAAATAACAATTTGCATTTCTAAATCATAGGCAAATTCATGAAGCTATTGGCACTGCCCAGGAAGTTCTCCACACCATTAAGACCCAGCGCCAGAAATCCACCATTCTCAAAATCGATCTCACAAAGGCATTTGATCGGGTCAAGTGGAGTTAACTTCATCTCATTTTGATCCACTCTGGTTTCCCTCATCTGTTTATAAACTGGATTATGGGATGTATTTGTCATGCCACTTTCAGCATTCTGATCAATGGCACCGCATCTGATTTCTTTCATGTGGGGAGAGGACTTCGTCAGGGATGTCCTCTCTCACCATTATTATTTGTCTTGGTTATGGAGGGACTCTCGGGGCTCATTAAAAATTCTAAAGATAGGGGAGAACTTCATGGGCTCCGAATCAATGACACTCTTCACCTCACACATCTCTTATTTGTGGATGATGTACTCATTTTCCTCAATGGTTCTAGACAAGACTCTGTTCACTTTGATCTGCTACTGAACTGCTTTTGGACGGCCACATGCATGGAACCTAATGGCACCAAATCCACCATTATTATGACTGGCTGCTCGGGAATGGAACAAGGAATTTCACTGCACCTATTTGACTATATTCGCATTGACATCAATGATGGACTCAAATATTTGGGGTATCATATTAAACCAAACGACTACAAGATTAAAGACTGGAACTGGATTATCGCCAAGATTGAATGCAGAATTAATGTCTGGTACAACAGATGGTTATCTAGAGCTGGACGACTGATCCTCATCAAATCTGTGCTGGAAGCTATTCCAGTCTACTGGATGACTCTGGCTTGGATTCCAATTGGCATTACCAACAGAATCAAAAATATTTGCAGACATTTTCTCTGGCGCAACCAGGGACAGGCCTCCACATTTGCTTGGATTGCCTGGGATCGCATCAACATCCCTAAAAAATGGGGAGGCTGGGGGTTAAAATATTTGCATCTCTTCTTGAGGGCCCTGGCAGCTAAGATGTGCTGGCATTTAATCACGGGTCAGAGTCTCTGGAAAGATTTTATTGTGGCTAAATATATTTCGCCACGGAACCCCCTCGATTGGATCCGAGGCAGGATTGGTCAGACCACTGGTTCATCTATTATTTGGAAGGCGATCAATAAGGCGGCACACATCATACAGCTTGGACTATCTTGGCAGATTGGCTCGGGTGCTATGATCCGCATTGGCACTGATTCGTGGTCTGGCTGCGGAGATCATTACAAACTACCTGTATTTATCACCGATCACCTTGCACACAGAAATATTTTCTATCTTGCACAGATAGCGGACCTGGCTCATTCCTCGTGGCGGGGCCAAGCCTGGCTTAGTGCTGCTAATCTTGACATCCCACAGGCTGGTGCTCGGATTTGGCAGAGGTATATTTGGGCCCTTAAAGCTACAAACACTCGAATTACTGAGCAGGCTGACAGATTAATTTGGGTTGTATCTCCGCATGGTCAATACGCTCCTAAACTTGGTTACCTTGCCTTAATTCGGCCCAAGGAACCCCCTATCAAAGAATGGTGGTGGCGTTGCCTTTGGAAATTAAAAGCCCCTCACAAACACAAAATGCTTTTCTGGTGCATACTCAACCAATGTATTCCCACCATGGATTTTCTCCACAAAAGAGCGTACCAAGGGGCTTCACAATGTTGTTACTGTCGGGCTAGCTGTGAGGACGCGATCCACTTATTCCTTTTGTGCAATTGCGTCAAAGTTATCTGGGCTCGGATCTGCACGGGCCTGGGCTGTAATTTTATTTGGCAGGGGGACATTTTACTGGTAGCCTGGATGAATTGGTGGAGGCACTATTATAATGACCCGCGAATGAGGAATCTCCCTTTGATTGTGGCATGGGAGATTTGGATAGGACGGAACAGACAGATCTTCAGAGATATCCCTATCGACTGTGATCGTATTTGTGCTGCCTCCATTGCTACTTTCAGTCTTTTGCCGGTCGACAGTCATCTCAGCAAGCCTCCACTCGACACTCCTGAAATAATAGATCACAGTCGTGCTTGGGCATACTTTAATGGTGCGTCCAATGCTGCGGGCTGCGGAGGGGGTGCACTACTCTACTTAAATGACCATCACTTCTACCATATCAGAATGGGATTGGGTCCTGGAACTAATAATTATGTAGAACTGAATTACCTTAGACTACTGCTGAAATTTGCATAGGACATCCATTGCAACTCCATCCAGATGTTTGGTGACTCACAGCTTGTTATCAATTGGTTCAATAATCTTGCACTTTTTCACTCGCACACACTGTCTGCACTGCTGCGCGAGGTTCATCATCTCAAAGTCCTATTTGATTCTATCTCAGTGACACATATTTACAGGTCTCGGAACAAAGTGGCTGACAAATTATCCAAAGAAGCATCGGAGCTAGATTGGGGCACCTGGCATTTCACTGAACACACGGGTGGACAGGTATATAGATATTTTCATTGGCCTTTCATAGAGGAGGCACATCTATAGATGACTTACTTGCTATACAGGTTTTTTGGGGAGAATTTTGTGACTATCTCCCGGGATATATACTACCGGCATGTATATTTATTTAATATGGTTTAAATTTTGCTTTTTTGATAGTAAGTTAAGCACCGAGCTTACTATGCAAACATTTGAAATATTCCTGAAAATATGTTTATATTTGGGACTGTTTTCATACCTACTGGCTGGCATGTATCTGACTGTATTAGTTTTTTGGACTGATCAGTTGCACTACACAGCTATATGTAACATGTAATCTCTCTCTAATGAAAGTTTACGAATTTTTTCTCTTTGAAAAGTTAACACTGTTGTGAAATCATGACAATCATTAACTTTAAACAATGGATTAAGATATATGAAATAATAATCAAGAGGATCTATGTTTAGAGATCCCGGTTGTCCTTAATTATTGGTTGCATTATATCATCAATACCATTGTGAAAACATGAAAGTGGGAAACAATAAATCTAAGTAAACTAGTTCACAAATTACAGCTATGAAAACTAAGAAGATCTGTTAAACTAGTTGATTTGGAAAGTCTTTGTAATTTAATGAACAAGTTTTGATGTAAATTGTGCACCTTGGTCAATCACTATTTGTCTAGGAACTCCATATCTGACAAATATTTCTTCATATAGAAAAGACGTAAATGTTTCTTTTGTTTCCTATACTACTACCTTGTCCTCCACTCATTTAGTCACATAATCTGTACATACAAGAATGTATTTCTTTCCATTGGATGGAGGATTTATTGGTCCCATGAAATCTAAAGCCCACTATTCAAATGGTTCAATAAGTACTTGTGGCTTTAATGGAATTTGATCTGACGCCACTGGTTTACCAATTCTTTGGCAACTGTCACATCTTTTAACATAATTTCTAGAGTCCTTGAATATGGATCGCCAATAGTAGCCAAGCTTCAGCGCTTTGTATGCCATCCTTTTATCTGCAAAATGGACACCACAGGATTCATCATGAAAAGTTTTCAAAATTTCAATTATTTCATCCTCCCTTACACATTTTCTAATAATTAAATTAGAACCAGTGTAAAATAGATCTCCATTGATCCAGCTATATCTGGCACTATCTCTAATTACTATTCATTTTTGTTTGCTTGTGTAATGATATGGTAAGATATCAGATGATAAATAATTAGCTATATCTGCGAACCAAGGGGTTTTGAAATTTGTAGAAAATAAATGTTCATTTGGAAAATTGTCTGATACAGGATTATGATCACCAGGTAAATTTAATCTTGACAAAAAGTCAGCAACTTGGTTATCTTTTCTTGGTCGATCTTGCATAGTAATATTAAACTCTTGCATCAATAACAACCATCGAGTTATTTTGCTATTTGTAATAGATTTTTTCATTAAGTATTTTATAGCAGAATGATCTGTATGAATATAAACTTGATAACTTGTTATATAATGTCAAAATTTATTTATTGCATGTACAACAAGTAACATTTCTTTCTCTGTCACAGTATAATTCAATTTTGCTGGTGTTAAGTTTTTACTGATGAAATATATAGCATAATTCAATTGATTCTCTTTTTGTCTAAGTGATGCTCCAATAGTTGTATCAGATGCATCAGTTGAAATGTGGAATGGAAAAGACCAATTGGGTCCTCGAAGAATGGGTGCAACTGATAAACTGTGTTTAATTTTTCAAATGCATATTGACATTTATTAAACCATTGTAATTCTACATATTTTGAAAGTAACTTGAATAATGGTAAAGCTATTTTACTGAAATTTTGAATAAATCTCCTATAATAGCCTGCATAACCCAAGAAACATCGAACCTCTTTTTGTGTTGTAGGTGTTGTTAAGTCCACAATGACCTGAATTTTTGCCGGGTCCACCTTAATTACCGAAGAAGAAACATGGTGTCCCAATACTATCCCCTTAGTTAACATCATAAAAAAATTTTCATTACTAAGAGATAGGTTTCTCTCAATGCATCTTTTTAATACTTTTTCAAGATTATTTAGACAATCATCATATGTTGTACCATACACAGTAAAATCATTCATGCAAACTTCCACACACTCATGAATCAAATCATAAAAAATAGCAAGAACTGCTCTTTGAAAGGAAGCAGGTGCATTAAATAAACCAAAGGGTAATACATTGTATGCATATGTTCCACAAGGGCATGTGAATGTTGTCTTATATTGATTTTCTAATGCTATTTTTATCTGATTATATCCACTAAATCCATCCAGAAAGGAGAAATATTTATTTCCAGCTAATGAATCTAACACTTGATCAATAAATCATAAAGGAAAATGATCTTTCAATGTAGCTTTGTTAAGCTCTCTGTAATCAACACAAATTCTCCATTTCCCATTTTTCTTAGGCGCCACAACTAAGGGTGAGACCCATTGACTATCTGAAATAGGATAGATAAATCTGACTTGTAATAGTTTCTGTAATTCTTCTTTCACTATTTCTTTCATCATGGGATTCATTCGTATTTATGGTTGCCTAACAGGTTTCATTTCATTATCATTATAAATTTTATGGATGCATTTTTTTGGATGAATTCCGAGCATGTATTTATAATCCCAGGAAAAAGCTTTTGAATATTTTTCAATAATGTTATTAGCTTTTCCTCCTGTGATGATTGTAAGTTACCAATATTCAAATGTCTTTGAGAACTACTTTAAATGATTTTTCTATTTGAATTGGTAATTGGATTTATAGGAAAAATTCTTTCGAATGTATTTTGCAATGATTGTATTGTGCAATTTTCCTGAAAACATTCATTTAGAAGATAACTAATAGATTCATATTGAGTCATCCTAAACTGCTCTGAAATATTGGTTTTGAGATGAATAGATCTAATAAGTCCTCAGTTTCCTCCTCTCTAAAATTATAAACTTGATTAAGACTAAGAACAGGTTTAAATGTTTGTTGTTCATCTTCTTCAAGTAATGAAAATAAAGAAGGAGATTGAGCAAGAGGATATAATGTGACATGCTTCCATTCATCTCCATCTGCAATAATCATGCTTCCTGATCTGCATCCAATGTAAGCATCTGTAGTGGCCAACCAGGGTCGGCCTAAAATGAAGGGATTCCCTCCCAAGTTTGTTTTTGGCTACAAAATCAAAAAGTCTACAGGATATTCCCAAGAATCCAGTGAGACAATGATATCCTCTAGTATATCTTCTGGAACAAATTTGGATCTATCTGCAATTTCTAAGACTGTAGTAGTAGGTCTAATGTTGTTTATATTCAATTGTTTCATATTCTCTGTTGTCATAACATTGATAGCTGCTCCCAAATCTATTAAAGTGTTTGGTACCAAAAATTTGTTAATTGATATAGTAACCATAGGAATTCCTGGATCAACATATTTTTCAATAGTCATATTCTTAGACATGAGAGTTGATAGACTTCCAATTACCTAGATTGTTGGTGGATCCTTCTTTCTTCTACCAATTTTCTTAATGCATAATTCCTTTATTGTTTTTGCATATATTAGAATATATTTAATTACCTACAATAAAAGAATTTTAACATATTTGTTTTTCAATTCATCCAAAATACTAAATTCACGGAGAGATATTGGAATGTTTTGTTGTATAAGTCTCTTTGGATATGGTGGAGTTTGTTTCATGATAGCCTTACCCTTTTGAATTTGTTTTTCTGGTTGAGATTGTTCATTTTGTTCTCCTTGTTCTGTTTGTTCTTCAATTATTGGAGGAGAATTTTTTTGTAATACCTTCCGAGACCTTAGGTGGACATCCTCTATAGGAAGAATTGAATATGTAGGATAATATGTTACTTCTTCCACATGATATGTTGGTCTATCCACCTTATTGCTTGGATTAGCTACTGGTTGAGCTGGTATTTGTGTTGGTCTAAGAGGTTGTTGGTTAGTTGGCAGCTGAAGTTGTTGTGGTTGAGTTAACATTGGTGGATTTTGAGTTGGATATGGCATGGGTTGTTTTTGTTGGAATTGTTGATATTGAGGGAATGATTGTGGAGGATATGGCTGTTGATATTGATACTCTTGGTTATACATTTTCTATGGTGGTTGGTTTCCATAACCATATCCCCTACAACCTTGTGAAGGTTAGTTTTGATATTGTTATGGTGGCCAAGCCTGCCATGGCATTGGTGTATTCCATATGTTTTGAGGATATTGAAAGTTTTGTTGAGGGAATTGTTGAGGCATTCTTGGCTTCCAAGGTCTTCTTGGTGCAATATAATAGAGGGAATCTAATCCTTGTACTTCTTCCCCTTTCATTTCTTTTAACTTTGGACATTTATCTGTTGTATGATTTTCTGTGCATAGTCCACATACTTGTATATTTTGCAAAGGACATTCCCTGAGTGGATGTTTTTGTCTACACTTTGGACAGAAAATTTCTAAGGCTTCATCTTGCTCTTCTTTTCTCTTCTTAGCTTTTAAAACATCAACTTGTGTACCCAAAGTGCTTAAGGGATCTGTTTTAAAATTTTCTAATAGGCTTCCTATCTCTGCTCTTATTACTGCACTTGCTACAGATTTGGAAGCTTTTGATGAAATATCTCTTTTCCCACTCTTAGCTCTTCCTCTAGAGTATTTTTGACACAATTCAGAAATTTCTTCAAATGGTAAACTAGAAATATCTCCTTTTCCCATTACATTAAGAATATCTAAATACTCATCTCTAATACCTTTTAGAAAAATAGTGCAGATAGTATCTGGACTAAGAGAATGATGTTTTGATTTCTGCAAATTATACAGGAATCTTTCCAAATATTCTTCCAGACTTTCATCTTCCTGTTGGGACATTCGGAAAATTTCTTCTTTCGAGTCTCTAGCCCTGCAGTAAGCTTGATACTTTTTAAGAAATATTTTCTTCATGTCTTCCCAAGAAGCTATAGTGTGTTCCCCTAATCCCATAAACCATTTTAAGGTTGCAACTTTTAAAGTAGTAGGAAAAAGTCGAAGTTTATGTGTATCATCAGTATATCCATATGTTCTACACAAGATATCAAACTTAAACATAAATGCACCAGGATCTTTTGTTCACATTCCATAGAAATTTGGCAATATTGAAGGTGGAATATTTTTCATTTTTATTTCTTCTCCTAGTATTTCTCTTGCATATAAAATAGGAAAACCAAAGTAGTCTCCTTATCATTATTATCTTCTTGTTGATTTTCTTGTGTTCTTCGATTTTGGTTTTCTCTTCTTACTTCTTCTTCTGTTCTTCGAAGTGCCTATGCTCTTCTATCTTCGGCAACTTTTCTTTCTGCTTCAATTATTCTTTCTTCTTTTTGTTGTCTTCTCCATTCCCTTTATTGTCTTTCATATTATATTCTTTTTTCAAGAGTCATGTTTATTCTAGTTGATCCTTCTCCTTCTTTAGCCATTTCGTGTTTAGATATTTGTAGTGTTTCAATAGGTTGAATTTGTACTTCTTCCACTACAATTTGCTCAAGGACAAGTTGTTCTAGTTGTTCGACAGTTGGTTTTGTTGTTTCTTTTTGTTTCCAAATAGAAGGAGGTTCTTTAGGTGATTGATTTTTCTTTACCTCATAAAATAACAAAATTTGTCTTTCAATTAAAGTTATTCTCTGTCCTGATCTCTGTTTCTCCTCTAACTCTTCTACAATAGGTTTTCCAGCAATTAGTGTTGTTAATCCTATGGATGAATGTGTTGTTGGGGGGTTTTGTTTCACAAATCTACCTTTTTTATCTCTAGTTCTAGGCATAAGAAAACATTACTTGAAATAAAAACTATATATATATTTTTATTTTTGGTGATTTTATGTTGTTTTTGTCTTTCAATTTTTTTTTCTTCCTATTTTGAACATTTTGGAAATATGCTTCCCCGGCAATGGCGCCAAAATGTTGGGTCAATTTACTGTTACAAATTAATGCAAGTTTTTAGTATTAATCCGAGTTGGTGAACTTAGAAGCATCCCCAAAGTATATGGGTTTCAATTAAAGTCAAATTTAGAAGATGAACTATTGATGGTTAGTAAAATTCATATTACAAATATAAAAACTAACTTAATTAATTTCTAAACAATGGATTAAGATATATGAAATAATAATCAAGAGGCTCTATGTTCATAGATCCTGGTTTTCCTTAATTACTGGTTGCATTATATCATGAATACCATTGTGAAAACATGAAATCAGGAAATCTAACACTAAAAAATAGATTAATATATATGAAGTAATAATCAAGAGGCTCTATGTTCAGAGATCTCGGCTGTCCTTAATTACTGATTGCATTATATCTTTAACATTATTGCGAAATCATGAAAGAAAGAAATCTAACACTAAACAATGGATTAAGATATATGAAATAGTAATCAAGAGGCTCTATTTTTAGAGATCCCAGTTTTCCTTAATTACTGGTTGCATTATATCATCAATACCGTTTTGAAAACATGAAAGCAGGAAATCTAACACTAAACAATGGATTACGATATGTGAAGAATAATCAAGAGGCTCTATGTTCAGAGATCTTGGTTGTCCTTAATTATTGGTTGCATTATATCATCAATACCATTGTGAAAACATGAAAGCAGGAAACAATAAATCTAAGTAAACTAGTTCACAAATTACAGCTATGAAAACTAAGAAGTGCACTTAGCTCGGTGTGGGGGGCCTTCCACCATTGCCTTGCGCACTGTAAGTAAACTCAGCTACTCAAGACTTAAAGAAATCAATCAACATGTTGCAGCATCAAAATATGGTAGAACAGATCTTCTATTATGTCTTCAAGTCTCAAAGATAATAATAATAATTCATACAAGTTCCAATGTCAAAGCCTTCAAAGTGTGAGGCTTAAATAGATGAAATATCTAAAAAACTGATATAAAATGTCTCAAATAATCATAAATATCCATATCCTATCATATCAAGTCGAATTTATCTATCATATCCATCATAATCTGGAAAAATCCCATAAAATAAAAGTGTTGACCTAGTTTCTAGGGATCCTCCATAAAGACTGGTCTTATTTGACCGCCTTTGACTAAGCTTATTAAAGCTCAATATGAATATACCAATAGGTGTACCTTTACTCCTAGTTCTCGAGCTTTCTAGAAACATATCCAGCTCAAGCTCAAGTGTCTTACAGATATAAAAACCATCATGCTATTACGGGAATTTCTGCTGCTGTCCAAAATTGCACTTAATTCCAATATTCACAAAAAAATATAATAATTGAAAAAAATAAATTAAATACCTGTATATGAATCTTTAGGTCTATGTGAGGTGGATATGATGGTAAATGGATGGATAATGTATCAAAATAAAATGTATTTCTTAAGCAAGAAGAGATAAAAAACAATGCCCAACAATGTGAATGGAGTGCAGTGGGAGAGGAGTGCCTAAAATAGGATGAAAAAATATTGTAGTGGACAGTGAGATAGTTATGCCACAAGCAGGAGGGAGTTACAAGAGTAGGAATGCCAAAAATGGAGCTGGCTCTGATACCATGTGTAGAGCCTCAAGAATGCCTCAACTTTGACACTGCCTTGACTCTTTTTCCTTCTTTTTTTGACCACCATTAGCTCAAACAAGTGCTAGACTGCAAATTTTGACTTCGTAAAGCACTATGATGACCTATTTTTCATATTTTAAAATTTTCCTTATTATTAGAGTAAAATCTGCATTAGTTATCGAATTAATGCAATTCTGCAGTTGATTGATGTTTATGTAGCCACTGCCATGGTTCAATAGATTCTGAGGTATTAATGGAGCAGTGAAATATATGGGAATATGAGAAGTGATCATATCATGGATCCTATCCTATCTATGTGGCCCAAATCAAGCAAAAATTGGCCATATATGTAGTCAACCAGGAGCCGAATCAAGTGAGCGAAGAGTCTGAAGCCATCATGCTTCACAATTTGCTTTTCCACGTAGCAAATCATGAAGCAGCGAAATTCTACTTTCTATTTTAGATTTTCAGATAAAATTAGCTAGCTCAGATAGGTGCAAAAGCCTCAAGACAATTAATGATAATATTTTATAAATATTGGGCTAATAATTGTATTTCTAGTGTGAATTCTTGCATGACTATAATCTCATTTAAACTCTGCTTTATTTCCAAATTGAATGAAGAATCGTTCTGGAGTTTCAATGTGCGGTTAGTAATGTTCAGACTTGAAGCCATCTATTGTGTAGGGCCCATGCAACATAATAGGTTATGTTTTATTTTTTTGTGTCTATAATTAGGCGTTATTCATGGCTTCATCTTTATTTCTTAGTTTATGCTTTCATTGAATTTCATTGCATAGGTATATGTCTTTCTTTTGATTTTGTTTTTCATGTTAGAAATTGCAATTATTTCCAGACTTCTATAGTATAGATGTTTTGTTTATCATTTTCATTACGTTAGTTGCTATCATCATTTCAAGAATTTTGTAATATAGGTGTTTGGTTTAATTTTTTCATTATTTTAGATGTTATAATCATTTCCAAAATTTTATTTCGTTAGAATAGATGTTCAAGTAATTTTTTTTATCATTTGATGTAGTTTCATTTTCTGAATAGTTATAACAAAGAGATAATCATAGTTTCTTTTATGCATCAGTGATTCGTTGTAGATTAGTTCTTCTTTTTAGAGGCATATTTTAGAATTTCCTTTTGAGTTTTCAATCAATTATTTTTGTAAGTTTAAATAGTCTTATTTCTTAATAGTGATTTAGAAATTTCATTTCCAAGCATAATAGTGTAAATATTTTCTAAGTATTTCCTTGATTCAAGTTTCATTCACATGAAATTTCCAAAAAGACACAAAAATATTAATATTGCCTCCTTTTATAGAATTTTAAAGTTTTCTCAAACTCATCATTGGTTACTAAAAAATTAATTAGTTAATAGTTTTTTGAAGTTTTTAGGGACATAGTTACAATTGGATTTAGTTTTCTCTCATGAATTTTAGTTTATTTTCTTAAATTCATTTAGGACATCTTCAAAAATGATATTCACATATAAAATAATCATAATAAAATAAGTAAGAAAGGTTTCTAGCATATATAGTTCACTTGCACTTCAAAATATTACCAACTATGGTCGATAATTTATGTAATCAATTTAAGACAATCAAATTGACTAAAAATTTTGACGCCATTGCCGGAGAAGTTTAAATAGAAGCCTTTTCTCTCTTAAAAAAATATTTTTATATAGAAAAATGACATGCATAGAGAAATAGATTCTAGGGGTCGATTTGTAGCTAGAGGAAGAAGCCTAATTCCAAAAACACCACTCACCTCATCAAGACCTCGTAGTTCCACACCATCCACCCAAAATCTCATACCATTCTTAGCATGTAGACATAGACTTCCTGAGCTATTAAGATAAAAAATTCAACCTACGGATTCACCAACTTCATTAACTGAATCAGTTGTAGAAGAAAAAAACCCTACATCTCCAACAAAAGGAGTAATTTTCGTAACCTCTACTAGAGAGAGAATTTTAGCTAAAGAACTATAAATCCCTAGTGAGGGAGAGGAAGAATCAATCTCCTTTAATATACCATTGATAGAAGAACCAAAATAATTAGAATAATAACAAACAATCCTAATCTTGGAATCTTATATTAGTTCAGAAGAATATACAATGGCTAGGGAAGGGCAAGGAGAAGTACACAACAATTATGAACATTTAAGAATTGGAGGAGGTGGACCTAGGATTGCAGGTGGAGGTGGAGGTAGAGGTAGAGGAAGAGATGGAGGAAGATGAAACTGTGAAGGTAGAGGAGATAGAGGATAAAACATAATAGATCCAGATATTGTTGGATTTCATATACTAGATGAAGATACTACTGCCACAATGAAAAATATGTCACCCTCTATACTTCCTAACTTCCATGGATTAAGAAGTGAGGATCTTGAAACATTTATTTTTGAATTCAAAGTTTTATGTAGGTCATATGACTACCTACTAGATTGTCAAAAATTGAAATTGTTTCCAGCTACCCTTAAGGATGCAACATTGAAATGGTTTATGGGCTTAATAACACGCTCTATTTAAACATGGGAAGAAATGAAAAATGAATTCTTATTAAAATACAAGGATTATTGCATGCCTCATAACCGAAAAGATGAAGTCTTTAATATGATGCAAAGAGAAGATGAGAATTTGGAGGATTTAATTGAAATATTCAATTATAATCTAAAAAACGCTAAAATGAAAAATTTGGATCAAGATACTTTGAAAGCTCTCCTACTAAAATCCATTAGAGATGAATGGATAGACATCCTTAACATGATGGGAAAAGGATACATTTTTCATCTATCATTACTAGAAAATTATGAATTATGCATACATATTTCAAAAGGTAAATCAAGAGTTGGAAAGAATTCAAGACATCTCGTTCTCTGTAGAATCAATAAATTTGCAGTTGCAACAGTAAGTAGGGATGAAATATGCAATTTTCTTGATGAATTTAAAACGGATATTTTAGGGAGTCTTAGTGAGCATATATACACCTTGAAATTACAAAACAATCAAAGAGTTGAAAGTTATGTCATATCTATCTTTTATCCTAAGTGAAGAAAGAAACATGCCTTAAGAGAATGCCCTCTTTATTTGAAAAGTGTAGAAACATGTGTTATATTTACAAAAAATAATGAAACAAGGAAGTGTCCTTCCATCCTAGGTCCAAAATTTGTCTACCAAGAGGAAATGATTCCAAACCAGGTATATCCTCTTTGATTTGTTGCAAGAAGACCATGGAAAGGATCACAAACTCATGGTTCAACACTCAGATGTATACTCAACCCCCACAAAATAACTGGACTGCACCAATGCCATGGCAGTAGCCTTGGTCTCAACCCAAAACTTCTACACAAGGATGGAAAAATAATTATGGTAGATACTCTCAATATCACTAGTATCCAGAACCTTATCCAAACTTTCCACCACAACATTTTATTCATTCTAGTCAACAACCACAACCTCGGTTTTAAAATCAAAACCCTCAGATTTCATTACCATTTCAATAAAGACCAAATCAATTTCTTGCTCAACCACTTCCAAACCCAAACAATAAGAATGCACAACCTGTTTACAACATGGAGGGTCAAAATTTTCAAACCTATATGATAAATCCACTAAATATTGATAATGTCCAACTAAGATATGGTAGAATATTAGAAAATAAATTACCATCTATTGTTATCCAGGAAAAATAAAAAGATGATCACTCTGATGAAGAGACATCTCTTCACCAAAAAAAAAACAAAAAAACAAAAACACATGAAACACCAATAAACTCAATTCCCATTATACAAAAACCTTCAGTGTCTCTCTCAAAGCCACCTTTCCCTAAAATATTAGAAATTGATAGAGGTAGAAAAACAATTCATGATGTCTGATTATGATATGTTAGATGAGCTAAAGAATGTTTGTATAAATATTCCTTTATTACAAGCTATCAAAGAAATTCCAATCCTTGCAAAGACAATAAGATATTTTAGTATTATAAAGAAACCCGGAAGGAAAAGGAAAGAAATAAAAAGAATACAATTTGTTAGGAAATTTGGAGACATCATGATGAGAAAAAATACAATACAAAAATATTTGGATCCAGGAAGTCCCATTGCGAAGACACACATCAATGGTATTGAAATCCCAAACACATTGATCGATTTAGGAGCAACAATAAACATCATGAATAATCAAACTATGGATCAACTAAGATTTCCAAATATTCAGTATCCACCAAAATTATTAAAATTAGGAGATATATCTTTAATTAAACCTGATGGTGTGTTAGAAGACATTTATGCATCCTTAGATTCTTGGGAATATCTAGTTGGCTTTATGATTTTAACCCCCAAGAATAACTTAGGAGGACATCCATTACTCTTAGGAAGACCTTGGTTAGCTACAGTTGATGCCTTTATCATTTCTATATCTGGCGATATGTTTATCTTTGATGGTAGTTCAACGAATAAATTCACATTATACCCACCAGCAAAAAAAATGATAGAGGTAGAAAATGAAGAATGGATGGATGATGACAATGACGTACAACATGTTTTTACTATCTCTCAATTTAATGAAGAAGATAAAATTCTAAATTCAATAGAAAATAATGAATTATCTTCACAATGTGAGAGTAGTCAAAATTTTTAGGAACAGTGCAATATTGAGTATTTATCATCCATACAAATGTCTTTATATTCTATGGAAGAATTTGGAAATTATTCAATAGAAATTTTTCCAGGTAAAACTTTAAATTTTAACAAAAATCTGGGATAATTTCAGAAGAAGAAATTAATAGAAACATTACAAAAACACTCTTCTTCATATTCATGGGAATACACTAACATGAAAGGAATTAATCTTGAAACTTGCATGCATCACATATATATTAAAGAGAATGCCAGACCAATTCGAAAACCTCAAAGAAGAATGAACCAAAACTTAAGGGAAATTGTAAAGGAGGAATTACAAAAGCCGTCGAATGTAAAGTTTTTTTATCCAATATCAGAGAGTCAATGGGTTTCACCTTTAGTAATTTTTCCTAAAAATAATGGAAAATGGAGAGTATGCATTGATTATAGGGAACTGAATAAGTTTACCTTAAAATATCATTTTCCATTACCTTTCATAAATGAAGTTTTAGATACATTAGCAGGGAAGAAATATATTTCATTCTTGAATGGTTTTAGTGGATATAATCAAATCCAGGTAGCACCAGAAGATCAGGAAAAAACCACCTTTACCTATACATGGAGAACTTATGCTTACCAAGTACTTCTTTTTGGATTATGCAATACACCAGCGACATTCAAAAAAGAAATATTGGGTATTTTCTCTAATTTAATCCATGATTATGTGGAAGTTTATATGGATAATTTTACACTTTATGGAAATTATTTTGAAGAAGCCCTTGAAAAATTGGAAAAAATTCTCATAAGATGTAAGGAAGAAAATCTCTCATTAAGTCATGAAAAGTACTTTATGATGTTTACTGAGGGAATTTTTTTAGGACACCATATTTTAGGAAATGGAATAAAAATGGACTCATCTAAAGTTGAAGTAATTTCAAAATTAGCAGTTCCAAATTGTCAAAGAGATGTTAGAAGTTTTCTAGGTTTCATTGGATATTATAGAATACTTATAGAAAACTTTACAAAGTTTGCATCTCCACTCTTCAAATTTCTTACAAAAGATTGTGAATTTAGTTGGAATCCTGATTGTCAAAAGGCATTTGAGACTTTGAAAGAAAATATTTCTGAAGCACCCATCTTAAGAGGACCAAAATGGAAATTGGGTTTTCATATTTCAACTGATGCTTTAGAAATAGCTTTGGGAGGTGTATTGGGACAAAAATACTTGACTCCTTATGCTATTTACTATACAAGTAAAAATATGACTCCTGTAGAGTTAAATTATACTATTACTGAAAAGGAGTTTTTAGTTGTTGTCCATGCCATTAACAAATTTATACATTACATCATTGGCTATGAAAATTTCATTCACACGGATCATTCTGCAATTAGATATCTAATGAATAAATAAATCACTAATGGAAGATTCACAAGATGGTTATTATTATTGCAAGAATTCAATATTACCATTTTAGATCAACATGGAAAACAAAACACGGGTGCTAACGTTTTGTCTATAATTCAAAATGATACCAATGATACACCAGTAGAATATGGTTTTCTTTATGAATATATTTTTTCAATATCTATTAAATCTAAATGGTTTGTGAACATTGATAACTATTTATCCACGAGGAAGGTACCATCATATTTGTTTCTTAAAGAAAAGAGAAATATAATTCAAATGAGTGCATCTTATTCATGGATAAATGAAGAATTGTAAAATACAAGTCCAGATCTCATTATCTGAAGGTGTGTAAGAGAAGAAAAAATACATGAGAAACTAAAAGCATGTCATGATGAACCATGTGGAGGACACTTCACTAACAAAATAACTTCTTACAAAGTTCTTCTCTTAGGATATTATTGGCCTTCCCTTTTTAAGGATGCCAAGGAATATGTTAAGACATGTGATAGTTGTCAAAGAATTGGGAAACCCGTTCCTTCAGATGAAATTCCTTTACAACCCTAGCTACTTATCGAACCTTTTGAAAAATGGGCTCTAGATTTTTTCAGACCAATCAATCCACCATCAAGACAAAAGAGGTATATTATTTTGTGCACTGATTATGTCACTAAATGGGTAGAAGCTAAATAAATTTATGTTGTTACTGTAAATGTTGTAGTTTCATTTCTTTTGAGGATATTTTTACACATTTTGGTGTCCCAAGAGAAATTGTGACAGATCAAGGAACTTAATTTACATCCATAATGTAGAAGACAGTAGAAGAATACAAGATTAAGCATAGGAAGTCTACTGCATATCATCCACAGGAAAATAGACAAGTAGAATACACTAATAAAGTGATTGAAGCAATCCTTACAAAGACTGTACATTTGCATAGAAGGGATTGGGCAGAAAAGATTCTAGAAGCTTTATGGGCCTACCACACCAGAGAAGCGCAATAGGGCATACTCCCTATGAAATTGTTTATGGGAAGCAAGTCTTATTTCCAATTGAGTTCCAAATAAAAACTCTCAAGACAAATGTTAAGTTGGGATTTGACCTATTAGAAGTGAGGAGCTCCATCACTAGGTACATTTTGAGGGGTTAATAGCCAAATTTTTCCTTATTAAATCTATTTTCTTTCATTTTTATTATATTATGGTCTTATGATGCTAGTATAGGTGGTGATTGAGGCTTAACATACTTCAAGTGCCTAACATAAGTTTAAATGCAGGAAAATCATGAAGATATGGCATTTTTGTGAAGATATTGTCATAAAGGCTCGTAGTAGAAAAAAAGGAGAGATTATAGGGGGTTTTCCACCCTTCTTAAATCCAAAATGCAGCCAAGGGATCCTTGAGATTCCCTCCAACAACTCGAAATGAAAGGCTTCCAAGAAAAATCAATACCAAGTGCATTCAAGCCATACTTCACCTGAAGTCATGTGGACTAATCACCTATTTTCTAGGGAGCTGTTGGTAGCTACCCTTTAGGTTAAATAGAGATGAGAAAGATCTCATTAGGATTTAGATTTTGGAGAAAGCCATTAGGCTCTTTGTTATTGTAATCAGTTTTTGAAGACTTTCATGGATGTAATGAGACTATCTTCTTGAAATGAAATGAGTATTTAGACTTTGCCTTACTAATCTAGTTACAAATATCTAGGCTTATGGGCTAGGGCCCAATCCATGTTCCTTAGCCTCTCATGTGTATTCATTCTTTCCTTTAATGTAATTTAGCTAGTTTTGCTTATGAATAGTTAGCTAGTCTGTTGGTATTTTCATTTACTATTTTAGTTTTCTTCCATTTTTATTTTGATATAGATTTAGTGTGCTTATAGGAATGGTAGAATAGGTGATAAAATCCATAAAGCTGTGAGTCAAGCCTCCCCCTCTCACCTCTGTCCATAGAGCTTGAGGAGGGTAGATCTTCCCCATAGACCAAAAATTCTTTTTAGTTTATGATTTCTTGGAGCATATGAGATTAGTTTCTGTAATCCCATAAACATGTTTAGTATGTTATGGTATATCTCTTTTTCTAAGATTAGGATAGATTTTATTTACAATTTCAAGTCAACTTTTCCACTTTATTTATCATGACTTTTTCCATATTTGTTGCATGAATGGGTTGATTGCAGGTACAAGTAGCCAAACTAAGGAGAATTTCATCAGCACCCCCAACTTCATCTCTCATCTTCCTCCAGCCCTCTGTTCACCAAAATCACCATCAGTCCTGTTTTCGAATTTTTCATCCCTACACTGTGAGAAAACCCTAGGGGTGCAAGACAGGCCTCCCAAGAGGCTTTGAGCTTTGCCAAGGGGTGGACCACCCACTAATCATCCTCATCCAACTTCACACCACCTTCCCCACCCTTTTTCAACCTCTTTTTGGCCTCAGAGTTCCCTCGGACTATTTCCTGTAGCAATTCAGGACTTGCAAGTAGCACTACAGGAAACCTGTAGTGGTTCTTGGAACAACACCTGTCGGCCCCTACTTAAGCCTAGAAACCACCATGGCCACCTTCTAAACCTTAAATAACCACTCATACGCCTCCAGCCTTGTCACCATGTGTTCAAGCCTACCATCAGCCACCTTAGCACATTCTTCTCCTAGCTACAAAACAACACATTTTCAAGCAAAGTTAGGTCATGAATAGTTTCATGAATAAAAGCATGATAGATAGATCATAGGATAAGTAGATTTTTTTTAGCCACTTGGCCTAGCTAAGTGTGATTATATTAGTTTCCTTTCTATCATTTCAATTCAACAATTTATTTCATGAAAGGTACATAGGTTGATCTACAATTCTTATCGTAGTATAATAAGTAGATTTCCTTCATTACATAATAGTTAAATTTACTTGGTTAATATGGTATAATTTTGTACTAGTTGATGGTGCCATGTGTTAGCTCCCTGTAATTAGCAATATTGGCAAAGTCCAACTGTAGAGAGAACACTATTTCAACCACTTTCGGATTCTAGGATCTATCCCTCCTGAATCCGGAGAGGGATCTCTCCAATAAGTGCAAAGATGGATTTATCTTTATGTTTTTGGGTAATGATATTAGGCTAGTTATGAAGTCTGAGGGTTGTTGTTTGTTTTGGATGGTTGAGCATGATTATTATTTGAGTGGAAATTCCTAAATGGAAAGAGTTTCAAAGGTGTGAAGTTGCAAGCAATGAGAACAAGCTTTGGCTGAAAAGGTAGATATAATGCAGGTTTTCAGTCCATTGGGCTATGGAGTCATAGTAGGATTTAATTGAAACATCAAGGTTCAAGAGTGGTCCATGGGGAAAGTCATCTATGTCTAAGGATCTCTTTAAAGTTGATTTTATGGAATGAAATGACACAACAAGAAGGGGAATCAAACAAATGAAGAACAAAGAGTAACCTAAGATCAGGTAAGTACTTTGAAACTATCCTGCTTTTGGCATACACTTAAGAAAGACATAAAATTAATCTAAGATCTGGTAAGTACTTCAAAACTAGCCAGCTTTTGATGCACTTTCAATGGAAAACATTTAAACACAAGGGAAACACAAATGATTGTTGGAAATGTTGTCATTGATGGAAAAGGAAGCACCAAAGAAGGAGCATCTGAACAACAACAAGGCAAACAGTGAAGCAAGCAGCAGCATTAAACACGAAGCAGAGATAGTAATAGAGAGATAGCAGAGGCAGCAAAGAGACCAGTAGAAAGAGAAAAGAAGAAGAGAGGAAGCAAGGCAGATAAGGAACTAAGGAAGTAGACAACGCAAAGACAATGAATAGAAGTAGAATGCATAATTGAAGAAGAATTGTCCAGAAACATAGTAGGAGAAAAAGGCCATCGAATAGAAAAGAATAATTGAATGGTAATCTGTGATAAGTAAGAAATTCATTGAAGGAATTAATGGTTTCAGAGATATGATGAATGTAGTGAAGGTTATAATTGCGATGGACCATAGTACAATGATCAGCTTACAGAATGAAGAACTTGAATGTGAATTTAGAAGTGGAACTGTGACAGGATAGAACTCTAAACATAGAATGGAAGGTTGATATATTATATGTATCATAGCGGAATTGAAGACAGAGTGACATTGTGTTGTGTCAAGGTCCGAAGGCAGCAACCGGTGTAAAGGATGTATGTTAAAAGACTAAAATGAAATTGTGAACAAAGCAATGGAACTGTAATAAAAGACAAAACCTTAAAGTGCAACTTAATTATAATAATACATTGAAAAGGCAACGAAACCCTGCGTGGAAGAGCGGAACCATGACTGAGTGAACAGTGAAGGCGGTTTACGGTTTTCATCGCACCACCTATGCGGAGTGAGTGGTATTTGAGGAGTTGGGAGTGATTCCATAAATCACTCAACACGTGGCAAGGAGGACCCATGGAAAACTTCTTGTCACTGTGCGCCATCGTGTGTTATAGTTCAACCCAGGACGCCCAGCGATATTTTTGTGCGCCATTGATCTGGAGGGAAGCCATCAGAGGGTGGTCATATGAGGAAGGTGCACCAAGAATAACCAAATTACGGTGGGCCATCGAATTTTAACGTTCGGCATCGGAGGTCGAGCGATATGCATATATGTCGTTGATCTGGAAGCTTGCTATCGAACTGTGATCGGACGCTCGACTTGCGTGAAGTTTACCTATGGTACCACGCGTGTATTTGATTGGCTATTGACTATATTTGTGGGCCCAGGGTCAAAGGTTTACCATATTGTTTGAAAGCGTTAAAATGTGAAGGGTTAACCTTAATCCTAAAGTTAAGTTCAAAAGTATCAAATTAATTACCAAGATCAATAGAACAATGTGAGTTATGGAAACCCCACTGGATTATCTATTTTGACCCCGTCCAGGAATACCATTAGCATTTTGAATGGTTTGAACCCAAGGTTTTAATAAAGGCGAAAACTATATAAGGTGATGAGAATTATGAAGAATGGTGTGCATGCAGAATTGTTGATAATAAACAAATCTCTTTTAGAGATATCTGTATGAATAAACTCTGATATATCTGAATCTATGGTGCACCTGTGAATATGATGATTGATCAAGATCTCTATATCAGATGATGATTAATTCCTGTTTTAATTGACTGACGAAATCATGAATAACGTATGCATGAGTAAGGGTTGTGAATGAATACTTCACTCTGAAGTATATCTGTATGGAATGGGTAACAGATTGCTGAATTAAGGATGTACCTCTGAAAAAAATAGATAAATCTGGTGGCTTGCAAGGTATGTTGTGTGGAAGTGGATGAAACGTGGTCCGCAATAGATCTAAGGGTCGAAGCCTTCAGTGAGGGGCTTGTAGCTCCCTTCCAGTAGTAGCTGGTAAACGAGAACAGGGGGTTGTAGCTCCCTTCCAAGAGAGGCTGGTAAATGAGAGAAGGTTGTAGCTTTCTACAGGTGGGTGCCTGCATGCTGGTATGAGTCTGCACCAGCATAAAATTGTAAGAAGTTTTCTTTATAATAAATATTGAAGACTGAGATAACAACAGTGGTGGTTTTCTCCCGAATTGGGTTTCCACATTAAATCCTAGTGTTCATATGTGTTTCTTATGTTTGATGGTTTGTTCTATTATTTTTGTTCATGCTTACTGCTTATCTGATAAATAAATGATGCAATGATATAAGTAAAGACATAATAAGATCTCTGGACATACAAGTTGGATGCAGTAATGTAACATATGGTTTTAAGAGAAAGGAAAACTAAAAATTGTCAGTCAGCTCTAAATACTGATTCCCCCCCCCCCCCCCTCTCAGTATTTTTCCAACAATTTGTTTCAAAGCAAGTCCTTCTGAAAAAGCTTAGCCGCTAGAAGGAAGATCAAGCGAGATGAGCAATCAAGATGGAACAGCATCTATCATGCCTCCAATCTTTAATGGAAACAATTTAATCTTCTGGAAAACAAGGATGAGATCCTATCTTCAGTCTCTGGGAGCAGAGGTATGGGAAATTGTTGAAGGAGGATATCAATATCCAGCTGCAGTACTAACAAATTCGACGGAAAGAAATAATTATGAAACAAATGCAAAGGTGGTCAATGCTCTATTGGGAAGTCTAAATGAATCAAAATTTGTCAAAGTCATGCAGCTAAATACAGGAAAGGAAATATGGTACAAAATCATTCTAAGTTATGAAGGTGATGCAAAGGTAAAAATTGCTAAACTCCAAACTCTCAGAATTCAATATGAGAATCTAAAAATGGATAATGAGGAGAGAATTTCCAATTTCTTTTTACGTCTTGATGATATTGTAAATCGTATGAGAAATCTGGGAGAAACAATAACCGAATCTACTTTGGTTGAGAAAGTCTTAAGATCACTAACGGCAAAATTTGAGTCAAAAGTTTCTGCTCTTGAAGAAAAATAGGATCTTCAAAATCTTACTGTGGTGCAACTTCATGGCATACTAATTGCATATGAAATGAGAAGAGGAGGACCATCTGAAGTCAAAGAAGAAGTCTTTAGAACTTCTACAAAAGGGAAGGAAGTACAAAAAACAGAAGGATCAGGATATATCTCAGAAGAAGATGAGATAAACTTTGCAAACAAACTTCAACTTGGCACAGGACGGTTCAGAGGTAAGCTTCCTTTCAAATGTTTTGATTGTGGAAGAGTTGTTCATTATGCTGCTAAGTGTCCTTATAAAGAAACACATAAAAAGGGGAAGGAAGTAGCAAGAAGGAATAAGAATCATTTTAGCACTAGAAATAGTTACTATACTCATGAAGACAGTGATGGGTTATCTAATAGTGAGGAAGAATGTGAACAAGATCTTAGACTTCTCATGGCATTTGAAAAAGAATATAGAGAAGAAAAGGATAATTTTGTGGATGCTATAGAAGATAGTGATTTTATTAATGAAAACAATAAACTCAAAATTTTCTTAGAAGAGAGTAAAATAACCATAGAAACTCTGAAAAATCAGCGTGAAGAAAAGGAGAAACACAATGAGAAATTAGAGTGTGAAGTAGTAAGTCTAAGAAAAGAACTTGAGAAAGTAAAGACTCTAAATCTTATATTTTCTAAAGGATATGAAACCTTAAATGAGATTATCAAGGTACAACGTTCTCCTCTTATAAAGACAGGTCTTGGATATATCGGAGAATCTTCTCAGGCTTCAGCACCAAATTATCTAAAAGCAGTTATAGCTGGTTTACAACATGTTGCCACTCAGTAAGGGAATAAAGAATCTTTACAGGTAAAGCATGATCATCTCAATTCAAAGAACACTAACAGGAATGTCTTTCAAAGAAACACCAATCAACAGGTAAATTCATGTAGAAGATTTTATGATCGCAGAAATTTCTTCTTCAATGGACAATGTTTCTCATGTCACAATTTTGGTCATAAAGCTGTTCAATGTGTTGTATATAAAACCATCATGACAAGAGAAGCAAGAAAGAAAAGGATTGATATTGAAACAAAGAAGAATACTTATAACAAATTTTCTCCTCTTCAAAATGAAGTTGAATGTGCTTATTGCAATAACTTTGGCCATGAAGAATCAGAATGCAGGAGCAAAGTTCAGCCAAAAGAACATGCTCCTTCAAGCTCCAAAGTATGGAAAAAGAAGGAATTACAGGTTGAAAATTGTGGCATAGCGTTATTTGCAGAAGATGAAGAAAACCAATGGTACATTGATAGTGGATGCTCAAGACACATGACAAGTGACAAAAACAAACTTCTTGCATATAGTGCTCTAGAAAAGGAAAAGAATGTTACATTTGGAAATGATACTCCTACGGTCATTAAGGGAAAAGGGTTTGTTTTTCTAAAAGAAAAGGTGAAAGCTAATGAAGTCATGTATGTGGATGGATTAAAGCATAACTTGTTAAGTGTAAGTCAAATGTGTGATCAAGGAACCGAAGTTGTCTTTAGTTCAAAAGAATGTGTGGTATGTGATCTTGATACAGGTAAAACAATTATAAAGGGAAAAAGAACTCCAAGCAACCTATATGTATTAAATAACTGCAAAGAACAATGTTACTTGAGTAAATCTTCAGAAAACTGGCTATGGCATAGAAGGTTGGGGCATCTGAGCTTCTCTCAAATCAAAAAATCAAGCAAACTTAAATTTGTTCGTGATCTTCCCAATATTACTCTACCTGAAAATATCATATGCAAATCTTGCCAATTCGGTAAGCAAACCAGAGTACAATTTAATGCCAAGGAAGGATCATCAAGTAAGCCTCTTGAACTCATTCATACTGACATATGTGGACCTATGAGGAAAAATTCACCACGTGGTGAAGAATACTATATCTTATTCATTGATGATTTCTCTATAATGTGTTGGATTGGGTTGCTTAAACACAAAGATGAGGCATTTGAGAAATTTCAGATCTTCAAAGCACTAGTTGAGAATGAATTAGATCTAAAAATCAAGTGTCTCAGATCTGATCGAGGAGGAGAATATACATTAGATGAATTCCTTGAATTTTGTGAACAACATGGCATAAAAAAACAGTTTTCTGTAGCCGGCACTCCACAACAAAATGGTGTTGCAGAAAGAATGAATAGAACAGTTCAACAAATGGCTAGAGCGATGCTTGATGATTCCGGAACACCTGACACATTTTGGGGAGAAGCAGCACATACAGCAGTAAACATTCTCAACAAGGCACATGTTCATATAAATAGTGATAAAACTCCATATGAACTCTGGTATGGTAATCCTCCCACTATAAAGCATTTTAGAATATTTGGAAGCAAATTCTTTATCAAGAATAATGATGAAAAATTTGGCAAGTTTGAACCTAGAGCAGATGAAGGAATATTTCTTGGTTACCCCTCTAGGAGTAGGGCATATAAATGTTACAATAAAAGACTTCGGAAGATTGTTGAATGTATTGATGTTGTTATTGATGAGTCTCCTGCAGCTCCAAAAGAAGAAAAGAAAACAATAGATGAAGATGATGATGATACATATCCTTCTACATCAAATAAGGATAATATAGACAGTGAACTCAATGAAGAACCCGAAGATGATTTATCTGAAAAAGCTCCATCTAGATATGTTCAAAAGAATCATCCAAAATCTCAAATTTTGGGAGAAAAGGGTTCAGGTGTACAAACAAGAAGGACTCTTGTGGGATCTTCTAGCAATCTGGCATTTCTATCCACTATTGAACCACACAATTTCAGTCAAGCTTGCAAAGATGAATGTTGGATTCAAGCCATGAATGAAGAACTTGATCAAATTGAGAAGAATAACACTTGGGAACTAGTACCAAGACCTCATGAAAAAAATGTCATTGGAACTAAATGGATATTCAAAAACAAGTTAAATGAGAATGGGGATGTTATAAGAAATAAAGCTAGACTTGTTTTCAAAGGGTATGCTCAACAAGAAGGTATAGATTTGGAAGAAACTTTTGCTCCTGTAGCCAGACTTGAAGCCATAAGAATGTTTCTTGCTTTTTCAAGCTTCCAACAAATCAAAGTTTATCAAATGGATGTTAAATCTGCTTTTCTCAATGGTGATCTAGAAGAAGAAGTTTATATAGAACAACCAGAAGGATTCATTTTGGGAAATGGTGAAAAACTTGTTTGTAGACTTAAAAAGGCTCTATATGGTCTCAAACAAGCTCCAAGGGCATGGTACTATTGTCTCGACAAATATCTTCATCAACAAGGATTTTCAAAAGGGTCTGCTAATAGCAACTTATACACAAAAACTAAAAGTGACAAACTATTCATTGTGGTTGTATATGTTGATGATATCATTTTTGGAAGTAATGAAGAGTCTATGAGTCAGAAATTTGCTTCTGATATGCAGCAAGAATTTGAAATTTCTTTGCTTGGGGAACTAACATTCTTTCTTGGCTTGCAAGTGAAACAAGCAACATATGGCATATTCTTATCACAAGAAAAATACCTCAAGAAAATCCTAAAGAAGTATGGCATGGAAGATTGCAAACCTGTATGTACACCAATGATAACCGGATGTAATCTCAGTTCTAATGATGATTCCCCCACAGTGAATCAACCAGAATACAGATCTATGATAGGAAGTCTACTTTATCTCATTGGGACAAGACCAGACATCATGCATGCAGTTTGGATTGTTGGACGATTCCAAGCTAATCCAAAAGAGTCTCATCTTCAGGATGTGAAAAGAATATTCAAATATCTACAAGGAACTCAAGACATTGGACTATGGTATCCAAAGAATGTTGATCTTACTCTTCATGCATACACTGATGCAGATTGGGATGGAAGTGTTGATGATCGGAAAATAATTAGTGGCGGTGCATTCTATATGGGGCCCCGGTTAGTATCTTGGTTTAGCAAGAAGCAAAGCTCTATTGCCTTATCCACAGCAGAAGCAGAATATGTGGCTACCGCATCATGTTGCACTCAACTTATTTGGATGATGTAAACCTTACAAGACATTCAAATCACATGTTCACCTCCTATCTCCATTATGTGTGATAATACAAGTGCCATCAATATCTCAAAGAATCCTATTATGCATTCCAAGACCAAGCACATTCCCATCAAATATCACTTCTTACATGAAAAAGTGCTTGAACAAAAAGTGAAATTGGAGTATGTTTCCTCCAAAGAACAAGTTGCTGATATATTTACCAAACCTCTACCCAGGGAAGCGTTCGAATATCTCAGAAAGAAACTGGGAGTAGTCTCTGCCATGCAGAGGATCAGGTCTACTTAAATACAGAAGATTAAATTGGTTGCGAGGTGCTGTTAGGCATCTCTGAATGCACAGGATAAGGGGGAGCATTGGTCATATGAAAAGGATGAATTGTTGGTCATATTATGTTTGAAGATGCAGCATGATCTCAGGGGGAGCATGACATTTTCCATTGATGTCAAAGGGGGAGGAAAAGCAGCAAAGGGCTTCTATAAGACCATCAAAGGAAGAGTATTGCCATCAATGCCAAAGGGGGAGATTGTTGGAAATGTTGTCATTGATGGCAAAGGAAGCACAAAAAAAGGAGCATCTAAACAGCAACAAGGAAAACAGAGAAGCAAGCAGCAGCATTAAACAAGAAGTAGAGATAGTAACAAAGAGATAGCAGAGGTAGCAAAGAGACCAACAGAAAGAGAAAAGAAGCAGAGAGGAAGAAAGGCAGATAAGGAGAAGCAGAGAGGAAGCAAGGCAGATAAGGAACTAAGGCAGCAGACAATGCAGAGACAGTGAATAGAAGTAGAATGCATAATTGAAGCAAAATTGTCCAAAACCAGAGTAGGAGAAAAAGGCCATCGAATAGAAAAGAATAAGTGAATGGTAATCTGTGATAAGTAATAAATCCATTGAAGGAATTAATGGTTGCAGAGATATGATGAATGCAGCGAAGGTTATAATTGCGATGGACCATAGTACAATGATCATCTTGCAGAATCAAGAACTTGAATGTGCAGTTAGAAGCGGAACTGTGATAGGATAGAACTCCGAACATACAATAGAAGGTTGATATATTATATATATCATAGCAGAATTGAAGACAGAGTGACATTGTGTTGTGTCGAGGTCGGAAGGCAGCAATCGGTGTAAAGGATGTATGTTAAAAGACTCAAACAAAATTGTGAACAAAGCAATGGAACTGTAGTAAAAGATAAAACCTTAAAGGGCAACTTAATTATAATAATACATTGAAAAGGCGACGGAACCCTGCGTGGAAGAGCGGAACCATGACCGAGTGAACAGTGAAAGCGGTTTATGGTTTTCATCGCACCACCTATGCGGAGTGAGTGGTATTTGAGGAGTTGGGAGTGATTCCATAAATCACTTGACACGTGGCAAGGAGGACCCATGGAAAACCGCTTGTCATTGTGCTCCATCGCGTGTTATAGTTCGACCCAGGACGCCCAACAATATTGTTGTGCGCCGTTGATCTGGAGGGAAGCCATCGGACGGTGGTCGTATGAGGAAGGTGCATGAAGAATAACCAAAGTATGGTGGGCCATCATGTTGGAAATATTGTCATTGATGGCAAAGGATTTGGCAAAGGTCAGTAAAATAGAACAGAGGAAAAACAGAAGGAGCAGAGACCGAATAAGAAGAGTACAAAGGCGCAACAGAATTTTGGTGAACATCAACACGCATTCAAGAAGGATGGGAGAAATGTAAGGATGAATTAATTATCATGGGCCGCAGCCACAAATTGCAGAGGAGAGTTGATTATGGTGTTGAGCAGAGTCGTCTTTACAGTGGAACGAATTTATTCCCGTAAATCTAATTTATGGAGGAGCAGAGTTATTAAAGACAATCAATTCGGGAATTTAAGCCTTCAACAACCAAGTATGAAGAAAACTTATGAAAGTATGATTAAATAGCGGAAAGACTTTAAATCTTTGAATGTGGCAGGACAAGTGGTCCCTACCACTTGAGTGCAATTTGCAAAGCGCAGTTTTGAAGTTTCAAGTGTCTTGTTGATATGGATTATTTGCGATGTACGATCAGCGCAAAATCGCAAGAGCACAAGTTTACAGATTCAGAAATTGCCCATCGCAAAATTCCCATTTGCGATGTGCGATTAGCGCAAAATCGCAAAAGCACATATTATAATCATCGCCCTCCGCCATCGCAAGTTCCGTTGTTTGCGATATGTGATCATCGCGCCATCGCACGATCACAACATCACACGATCGCAATATCGCATTTCCTCCATATGTTATTTCCGCCGGTTGTAAGTTGCAATGTGAGCCCGGAATCGAAGATTGAATATTATTTGAAGAACCCAAAAGTTATATGGATATATATATTACTGATGAGCCAGTGGCTCGTTAATGTTTATAATATTATATGGCGGAGACAAAGATTGGGGTTTCAAATTTGTTTGGCACAATTATTAATACAAAGCGATTGAGATGTATGGTTGTTCTGCTTGCGGAACTCACCACATCAACAAGACACTTTCATATGGAAATGCATTGGATATTGTTTATAAAATCCGAAGGGTTAAAGGCTTGGCGCACATAGATAATTTGAATTTTCTCGTTTAAATGAAATAAATTAAAAAGAATTTGAAAAGCCCCAGGGATAGACTAAAGGGAATATTGACAAAGGAATACCATTAGCGGTTGAGTGGTCCTAGACTCATGGTATTGAGAAAGGCGAGAAATATATAAAGGGAAAAGATCATTATTCGAAAGGGAGAGAGGTGAGAGAGTCTAGCGCGGAAGAAGATCGAATTCTTCTAAGGAATATCTGTATGGACAGACGACGTGCTTAACTGATAAATTTGAGTCCTTGTAGCACCCATCGAAAGAATGAATCTGGGATTCATTAAATAGAAGAATCAATGAAGAGCTAACGCATGTCTATTGAAGAATTTTTATCCAGAAAGTCTAACGGGATGTCGAAAGCATACATTTTCTAAAGTCTGGGGTTGCGGCTGTGTGATCCAGTCTGAAAATTGATGAAACGAGGTCCACAGTGGTGCTGAAGGTCGAAGCTTTCAGTCAGGGGGTTTTAGCTCCCTTCCAGGAGAGGCTGGTAAACGAGAGAAGGTTGTAACCTTCTGCAGGTGGGTGCTTGCGTGCTGGTATGAGTCTGCACCAGCATAAATTGTAAAAGGTTTTCTCTATAATAAAATATTAAAGACTAAGATTACAGCAGCGGTGGTTTTCTCCCGAATTGGGTTTCCACCTTAAATCCTGGTGTCCATATGTGTTGTTCATGGTTAATGGTTTGTTCTATTGTTTTTGTTCATGCTTAATGCTTATCTGATGCATTTCTCTAAGTAAAAGCATAATAAGATATCTGGACATACATGTTGAATGCAGTACTGTAACATATGGTTGTTTTGAAAGAAAAGGAAAGAAAAAATTGTTCAGCCTAAAATACTAATTCACCCCCCCTCTCAGTATTTTTCCCAACAATTGGTATTAGAGCAGGTTCTTCTGAAAAAGCTTAGCCGCTAGAAGGAAGATCAAGCAAGATGAGCAATCAAGATGGAATAGATTCTATCAGGCCTCCACAATTTAATGGAAACAATTTAATTTTCTGGAAAACAAGGATGAGATCCTATCTTCAGTCTCTGGGAGTAGAGGTATGGGCGGTTGTTGAACAAGAATATCAATATCCAGCTGCAGTACCAACGGATCCAACGGAAAGAAAGAATTATGAAACAAATGCAAAGATGGTCAATGCTTTATTAGGAAGTCTAACTGAATCAGAATTTGTCAAAGTCATGCAACTGAATACAGCAAAGGAAATATGGGACAAAATCATTCTGAGCTATGAAGGTGATGCAAAGGTAAAAAGTGCTAAACTTCAAACTCTCAGAATCCAATATGAGAATCTTAAAATGCTTAATGAAGAAAGCATTGCAAATTTCTTTCTACATCTGGATGATATTGTAAATCGCATGAGAAATCTAGGAGAAACAATTACTGAGTCTACTTTGGTTGAGAAAATTTTAAGATCTCTAACAACGAAATTTGAGTCAAAAGTTTCAGCTCTTGAAGAAAAGCAGGATCTTCAAAATTATAATGTGGTACAACTTCATGGCATACTAACTGCATATGAAATGAGAAGAGGAGGACCATCTGAAGTCAAAGAAGCAGTCTTTAGAACTTCTACAGAAGGAAAGGAAGTACAAATAACAGAAGGATCAGGATATATCTCAGAAAAAGATGAGATAAGCTTCGTAAAGAAACTTCAACTTGGCACGGGACGATTCAGAGGTAAGCTTCCTTTCAAATGTTTTGATTGTGGAAGAGTTGGTCATTATGCTGCTAAGTGTCCTTATAAAGAAACACATAAAAAAGGGAAGGAAGTAGCAAGAAGGATTAAGAATCATTTTAGCTCTAAAAGGAGTTACTATACTCATGAAGATAGTGATGGGTTATCTGATAGTGAGGAAGAAGGTGAACAAGATCTGAGACTTCTCATGGCATTTGAAAATGAATCTCGAGAAGAAGAGGATACTTTTGTGGACGCTCTAGAAGACAGTGATTTTCTTAATGAAAACAATAAACTCAAAATTTGCTTAGAAGAGAGCAAAATAATCATAGAAACTCTGAAAAATCAGCTTGAAGATAAAGAGAAACATAATGAGAAATTAGAATGTGAAGTAGTAGATCTAAGAAAAGAACTTGGGAAAGTAAAGACTCTGAATCTTAGATTTGCTAAAGGGTCTGAAACCTTAGATGAGATTATCAAGGTACAACGTTCTCCTCTTATAAAGACAGGTCTTGGATATATTGGAGAGTCTTCTCAGGCATTAGCACCAAATCATCTAAAAGCAGTTACAGCTGGTTTACAACATGCTACCACTCAGCAAGGGAATAAAGAATATTTACAGGTAAAGAATGATCATTTCAATTCAAGAAACACTAACAGAAATGTCTTTCAAAGAAACAATCAATAGATGAATTCATTTAGAAGATCTTATGATCGCATAAATTTCTTCTTCAATGGACAATGTTTCTCATGTCACAATTTTGGTCATAAAGCTAGTCAATGTGTAGCATATAAAACTATTATGACAAGAGAAGCAAGAAAGAAAAGGACTGATATTGAAGCAAAGAAGAATACTTATAACAACTTTTCTCCTCTTCAAAATGAAGTCGAATGCACTTATTGTAATAACTTTGGCCATGAAGAATCTGAATGCAGGAGCAAAGTTCAGCCAAAAGAACATGTTTCTTCCAGATCCAAAGTATGGAAAAAGAAGGAGTTACAGGCTGAAAATTGTGGCATAGTGTTATTTGCAGAAGATGAAGAGAACCAATGGTACATTGATAGTGGATGCTCAAGACACATGACATGTGATAAAGACAAACTTCTTGCATATAGTGCTCTAGAAAAGGAGAAGAATGTTACATTTGGAAATGATACTCCTGCGGTAATTAAAGGTAAAGGGTCTGTCTTCCTAAAGGATAAGGTGAAAGCTAATGAAGTCATGTATGTGGATGGATTAAATCATAACTTTTTAAGTGTAATTCAAATGTGTGATCAAGGAACTGAAGTTATCTTTAGTTCAAAAGAATGTGTGGTACATGATCTTGATACAGGTAAAGCAATTATAAAAGGAAAAAGAACTCCAAACAACCTGTATATATTGAAGAACCCCAAAGAAAAATGTTATTTGAGTAAATCTTTAGAAAATTGGCTATGGCATAGAAGGTTGGGGCATCTGAGCTTCTCTCAAATCAACAAATCAAGTAGACTTAAAGCTGTTCGTGATCTTCCCAATATTACTCTACCTGAAAATATCATATGCAAATCTTGCCAATTTGGTAAGCAAACCAGGGTACAATTTAATGCCAAGATAGGATAATCAAGTAAGCCTCTTGAACTTATTCATACTGATATATGTGGACTTATGAGGAAAAATTCACCCCGTGGTGAAGAATACTATATCTTATTCATTGATGATTTCTCTAGAATGTGTTGGATTGGGCTGCTTAAACACAAAGATGAAGCATTTGAGAAATTTCAGATTTTCAAAGCACTAGTGGAGAATGAATTAGAATTAAAAATCAAGTGTCTTAGATTTGATCGAGGAGGAGAATATACATCCAAAGAATTTCTTGAATTCTGTGAGCAACACGACATAAAAAGATAGTTCTCTGTAGCCGGCACTCCACAACAGAATGGTGTTGCAGAGAGAATGAACAGAACAATTCAACAAATGGCTAGAGCTATGCTTGATGATTCTGGAACACTTGACACATTTTGGGGAGAAGCAGCACATACCGCAGCAAACATTCTCAACAAAGCACATGTTCGTGTAAATAGTGATAAAACTCCATATGAACTCTGGTATGGTAATACTCCCACTATAAAGCATTTTAGAATTTTTGGGAGCAAATGATTTATCAAAAATAATGATGAAAAACTTGAAAAGTTTGAACCCAGAGCTGATGAGGGAATATTTCTTGGTTACTCCTCTAGAAATAAGGCATATAAATGTTACAATAAAAGACTTCGAAAGATTGTTGAATGTGTTGATGTTGTTGTTGATGAGTCTACTGCAGCCCCAAAAGAAGAAAAGCAAACAACATATGAAGATGATGAAGACACATATCCTCCTACATCAAATAGTAATGATACAAACAGTACACCCAGTGAAGAACCTAAAGAAGAGCTGTCTGAAAAGGCTCCATCTAGATATGTTCAAAAGAATCATCCAAAATCTCAAATTTTGGGAGAAAAGGAATCAGGAGTACAAGAAAGAAGGACTCTTGTGGAATCTTCTAGCAATATGGCATTTCTGTCCACGGTTGAACCTCACAATGTCAGTCAAGCAAGTAAAGATGAATGTTGGATTCAAGCCATGAATTAAGAGCTTGACCAAATTGAAAAGAATCACACTTGGGAGTTAATACCAAGGCCTCATGACAAAAATGTCATTGGAACTAAATGGATATTCAAAAACAAGTTAAATGAGAATGGGGATATTATAAGAAATAAAGCTAGACTTGTGTGCAAAGGGTATGCTCAACAAGAAGGTATAGACTTTGAAGAAACCTTTGCTCTTGTAGCCAGACTTGAAGCCATAAGAATGTTTCTTGCATTTTCAAGCTTCCAACAAATCAAAGTTTATCAAATGGATGTTAAATCTGATTTTCTCAATGGTGATTTAGAAGAAGAAGTTTATATAGAACAACCAGAAGGATTCATTTTGGGAAATGATGAAAAACTTGTGTGTAAACTTAAAAAGGCTCTATATGGTCTCAAACAAGCTCCAAGGGCATGGTATTCTCGTCTTGACAAATATCTTCATCAACAAGGATTTTCAAAGGGGTCTGTTGATAGCAAATTGTACACAAAAACTGAAAATGACAAACTGTTGATTGTGGTTGTATATGTTGATGATATCATTTTTGGAAGTAATAAAGAGTCTATGAGTCATAAATTTTCTTCTGATATGCAGCAATAATTTGAAATGTCTTTGCTCGGGGAACTAACATTTTTTCTTGGCCTGCAAGTGCAACAAGCAACAAATGGTATATTCTTATCACAAGCAAAGTATCTCAAGAAAATCCTGAAGAAGTACGGCATGGAAGATTGCAAACCTGTAAGTACACCAATGATAACCCTGCTGCAAAGAAAACCTTCTAACATTGTGATGATTCTTCACCAGAAATCAACCGTAATACAGACTTAAGATAGAAGTTCATTTAGTCTCACTTCCGTACAAGACCAAAGATTATGCATGCAACAGATTATGATTGCTATTTCAAGCCAATCTGGGCATCCTTATCTTCTCTTCGTGCTTTGAAAAGAAGATTCAAATATCTACAAAGAATCGTTAATTAGAATACAAACTAAAGAAAGGAGATTCGCTCCTCATGCATACACTGATGCAGATTGGGCTGGAAGTGTTGATGATCGAAAAAGCACTAGTGGTGGTGCATTCTTTATGGGGCCCCGGTTAGTATATTGGTTCAGTAAGAAGCAAAGATCTACTGCCTTATCTATAGCAGAAGAAGAATATGTGGCTGCTGCATCATGTTGCATTCAACTTCTTTGGATGATGAAAACACTACAAGACTTTCAAATCAAATGCACATCTTCTATATCCATTATGTGTGATAATACAAGTGCCATTAGTATCTCAAAGAATCCTGTTATGCATTCCAAGACCAAGCATATTCCCATCAAATATCACTTCTTACGTGAACAAGTGCTTGAACAAGTGGTTGAACAAAAGGTGAAGTTGGAGTATGTTCCCTCCAAAGAACAAGTTGCTGATATATTTACCAAACCTTTACCTAGGGAAGCGTTCGAATATCTCAGAGAAAAGCTGGGAGTAGTCTCTGCTATGCAGAAGATCAGATCTGCTTAAAATTCAGAAGATTCAATGGGGTACGCTCCTGTTGAAGAGGTTCAGAATGCACAGGTTAAGGGGGAGAAGTTGTCATATGGAAAGGATGCAATCTGCCAATACCATGTTCAATAATTCAGCATGATCTCAGGGGGAGCATAGTAGTACAAAAGATCTTGATCAACCCTTTGCCATTGATGTCAAAGGGGGAGGACACGCAAAGAAGGGCTTCTACAAGACGAATAGAAGAGTATTAGAAAGGAAGAGTATTGCCATCAATGCCAAAGGGGGAGATTGTTGGAAATATTGTCATTGATGGCAAAGGATTTGGCAAAGGTCAGTAGAAAAGAACAGAGGACGAACAGAAGGAGGAGAGACAGAATGAGAAGAGTACCAAGGCAGAGCAGAATTTTGGTGAACATCAACACGCATTCAAGAAGGATGGGAGAAATGTTAGGATGAATTAATTGTCATGGGCCGCAGCCACAAATTGCAGAGGAGAGTTGATTATGGTGTTGATCAGAGTCGTATTTACAGTGGAACGAAGTTATTCCCGTAAATCTAATGTACGGAGGAGCAGAGTTATTCAAGACAGTCAATTCGGGAATTTAAGCCTTCAACAACCAAGTATGAAGAAAACTTATGAAAGTATGATTAAACAGCGAAAAGACTTTAAATCTTTGAATGTGGCAGGACAAGTGGTCCCTACCACTTGAGCGCAATTTGCAAAGCGTAGTTTTGAATTTTCAAGTGTCTTGTTGATATGGAGTATTTGCGATGTGCGATCAGCGCAAAATCGCAAGAGCGCAAGTTTACAGATTCAGAAATTGCCCATCGCAAAATTCCCATTTGCGATGTGCGATCAGCACAAAATCGCAAAAGCGCATATTATAATCATCGCCCTCCGCCATCGAAAGTTCCGTTGTTTGCGATATGCGATCATCGCGCCATCGCACGATCACAACATCACACGATCGCAATATCGCATTTCCACCATATGTTATTTCCATTGGTTGTAAGTTGCAATGTGAGCCCGGAATCGAAGATTGAATATTATTTGAAGAACCCAAAATTTATATGGATATATATATATTACTGATGAGCCAGTGGCTTGTTAATGTTTATAATATTATATGGCGGAGACAAAGATTGGGGTTTCAAATTTGTTTGGCACAATTATTAATACAAAGCGATTGAGATGTATGGCTGTTCCGCTTGCGGAACTCACCACATCAACAAGACACTTGCATACGGAAATGCATTGGATATTGTTTATAAAATCCGAAGGGTTAAATGCTTGGCGCACATAGATAATTTGAATTTTCTCGTTTAAATGAAATAAATTAAAAAGAATTTGAAAAGCCCCGGGGATAAACTAAAGGGAATATTGACAAAGGAATACCATTAGCGATTGAGTGGTCTTAGACTCATGGTACTGAGAAAGGAAAGAACTATATACAGGGCAAAGATCATTATTCGAAAGGGAGAGAGATGAGAGAGTCTAGCGCGGAAGAAGAGCGAATTCTTCTAAGGAATATCTGTATGGACAGACGACGTGCTTAACTGATAAATCTGAGTCCATGTAGCACCCATCGAAAGAATGAATCTGGGATTCATTAAATAGAAGAATCAATGAAGAGCTAATGCATGTCTGTTGAATAATTTTTATCCAGAAAGTCTAACGGGATGTCGAAAGCATACATTTTCTAAAGTCTGGGGTTGCGGCTGTGTGATCCAGTCTGAAACTTGATGAAACGAGGTCCACAGTGGTGCTGAAGGTCGAAGCTTTCAGTCAGGGGGTTGTAGCTCCCTTCCAGGAGAGGCTGGTAAACGAGAGAAGGTTGTAACCTTCTGCAGGTGGGTGCCTGCGTGCTGGTATGAGTCTGCACCAGCATAAATTGTAAAAGGTTTTCTCTATAATAAAATATTGAAGACTAAGATTACAGCAGTGGTGGTTTTCTCCCGAATTGGGTTTCCACCTTAAATCCTGGTGTCCATATGTGTTTTTCATGGTTAATGGTTTGTTCTATTGTTTCTGTTCATGCTTAATGCTTATCTGATGCATTTCTCTAAGTAAAAGCATAATAAGATATCTGGACATACATGTTGAATGCAGTACTGTAACATATGGTTGTTTCGAAAGAAAAGGAAAGAAAAAATTGTTCAGCCTTAAATACTAATTCACCCCCCCTCAGTATTTTTCCCAACACATCGCACATTAATGTTTGGCATCGGAGGTCGAGCGATATGCATATATGCCGTTGATCTGGAAGCTTGCTATCGAACGGTGATTGGACGCTGGACTTGCGCGAAGTTTACCTATGGTACCATGTGCGTATTTGATTGGCTATTGACTATATTTGTGGGCCCAGGGTCAAAGATTTACCATATTGTTTGAAAGTGTTAAAATGCGAAGGGTTAACCTTAATCCTAAAATTAAGTTCAAAAGTATTAAATTAATTACCAATATCAATAGAATAGTGTGAGTTATGGAAACCACGCTGGATTATCTATTTTGACCCCATCCAGGAATACCATTAGCATTTTGAATGGTTTTGACCCAAGGTTTTAATAAAGGCGAAAACTATATAAGGTGATGAGAATTATGAACAACGGTGTGCATGCAGAAGGGTTGATAATAAACGAATCTCTTTTAGAGATATCTGTATGAATAAACTCTGATATATCTGAATCTATGGTGCACTTGTGAATATGATGATTGATCAAGATCTCTAGATCAGATGATGATTACTTCCTGGTTTAATCGACTGATGAAACCATGAAGAACGTATGCATGAGTAAGGGTTGTGAATGAATACTTCACTCTGAAGTATATCTATATGGAATGGGTAACAGATTGCTGAATTAAGGATGCACCTCTGAAAAAAATATATAAATATGGTGGCCTGCAAGGTATGTTGTGTGGAAGTGGATGAAACGTGGTGCGCAATAGATCTGAGGGTCGAAGCCTTCAGTGAGGGGGTTGTAGCTCCCTTCCAGTAGTAGCTGGTAAATGAGAACAGGGGGTTGTAGCTCCCTTCCAGGAGAGGCTGGTAAACGAGAGAAGGTTGTAGCTTTCTGCAGGTGGGTGCCTGCGTGCTGGTATGACTCTGCACCAACATAAAATTGTAAGAAGTTTTCTTTATAATAAATATTGAAGACTGAGATAAAAACAGTGGTGGTTTTCTCCCGAATTGGGTTTTCCACCTTAAATCCTGGTGTTCGTATGTGTTGCTTATGTTTGATGGTTTGTTCTATTATTTATGTTCATTCTTACTGCTTATCTGATAAATAAATGATGCAATGATCTAAGTAAAGACATAATAAGATCTCTGGACATACAAGTTGGATGCAGTAATGTAACATATGGTTCTAAGAGAAAGGAAAACTAAAAATTGTTAGTCATCTCTAAATACTGATTCACCCCTCCCCCTCTCAGTATTTTTCCAACAATGATCACGAAGAAAAGTCTAAGATTTGGTAAGTACTTTGAAACTAGCTAGCTTTCAACACATTCTTAGGGAAACTTTCAGCCAGTCTTTGGGGATAAAGCTAAAGGATAGGGTTCACTCTGAGTCTAGTGTTTTAGTTCATCTTCACTTCTCAGCCTAACTATTCTATCACAAACATAGCTTCAAGAGCCTTTGAACACTATTTACAGGTAGAAAATCCGAGCGCAAGTATATTTCAAAGTTCTGCAACCAACCCTTTTCTCATCTTCTATAGAAGTATTTATAGAAGGAATGAGGAGGTGGGAGGGGTAAAAAGATCTCCCAAGTTCAATTAATACAGATTAATTCTTCTCGGCCTTTGAGGGGCTTAATGGAGGAGAGTACATATATTTTCCATGTATTAATTGATTTATATTAAATATTTTAAGCTCGATGGGAGATTTTGTTGACTTTAAGTCTCTTTTTCAGGATGTAATAACTCTGCTGATATTTTTTGCATTAGTTTCCTTTGGAAGAATTAAATATTCGACTGTGCTGAGGTAAATATCTTCATTCTGATCAATAAAATTCGGCCTCTATTTGAATGCTTTGAGGCAATAGGTGGCACTGGGGTTGCTGAGAGGAATCAATTGGCCCCTGTTGTGGTGGTGGAGGCCTTTCTGTCTGATGATATTTTGATTTCCTTTTAATTACATTTAATTTAATGGATTAGGCTTTTGATAATCAATCCTAGCCATAATCCATTAAACTATAGAATTCATCTTCAATCTTCAATTTTGCTGTGGTAGGTCTTTGACACTGATACTCATTTATTTTATTTAATTGTTTGTGTCTTGTTGATGTGTAGGGCCGCACAGGGCTCATATGGCATCAATGCCCACAAAGCATCGATGAAACATGAAATCGAACCCTGCGGAATGATATTTCTGTAAGCACAAAGACAGAAGGGATCATCATCCCCAACCTTTAGTTTTCCTTCAATATAATGGAAAAACCATTCAATCACTTGCATAAAACAAAAAAAATTAGGAAATCCTACGTTTATGTGGTAAAAATTCTTAGGAGGCTATGGGGATGAGCTTGGCCATTGGATGGCAGCATCCAACGGTGAAGATTAGTTTGCGAGAGGTCAAAAGGGAAAACAAGGGAAGAATTTAGTTAGAACCGATGATCTACGACTAATCAAGGAGATCGACGGTCGAGATCCATGGTGAGCTAATAATGTGAAGGAGTCACATTACTGTGAAAATAGAAGAAAATGTGAAGGTACAAGGTTAAAAATCCTTTGGCGGAGGATTTTGCAAAGGAAATGCAATTGGGGCTTCAGGATCATCGTGGGTCGTTGGATGAGATCGGCCCACGAGATCAACATCAGAGAATGTGCATTGAAAACCTTTGGTAGAGGTGGAGGGCGATGGTGAAAGGCCAGATTAGATCTGGGCCATTGAGCTGCAGAAATCAATGGTGGGAGGGCACGAGCGATAAAACACAATGGAAAAGAGGGAAAGTCGTTTCGGGGAGCAGAACAATTGTTTTCGCCTCAGAAAAAGGCGGGGAGGTGGTTTTGCCTTTTTGAATGCGATATGCGTTAGATACTGCCACGTGGATTTTCAAAACCACCAATATCACGCGGCCCTCAGGAAATTATCTTTCGCGGTGAAAGCTATGCGATTTGGAACGTGGACCGTCAGATCTGGGACCTCAGATCCAACGTAGGGGAAAGAGCGCGATATGGATATGATGCGCGGGGGATATGAGACAAGGTAGATTCAATCTAAGCCATTGGATGTGAGGATCAATGGTGGGGATTACATCTGGGGATCAAATGAAAATGATACAGAAGCGGAGAATGGGTTAATAGGGACCGTTGATCTACAGAGATCAACAATTGCGATTGGTCGAGAAACATTACGAGCAGGGCTGCATGTTTTTAAACCAAAGTCGGGAGACATATTCTAGACCGTTCGATCTGGACACATGGATGGTCTAGATTCAATCAAAGGCATGCAATCAGTAGGCAGAAGAACTTGACAGTCACCGATGCGATTGAGCGCTGGCCGTCGATCTGCAGATCAGATTGACGGTGGAGAGTGAATCAGAGGGTTTCAAGGGTGGAGGAAGGGTTAATGATCAGGGTGAATGAAGGCTGTCAGATATAGGTCATAGCGGATAGATCTAATGGCGGAGGATCCATCAGGGAATGCCAATCGGGGAGAGGAAATAACATACGTGAAATGCGCCCTTTGAAAATTTCTGATGAGATGTTGCACTGATCGTTGATCGGCTTTAGATCAATGGTTGAGATTTCTTTAAATAAAGAACCAGCGGAAACCCTTTATGACACATGAAAACCAAAAATTTAATAAAAGCAAAGGTTTTTTGGCTGTTCGGAGTGGGATATGTATATATGAAAAGGCTTGGCGCCGGACTGCGGGGCTAAGGGTTATACGAGGCAATAATAGGATCAGGGGATATAAAACGAGGGGCTAATCGCATCGGAGGCTTTTACCACAAGAAATAGAGTTGTGCACCCAGATTTTTCTGATGCGATCAGTGCTGAAAGGCTTAGCGCTTGGTCCCAGCACCAAGGCATACGGTGGGGAAGTGGTTAGGACTTACACCAAAGGGGCTTAAGCCCTTAGTGAAAGAACTTATTTTTCATGAAATTTTCAGAGTTTTCTAATGGATTTGGGGGGTTTCGGCAGAGTTAAAAAATGAGTTTTAAACTCGGTCAAATAGATCTCATAAAGGGGAAATGTGAAAAAAATAAAAAATAGAAGAATTTCATGGGAGATGAAGGGGTAAAAATGAAGGTTAGTTTCGAAGTGGAGGAAGGGGAAAAAATGGATTTTGCAGCAGTCTTTTCTTTATGGAAAACAACAGAACTTCAGACTTTTGAAAGGGAAATAGCAGTGAAGATTGAACACAGGGAATGATGTCCTTATGAGACTTCAAGGGATAACAATTTTTGAAATGAAACTTTTTCCTTGAAGGCTCCAAAAATGTTTTAGCCACCTTTTGATATAACAAATTTTATAGGTGGCTAACAGTGGCTCCACTTGGGGATGGTGCCTTCTTGAAGGCATCAAGAACTTCAGACTTGCATTCTCTGGGAGGCTGATAAGTTGCCTTATCCTTTGGCCTACTTTCTCTGTACTTGGAAGATCTTCTTTTGCTCTACTAAAATGTTAGTAGTCATGAAAATAATGTATCTTTATCAACACAAGCTTTCTACCTACCCAATCCTACTGATCTAACATTTTTTCTCCTTTAGAGTGCACTTGGATTGGAAAACTCCTTTTACAACATTTTATTATTTTGAAAGCATAAAACTAATCTAATTCTACTTCTTATTTCTCCATGAACTCAGATTAAATATTTGAGTTCATATGCTTCTCTACCTAATCTACTAATCTGTTAGGATTAAACAATCTAATAGATTTTTATTCTCTAATTTCTAAAATAGAAATTTAAAAGCATACAAGTTAGGATTGAATAATCTAACTTGTTGTTGATCTATGGCATAAAATAAAATCTACACATAGATATTATTTTACAGAAAATTAAATCAAAATGGAAGGCCTAAGATTTGAAAGTTCTAAGCACGGCCTTCTCTTTTCTCAGCTCCGTTTTTTTGAGTTTATTTGAGTTGTTTTCCTTTTATCCACGGGTTCAGATTTTGAGATGACTAGAACCAGTTTTACATCTATTTTGACTCAGAAAATACAACAAATTTGAGTCATTTCTCCTTTGGACACTTAGGTTCAGATTTTGAGCATGTTTGCACCGTTAATTTCTAGCCTAAACTATCTACTGATAAGCCAAGATTAAGCTGTTTGGCTCTAATTCACTAACATATAAGCAGTCAATTTAAAAATAATTAGTCATGATTAGGCTGTATGACTAACTAGAAGTGTGTTTCTCAGGAGTGGCATTTGAGCTTGGACACTTTCAGATTTTGTTTCTCTTTTTTGGTATGGGGCTATACCTTTCTTGTTTTCTCTCTGCCCTCTTTTCTCTTTTCATTGTTTTTGTATTTTTCTTTTTCTTTGAAGACAAAAATCAACAACTATCTAAATGCTCAAAACTGAGCTTTATTGACTTTCCTATCTAACCTATTCTAACCTAGATTATTTACATCTCATATGATACAAAAGTGCCAATGTAGCCAGTTAAGTAGTGTCATAAAGAAGAAGAAACTCTGGCTACTTGTCAAAGGTATCCATAGCAGATTTTAAAGATTAATCTTCAAAACCAAGGCTATCATAGAAGGTGACAACTTTTCATGTCTCTGGCTCTTGAAAAATATCGATACTTGATAATTTGAGCCAGTTGGGGATTCCACACACTCTTCCAAAGGATCAATAAAGAAAAGATGAAGATTCTCTTCTTTTTGGCTCTCCATGTCTGGTAGATTGTCTGCTTCCAAGGCTTCAGCTTTGAGGACTATGTCTTCAGAAAGTTTCTTGGAAGCATCATCATTCTTAACAGAAAAGGAAAAATATTCTTCTAGAGAAGATGGTATATACTCAGTAGGATAGTCTTCTATTTTTTTTTCTCTCTCTTCTTCATCATCATCTGAGCTGGAGGACTCATCATATTTGGCAGTGTTGTCCTCTTGTAGCCCTGGTATGCTTGTATTCAGTGGGCTGAAATCTGTGAAGAGGTTATTATATTCCTGAGCAGGGGTGTATTCAGTGGTTTCCTCTTGATCAAAAAAATCTTCATTACTCTTCTCTCCACCGTTTGAGTTGAAAGGCTATTGATTCCCAATTATGTGAAAGCCATTTATGATCGATCGAAATGGATGATTTCGACTTTCAAGTTGACAATGGTGAAACTCATAACACCAATCAAATGCGGGTTACCTTGCATGATTAGTTTCTTCTTGAAACTCATCATAATCATGAGACTGATTAAAATTTGAAAAATTATCAGAATACACATTTTCATCAATCAAACATATTGGGACATCATTTTGCTTTTCTTCTAGCTGATCTACACGTTTATTTTTTGTATCAAGACAACAATATGGAGTAGGTAGTAGGTATATGAGCAGTAGTGTTTGGTTCGAATGAAGGTTTAGAGGCTGGCAGTCTGTTCAATACTAGATCAATCTCTTTCTTTGATAAGAGAGAAGGAGTTTTCTTTTTGCTTAGAACAGAGGTACAACAGTCATCTTTGTCTTGTGCTGGCTAATTTTGAGGCTTCTTCTTGAGCCTCTTCTAGTGGAACTTCACTTGCGTCACTAAAATGTTTTGCATTTAGGTCATGAAGTTCTCTTATCAGCATAGTACAAGACATAGGTAGGCAATCAATAATTTCTTGACAACCTTCTTCATTGCTTTCTTTGTAGGTTTGCTCATCATCTCGTATAAAGTGTTGATCATAATACATGTCTTGGTTAGTGTCTTGGTCTTGAGGCGATTGGACTTGTGTTTGACCAGGGAAATGCATAGGTTTCTCTAGATAATCAATATTCATATTAGCCATCAACCTATCCATTCTTTTTCCTAGCATGTACATCATCTTTTCCATCATGATTCGAAATTTTTCTTTCATGTTTTCTTCATGTTAATCACACATGTCCTGTAGTAGTAGAGGTTTTGTTTGCTTAGTGAAAAGAATTTGTTTTTCTTGATCACCAATATTCATATTGCCTATAAACCTATTCACTCTTTTTCCAAGCATGTACATTAATTTTTCCATCATGAGCATATGTTTGTCTTCTGGGTCTATATCTAAATCCATGTTTGTAAATCAGAAAAGAGGTCACTGTATCTTGTCAACAATTTTAGAGTCTTCTACCAGTGGAGTCATTTGGTCTTTTGGGAGTTATAGAGTGTGGAGTTGCCAGGTGGAAAGTTTTTAGCTCCTAAGGAGGTAAAATTTTTTATGGTTCCACCACCATATACCAATCTAAAATGTTTTTGGGTTTTTTCTAAGTTTTTAGTGGTTGTTTGGAAGACTAATGAGTCTATAAAAGCTTGCTAAGCAACTATAAACTCAGAAAACTCCCCAGTGGAGTCGCCATAAATTTCAGCTCCCTGTAATTAGCAAGATTGGAAAATTCCAACTACAGGGAGAACACTATTTCAACCACTTTGAGATTCTAGGATCTAGCCCTCCTAAATCCAGAGAGGGATCTCTCCAATAAGTGCAAAGTTGGATTTATCTTTAAGCTTTTGGGTATGATGTTAGGCTAGTTATTAAGGGAAAGGGTTTTTGTTTGTTTTGGATGGTTGAGCATGATTATTATTTGAGTGGAAAGTTCTAAATGGAAAGAGTTTCAAAGGTGTGAATTTGCAAGCACTCAGAACACGCTTTGGCTGAAAAGGTAGATAGAATGTTGGTTTTTAGGCCATTGGGCTATGGAGTCATAGTAGAATTTAATTGAAACATCAAGGTTCAAGAGTGGTCCATGGGGCAAGTCATCTATGTCTAAGGATCTCTTTAAAGTTGATTTTATGGAATGAAATGATACAACGAGAAGGGGAATTAAACAAATGAAGAACAAAGAGAAACCTAAGATCATGTAAGTACTTTGAAACTATCCTGATTTTGGCATATAGTTAAGAAAGACATAAAATTAATCTAATATCTGGTATGTACTTCAAAACTAGCCAGATTTTGATGCACTTTCAATAGAAAACATTTAAACACAAGGGAAACACAAATGATCACGAAGAAAAGTCTAAGATCTGGTAAGTACTTTGAAACTAGCCAGCTTTCAACACATTCTTAGGGAAACTTTCAGCCAGTATTTGGGGATAAAACTAAAGGAAAGTGCTCACCATAACTTCCTTAGTTCATATCTACTTAACATAAACTAAAAATAACATTCAAGAATAACAACTGGCCTAGACAAAAGGATGAGGGAACGCCAACATTCCTAACTTTTTAAACTGAATTAAATCATTCCTAAACAACACAATTTGGAAGCAAACATATAGATAAAGCTTATCAGTAAGAGAAGGGTACTAATATACAGTAAATCCTAACTCTATGCTTGCTGTTCTTTATAAGAGAAGATGGACAGAATGAAAACAAAAATAAAATAACGATTTACAATAACAAAAACACCACCGTCGACATAGACTGAGATCCCATAAATTAGCTTGTATTGATGCTTCAATCCAGTTACAGCTTTGAGTCCAGTGTTTTAGTTCATCGTCACGTCTCAGCCTAACTATTCTATCATGAACAAAGCTTAAGGAGCCTTTGAACACTATTTACAGGTATAAAATCTAAGTACAAGTATATTTCAAAGTTCTGCAACCAACCCTTTTCTCATCTTATATAGAAGTATTTATAGAAGGAATGAGGAGATGGGATGGGTAAAAAGATCTCCCAAGTTCAATTAATATAGATTAATGCTTCTCGGCCTTTGAGGGGCTTAGTGGAGGAGAGTACAAATATTTTCCCTGTATTAATTGATTTATATTAAAGATGTTAAGCTCGATGGGAGATTTTGTTGACTTTAAGTCTCTGTTTCAGGATGTAATAACTCTGCTGATATTTTTTTCATTAGTTTCATTTGGCAGAATTAAATATTCAGTTGTGCTGAGGTAAATATCTTTGTTCTGATGAATAACTTCGACCTCTATTTGAATGATTTGAGGCAACAAGTGGCACTGGGGTAGCTGAGAGGAATCAATTGGCCCCTGTTGTGGTGGTGGAGGCCTTTCTATCTGATGATATTTTGATTTCCTTTCAATTGCATTTAATTTAATGGATTAGGCTTTTGATAATAAATCTTAGTCGTAATCCATTAAACTATAGAATTCATCTTCAATATTCAATTCTGTTGTGGTAGGTCTTCGACAATGATACTCATTTATTTTATTTAATTGTCTATGTCTTGTTGATGTGCAGGGCCGCACAGGGCTCATATGGCATCAATGCCCATGAAGCATCGATGAAACGTGAAATTGAACCCTGCAGACTGATCTTTCTGTAAGCACAAATGAATAAGGGATCGTCATCCCCAGCCTTTAGTTTTCCTTCAATATAATGGAAAAACCATTCAATCACCTGCATAAAACAACAAAAATTAGGAAATCCTGCGTTTATGTGGTAAAAATGCTTAGGAGGCTATTGGGATGAGTGTGGCCATTGGATGGCAGCATCCAACAGTGAATATCAGATTGTGGGAGGTCAAAAGGGAAAATGGGGGAATAATTTAGTTAGAACCGATGATCTATGACTAATCAAGGAGATCAACGGTCGAGATCCGTGGTGAAATAATAATGTGAAGGAGTCACATTATTGCAAAAATAGAAGAAAATGTGAAGGTACAAAGTTAAAAATCCTTTGGCGGAGGATTTTGTAAAGGAAATGCAATTGGGGCTTTAGGATGATCGTGGGCCATCAGATGAGATCGGCCCACGAGATCAACGGCGGAGAACATGCGTTGAAAAATTTTGGTAGAGGCAGAGGGCGATGGTGAAAGGCCAGATTAGATCTGGGCCATTGAGCTACAAAGATCAACGGTGGGAAGGCATGTGCGATAAAACACAATGGAAAAGAGGGAAAGTAGTTTCGGGGAGCAAAATCGTTGTTTTCGTGTGAGAAAAAGGCTGGGAGGCGGTTCTGCCTTTGTGAACGTGATATGTGTTAGAGGCCACCACGTGGATTTTCAAAACCACCAATATCGCGTAGCCCTCAGGAAATTATCCTTCACACTGAAAGCTACGCGATTTAGAACGTGGACCGTCAGATCTGGGACCTGAGATCCAACGGAGGGGAAAGAGCGCGATATAGATATGATGCGCTGGGGATAGGAGACAAGGCGGATTCAATATGAGCCTTTGGATTTGAGGATCAACGGCGGGGATTACATCTAGGGATCAAATGAAAATGATACAGAACTGGAGATTGGGTTAATAGGGACCATTGATCTACAGAGATCAACGACTGCGATTGGCCAAAAACATTACGAGCGGGGCTACATGTTTTTAAACCAAAGTCGGGAGACGTATTCTGGACTATCCGATCTGGACACGTGTATGGTCCAGATTCAATCGGAGGCATGCAATCAGCGGGGGGAAGAACTTGACAGGCGCCAATGTGATTGAGCACTGGCCGTTGATCTATAGATGAGATCGATGGTGGAGAGTGAATCAGAGGGTTTCAAGGGCGGAGGAAGGGTTAATGATCAGAGTGAATGAAGGCCGTCGGATCTGGGTAATAGCATATATATCCAACGGTGGAGGATCCATCGGGGAAAGAAAATTGGGGAGAAGAAATAACATACGCGAAATGCGCCCTTTGAAAATTGCCGATGCGATGTTGCACTAATCGTTGATCGGCTTTAGATCAACGGTCGAGATTTCTTTAAATAGCGAACCGGTGGAAATGCTTTATGACACATGAAAACTAAAAATTTAATAGAAACAAAGCTTTTTTGGCTATTCGGAGCGGGATATCTATATATGAAAAGGCTTGGCGCTCGACTGTGGGGCTAAGGGTTATATGAGGCGATAATAGGATCGGGGGTTATAAAACGAAGGGCTAATCGCATTAGAGGCTTCTACCATAAGAAATAGAGTTGTGCACCTAGATTTTTCCGATGCGATCAGCACCGAAAGGCTTAGCACTTGGTCCCAACACCTAGGCATATGGTGGGGAAGTGGTTAGGACTTAGCCCAAAGGGGCTTAAGCCCTTAGTGAAAGAAATTATTTTTTATGAAATTTCAGAGTTTTCTGATGGATTTTGGGGGTTCTGGCAGAGTTAAAAAAGGAGTTTTAAACTCTCTCAAATGGATCTCATAAAGGGGAAATGGGAAAAAAATAAAATACAGAAGAATTTCATGGGAGATGAAGGGGTAAAAATGAAGGTTAGTTTTGAAGTGAAGGAAGGGGAAAAAATTGATTTTGCAGCAGTCTTTTCTTTATGGAAAATAACAGAACTTCAGACTTTTGAAAGGGAAATAACAGTGAAGATTGAACACAGCGAATGATGTCCTTATGAGACTTCAAGAGATAACAATTTTTGCAATGAAACTTGTTCCTTGAAGGATCCAAAATTTTTTTAGCCACCTTTTGATATAACAAATTTTATAGGTGGCTAACAGTGGCTCCACTTGGGGATGGTGCCTTCTTGAAGGCATCAAGAACTTCAGACTTGCATTCTCTAGGAAGCTGATCAGTGGCCTTATCCTTTGGGCTGCTTTCTCTGTACTTGGAAGATCTTCTTTTTCTCTACTAACATGTTAGCAACCATGAAAAAAATGTCTCTTTATCAACACAAGCTTTCTACCTACCCAATCCTACTGATCTAACATTTTTTCTCCTTTAGAGTGCACTTGGATTGGAAATGTCTTTTTACCACATTTTATTATATTGAAAGCATAAAACTAATCTAATTCTACTTCTTATTTCTCCATGAACTCATATTCAACAGTTGATTTCATATGCTTCTCTACCTAATCTACTAATCTATTAGGATTAAACAGTCTATCATATTTTTATTCTCTAATTTCTAAAACAGAAATTTAAAAGCATACAAGTCAGGATTGAACAATCTAACTTGTTGCTAATCTATGGAATAAAAATCAAGCTGCACATAGATATTATTTTACAGAAAATTAAATAAAAATGGAAGGCTTAAGATCTGAAAGTTCGAAGCATGGCCTTCTCTTTTCTCAGCTCTGTTTTTTTGAGTTTATTTGAGATTTTTTTCTTTTATCCACTGGTTCAGATTTTGAGCTGATTGGAACCAATTTTACATCTGTTTTGACTAAGAAAATACAAAATATTTGAGTCATTTCTCCTGTGGACACTTAGGTTCATATTTTGAGCATGTTTGAACCTTTAATTTCTAGCCTAATCTATCTACTGATAAGCCAAGATTAAGCTGTTTGGAAAATCTAATTCACTAACCTATCAATAGTCAAAACTAATTAGTCATGATTAGGCTATATGACTAACTAGAAGTGTGTTTCTCAGGAGTGGCATTTGAGCTTTCACACTTTCAGATTTTGTTTCTCTTTTTTGGTATGGGGCTATAACTTTCTTGTTTTCTCTCTGCCCTCTTTTCTCTTTTCATTGTTTTTGTATTTTTCTTTTTCTTTGAAGACAAAAATCAACAACTATCTAAATGCTCAAAACTGAGCTTTATTGACTTTCCTATCTAACCTATTCTAACCTGGAGTATTTACATCTCATATGATACAAAAGTGCCAATGTATCCAGTTAAGTAGTGTCATAAAAAAGAAGAAACTCTGGCTACTTGTCAAAGGTATCCATAGCACATTTTGAAGATTAATCTTCAAAACCAAGGCTGTCATAGAAGGTGACAAATTTTCATGTCTCTGGCTCTTGCAAAATATCGATACTTGATAATTTGAGCCAATTGGGGATTCCACACACTCTTCCAAAGGATCAATAAAGAAAAGATGAAGATTCTCTTTTTTTTGGCCCTCCATGTCTAGTAGATTGTCTGCTTCCAAGGCTTCAGCTTTGAGGACTATTGTTGGGGCCCTTGTTTTTGAAATCTTGGTTAGAACATTTTGAATTTGAATAAAGGATAACCTTTTGAGTTGTGGCATAAAGAGACATGGAAATCACGACCGCGTCACAACTACCAGGAGTCGCAGAGCTATCAAGGTGGCGCGAAAGCATGAGATAGCTGAAGAAAGAACACGCACAAGTACATATGAAGAAAACACACAGCAGAAGATAGAAAGCGGAACACACAGATAACAAGAGAGAAGCTGGAAGCAGATGAAGAAAAGACACAGGGAGGAACTAATAGTCACGATAGTGGGTGAATAAATAACAGTCACCCGGCTGAAAGAAGAGAGGATGCAACAGAGGTTGCGAGGCTCGTGATAGGAGAAGAAGCACAGAGCAACTGTGGGAAATCATGCATGACATCTCTATGGTTCCTAATCTTCTCTATTCTACCTTTCTGTCTCGTAAGACATCTGTATTAGAGTTGTAAGCTATCGCTGAAGATGCTATGTAATCATGAGCTTGGCCAAGCGATTAATATAATGAAAGGTTTTTGTCTCAATAAAGAGGTTTACATGCATGTAATGTGTTTATGCTGGTTTAAAATTTTATTTGCTAATATCTGAATGCTTCTTAAGTGCTCTTACGTACATGACTCTCTCTATATAATCGATGCATTTTCCATCATGAGTTGCGACTATGTTCCTTGCCATTGGTCTAATCCCATTCTGCATGTGGTTGCGGCACACCTCGGGTGAGACTCACTGCTCTCTGGAGTAGGGTGAAAATGCTGGCATGATCCTAGACTACATCGGACTCCTTTGTTGGCCACAACTCCTGAACCTGGGTCTTGTCCGTGAGACCTGACTTCTCGCCAACAAATGGTTCTGTTGCCAGGACCTGCATGATATGAGGGGACTTAGACCATGGTATCGCGGATCTTCGAAGGGGAGATACAACGATGGTGGGATAATCACGTGGACCACTTTATCTCTCAGCAAGCGGGCGTGACTAAGGAAAGAGAGGCAGCGATCAGGGAACTCATCCTTTTCTCAGATTCAGCCAGTGATACGTACGAAATTTTCTGGGGAAGGTTCCCTACTGACCTTTACAATTGGTTGCGAAGATTACGAGTGACGGTGCTTCGAGAGGGCTTGCGGAAGATAAACCGCAGGTGGGCGCATGAAGATCTGGTGACGCTGCATCGGGTGAAGACCAAACTAACCCGCGCGGTGGATTTTTGGGTAAGGACCACGTTGGAAGGATACACTGTGGAGTTTGCTGCTGAGTGCTATCAATATTTCTCGAAGACCGAGGCTATCTTCCACTCAGGGCTAAGAGGGAAGCTGCTTAAGGAGATTCCACTGTGGATTAAAGCTCTGATGGTGGATGAAGGGTTGATTGAATTCCACAAAACGAGTATGGAAGCGTAAACCACCCGTGCTGGGGGAAGGGTTGAGGGAGCCGATGCCATGTAGAAGGTGACGCGGGGAGTGGGGATGGATGCTGAGGCCATAAGGACGTTGAGGGAGCGACGTGCGCATCGGCGGGCACAGATCGCCGATAGGTGGCGAAGAAGGGTGATGCGAGATTTGAAGAGACGGGAGATCGAGAGGAAAAATCAGAAGGAGGTGCCTCAGAGGATAAGGATTATGGACGCGGGTACCCAGGGACGAGAAGGGACCGCTGCGGAAGTGCGATGGGTGCATGGGAGCCCCGCCAAGCGAGCAAGGGAACTGGTGACTGACGAAGATGGTGAAGGTATGCAGTCCGAGGGAAGTTCCAATGCTGAATGGTACGTGGTCATGCAGAAGCTGTTTCAAGAACGGATGGCGCTCAGTCTTCCAGGCTGCCATACTCCCCCCAATCTGCATGGCCAGGATCCCTGCCTTCCCCTGGTACTTTATCAACCTTTGAGTAATATTTTTGTTAAATTTCAAGCATTGAGTCGATTGCATAGTAGTTCAGTGTCGTCAGCGACACCTGTTAGTAGCAGCAGCACTAGTAGTATTGCAGTCCCGAGGGGAACAGTCGCGCAACCAGGATCCGGAGGATTTATCCTGGTCAACCCACCACAAGAAACCATGGCTGGGTCTTTCACCCGGTATCCCGAGTTCTCAGGCCAAGGTAATGATGATGTAGAGCAACAATGGTATCTGTGCGAAGCCATTTGGAGGGCTCGGCAGACACCGAATGCAGGTAAACTAATAGAGTTCCAAACCAAACTCAGAGAGAGGGCTCTACGATGGTTTATCAAGTGGTCTGAGGCCGACCCGAATCCCGTCATTGCGGACGTAAAGCGGGATTTTGTACGGGAATTTAAGCTTCCCCAGACGGACCAATAGGGCCTGTCCGAACTCTGGGAAATTAAACAGAAAGAAGGAGAAACTGCATGGGAGCTAATGCGGCGATTCAAGGACGCGATAGGGAAACTCAGTTACCCGATCGATCCGAACCATCAGAGGGATTGGTTCATCAAGGCTTTGCTTCCCTTGATGCGAACCCCCCTCACCCAGCAAAATATTGATAATCTGCAGGATGGTTTGGATCAGGCCATGAAGATCGAGGCCATGGCGGGCTACCCTCAGGAATATCGGGGAGGGCCGGCCCTGCAGGATCCCTCCTTGGTGGGATTGCAACATCAGATAGCTAGTTTGACTGAAAATCTCAAGGAGATACATCCAGGCAGACCAGCCAGGCCAAACGTTTGGTGCACTCACTGCCTGGTCGAAGGCCACGTCACAACTGAGTGTCCTCGGTTGCGTGGTGCGGGGGTGGGACCCTCAATCGCAGCAATTCAAGGAGCGCCACCCGCGGGGGGTGGTGTGCCGCTGAGTCCGTAGGGGGTATACCGGTCGCAACATCCCTACGTGGGGTTCCCCTCCCAACTCAACCCAGCTGCCACGGAGTACTGTGAAATTTGCCGGACTGTGGGACATCCACCTCGGATGTGCCCGATTCTACAAAAGTATTCCAATGTACCAAACAAAATATATTGTGAGTTCTGTGCTTCCACGACTCACAACACTGAGCAATGCCGAGCTCTTGATGCACTTGCGGACCGGCTGGACCGACCCTCCTACAGGGTGAATGTAGCCCCTAGAGGAAGAGGGGGCAGGGCGCGGGGAGGCCGCGCTGGGGGCCGCGGGCCGGTGAAATGCTGTAAATGTGACCAGGAGGGCCATGTGGCTCACGAATGTCCCCTCCCTCGCCATCCGTGGTGTTCGTAGTGCCGTGTAAACACCCATGTAACAAAGGACTGTCCGGAGCTCATCAAAAAATGGGAAGAACGTGCACGGCAGAGGGGCACGAACTTGGTAAACGCCGAGCCGTGCATAGCTGTGACTTCGGCCATGCAAAACGTCGCTATCGTGACAAGGGGCGGTAAGAAAATGGGGGAGGATGCTCGCGGAAAGGATTCGGCATAGGTTGTCAGGCCAGCATCCCCGCAGTAGGTAGTCAGACCCGAGGCACAGAAGAAGTATTTTCAGGAGGCGGTTGAGGCATTTGCTCAGTTGCGTGATTTGGGAGGCCTGGAAGCATCTCTGCCGACAGACCCTGGACCACAACACGCCCAAGGAACCCAGATTGCCAAATGGCTCCAGCTATTCCTCAGGATTGTTGACAATACAACTTTGCGGCAGCAGCTCAAAGATGCTCTGGAAGGAGCACTGCAGGGGAGGACAAGATTGGGGGAACCGGTGGATATGGCCCCCCAGGCGGTGCAGCGCATCAACCGGAATAAGCGACGGACGGGTAAAGAGTTCCAGATTAACACGCAGGTTGGGGGATTCCAAATCAACGACACCATGCTTGATTTGGGATTTGACGTTAACATCCTACCGCGCAAGACATGGGAGGCTCTCGGAAAGCCACGGCTGGCCTACTCGCCCATCCAACTCAGGATGGTGAACCAGTACTACATTCTGCCAATTGGCCGACTCGAAGGAGTTGAGGTCGACATTGCAGGGGTGAAGACATACACCGATTTTGAGGTTATTGATATTATGGGTGACAAGGATCCTTATCCTGCCTTACTCGGCATCGACTAGGCTTTTGAGAATTACGCCATCATCGACCTTAAAAAAGAGCTGATGATTTTTGAGGATGGGGAGGTATAGGTCACCCAACCCCTTGACCCGTATCAGGGCCCGCGATATACGAAAATGGTGGAAAATTGGGAGGATGCTCAGATGATGGACCACCTTTATCAGATGACTGTAGGAAAGCGAGACGACTATATTAACTCGAACGCGACTGGTTCTATCAGTTGGCAGAGTGTGCAGAGCTCGGAGCTCGGATTCAAACTTGCGTGGGAAGACTGGCAGCAAAGGGCGTACGAGACCATCACGCGGAGATGTGCTACCGTTGCCCAAGTCCGGTGCGTGGGGACTAAGATCCGCGGATATCCCACCCTGTCAAACATGCAAGTTGTCAATAATTTTATTACCAAGGTGGAATACATGGTCCCAGACGAAAGCCAGATGCCACTTTTCGATGTGGCCTTGCAATCCACGTCGGCTCGGTGGTTGAAAAATCACCACGACACTATGTTGCGATGGGATTGCATGGCGGATGCTCTGCGGACACGTTTTAAAGAGGATGACGGACCTTGCAGTATGCTTAAGTATCGCGGAACTTCCGACCCGTGAAACCATTTGCATGCCTGTGAGGAGCAGTGGCGCATTATCAGGTACCCGGAGGAGCTGTGGGTCCACAGGTTTATCCACTCCTTGGATACAATCCCCCAAGCCTGGTACCTGGAAGAAGAGCGGAAACGGGGAACCCGCTCGTGGCAGGAAGTCACGGACAAGTTTGTTCGGTGCTTCTCATTCGAAGGGGAGACGACGCAGGAGTCTCGAGCCCTACAGGAAATCAAGGAGGTCTTGGTTTTCCACCATCCCGAGCCCGACGGGGGCCCGGTTGTGTCACAACCTGAGGCCAGGCGCGAGTTGGTTTGCAAACGGATTGACGGCGATCTAGATGATGATAGTCTGGGGGACCTCAGGCATCTCTATTTTGATGAAAAGGAAGGCGAGCGGAACATCAGTGAAGAGCCGATGACTAAAGGAGTCCATTTACGGCCACTAAATACAAATAAGCTGAACGTTGGAACAGACGAGGAACCCAAGATGGCAACGGTGGGAGATTACTGGGACGAGGAAACAAAAAACGAAATTTTCAGCCTCCTCCGGGAATATGAAGACTTGTTCCCGTCCTTGGTTGCAGACCTGAAGGGGATCAAGGGGGACCTTGGCGAAATGCACGTCATGTTGAAACCGGGGGCCAGGCTGGTGAAGCACCGACCCTACCGGCTGAACCCACGTATCAAAGAAAAGGTCAAGATGGAGATCGACAAGATGCTGGCTGTAGGTCTCATCTTTCTAGTAGAAGAAGCAGAGTGGGTGAGTCCCATTGTCATTCAGAACAAGAAGGACAAAGTGGAGATGCGTGTCTGCGTATGCTACCGGAGTCTGAACAATGCCTGCATCCACGATCCGTTTCCCACTCCTTTCAGCAATGAATTTCTAGATCATGTCGCGGGAAACGAAGCCTATTCCTTCACTGATGGGTTTTCGGGCTACCATCAGGTGCGCATTTCCGAAGAAGACAAAGCAAAGACAACATTCACCACTGAGTGGGGATCATTCGCATACCACGTTATGCCGTTTGGTCTGAAGAACGCACCGGCTGTGTTTTCCCAGATTGTAATTGCTGCTTTCCGGGAGTACATTCACAAGTTCCTGGAGGTCTACATGGACGACTGGACCATCTACGGCCTGTTGAAGAAACACGCCACCCTTTTGCGTATTATGTTTGACCGGTGTTGTCAGCTGCAGATTTCCTTGAACTTGAAGAAACGTATTTTTGCAGTTCCATTCGGCACACTCTTAGGCCACGTGGTGTGCAAGCAAGGGGTCTGTGTCGATCCCGCCAAGGTCGTGGTCATAGTTCACATGGAAGCCCTCAAAACTGTGAAGCAGTTGCGGGCACTGCTCGGGCACACAGGATATTACAGGCAGTTTATCCGCAACTACGCAAAGATTACGGCCCCTTTGGAGAAACTGTTGCGGAAGTCAGAAGTATTCCAGTGGACGGAGCAGTGTAGGAGGGCCCTTGACACCTTGAAGGAGAAGCTGGAAACGACACCCATACTTGTTCACCCCGACTGGGATAAGCCATTCCATGTGCATATCGATGTGTCCGGTATTGCACTTGGGGCTATCTTGGCGCAACCAAGGGAGACGAAAGTTGACCACCCCGTCTACTTCGCCAGCCGCAAGTTATCGAATGCAGAGAAGAATTACACAACGACCGAGCGGGAGGCGCTGGCGATGGTGTACTCCCTCCAGAAGTTCCTCCACTATCTTCTGGGCGGCAAATTCAAATTCTTTACGGACCACTCTGCATTGAAGTATCTGGTGAATAAGCCTGTTTTTGAAGGACGGATCTGTCGCTGGCTTCTAATTTTCCAGGAATTTACATTTGAGGTGATTTTCAAGCCCGACAGGTTGAATGTCGATCCCGATCATTTATCCAGGTTGGAGATGGGAGAGAACGACGGGTCTTTGGATGATCAGCTGTCAGATGCTGACCTCTTCTACGTCGAAGCGGTTCTGGATTACTTGGCTGACATTGCCGCCTATCTGACCTTAGGGCAATGCCCTCAGGACTACACCTTGCTCCGGAAATGCCACTTGGTTGTCCGGGCGGCTGACTACCAATTGATTGCGGGGTAGCTATACAAACTGGGCCTCGATGAGGTGTTGCGCAGATGCGTCCTTGACCATGAACGGGAAGAGGTAATGTGGGAATGTCACAGCGGTGTTGCGGGAGGGCATGGGGGTGCGAAACCCACCGCAAGAAAGGTGCTCCAAGCTAGCCTGTGGTGGCCGAAAGTACATGCTGACTGTAAGGCCTACGTGAAGTGCTGCGATGTTTTCCAGCGGACGGGAAGGCCCTCACACCGGGACGAGCTCCCGCTACATCCAGTGCAGGTGTTGCGGCTGTTCGAGAAGTGGGCTGTGAATTTTGTGGGCCCCATAGCCCAGGTCGCCAGGCACTCCAAGGCTCAGTACATCATTACCGCCATAGATTACCTTACCTGGTGGGCTGAGGCAGCAGCGATATGTGACTGTACAGCGGATACTGCTGCGCAGTTCTTTTTTGAGCACATCATTTATCGGTTTGGCTGCCCGTGAAGTTTAAACAGTGACCAGGGTACGCACTTTATTAATGATACTATCAAAACACTGCTGGACACCTTCATGGTTTAGCATCACAAGAGTAGCCCGTACCACCCGCAGGCTAATGGTACGGTGGAAGCCTTCAATAAGATTCTGGAGAAAGGCTTGACGAAGATTTGCAATGCCCAGCGTGATGATTGGGATGAGCGCCTATGTGTGGCATTGTGGGCCTATTGGACTACGGTGAAGCGCTTGACCAATCAAATGCCATTCCAGCTCATGTACGGTTGGGAGGCTGTGATCCCCGCCGAGTTTATTGTACCCAGTATGTTGATCGCCACGTCTCTCAAGTTTTCGGAAGAGGCCTCCCTCTAGGAGTGCCTCCATGAATTACAGGAACTGGATGAGGCTCGCTTCCTGGCCGAATTCCACTAGAAGATTCAGAAGAACCAGCAGAAAGTGTGGCACGACTGCCACATTAAGAACAAAACCTTTCAGATTGGCGGCAAAGTTCTTCTATATGACAGTCGGTTCCAGAAGTTTCCAGGCAAGCTCCAGATGCACTGGTTGGGAGCCTACTTTGTCATCGAGATTCGCGAATCAGGAGCCGTTCTGTTGGCACAACTGGATGGTAAAGTTCTCCCTGGGTGGGTGAATGGTGCACGCCTGAAACCCTACCAGGAGTAAGTACCTTTCACTTCTCATCAATAACTCTCACACCCGAGAGCACCTGTAGCGTAGCTTAGTCGAATAACTCTCCCGCAACCGGCATGAGCATAGGGAGTCTTTTCTGATTCATAGGTGGTCTGTCAATAACCGCTTAGTTGCGAGGGCCACACCACAACCAACTGTGGTCGGGGAGGTGCCTGTCCAGCATGTCATCCTTGTAGGATCCATCCACGTGCCAGTATCAGTCCAGGTCATTTCCGTCAATCCTTTTTGTCAGTCCGTAGGATCACTCAGATTTGCATCATAAATTACCATAAGTAGGCAGTAACCGTACCATAATCATTTTCCATCATCCGCAGTTCCCTCAGCTGTCGCATCTACCCATTTCCCCATGCCGTCATAAAAAACTGTCAGATTACACATAGGCATGCGATCGATTGCACGATTATCGCGGGCACGACGACCAACAGGAATTAATTATCGTTATGGGGTCTCATCAACTCCGCTCGTGCGAGGTGATGACATAACTTGCATGGAGACCAATAGCATGAGAATGTCGGACCAGTTCAACTTGGAAATTGCAGCGACACCAGAGCGGTTGAAGTCTCAAAACGCACCGCACCAAGATAGAAGCTCCAGGAGAATTCTCCAGGTTTACCAGCGCCGTGCCAAAATGCCAAAGGCTCTCATATCCGTTGCTGAACCAACGCTGGACAGTCGGATCCATAGGACAAAGTTGTTGGTTGGAAAATACGACAGTGCAGCGTTGATAGACGCCAACCTGTCCGACTCGGTCGAATTCCCCTCCCTCCATTGGCAAACATATATGGAGCATCACTACACACCAGGTGGTAGCTCAACCAACCGAATGCGACTAGAGTTCCGGGGCCTCCAAAAATCGTCCCTGATGAATTTAAGAACTCTCCCTGTCGTTGGGACTACTGGACCGGCCCCGCAATGCACCCGGTTCCTCCTCAGCCAAATTCAGAATGGGTCCTTGTGGCTAAACGAGGAGATCCCCATTCACGTTGAAGACATTCATCGCCTCACAGGGCTGTCCCAGCATGGCGCAGATGTCTCCACTGCCGGTCAGACATCTTCCAAGCGCGCACGAAAGACGGGTGATGCATACTTATTTGCCAAATATGGCACTCGTCGAGGGGGGGGAAAGGCGCCAAAATTGATCTGATTAACAAGCCGGAGATTTGGTTCGCTTGCTATCTCATTTCTAGCAAGACAATTCGGCATTATACCAAAGGCGAGTGCACCTTGGATACCATCTCCATTGCGGAGCACTGTGTCCAAGGCACCAGGTTGAATTGGTGTTCTTTCGTGGTCAAAGAACTGTTCATGGCATGCGAAGAGAATTATAAGCGCACCACTAGTTTCATCTATGGTTACCTGATTGTAGCTTTTGCCATGTGGAAATGGCACACTCCTCCTGTCCGGCTGTCGGCAGAAACTACCGCGAGCTAACCCCTCGCGATGAAATTCACCCCGTGGCAGGTGTCCTCTGACCCCAGCACTAAACAGGTGAATGCGGAAGTGTTTCAGTCTTGGTATGAGCTAATGATAGATGTGGTGGCTAACCAGCAACGGGTGCCCAAGAACCTTTTGGACGACTATAGTGAGTAGGTATGGTTCGGGGTAAGCCACAGGCACACTTACCTCCGCCCCACTTGCGTGCCGGAAGCCACCTTCCACATGATGCCGCTCAAATTCCAGCTGGATGATGCTACCTTCCACCGCGAGGTCTGTTCGTGGCCAGGGGTCACAAAGCATATCTGCGACGGGATCCCCAGGTACAACTTTGAGCGGATGCTGCCGGCGCAATGGCCTGCCGAGACGGGCGTGGTAGGGCCCTCACAGGCCGCGGAAGGATCTTCTCCGGATGCAGCCGAGACCTCACAGGAACTCCCCGAACCACTGGTCCCTGTTGTCTGCCACTTCAATACTCAGGTACAAAATTTCAACGTGGCGGCCCAAGTTATTTCAAGCGGTGCCCCTTTGTTTCCTTTATTTTCTGAATTCCAGCTCAGTCGTTCTCTTTCTCTGTCCCATACTGCCCCTCTCACTTCTTCCATCCCTACCAACTTATTCACTTCTGCCAGCCCCATCATCACCTCCATGGGCAGAACGAGCCCGGCACCTGATCAATTAGATCCCCCTCCAGCCAAGCGGGCCCGCACCACTGTCACTGATCCAGTGGTGGACCTTACTGATGATGATCTACCACCCACTCCTCTCACATGGACATTAGCTCTGGAGGAACCCCTTATCGACCCCTCAGAATTCATCAATATTCACCTCCCCCATACCTCCACCACACCGTCCACCGCTCCCTCCACCGTCCACCCACCTGCCACTTCATCCGTTCCATCAAACTCATCTGCCACTGTATCCGACCCCCTTATCAGGGAACTCTTTGGAGGGGACCGCTGGGCTGAAGTTACCTCTAGTACTGCGGCTGTAGTGCCACTAGTCGACCCCGTGGCCACACCCCAGGGTTCTTTCTCTACTATATTTACCCGGCAGGCCAACGTTGGGGCTGAATCGGTCGAGGCTCTGTCTGAGCATGCTGACTCTCCCCCCATAGGCCAGACCACTCAGCAAGAACGACCAGATTTAGACATGGGCACCTCAACACAGCAACAGACACCGGTGTCCCCTCCTAAGAATTCCAACAGATCAGTGGCCAGTGGGAAACCTTTGTAGGAGCGAATGCCGGAGCAGGGCGCTTCCGGCACCCCCAACGTAGAAATATGGGGTACAACCCAGTTGTACCTATTCATTCAGAGGGTGGCCCTGCAGGCCGAACAACTTCATTTGGAGCTGCAGCAGCGATGCGATGAGCAGCACCACTAGATCATGGTGCTTACTGAATAGCGTGACCAGCTGACCATGGATAAGGCCTACCTGCAGGAGCAGATCACCATTGTCACTCAAGCGTTCTCAGACCTATGGACCGCTGTAAGGGCTCACCATGCCCCACTTCCTGGCGATATAGCAGAGAGCAATGTATTCGTCTAGGCTTACCACATTTGGTCTGCCTTCACTGGTCTACGCAGGGAGAATCAGGAACTTCAAGCGTCGTTAGCCGCACGGCCCACGCTCCCCGACCCGCAGATTGTATACTCTAAACAAGTGGCAGCCAAGCAGATCCATACAGCTCACATGCAGGTGACCCTTCACTCCATAGCGCGCGAGGCTTACGACCTCCTGCGAAGTCTGCAGGAGTGTTCACTCGCCCTCTCGGTGAAAACGCAGCCCATCTCCACCCAGATGCAACAGATTTCCAGGGAAATTCAAGAGACCGTGGATCCCGCGCGGTTAGATAAACTATATGTCCAGGTGGATGAGCTTGAGGTTTAAATGCACCAGACCGAGGCCAACTCAGCAACGGCCAAGCAGATAATTCGGGAACTCCGTCCGCCCATTCAAGCCAGTGCCAAGTCAATACAACAGCTAGCTGCAGAGGCCAAGATCCAGCTTACCACGATGTTTGGGGCTGTCCCGGTGAATATAGAGGAGGCCGCTACCACCAGGATCACTGAGGAAGTAGACTCGCTAATGCAGGGATGGCAGCAAGCTGTGTAGGACTTCACCGGGCTCAAAGATATAGTGCTCCGTAGGGTCCCGGAGTTGGGGCCCTTATTTGAACAACCACTTGGAGGCGCACAGCAGGAATGGGCATGAGACGAAGGCACACAAGCCGAACAAGGCACGAGATCCAGCGGGACAATGGAGGTGGAAACTATCATTTGTGATTGACTCAGGGACGAGTCAAGGAACTGTGGTCGGGGCCTGTTGGGGCCCTTTTTTTTGAAATCTTGGTTAGAAAATTTTGAATTTTGAATAAAGAATGACCTTTTGAGTTGCGGCATGAAGACACATGGCAATCGCGACCATGTCGTAACTATCAGGAGTCGAAAAGATATCAAGGTGGCGTGGAAGCATGAGATAGCTGAAGAAAGAACATGCACAAGTACAGATGAAGAAAACACACAGCAGAAGACAGAAAGCGGAACACACAGATAACAGGAGAGAAGCTGGAAGCAGTTGAAGAAAAGACACAGGGAGGAACTGATAGTTGCGATAGCAGGTGAATAAATAACAGTCACCCAGCTGAAAGAAGAGAGGATGCAGTAGAGGTTGTGAGGCTCGTGACAGGAGAAGAAGCACAGAGCGGCTGCAGGAAATCATGCATGACATCTCTGTGGTTCCTAATCTTCTCTATTCTACCTTTCTGTTCCGTAAGACATATGTATTAGAGTTGTAAGCTATCGCTGAAGATGCTATGTAATCATGAGCTTGGCCAAGCGATTAATATAATGAAAGGTTGATGTCTCAATAAAGAGGTTTACATGCATGTAATGTGTTTATGTTGATTTAAAATTTTATTTGCTAATATCTGAATGCTTCTTAAGTGCTCTTGCATACATGACTCTGTCTATATAATCGATGCATTGTCCATCATGAGTTGCGACTCTGTTCCTTGCCATTGGTCTAATCCCCTTCTGCATATGGTTGCGGCATGCCTCGGGTGAGACTCACTGCTCTCCGGAGTAGGGTGAAAATGACGGCGTGATCCTAGACTACATCAGACTCCTTTTTTGGCCACAACTCCTGAACCTGGGTCTTGTCCGCGAGACCTGACTTCTCACAAACAACTATATTTTCATAAAGTTGCTTGGAAGCATCATCATTCTTATCAGAAAAGGAAAAATATTCTTCTAGAGAAGATGGTATATCCTCAGTAGGATAGTCTTCTATTTGTTTCTCTCCCTCTTCTTCACCATCCCCTGAACTGGAGGACTTATCATATTTGGAAGTGTTGTCCTCTTGTAGCCCTGGTATGCTTGTATTCAGTGGGCTGAACTCTGTGAAGAGGTTATTATATTCTTGAGCAGGGGTGTATTCAATGGTTTCCTCTTCCTCAAAAATTTCTTCATTATTCTTCTCTTCACCCTTTGAGTTGAAAAGCAGTTGATTCCTAATTATGTGAAAGCCATTTATGATGGATCGAAATGGATGATTTCGGCTTTCAAGATGATGATGGTGAAACTCATAACACCAATCAAACATGATTTTCCCTGCATGATTAGTTTCTTCTTGAAACTCATCATCATCATTAGACTGATTAAAATTTGAAAAATTATCAGAATAAACATTTTCATCAGTCAAACATATTGGGACATCAGTTTGATTTTCTTCTAGCTGATCTACACTTTTATTTTTTGTATTAAGACAACAATATGGAGTAGGTAGATGAGCAAAAGTGTTTGGTTTGAATTAAGGTTTAGAGGCTGGCAGTCTGTTCAATACTAGATCAATCTCTTTCTTTGATAAGAGAGAAGGAGTTTTATTTTTTCTTAGAACAGAGGTACACCAGTCCTCTTTGTCTTGTGCTCACTGATTTTGAGGCTTGATGTCTTCTTGAGCCTCTTCTAGTGGAACTTCACTTGTGTCACTAAAAATTTTTGAATTTAGGTCATGAAGTTCTCTTATCAGCATAGTACAAGACATAGGTAGGAAATCAAGCATTTCTTGACAACCTTCTTCATTTCTTTCTTTGTAGGTTTGCTCATCATCTCGTATAAAGTGTTGATCATAATACATGTCTTGGTCAGTTTCTTGGTCTTGAGGTGATTGGACTTGTGTTTGACCAGGGAAATGCATAGGTTGCTCTAGATCATCAATATTTATATTAGCCATCAACCTATCCATTCTTTTTCCTAGCATGTACATCATCTTTTCCATCATGATTAGAAATTTTTCTTGCATGTTTTCTTCATGTTCATCATACATGTCTTGTAGTAGTAGAGGTTTTGTTTGCTTAGGGAAAAGCATTTGTTTTTCTTGATCACCAATATTAATATTGGCTATAAACCTATCCACTCTTTTTCCAAGCATGTACATTAATTTTTCCATCATGAGCATATGTTTGTCTTCTGCGTCTATATTTAAATCCATGTTTGTAAATCAGAAAAGAGGTCATTGGATCTTGTCAACCAGTTCAGAGTCTTCCACCAGTGGAGTCATTTGCTCTTTCGAGAGTTACAAAGTGTGAAGTCACCAGGTGGAAAGTTTTTAGCTCCTAAGGAGGTAAAATGTTTTATGGTTCCACCGCCATATACCAATATAATTTTTTTGGGGTTTTTTATGAGTTTTTAGTGGTTGTTTGGAAGAATAATGAGTCTATAAAAGCTTGATAAGCAACTATAAACTCAGAAAACTCCCCAACAGAGTCGCCAGAAATGTTAGCTAGCTATAATTAGCAAGATTGGCAAAGTCCAACTGTAGGGAGAACAATATTTCAACCACTTTGGGATTCTAGGATCTAGCCCTCCTGAATTCGGAGAGGGATCTCTCCAATAAGTGCAAAGATGGATTTATCTTTAAGGTTTTGGGTATGATGTTAGGAAATTTATTAAGGGCAAGGGGTTTTTTTGGTTTTGGATGGTTGAGCATGATTATTATTTGAGTGGAAAGTCCTAAATGGAAAGAGTTTCAAAGGTGTGAAGTTGCAAGCAATCAGAACAAGATTTGGCTAAAAAGGTAGATATAATGCTGATTTTTAGTCCATTGGGCTATGGAGTCATAGTAGAATTTAATTGAAACATCAAGCTTCAAGAGTGGTCCATGGGGCAAGTCATCTATGTCTAAGGATCTCTTTAAAGTTGATTTTATGGAATGAAATGATACAACAAGAATGGGAATCAAACAAATGAAGAACAAAGAGTAACCTAAGATCACGTAAGTACTTTGAAACTATCCTGCTTTTGGCATACACTTACGAAATACATAAAAGTAATCGAAGATCTGGTAAGTACTTCGAAACTAGCCAGATTTTGATTCATTTTCAATGGAAAACATTTAAACACAAGGGAAACACAAATGATCACGAAGAAAAGTCTAAGATCTGGTAAGTACTTTGAAACTAGCCAACTTTCAACACATTCTTAGGGAAACTTTCAGCCAGTCTTTGGGAATAAAACTAAAGGACAGGGCTCACCATAACTTCCTTAGTTCATATATACTTAACATAAATTGAAAATAACATTCAAGAATAACAATTATCCTAGACAAAAGGACGAGGGAACGCCAGCATTCGTAACTTTTTAAACTGAATTAAATCATTCCTAAACAACACAATTTGGAAGAAAACATATAGATAAAGCTTATCAGTCAGATAAGGGTACTGATATACAGTAAATCCTAACTCTATGCTTGTTGTTCTTTATAAGAGAAGATGGACAGAGTGAAAACAAAAATAAAATAACGATTTACAATAAGAAAAACATCACCATCGACATAGACTAGGATCCCATAAATCAACTTGTATTGATGCTTCAAACCAGTTACAGCTTTTAGTCCAATGTTTTAGTTCATATTCACTTCTTAGCCTAACTATTATATCACAAATAGAGCTTCAAGAGCCTTTGAACACTATTTATAGGTAGAAAATCTGAGCGCAAGTATATTTCAAAGTTCTACAACCAACCCTTTTATCATCTTCTATAGAAGTATTTATAGAAGGAATGAGAAGGTGGGAGGGATAAAAAGATCTCCCAAGTTCAATTAATACAGATTAATGCTTCTCGACCTTTGAGGGGATTAATGGATGAGAGTACAAATATTTTCCCTGTATTAATTGTTTTATATTAAATATTTTAAGCTCAATGGGAGCTTTTGTTGACTGTAAGGCTCTGTTTCAGGATGTAATAACTTTGCTGATATTTTTTGCATGAGTTTCCTTTGGTAGAATTAAATATTCGGCTGTGCTGAGGTAAATATCTTCGTTCTGATCAATAACATCGGCCTCTGTTTGAATGCTTTGAGGTAATAGGTGGCACTGGGGTAGCTGAGAGGAATCAATTGGCCTCTGTTGTGGCGGTGGAGGCCTTTCTGTCTGATGATCTTTTGATTTCATTTTAATAATGGATTAGGCTTTTGATAATCAATCTTAGCCATAATCCATTAAACTATAGAATTCATATTCAATCTTCAATTTGTTGTGGTAGGTTTTCGACACTAATACTCATTTATTTTATTTAATTGTCTATGTCTTGTTGATGTGCAGGGCCGCACAGGGATCATATGGCATCAATGCCCATCAAGCATCGATGAAATGTGAAATTGAACCCTACGGAATGATCTTTCTGTAAGCACAAAGGCACAAGGGATCGTCATCCCCAGCCTTTAGTTTTCCTTCAATATAATGGAAAAACCATTCAATCACCTACATAAAACAACAAAAATTAGGAAATCCTGCGTTTATTTGGTAAAAATACTTAGGAGGCTGTGGGGATGAGCGTGACCATTGGATGGCAGAATCCAACGGTGAAGATCAGTTTGCGGGAGGTCAAAAGGGAAAGCGGGGGAAGAATTTAGTTAGAACCAATGATCTATGACTAATCAAGGAGATCAACGGTTGAGATCCGTGGTGAAATAATAATGTGAAGGAGTCACATTATTGTAAAAATAGAAGAAAATGGGAAGGAACAAGGTTAAAAATCCTTTGTTGGAGGATTTTACGAAGGAAATACAATTGGGGCTTCAGGATGATCGTGGGCGTCGGATAAGATCGGCCCACGAGATCAATGATGGAGAACGTGCATTGAAAACCTTTGGTAGAGGCGGAGGGCGATGGTGAAAGGCCAGATTAGATATGGGCCATTGAGCTGCAGAGATCAACAGTGGGAAGACATGCACGATAAAACACAATGGAAAAGAGGGAAAGTGGTTTCGGGGAGAAAAATAACTGTTTTCGCGTGAGAAAAAGGCGGGGAGGTGGTTTTGCCTTTGTGGACGCGATATGCATTAGAGGCCACCACGTGGCTTTTCAAAACCACCAATATTGCGCGACCCTCAGGAAATTATCCTTTGCGCTGAAAGCTACGTGATTTGGAACGTGGACCATCAGATCTTGGACCTCAGATCCAATAGAGGGGAAATTGCGCGATATGGATATGATGCGTGGGGGATAGGAGGCAAGGCAGATTCAATCTGAGCCATTGGATGTGAGAATCAATAGTGGGGATTACATCTGGGGATCAAATTAAAATGATACAGAAGCATAGAATGGGTTAATAGGGATCATTGATCTACAGAGATCAATGGCTGTGATTGGCCGAGAAACATTACGAGTGGGGCTGCATGTTTTTAAACCAAAGTCGAAAGACATATTTTTTACCATCCGATCTCAACACGTGGATGGTCCAGATTCAATTGGAGGCATGCGATTGGCGGGGGGAAGAACTTGACAGGCGCCGATGCGATTGAGCGCTGGCCGTCGATCTGTAGATTAGATCGATGGTGGAGAGTGAATCGGAGGGTTTCAAGGGCAGAGGAAGGGTTAATGATCGGATTGAATGAAGGCCGTCGGATCTAGGTCATAGCGGATAGATCCAATAGTGGAGGATCCATCGGGGAATGCTAATCGGGGAGAGGAAATAACATACGCGAAATGCACCCTTTAAAAATTTTTGATGTGATGTTGCGCTGATCGTTGATCGGCTTTATATCAACAGTCGAGATTTCTTTAAATAGCGAACCGACGGAAACCCTTTATGACACATGAAAAACAAAAATTTAATAAAAACAAAGTTTTTTTGGCTGTTCGAAGTGGGATATGTATATATGAACAGGCTTGGCTCCCGACTGCAGGGCTAAGGGTTATATGAGGTGATAATAGGATCGAGGGTTATAAAACGAAGGGCTAATTGCATCAGAGGCTTCTACCATAACAAATAGAGTTGTGCACCCATATTTTTCCAATGCGATTAATGCTGAAAGGCTTAGCACTTGGTCCCAGCACCAAGGCATATGGTGGGGAAGTGGTTAGGACTTTGCCCAAAGGGGCTTAAGCCCTTAGTGAAAGAACTTATTTTTTATGAAATTTTTAGAGTTTTCTGATGGATTTGGGGGGTTTCGGTAGAGTTAAAAAAGGAGTTTTAAACTCTGTCAAATGGATCTCATAAAGGGGAAATGGGAACAAAATAAAAAATAGAAGAATTTCATGGGAGATGAAGGGGTAAAAATTAAGGTTAGTTTCCAAGTGGAGGAAGGGGAAAAAATGGATTTTGTAGTAGTCTTTTCTTTATGGAAAACAACAGAACTTCAGACTTTTGAAAGGGAAATAGCAGTGAAGATTGAACATAGGGAATGATGTCCTTATGAGACTTCAAGGGATAACAATTTTTGCAATGAAACTTGTTCCTTGAAGGTTCCAAAAATGTTTTAGCCACCTTTTGATATAAAAATTTTTATAGGTGGCTAACACCATGGATTTGAATCATTGGTAGCCCTAGGCCTACTTCCATAAGTGTGATAGACTTCACCTAGAAACCATAGAATTAGCACCCTTTCATAGAGCTCAAAAGAGGATGACATGAGTAGAATGCATTTCCTGTGTATATAGCACTGTCATTTCCAAGTTTGTATGAACCCCGAGTTGATAAAGTAAAGTAGGGAAACCCCTGGGGTGTTGCACCATTCTTGGTGCAATACCAGGGCCCACCACTTTTTTGTGCCATCGTCAGGGAGGTGTCTAGTAGATGCTTTGATTTTGTTTTAGCATTCTTTTATGCTTTCATTTTTCATGTTGTTTCAAAAATATTGAAAAAATAAAAAAATTCTAATTTTCATGCCTCGAAGGAGTAGGGATACTTAGGGAATTTTTTTTACCTAAAACCCCCACATCACCACATAGTCACCCTTCACTCTTCTTCAGTGGCTGTGATATTGAACACACCATAGGTGAGCCTTCTGAAAATTTTGAAGAACGTATTGGGGGAAGAAGAAGACATTGTTTCGATTAAGGGACCTGCTTCAACTATCTTAACCATGGCTGACACTGAAACCTGGGAAGCCTATTCCATTAGAGAGGAAGATGGGAAAACTAAGATGAAAAACATTAGCCCCTTATCCCTTCCACACTTTCATGGAATGACCTCATAAGAACCTGACACATTCATCTTTGAATTTGTTGTTGTCTATATGACCTATCACTATGCCTCAGATGATTAGAAATTGAAGCTATTCCAATCCACCCTTAAGGATGCAACCTTGTACTGGCTCGTGGGTCTACCTAGGAACAACATCACTACCTAGGAACAGATGGAAGAGGCCTTCAACAACAAATACAGAGACTATTGTTAGGTCCAAGGACACTAGGGATGAGATATTTAGGATGAATTTAGGGCCTAATGAATCCCTAGAAGAATATGAAGAGAGGTTTAAGTTAAATTATAAGAGAGACAACTGTACTCTTGATCCTAGATCACTTAAACTTGTACTTATTTGAGGGATTAGAGAGGAGGTGATAGAAACCTTAAATATTTAATCAGGAGGAGATATCTATCAAATTCCTTACGAGACAATCAAGACTGTCTTCCAAAACCATTCTAGGGTAGTTAGGAACAAGGGAAGCACTGGCCAAATCACATCCAATACCCCTTCCTCTTCCATCGTCATCAATCATGAGATTGGAAATATGTTGGAGGACTTCAAGAGTGACATGTTGCACACATTTTCTTTGCAAATGGACACAATGTAGGTCAAAAGGAAGTAAGAGGAAGCAGAAATAGCCTTGGCTATATTTTTCCCTAGATGTACTAGAAAGCACCCAAGCAATGAATGTCCACTAAGTGTCATAGAGGTTTTCTTATTATGTGAAGAGAATCACGCCACAAAAAAATGTCCCTCATTACCTGGACTTAAAGCTGTATATCAAGGTGGGGAATTAGAGCTAGAGCAACTCTGTTTCATTAACCAGAGAAGGCCTCAAGGCCTTAGGCCATATCAACAAGGTATGGAAGGTGCACCTTATTCTTACTATCACAATAATTAGAGTGCATCCATGCAACCTTGGTACACCCCACTCTTTCATATTGGCCTATAGATCCTACTTGGCCTTATAACCCTCCATATCACCCTCATCCTATAACCATTTCAACAGTATGTTCCACAAAAAACTTAGTGGAACAATCCATCCCAAGGGTGGAGGCCTCAACACAATTAATCTCTTGTCTCAATGCCTCCACCCAAACCTCAACCTCATATTATTGATGTTGCTCCACCCAAGATGCCTCAAATGCCTGCATAGCAAAATCTGAACCCGAACAACAAGCAAGCACAACAGGTTTACAGTGGAGAAACATCCTACCCAGTTTATGTTGTGGAGATACATGAGATTAATCTCATGGCAGGAAGAGTACTCCTAGTCAACCAACCTCCATCTCCACTTATAGAGGTTGAGGAGGAATAGGAAGAAGGTAACATTTAGATCCAACAACCACCTTTTTTTGAGCGCTTGATCCATCCTAGCAAGCACACCCCAGAGGAGACTGAACTTATTGGAGAATTGAAAATTTTGTGTGTAAATATACCACTTCTCCAAGCCATTAATGATATCCCTATTTGTAATAGGCTCATCAAGGAAAAGTGCTTCAAGAAACCTGGGAGAAAGAAGAAATATACCCCCACCATCAATGTGGTAGGACATATGTCTGATTTAATGTTTGGAAGGGTGATATTTCCAAAGTAACTAGACCCTGGTAGTCTAGTGGTATATCTGCACATAGATGGTGTCATAGTCCCAAATACTTTTATTGATCTAGGGGATGCAATAAATGTCTTGACCGAGGAAACTATATTGAAACTTAATCTCCAAGGGACTTTGAGGAAAACCAAAACAGTCCTGAAGCTTGCAGATCAATTCACAGTAATTTCGGAAGGAATTGTTGAGGATGTTATGGTTAAAATTTACTCTTGGGAGTATCCTACAGATCTTCTGGTTATACAACCTAAAGCTAAGTTCAATGGATACGCTATCATCTTAGGGAGATCTTGGTTAACCACTGCAGATGCTTATATTAGTTGTCAGGTCGAAAACATGACTATAAAAAATTGGCCCTTGTCTAAACAACTAGTATTATATCCTCCAACCCAGCCTTCCATTGATGATGATATACATATATGGTTGGAGGATGAAGAAGATGATGTGTATAAAACTACGCCTATGTGTACCATATATGTTGTTCTTAGAGGGGGTTAGCTTGATGAAGATGAACTCATCAACCATGCCATTCAAAACTAGTCCCCCACTAACAGTCCTCTTGAAAACCTAGTCAAAGAATCTGAAACCCATTCATAAAAGATTCATCAAATATTTCAGTAAGATGGCTTCACCACTATTTGGTTTATTGGCGAAATATTCTAAGTTTATTTGGTCTGATATTTGTCAAGAGGATTTTGAGCTCATTAAGGGAAAGTTGACTACTGTTCCCTTTCTTTGAGGTCCAAATTGGACTCTACCTTTCCACATCCACACAAATGCCTCTGACAAAGTTGTGGGGGCGATATTAAGACAACTAGAAGACAAATTACCTTATGTAATATATTTCATGAGAAGAACTTGTCTAAGGCTGAGCTAAATTATATTGTCATAGAGAAGGAGATGTTAGCCATTGTCCATGCTTTAAACAAATTTATACATTATGTAATTGGGTATTATACCTTTGTTCACACTGACCATGCATGCATCAAATATTTAATGAACAAACGAGATTTTAATTGCAGGATAATTATATGGTTTTTACTTTTACATCAGTTTGACCTTACTATTGTTGATAAACTTGGAAATGAGAATGTTGTTGCGGATTTTTTACCCAGGTTAGCTCTCTCTGCAGGTGAAGAAGGAATGGTGGATGACCAACTACCAGATGAGCATATCTTTGCTATATCATCACTCTCATCATCGTTCGCTAACATAGCGAACTACTTGGTTGCTAGAAAATTCTCTCCTAATCTCTCATTCGTGGAGAAAATCAATATCATCAGAAAAAACGCCCCTTTCACATGGATTCGAGGAAATATTTTAAAGCTAAGCCTTAACCAAATCCTCATGAGATGTGTGAGGGAGGAAGAATTTTTTTATATCCTCTCTGCATGTCACGATAGCCCATGTGGATGCCATTTTGTTGCAAAAAGAACTATTTACATATTTTTTCAAGCATGATACTATTGGCCTACCCTTCACCAGGGTTCTAGAAGATACACTAGTAGGTGCGACCAGTGCCAAAGGATGGGAAAACCTACACAAAGGGATGATATGCCTTTTCACCCTGAAGTGGACCTTGAGCCATTTGATAAATGGGGCATGGAATTCATTGGAACTATTGATCCACTATCTGGACATGAAAAGTACATCATATTCTGCAGCGACTACCTGACAAAGTGGGTTGAAAAATAGTTTGTGAAGGTAGAAACCGAGGATAAAGTAGAATAATTTTCAAGGGAGAATTTTTTTACAAGTTTGGGTACCCCAGAGAAGTAGTCATTGGTTTGGGGGCACAATTCACTTCTCATGTCCTTAAGAATATTCTGAGGAGGCACAAAATTAATCATAAGACTTATACTGCCTACCACACTCAGGCAAATGGCCAAGTGGAAGTAACTAACAGAGCCTTAGAGAGTTTCCTCACCAAGGTTGTGAGAAGTATCATAAAATACTGGGAGGAAATATTGATAGAATATACTTGAGTCTACAACATTACTTGGAAAACAACAGTAACATTCACTCCTTGTGACCTAGTCTATGGCAAGAAATCTTTGCTTTCAGTTTAATTTTAATTCAACACCTTAAGGATGGAAGCTAAGCTAGAACTAGACATTTAAAATGACCAAAAAGAGAGTTTTCCACAATTAAATGGACTGGATGAGTTCAGGATGAAAACACTCCTCCACACAGAGGTAATTCAGTTGCAAAGGAAGGTCTGGCATGAAAATAATATTAAGGAAAATACATTTCAAGAAGGAGATTGGGCGATGTTGTATAAATAGAGGTTTAAGGACCTCAAAGGAAAACTGACGACAAGATGGTTGGGACCCTACAAAGTGGAAAAATTCTATGATAATGGTGCAGTGCAGTTTAGAACCATAGAAGAGTAAGGAATTCCCCTACTTATCGATGGTTACATACTCAAGGTTTACAAGAAGCCCCTGTCAATGGCAGAATTTATAAATTCCATAAGCAGGGAAGTGTATGTCATGGGTAAATCCATAGTTTCCAATGGATCCTAAAGAAATTAATAATAATAATAATAATAATAAAGAGGAATGGGTGAAAACCTCTCTGAGGTGCCCTAGGCCAACTCCAGGGTTGAAAACCTCCATGAGGCATTTCTAGAGCAAAAAAAAAAGAAGGAAAAAAGAAAAATAAATAAACAGAGAATAAAATATCCTTGGGTGAAAACCCCTTTGGGGAACCCAAGGTAGGACTATGGTTTTAAAACCTTTGTGGAAGAAGCCCACTTTCCTTCAAGAAAAAATAAAAAATAAAAAGAAAAGGAAATGCCTATGCATTTATGTGTTTTTATGTTTTGCAAGTTCACAATTGAAGATTATTCTTAGGATCCGAAGGAATTTCTATTCATTATTTCTACTTCTCTTATTGAAAAATCCATAAGCCACTCCTTAATCCATTTCACCCACAATATAGGCAAAAATTTCATTTTTTACCTAATCTGGAATTGCTATAGGAAAAACAGGCAGCTACAGGATTCCTGTAGCACCACAGGAAACTCCTGTAAATGCTACAAGAAACTCATTTATGAAGAAAAAGGTTGTATAAGAGGTTTTTGAAATTAATTAAGGGTGGGATAATATGTATTTTTCCTATGCCTACAATCCCCAACACCCTATTTCACTCCATGCACAAGGTTTCCCTATCCAAACCCTATGTTGCAACTTGGGCGGCTAAATCATTGAAAACTTGGCATAGGGACCATTTCTATTGCCTACCCTCGACTCCATTAATCCCATTACTTCCTCCATATCCTCCATAAACCATATCCCTCCATTCCTGAACAAACTAAATCAATAAGAGGCAAGGAACAAACTGCTATAGGTATCAAAGAGTTTCCTGTAGCAAATATGTGTGTGGCACAACAAGGCCAAAAAGTGAGGGAAATATGGTATGGATGACTCCAGGAGACCACTAGTAGACTCCAAAGGGACAAGCACATCAGCCATAACATTTGAAGCCCTCCATCAAGTACCTGCAAAAGAAAGAAAATAAGAAAAAAGTAAGTAGCTCACTCGAAAAAGATAATCAATTCACTCATAAAAGATAAGAAGCTCACTCAGAAAACACAAAAAAAAATATGAAGACACATCAAACATAGGACTCAGGCACAAAACTAGCTCCAACTCATTGCACCAGCTCCTGCAACACCTCACCAACACTAGGTAAGCTCAAGTATGGCCTCTCACCCCTCACCGTGCATCCATAATGGCCAAAATACTTAAATGTCAAGATTTAGAAGTTTAAAAGGAGAAAAGGTCGCTAGTTAACTTGGCCACCTTCGTAAAGTGCAACTAAAGGAAAAGTGAAAGTGCATGCCACCTAGGCATGTAAAATTGAGTCAAGTGAGAGTGGATGATTACAAAGGGAAGTGATCATGAGGTCTGTAATGATTAGCTGAAGTGGGGGACAAAAATCTCTAAGAGGGAACTCGAGTTGAGTATGAGTCACCACAATGCTCCAAATTTGGTTAAAAGGTCCAATAAAGGTAATATTTTCCTCATTTACACCATTGTGTTGAGAATTCTGAAGAGCAGCAAGTGCATGAGAGTAGTGGGAGCTAGCATAGGAGCAACATCGAAGTTTGGGTTTTCACGCACCACCATGCTATAGGAAACAACGTTTTGCTACATGCAACTTCAGAACTACACCAACAGAGGCTTAGAGGGGAGCACAAAGTTTCCTATGGGTGTATTGGCTTCCCAAAGCCTCCATATATCACACCAAAATAGAAAAGGACCAAGGTAAGTGGATTTTCATCCTCCAACATTGCAATTCCTCCATGTAATTCACACTCATCAAAAGTATATGTGACAGTCAAAGGGTAAAATAAAATTTTCTTATGTTTTGCTTCAAGGCCTCCATCTCCAAGACTTTCCTGTGAAAACCTCTCACCACCTTCATCTCAGAACATTAAAATGGGAGGGGGATTCAAGAACAGGGAGCCTACAGACATTAAGAGAATTAGGCAGCACCCTATGTTTATGGAAATCTTTCGAAATCACCAATGTCTAGGGTTCTTCGAGATATTGAAAGGTTATGATGATGAAATAGATAAATAATTTGGAGTAGCCCTACAATCACATTCAGAAGAAAGAGGCACCATTGTGATAAGAGGAAAAAATTTAGATGACTGCAGGGGGCTGACTAGGTACAAAATTGGATAGGAAACCAAGTATTGATGCATTGGTATGTTCATCTGTGAAATATCCAAGTATAAAAGACAACATGGAAATAATGTGTCTGGTTCCTTCTAGAAATTTAGAATAGGAGTACGGAGGGTTGAGCTTGGGGATTTCCACATAGGAGGGCATGAATGTTTGAAAATTTTGGAATCTCTTGGGAAAATCCAACTCCAAATAGAACATTGTGAGAGCTTCAATATATAAAGGGACTGCATTAGGCTTAGGCTGCAACTGAAGCATCTGGTTTATAGATTCAGTTGTTATGGTAACCAATACTTCTTTTTCAGAATTGACAATCGTTGTTTGATCTAGAGAATAATGATATTAGCATAATTTGATGGCTTCTGGGCACTGATGGGTGTGAGGAACAACATAATTAAGAAAATTTGATTCCCAAATAAGCACATCATCTACTAGGTCCAAGGATTTCTCTTGGCTCCAACAATGGAGCTCAAGAAGGTTAAATTTAGTTACAGGATCTGTGATTTTGAAGTCTACATCTTCCAAGGGAGTATGTTCTACATCTACAACAGGAGGTTGTAGAGGGTTGATTACAATTGTGCTTTTGGATGCCATTAATAGTTTTGTTTTATCAATTTAACACTCTTTATCTTTAAAACTCTGACTTTTAGGTCTGTGACACACTTCTATAACATTAAACTATTTACAAAAGGACTTTAAATATAACAGAGGTTCTGTTTTGGACTGCAAAAGATTATTTATGATTACTCTAACTAAAACTAGCAATTATGTATCAAATAGTGCAATTTTCTTGATCTTATAGCTTTAACAGAAGATATCAAGGGTTTAAGGTAGACTTTCTATGGGAGAACAATCCTAAAACATCAAATTTTCTAAGAAAGGGCTTTTGAGTACTATGAAAAAGGCTTTGGATGTCTCAGAAGACCTTTTTGAGTCTACATATGGCTAAACTTAATCATATTTTGCTTTTAAAATAGGTTATAGCTTCAGAGACTTGTAAAAAGGCTCAGGGTTTGTCTATCTAAATATTTAAAGAGGTAGAGGGGCAGTCTTTAGGTATACAAGCTTCTAAGGATTCAATTAACAGTATATTTCTTTCAGATTTGATGGATAGGTCTCTTTTTCTGAAGAATACCGGTAAAAATTCAGAAATTTGTTGTGGAAAAGGGTTTTCTAGGTTTTGAAAGCTTTCAAAATCTAATTTTGGTCTTTATATGCAGTTTGGAGGCTTGTCAGCGATTGTAGAAATTGATTCTAGTGAATTCTGTTGTTTTTTAGGTAAACCAGAGGCGACAATGTATTTTTCTCATTTTGGAGAGTTTTTAAGCACAGAAAACGGTAACAGAGGTTTGAAATGAATGCATTTCAGGAATTTATAAGCACTTTTGGTGAATAGTGCATGCATTAACTGTTAGTCATTTCAAATTACAAATGGTTTAGGCACAGGGGAGCATATTACTGTCAGTGGTTTTCGCAACAATGAAAGGTTGTAAATGGTTTCCGTTGAATAGATGTGATCCAACAAAATTGCAACGCATGGAGGAGAGATAAAGGTTCAAAACTACCTTTATCACAAGTTTCAATTTGGTTACTGATCACGTAATTTAATTGGTGATGGGAGATTTGTACCGTCAGATCTGACGAAATAAAGTGAATGGTTGAGATTTAACTATGAAGCTGCGGGGTAATGGGTGTGAGGCCTGGGATGATATTAATGTGGCATAATTGAACTTATATATTAAAACATAGTTTTAATATATAGTTTATATATGAAAATAGGATAGGCGGGTATAATGTATTTAACAAATGAAACGGATGTATGTGTAATGTTAACATTGGGCAGGTTTAATATACAAGGGATAATTTTAACCTATGGGGAGTGGGAATAATAATCACGTGGGGATTAATAAACCATAGGTTAAAGTAAAATATGGGTTTGGGATAATATTAAAAGGATTAATATATTACAGGATGGAAACATTTAATAAGGAGCTAATATATAATTTATTGTGTTAATAAAAAATAAGCTAAGTTTAATCTAAAACATAATAAAGGGAAAATTGTTTAAGAGTCCCAATATAAGATCTTTATATTTAAACTTAGGACAAAACATATTTATGGGTTTTTGGGTGTATTAGCGGTAAAAGGGGATTTAGTTAAGGGTTTTACTTTACCTAAGTAAAATGAGTTTTTCACTTATGAAAAGGGGGTTTTGGGAGTGAAACTGAATGATGATGGGAAAAAAGGAAAAAATGAATGGGAGATGATCAAAATGGGGGGGATGAAGTATTTTTACAAGGGAGATGACTATTTGAAGGAATTTAGTGAATGAATTGACCAATTTCTGCTTGTCCATGATTGTAAAAACTGCTTATGCCTACCCTTATGCAATCCTAACATTTTTTCTTCATTTACCTTGGGTGCATTTGAGCTTGCAAACCCTTGTTCATTTTTCTTTTAAAACAACAAACTAACTAATTCTATCCTTATTTCTTCCAAGGGCTCAGATTAAATTGTTGAGCTCCTTATTTATTCTCTCCCTAACTACTGATTTGCAGAGATTAAACTTTTTGGAAAGATCTTTATTCTCTATCTATTATCATGAAATTTAAAGCATGATAAGTTAAGATTAAACCATTTAACTCATGATGGATTATGGCATTTTGAACAAGCTGAACATAATCATTTATTTTGTAGTGAGAAGTAATAGTAATGGAATTTGACTTGCATCACTTTCATGTCTTATTCTTATCTCTTTTTTTTGTTTAGGGTCCATTTTTCTATTCTTTTTTATATTTTTCTTTTCAAGTTCTTTGATTTTATTTTAGGACTTTTACCCTCTTTACATTTTTTATTTTATTTTTTTCTAATATGGGAAAACAATTTTCAGAAAGCAAGGTATGTACATATTACAAGACTAATCCAAGTCAATTAAAAAATTATGAATCCTATTGTTATAGGACCCTAACAATTCCCAAGTGGGAAAAGCAGGAATATAGTGAAAAATTCTGGAATAGCAGTGTAAAACATCGTATAAAAACATGAGGCCAATATGGAGACCTTCCATTCATCATAACAGTAGCATATATGTATAAAATAATGGGACACAAAACATACAACAAGATATAACAAGCCTCCAATGAAGAAATCCCTCAATAAGAGGTCCTGCTACTATATCAAAAACGTCGAAATACTACTACAACGCAGTCATAAAGTGCACTTCCATAGAAAATTAGCATACAAAGATCATGGGCTGATATATGCCTCAATAGATACAAAAAGTATAGATCTAGGCTCTATACAACCTCCAAAGAAGAACCCAAAAATGGTTTTCAGCAATACGCAAATATACAAGATGGGAACCCAAGCCCTAGGGATGAATATCCATTGCAACAAATGAACTGGAAAGATGGGGCTGATATGATATGACAAATAATGCAGCCTCCTCCAATAGATCCTCTAGATGAAAGGTTGATCCCTTCTCTAGAAAACCTTCTCCCCAAACGGTGTACTGAAACCACCCTTCAAATCCTCCCTAAAAATAATGCAGTCCAAGTCAAAAAATGCATTGTAGGGGAAAATAAATAAGTGGATTCATGAAAAATAATGAAATAAGGCTTGAGGGCCTTCCAATGGAAGGAAACCTTCCTCCACTGAAAAATAGCTCAGAAATCACTCGGATCTAGTCTCCATAGCTGCAATCTAGAACTCAGCACAATTCTCAACAGAAATTGCATTGTACCACAAGACTAAAGCTTTGGCCTGATGCCTGATTGTGGAATGGTAGTGAAATTCTCTTCCTATGAAGCTTCTCAAGGATAGAGGTGGGATTCTCGACCAAGAACACCCTGTGCTAAACAACACTACAATCTTAGCTAAACAACTGAAGAAAACTATATGTCTAAACATACCATATATTCAGAAATATCAAATACATCAACATAATGAAATATGGTTGCCATTCTCATCCTTATATAAGTGATGATCTTTCTAACCCTAAGCCCCATTAATTTATGACACTAATTCCATGCAAAGAGTCTCCATCTAAAACTTCACAGTACCATAATTAATGCCACTACTCCATGACAACGTTGTTGATTTGGTCAAGGTTAACCCAGTCTATGTGTTCCAAACCTTTTTCACACCTAAGGGTGCTTAATTAAGTTGCCAGGATGTCCTCCTTTCATATTGGCATTGATTTTATTCATATTAAGGAGATTTATGGATCTCCATATGCTCTTATTCATCAAACAAGAAAGAAAAAACAAAAATTAATATTCCAACTAGCTCATGGATAATTGGGAATATTACATTGCATGAAATATAAACTCAGAGTTCTTATTTTGTTAAATGAGTTCATGATTTGTTACCCCTTTGGCACTCCTTGTCTTTGATTATAATGAACTTCTTAATACCCACTTTCTCAAGTCATTTTTACTTTTGTCTTGTTTCTTTTCTTGGTGGAAAAAGTGAGGCTAGTTGCTAGATAAGGCTGAGGTTTCTCTGCTACTGATTTTGGTTATATAAAAAAACTTTCCCTCTCACACTTTTTAATGTTTTAATAAGCTAAAATAGATTCAAAGAAAGGGTTACATGATTTCATACCTGAGCCTTACCATTGATTTTTTTTTACATGTGACATTGAAGTTGTTGATATGGTTTTTGAAGCAGTCTTTGGTGGTTCTGAAGCTGCATTTAATAATTTTCTTGAGGTCCTTTTGGAGCTTCTGAGCACAGGAGAAGGAATTCCAAGTTTAACTACCTTTGACTTAAGTGTTGACCAAATTTTATTTTTGTGCCAACTTGTTGTTTTATGCTTGTAAAGGTTGAAGAGCACTTGCATTCAGTAGAGAGAGATACATGGAGGATTACATTTTTTTTTTTGAAGGCCTACTAGCTGCCTCAATGAGGTTTTCAACCAAAAGGTCTGCCTAGACACCTCAAAGGAGTTTTTCACCTAGTATATTTTATTTTCCTCTCTTTTATTCAACCCAATTACCACCTCATGGAGGTGTTCAATGAGTGAGCGAATCTCAGATGCCTCAAAAGATGTTTTCACCTTAGATTTTATTTTTTTCCCTTTTTTCTCATTTTTTTTCTTCAGTTTCCTACTCTACTTGAAAAAAAAAAACCTTTTTCAAGTATAGGAATACTTCCAATGGAGCCATGTGTACATCAATATGACAGATAAAATAAGGTGCACACTAGGAACACATGTTTTCACATGTACCTGAATATGAGAGATGAATTGCTTTGACTGGGATTGTATCAAGCATGTTGGAGAAGAGTGTGTTGCTGAAATTTAATGACTATTTGGAACCATATGTCAATATAGTTGTGATGCCCCTGGTTCAATTTCTGAGTTGGATCACCTTGGATGTCGTCTTCTATTATGGCAGTCAAATCTTCCTCTTTTTGCTTATTATTCTCTTGAACACATGGAGGAAATACTAGTAAGCATAAGGGAACTCTCTCAACAAATGATTCTAATATATTCTCTTCATCAAGTGCAACACTTGATTCTTTGATCTCCTTATTTGAATCTCTTTCTTCTTGAGGTTGTCCTACAATGACATTAAGAAGGTGTTTTCTTGGAAATAACTTTCTTGAACTAAGATGCAAACCATTTAGATCAGGATGATATGTTTGGTAGTTCTGTACCTCAGCATTGTAAGTGGGTTGAGATACTTCATGGCGTGGGTTTGGGAATGGTGGTATAGGTAGTTGAGCGGGGGTGGATATATGATATGGATGTGGTTGAGGCTATGGTTGTGGTGGTGGTGGATGGTAAGGATAACATGGAGTTGGGCATGGAGGATGTTGAGGGAAATATTGAGGATATTGTGAATTTTCCCAATAAGGACCTTGCCAACTATGTTGCCAAGATTGGTTTTGGGGGTGAGCTAGCCAAGGTTGCCAAGGAGGGAGTGTATCCCAATTAGTTTGAGATGGATGTGAATAAGCTTGAAATTGTGAAGTGGATCCTTGCATCATATCAAGTTTACCAGGTTTCCAGGGTATCCTTGGAGCTACATAACGTAGCTTCTTTGGTGATTGCCTTGCTCCATTGTCTTCTTGGTAAACTTATTTAAACCTGGGGAATGATGAACAACATTTATTAGCATATGATTCTGCATGGATAAAAAAAATATCAACATCTTGTTTTTTCTCATTTTGCATTCTTAACATTTCTACTTGTTCACTTAGATTGCTAAGAATTTATGTTCTAAAGTTATCAAGAAAATTTCCAAGTTCATCTTGCCTTACCAATGTTGATGTTGATTTTCTTACTCTTTTCCTTCCTCTTGGTATGCGCTTGCATGTTTCAAAAATTTCTTTAAATGAAAATTTGTATACATCTCCTCTACTCATGAGATTAATGAGATCAATCCACTCATCCCTATATGTTCTAATTAAGAGGGTTCTTAGTGTGTCAAATCCTAGATGATGCGTTTTTTCCCTCTTAACATAATACATGAATATCTCTATTAGATCCTCAAGGCTCTCATCTTCTTCTTGGTTCATTCTAAAAATTTCTTCTCTAAGATCACGATATTTATATTTTTCTAGGAATATCTTTTGCATATCATTCCATGATCTTATTGAATTAGTATCCAGACTCATGACCCATTTAAGAGCTCCATCCTTCAATGTTGCAAGAAAAAATCTCAGTTTTTGAGTGTGTGATGAGTAGCCATAAGACCTACAAACTATCTCAAATTCAAAGAGAATTGTTTTTGGATCCTCTGTCCTCATACCATGGAAGTTGGGAAGGAAATATGGAGGGATGTTCCTCATAGGCACATTGATGTCCATATCTTGAATGGGAAACCCAATAATATCATATTCATTGTCATCATGTCCATCCATATCTTCTTCCTTCAAAAGTGTATGGTGATGTGGGTCTTACTGCACCACATGGTCAAGTGGGGGGTTGGTGTTAGATAAGTATTTTTAAAAAAGATTTTGAGTATCCCTACTCCTATGAAGCATGAAAATCAGATTTTTTTGTATTTTTCAATATTTTAGAAACAACATGAAAAAGGAAATCATAAAATAATTCTAAAACAAAATCAAAACATCTAATATACACCTCCCCAAAAATGACGCCAAAAAGGGGTGAGCCCTGGTATTGCACCAAGAGTGCTGCAACTCCCAGGGGATGCCCTACTTTACTTTATCAATACAGGGTTCATACAAACATTGATATGAGAGTGTTGTATACACAAACGATTAATTATATTCATGTCATCCTCTTCTGCTTTACTAAAGGGTTCTATTCCTTAAATTTTGAGAACAACTAGAAAGTAAATTACTGGAATGAAATGACCGAAAGAAAATTAAGCTAAAGAGCTGAAAAGAAATGACAAGAATGAACTAATTTAATTGGAAAAAAGGGAAATGACTAAAAAGAAACTAAGCTAACTTGATGAAAATAAATGGTATAAAGGAAACTCATTCTAAACCATACTTAACTTGGCCAAATAGCTAAATGAAATCTACTTATCCTAAGATCTATCTACCTTGATCTTATCCATGCAACTGAACTATCCATGATTTAATTCTATTTAAAAAGAGTTAATTTTCAGCTTGGAGGAAGAAAAAGGGCTAAAAGAGCGAATTGAGGGCTTAGTGCATGAAACAGGGCTTAGGAATGGAAAGCGGGGGTTAAACCCTTAGAAAAATTGATTATAACGTGAGAAATGACTTTGGAGAAGAAAGAATTCAAAAAGTATTAGAGGCGGGAAGAAGGGGTTTAAAACCTTATAAACCTTATTATAGCGCAAGAAATGGATTTGGAGCAGAAAAAATCAAAAAATGTGATGGCAGAGATGCGATGGAGGTAAAATTTTTGATGTGCGATGTCGCAATTGCAACTTCACGAGTATAAATGGATAGTGGTAAGGATTTAACGAGAATAAACTAAAATGTGCGAAGTGTGATGTGGTAAAGGTTGCGGGAGGCGATGTGCGATGGGGATGACGTGGCGGCAAAAGGAAAAAGGGAAAAGTTGTGGGTTGATATGTGTGATATGGTAAGTTTAGTGAAGTGCGATTTGCAATACAGTAAAGGTTATGGGCTGTGATTTGCGATGCAGATGATGTGGCGGTGAAAGAAATAAAGGGAAAAGTTGTGATTTGCAATTTGCGATTTCGCAATATCGCAATTGCAACGAATGAGCGGTAAGTGTTAAAGTAAATGTTTAAATCTTGTGATCTGTGAAGTGCAACGTACGATGGCGGGAGTCTCGAGAAGGAAGGAGAAGGTCAGAATTTCGATGGTTTTCAAGCGTTTTTGTGTTAAAACAAGTCCGATGACGGTGACCGAGAGAATGAAGGAATAAGGCAGGAAATAGACAAAGGAGAGCGGTAAGTCTTCAAGGAAAAATGTAAGCGGTGCGAAGTGAAATTTCACAATATTGCAATTGCAAGGAACGAGCTCTAAAATTATTTGAGGAAAAAAGGTAAACGCTAAATGTTGCGATTGCGAAGTGTGATGTACGGTGGGGGGAGTCTCGAGAAGAAAAGGTGGAGGTTGGTTTTTTTGGTGGTTTTGAATGGTTATGAACTCATTTTGCATAGAAAGAATAAGGCAATCGTGAACGAAGAAAACAAAGAAATAAGGCCTTGAACGGCTAAGTGTGTTAGGCAAAGGAAAGGTAAGTACATCATTGAGATGAGAAGAGAAGGAGGGGAATGGAGGCGTAAGAAAAATGCTCATAAATGAAACACACCTACGGATTATGCATGGGAGACAGACATAAATGTAGGATGAAATAGTGAAGGAAGGGCTTGGACTTGGTAACACAAATTCTTCTCAAAACTAAGACAGAAAGAAATTTTTGGCTCATGGGAAGGTCTACCCCTATTCGAACTCTATTGACAGAGATGAGATGGGGGATACTTGACCACAGTTTTGTAATTTTTCCTCTATTTCGCTATGCATAAGCAATTGAAACTACAACAGCAAAAAAACTAAATAGTAATGAAACATCATTGTTGAGCCTATTACATTTATTTCCAACGGTAACCCTTTACAATCCTTGGCTTCCTCGCGCGCAATATTCTCTATATGCTTCAGAACATGGCCGTCTTCGAAAGCTACTTTTACAAACAACTCCCACACCTCCTCTCGTCGTAAGGGTTGTATTTCTGTGAATTGTTTTGCATTCATTTCTCGAATCAGATCTCTATTTCGAGTTGTGAATACAAATTTGCTCCCTTTGTTCTTGCCAAACTGCACGCCCAATTAATTCAGATAAAGTACCCTCCACATGTCTTCTAAAACCAAAAATAATTTCTCGGTCTTCAAATGTGCACACAACTTCATCTTCCTCATATCAGAGGAACAGTTGTTCAGATATAAATTAATTGCAGAAGCAATATCACTTTGTATTTGTAGAATTGAAAATTGAGCAACTGTAACCCAAATCACATGATCAAAAACATTGCTAACCTTGTAGGTGTTGTATACCGTACACCCCAATTACGCCAACATTGGGACCTTCTAAAACCCAACTCTGTAGATGCGTCTCAGCAGATTTAATTTCCAAGCCGACCAATCCGGTGTCAGGTTCATCCTGAAGTAGTGCTTCTGCCTGTTGTGGTGTCAAGGTCACAATATGTTGAGCACTGCAAAACACGGAAAAGTCATTTCGAAACTGATCATGGAGCTCACGAATAGTACTGTTCCATTCTCGGATTTTCTTAAAGACTTTGGGCTTGCAAAAGAGGCAGTCAATGCACTGTTGCAACCACGAGCATTGTGAGCGATGGATCAACTCTCTGGCCTCTCAAATTTTACGTTGCGTCCTTAGCAAACAATTCTTTAGAGAATCCGGTGCCTCCCTCTGCTGATCCTGGAACTGAGAGCTAATATCAAGCAAGAGGCTCTTCATACGATATAATTGCTCTTCTAGAAGCTCACGGTTTTCATCCAAATGAATTATATCATCTATCTATTGGATGAATTGTTGGGTAATTGGAACAAGAATAGCGCTTCTAATGGTATTTCCTGTGGATCCGGTTACAGTATCCATTGCTTGGATCAAGGAAGCATATCAGATGAAATTAGAGTATACTAGAAGAGTCTATGAATTAAAAAAAAAAAAAAACAAGATAGCAGATTATGAATATAACAAGAAAGAGATGTCTATGTGACTAATAATGAAGGAAGGGATGTGAAATGTATGAAGGCTCTCCTCAGAAGCAAAGCCACCATTCATTCAGCGTGAGATGCTAAAATTCATTTAATTGCGAGGATGCACATATATATGGCCATTGTGAGTTAGATTCATTGGAGGGTCCAGCTCTAAAGTTAATAACTGACATTGATGTTATCTTCCGCATGAATCACAAAGTTAAAAGAGCACCATTTTTAACTAGATTTTGTGTGTGGGTATCATTCAAATGGTTATTAAAAAAATTAATTATTATGCAGTAAGGCATTTCTATTTAAAACAACTCCCTTAGTTACTACTGTGTCCATGTTGAGCCATTGGATCAAATGTTAGACGATTCAAATGTTTTAGGCCATTAAATCCACAAGTAAATAGATTTATATATATTTTTATAATGTTAGTTTTTTTTTCTAAGTTAGATTGAATTTAGGTTTTGGTGACTTTTAAGTTAAAATGTTTTAAAAATCTGTTATATTTTTATATGTAAACGTAAATAGTTTTATATATGTTTTTTAATAGTTTTTATTTTTCTTTTTTTTCAATAAGTTAAATTGAATTTAGGTAATAAAATAAAATAATAATAAATTATAAAAACAACCCATGGTATTGACCACGGTATTCATGTGGAATATAGTTTATTTAAAGGGGGAAATTAAGATGGTCTAGATCAATCTTAACTCTGGATTTAGCAAGAGCCAAAAGTGATCAAATGTCTTGATATGCAAACCTCTTTTAGAGTGAAAAGAGAATCCCTCTGATAAATAATATATCTAAACTCACTATTTAATAAATTTATTTTTAGTTGTTTATAACCATTATTCTTTTAATATTTTACTCAATAAAATGTATCTAAATTTTTATACATCCAAATATACATAGTTTTTCTTGTTCTATATTATTTTTGTCACAACTATTTTATTATTCCAAAAATACATGGATTTTATCTTATATATTATCCATGTTACAACAGTTTTATTATTCATGAGTAGTATTTTTTAATATATATAAAAATAAATTAATAATGATTTTTTTTAAATATGCAATAATGATGAATGTTCATAATTCTCATTTCTTAATTAACACTAAATTTGCCTCTAATTACTTAATTGTAATAGTTTTTAACTACATAACAATTTGTAACTACATACAAACTCTTTCCAAAAAAAAAAATTGTTAATGAAATATCAAATATTATTATCATCAAATATATATCTTAAAAATATACAATTATAATTATATATAATTATAAAATAATATTTATAAAATTAGTGTATAAATTCAATTGTGAAAGTGCACTCTTTTAATGATATAACTTGTTGAGATTGCAATAAGATGATGAGCTTAGTGGAAAAAAGTCGCCTTCACTAAGTGGGCCCGTAGGCTATTTTTGGCGCAAGTGTATTTTTAGACTATGTCTATTTTTAGACATGTCGATCATGTTGTATGAGTTGCAGGATGCTATTTGTGGATGGTTGGTCAAGTTGGAAAAAATATATGGACTTCTATTTTTAGACATATTGGGCGGAATCTAATTTTAGATTGCCAGTCTAAAAATAGATATGTTGAATATTATTAGCTCTTAATAATATTTGGACTATAAAAATTATCTTATTCTCTTGGAGCACTTCAGTTAAGTGCACAGATGTGGCACAAGAGCTGACAGAAGGAATTACGCTATTCCTGAGGGTTAAGTGGAGCTATTGCATGGATACTTTAGTTATAACTCATGTGACAGAGTTTGGTAGAGTTATTGAGCTATTTGATGGAGTTGTGTTCAGTTTAACTGAGTTAAACATAGTTGAGCTAGTTGTATCTAGTATAACTGATTGATACACTAGTGAGAGTGGTGTGAATTAATTATTAATTAATTCACTAATTATTAACTCATTAATCAACTAAAGAATACATTAGTTAACTACAATGCATGGACAGTTTCAGTGGATACCAGTGAAGAGGTAGCTGAAAGAGCAGTGTGACTATCAGTTGTGACTATACTGTTGCATGATTTGCAACAACCAGTGATTGGAGATGCCAATGAGGATTGCGTGAGCAAGTATGGACCAATTCGAGTTCATTTAAAGCCATTATTCAGTAGTGATTGCGCAGTAGAGGTAGGCTATCAGGTGGCAGAGATTGGAGCATGTGATTTGCTATATTGGGGCTTGATTAGTGTGTAGCAATTGGAGATTATACTAAGAGCTTGTGAGGAGCTTTGTATAATGATTGTTACATGATCTCTATGACATATAATATACAAATAGTTGGGGGTTTTCAGCTTTAAGCTTTCCCATAAAATATTGTGTTCATATGTGTGATTGTTTATGGTTTTAATGTGCGCATGCGATTTTTTTTATTTCTGAAATTAATGATCAATGGTAGAAGAGATTATGTATTATGCATGAAGTTAAAATAGTGTGTGATAAAGAGAATATCGGTGAATAATATATCAATTATTCAAATTTATACATGGTATCAGAGCGATATTGATCATTGGAGCAATTGCAAAACATTGAAGCGGTTGATTTTTGAGCTAGTGGAATTCGAATTTGCAGCAGTGTTTTCTTGGTGTCGAAGTTGATATGTCTTTTGACGGATTGCAATTGGAGTATGCCCTTGAGGGTAGCTCGAATTATATTGCATGGAAGGATAGGATGGAGGCGCTGCTAGATGACAATGGGTTGAAGGAGTTCATAGATGCAAAAATTCCAAAACCTGCTTCTAGCGATGCTGCCACACTTGACGCATGGAAAAAGAAGACAGAAAAGTGTCGAAGAATTCTATTGGAAGGTGTAAAGGATCACATAGTGTCCAGCCTTCATGGTAAGGCTTCTCCATTCTTGATGTGGAAAGCATTGATAGACTTATTCCAAAGCAAGAGCGACCAGAGGAAGTTGGCGCTCAAGGATAAACTCAAGAACATAAAAATGGAGAAAGGTGACAGTATTCCCAAGTACCTCATGAAGTTCATCCAATGTAGGGATGAGCTGGGAAGTGTGGGGGTGAATGTAGATGATGAGGACTTGGTGAGCTTGGCTCTCCTTGGGCTTCCAAAGAGTTGGCATTCCTATTAGGACTCTGTCACTGGTCGGGAGAAATTGCCAGGATGGGAGCGACTTTGGTCGGATCTTGTGCAAGAGGAGATAAGGTGAAGTACCAGGGACAAATCTTCATCAAAGAACTCAGATGAAGAAAATTGCGCTTTGGCTGCCAAAGCAAGGAAGGGGAAGAGTAAGAAGGATGCTTCTCAATCTGGTGCAAAAGGAAAGAAGCAGGACATGTCCAATGTGAAGTGCTTTCACTGTCACCAACACGGACATTACGCTACTAATTGTCCATAGAAGAAGAAAAATAAGCAGGCTGCTGGATCTGCAGCTGGAGAGGCCTTAGCCTCATATTTTGAGCTAGATTTTTCGCTAATCGCATGCTTGGTCTCAAGTATGATGGGTTCAGTGTGGTTTATTGACAGTGGTGTGTCTTTTCACATGACAGGAGATAAAGATTTGTTTACTGATCTGGATGAGAAAGATCTTGGAGTGCACATCGAGATGGGAGATGATGGTAGATACAGTGCGACTGGTATCAGTACCATTTCCTTTGAGAGGGAGTCTATTAAACCCTTTGTATTGAAGGAAGTGATGCATGTTCCAGGATTGAAGAAGAATCTTATCTTTGTGGTGATGTTAGAAGACAAGGGATATGATGTTGTCTTTAGCGAGGGAAAGGCTTTCCTGCGCAGTAAGGCAACTAGTGAAACTCGGAGGATAGGGGTTCAGGTTCGGTAACCTTTATCACTGTGTAGATGATGGCGTAAAAATGAAGGGTAAGCACAAGGAGAGAGTGGTGAGTTTGGGATGATGGCGATGAACTGTAGACAGCCACCACCATGGAGCTTTGAAGATATCACAACATTTCTACCGGGCTTCCCGGCGTGCCTGTGCGCTTCGACCGCAGCAAGGGATGTACCTTGGGAAAAATTGTGAAAGCCACCTTTCACGAGAAGGATAGGTCTGCCACGACGATCGTTGAGAGAATTTACACAGACTTGTGTGGACCTTTCTCAGTAGTTGCGACAGCAAAGCACAGGTACTATGTGATATTTGTTGATGATTTTTCTCGGAAGTGCTGGATCTTCTTCATGTAGAAGAAGAGAAATACATACTCAAAGTTCTGTGAGTGCAAGGCATTGGTTTAGAAATAATTGGGGAAGCAGGTGAATGCTCTTAGGAGCGAAAATCATGGTGAATTCATCTCTGGAAAATTCAAGGACTTTTGCAGTGCAGAAGGAAATAAAAGAGAGCTCATAGCACCTCATAACCCACAACAGAATGGGGTTGCTGAGCGGAAGAACAGAATGATCATGGGTGCTGCATGAGCGATGTTGCCTGATCAGGGCCTTCCCATACACTTGTGGTCTGAGGAATGCAATACTGCAGTATATGTGCAGAACCATTGTCCTCACAAGATACTTGGCATGAGTACACCTGAGGAGTCGTTTTCTGGTAAGAAGCATGCTATTTCCCATTTGAGGATTTTTGGTTCACCTGTTTACATTCATGTGACTAAGGATGCCAGGAAGAAGCTGGAGCCAACTACAGATGTTGGGATATTTGTGGGGTACACTGATACACCCCACAACTATTGTGTGTATTTTCCAGATAGTCGCAAGACTGTTGTGCGATCGGATATCAAATTTCAGGAGGAGAAATCCATGAAGTGTTTGCTTGAGAGGGAACACACTTGCATGCAGATGAGGAGCTATTAGTTCCAAAGGATGAGCTTCAGGATGTGGATCAGCCACAAGATGAGGTTCATGGAGTGAAAGAGACTATCATGTGCCAACTATCAGAGGGTTAAGCCCAATAAGTCAATACTAAGGCTTCAAGATGCATATAAGTTGTAGGAGCACTCCCATCAAGGCAGAGACAGCTGCCTGGCCTTGCAGGCTTAGATACATGTTCTCTATGGGAAAGTGTATCGGATACTACCTCTCTTCTGAGAAGTAGAGATCCTTAAGGTGGGGATGCCATGGTGGAGAGTATATTCATTGCCTGTGTGTGTATTGGAGACTGCCCCAAGGCTGGGAAGGGAAATTAGTGGTGGAAGAGAGATCACAAATAGAAGCAAGGTCAGATGGAGTGTGGAGAAGGCAGTATTTATGCTAACAGTTTCTGCCATTGTGATTGAGGGGATTAATTATATATCTCTGCACTGCCAAGGCAGTATTCTTCCAGAAAATACTTATTTTCTGCCTTCCTGGGCCATGTAGGAGCAAAGACCAGCCTATGGATGTGAATATCACAAGCCTTTGCTGTGATGGACAGGAGAGGTGGTACATAGAGCAGCTCAAGGCTCTGGGAGATCTTCACAGTGAAATGCATGTTGTGCTCAAGAGAGTGCCAGTGGGCTGGAAATGTTACCCGTGTGTTTGGCATACATGGGATAAAAGGGTTTTACCTGACTTGATTTCCAAGAGGTGAGGCTGGATCAAACTGCTGCATTTTGGTGGACAAGTGCTTCATCATTGCATTTTATGTATATTATTTGATTTTTTATCAAGGATAAATAGCTGAGAGCCCATGTATATTTATCTAGCAAGAGTTTGAGATGAAGACTAAGCCTCTCATTATTTGGATGAAATGGGCAAGTAGGGGTGATGAGTTCATTGTACTCAAGGCAAGTATGCCCGGGAGATACTAGAGAGTTCAACATATATGGTTGTAAGCCTATCGACACTCTTCCTGTAGGAGCTGAGGAAAGAGGATGCCATCAAGGTGAGGTAGTGGATGCCATCAAGCAGTCGAGAAGGTGGGGTTGCTTGGTGACTGTTAACATAACCTGATATATAAAGCAGGCCGTTAACTAGCTGTATGCTATGGTTATTACCAATCTTACTGAAGGCAGTAAGCATGTATTGAGATATCTCGTAGGTAATTGTGGATAGTGATTATGGTACAGAGAGTCTGGATGAGGTGAAGCCGTGTGGCTTCATGGATGTAGATTGGACAGGAGCCCTGCTGGGGATGTGAAGAGCAAGACTGGGAGGATTTTCTGGCATCTGCCTATACGGCTGGTACAAGAGATGCTGGGAGATCCAAGGCACTGACCAGCCAGGAGGCCGAGGTGGCAAAGAGCTGGTCAGAAGGCAGGCTATTCGCTGGATGAGGGTAAGACCCTGGCCTGGCTGTCGTCTACATCTAGATCCACGTGATATATATTAAGATAACTGAGTTGTACTGTTCTCGCTTAATCTAGTAATTCATGAGAGATCTAAACAGATTGACATCCGGTATCATCAGACTAGATTGTGTGTAGCGAAGACTGCAGCATTTACATATCTCATGGAGGATTAGGATGCCTATGATTTTAACGAAGGCACTCACCGTGAGCAAATTCGAATACCACAAAAGTGTGATAGGGGTGGCAGATAATCCTTTATATTGTGCAGAGGGAGTGTTGAGATTGCAACAAGATGATGAGCTTAGTGGAAAGAAGCCTTCACTAAGTGGGTCTTGTTGTTTTTGCAATAAGTATATTTTGAGACATGTGTCACTCATGTTCTATGAGTCAGCAGATGATATTTAGATGTTTGTAAAGTCCTAAAATAGATGACTTTATTTTTAGATATATTGTGGAATCTATTTTAGATTGCCAAATAAAAATAGGTATGCTCTAATATTATTAGCTCTTAATAATATTTGGACTATAAACATTATCTTATTCTCTTGAGCACTTCAAGCAGTGTACAAGGTAATAGAAATTAAGTGGTTGAATACGCTATTCCTGAGGTTAAGTGAGGCTATTGTATGATGATTGCAAGAACTCATGTGATAGAGTTTGGTGGAGTTATTGGAAATAGTTGATGGAGTTGTGTTCATTTCTAATCCGAGTTAAATATGGGTTGTTTTCGGTCAGATCTAGGCCTCAACTGATTGATACACTAGTAGAGTGGTGAGAATTAATTATTAATTAATTCCTACTAATTAGTAACTCACAATCAACTAAAGGATACATCGCTAACTACAAGGCATGAATGGGAAGTAGTGGAGACCAGCTGAAGAGGTAGGTGAAAGAGCAGCAGAATAACAATGACTATATCATTAAGGATTTGAATAACGAGACTGGAGATGCCAGTTTCTCTGAGATTGGGTGAGCAAGTCAGACCACCCGAGTTCATTCAAATCCATTCTGAGCAAAGATTGCATACTAGAGGCAAGCATATTAGGGTAAGTAGATTGGAGCATGATTTGCTGACGGGGCTCGATTAGTGTAGCAATTGGAGATTATAATTATAGAGCTGTATGTTCTGTATAATTATTGTTTATATTGATCTCTATGACATATATAATATACAGATAGTTGGGGGTTTTCACTTAAGCTTTCCATAAATAACGTGTCTTTGTATGTGTGATTGTTTAGTGGTTTTTAATGTGCGTATGAAATTGTTTTTATTTCCGTAATTAAAGATAAATGGTAGAAGAGATTTTGTATTGTGCATGAAGTTAAAATATTGTGTGATCAAAGATAATCTGCAATAATATACTCGCTTATTCAAATTTCTAAGCATAACTAGTAAATCTATTATCCCTTATTTTTCTAATGATTCATTTAAGATTAACATTTGTATGTTGTCATGGTGATTTTATTTTTCATGTCAAATACCTTTTATAACTTTAGAGGTTTCATATTTGTCTTTTTTTAAAATAAATGAAACTCACTATATATTGAAAAGATGATTATGTAAGAGAATTTTAGGATTATAATTTTTTTTGGTCCAAGTTGACAATGTAAATACTCTATCAAAAGCCTTCCTCCCATTTTCAATACCTCCCCATGGGTTTTAAGATAGGTAGCTAAATTGAATGACATATAAAAAAAAAAATTACCTAAAAAAATCTGCCTATATATTATAGTGTTATAGTTTGAGTAATCTTTTCAATTTGGCATTAAATTATTTGTTAATAAAGTTGTTTTACTTTGCAGGGAGTACAATAATTTTGTAATCAAATAATAGGATAAAACATATTCACAATATAATTTATTTGAATGAATAGATGTGTGTAAAATATTTTAATAAGAAACTAGATTTGTAATTATAAAATATAAAACTATAACTTAAATTACTTGTGAAATTACTTTGTATTTTTTCTTATGTATATAGAGAAAGACTAAACCAAGTTTGGAGTTAAAGAAAAATAAACCATAATATGAATAATAATATCATTCTCCAAAAATGTCTCCATATTAAAATGATATCTACTTTCTTATACCAAGACTATTGTTTTTCATATACAATTTCTATTGCCATAAATACTTTATATGTAGATGAACTTGGAGTAAACTCCATTTCTAATAAATTTCTTTATCTTACATCTATGCTAGATAATTTGTAATTTACTGTGTTTAAAATATCTTATTTGAGTTACATGCTCATTTCATACTGCTTAGGAGGATTAATAATCATGAAAGAATTTTCACCCCAATTTCCTACTTAAATATCTATAATGTATCATATATATATATCCGTAATCGCATTATGTTATTATATAGGTTTTCACCCATAATTTATTTAATATCTATAAATAAAATTTTCAGTTGATAACTCTTATAATCTATCTCTTGAAACTGCACACTTTCTTCCATGGAAGCAAAATATGCCTTTCATTCCTTCACGATGGCTCCTTCCTCTACAACAACTTATTTCATTATGTTGGTTTACATATATGTTTTCACCTACTTCCTATTTAAAATATCTATAATAAAATTTTCAAGTTGATAAGTCTTATAATCAATATCTTTGAAACTTCCACAACCTCGCTTCCATGTAAGCAAAATTTTCCTTTCAAATTTTTAGAATGATTCCCTTCTCCGCAACAACTTATTTCTTCTAAACTAATTTTTCCTATGTTATTGCCTTATAGCATTTTTGCAACATATGAGATACTTAGTTGTATTTTTAACTATCCATTATCCAATCTATGAAACTCATATTTAATTAGATTGTTTGTAGCTATTCAAATGCCGATTAACAAATCAATTATTTACCTTGATTTTACTATCCAATCACACAAAGGTTCAACTATATTTCTATATAAAAGAAGATGAGAAATTTCCTCTGTTGGGGAATTTGATATAAATCATTGCTAGAAAATATTACTAAGGCGAAAATACTATATTGTGCTTGCACATCGTTAACGTGTACACATTTGAGAGTAATAAAGATGTTAACAATGTTTAACTTGTACATTGTTTCTTTTATTCTTTGAAATCACGTGCTTCTAGTGAAATGTTAAGCATAAGACCCGAGAAGAACAGCATGTTGTCCACGGAATTAGTGTAAAGGCCAAGATAATTGTTCACTATCAAACAACACAAAGATAGATCCTTATGCGACTTTCAATGAAAGTGTTCAATATCAAACAACTAAGTATAGTAGATAGACTTATTTCGTGACATTAATAAAATTATTATAATTTTTTATTATAATTAATTTTCATATAAATAATGCTATGGTAATATGTTTTGTATATTAATAAAATATTATTAAAAAAAAAATTAGATAAAAAAGAAAATCATCAATGGTTAAAATGATAAAACTACTAAAGTCAATTGATTGCTAGAACTCTAGTTACATTATTGGTGGGCTTAGACTATTTCTAAGGGGTTCAATCTAATTGTTAAAGCCAAACTCTGTCCAAAAGTCCATCTATTCTATCGTGAGCTTTACTCATTGTTGCCACTGTCGAGTATATTTTATGTGGGTTTGCTATGCTGTTACAGATATGATTTTCATCGGGGAGCATAATTTTAAAGGGTTTAATCTTCATCATTAAATTTTTTAGAGAAGAAGAAGAGTATAGGTGCACAAACGAGGGGTCTAGCAAGCCAACATATTTTAATAACTTGTTGAAATGCAATTCTTTGGTCGGGGAAATGATGTATTCTGTGTCTACTTGATTTTGGAAGTCCTGTGTTAGCTATTACAGAACAGTAGGGCTGTGGAATTACTCACTAATTTGGATTAGGGGGCAAATTGCCTAAAAATTCAGCAGTTTGTAACTACACCAAACTAGAATGATCGGATCCTACCATACAAGGAATCTAGAAAATAATTCATTTCATCAAAACGAAGTCCGCATGAGTTGAGCCTGCTGATCACCGTGTCAAACAATACACAATTTTCAAAAAAATGGTCAAAGGTAAAAATTTGGGTTTTCAAAGGCTCAATGAGGATGACAAGTGTTAGATTCTTACTTGCCTAAATTTAAGCAGCCAGAAATTATAGATTTGTTTAATTTTTGCTAATAAAAGAAGACACGTGAAGCCCACCAAGTGCCCCCCCTCTAAGGTCACTGGATTTGAATCGCGTAATTTGAATTGAATTTAATTTTTACAACAAATTTGAGCTATTTAGTGTAGAAACCTGCAAAGGTCGAGTCGAACCCGCGACTTCCCCACACAAGCCAAATGTTTTACCAACATAACATGGGCTTAAGTCTTAATAGACTTATGGCACGATTTATATATGTTTTAAAAAATATTTTAGTTGACCATGGCCCGTAACGAGGAGGAGAGTGGAGTTTTAATGAGCGTGGAGATTATGCTCAGTGGGGTTTATTAACCCATAATCTATATTAAATAACGCTAATATGTTTAAATCAACTTTTGTTAACTGTGCTAAATTTGTCTAAACTTCACTTATGTTTAATTAATCCTGAGATTAATTCGGTGGAGGTTTTGGCGGTTCCACGAATTTCAAAGCGACCTCCACATTTTTTGGACTTAACTAGAGTTTTTCCAATTTTGGAGAAGATTCCTAGGGAAAATTGAATGAAGCATAAATTTTTCTATTTTTGACCAAATTGAGCTCAATAAGAGTCATCATATATGATTTTTATGCTTTGAACATAATGGAACAGAGTCTGTAGTATTTGATACCTTCAAAGTGTTTTCTGCTACTTTGAAGATTAAAGAAGCCAATTGCCACCAAGAGAGAGGCTCTGCTGGCTAGATTTGGCTTGAGACCATTTTCAAAGATTGAATGGTCTATTTGAGGTTTCTTGGATCTTCCAATCAACAGAGTAGGTTTCTAATATTAGATAAATCACAGTGCATTTAATCAGACATTTGACCATTAATCCTAAGAGGGCCTAGCCAATTGAAGCAAGGTGTCCATGGAGATGTATTCGAGCGTGAACTCGTTATTAGCTATTGTGTAATGTGTTTTCTCAGAATTATTTATGTCTACTTTGATCGTATGCACAGCTTAAAGCTACTGATGGCTAAAACTACTACCCGGTTTTCCTAACTTTTAATCTCAATCTGTGTGTACAATTGCATTCAAAATTCATTTCCTAAACAATTCCACCAATTGGCAACTTACTCTCGCTTCAATTACTGTTATAGCAAATTAAACAAATAAATCCAAGAGCGTTAATATCTCAAATCTCTAATATTTGAGATAATAATTCTCCAAGTCCCCTTGGTGTTATGAGCATACTTTCCAATTATCCATAATCTCAACGTGAGGGCTTTTTCCTAAGGTTATAACCCCGAATGTTGCATATGCACAATGCTCCCTTATTAAACCCTAAAACAGTCCTATTCTAGGTTGTCACTCCATCGCACCTTCAATTTACTAAGGCCAAAGAATGACATATAAATAAAGGTAGAATTTCTACCCTCTGTATGTAGTCCACATAAATTAATAATGCGCTCCTTGGTATAATTCAACTCTCCATATAAAACCCAAATAAATTCATAATAACAATATTAAGTCCTCGGTCTTTTTAATAAAACTCTGTCTGAAAATAAGCACTCCATACTTCCTGTATATTTTTTAGAGGGGCACGCAATGCTATTTCATACCATTTCAATAAATATCCCACTTACTAGGTAATAGAGCACACTCACTTCCGGGATTTGACACTTGTGATATTACCCAAAATTATTTGACCTTTAAACAAACTCCACGAGCATGTTCAACCATAGCTTGAAACATTTCTACGACCGCTGGTTTTTCATGTCGCTTTAGTGGGCTCCGCACATAACTTGCTTCCAAATTTGATGTAGCTAACGGAGTATTCACAGTGGGTCGATCTCTGATGTTCTAATGAGTTTTCGCATTTTTTGGATTCGAGCGTTAATGCCTTCAAATCGGGCAATATTCTCTGTTTTGTGAAACCAACCAAGGTGACGTGGTTGGGATGTGTATTTGATCGGATTTTTTTTTCACAAGTTCAACCAGTTTAAAAGTGTGAATCATAATTTTACCTAAAACTGCCTTTATCTAAAATTAGCTCTAACAAAACTGCTATATGTTCAATGGCTAAAGGGTACTCTTCATTGCTTCGCTTTTCTTTGGGCAATAGAGTACAACAATGGTTTCACCTTTCATCTACTTCACAATTTTGCCATTAAACCTTTTATCTCAAACTTGATAGGGACCTACTGCCTTTCATCACTTTAGCTAATGTCTCCTAATCCAGCCTTCAATCAAATGGAGGTTTCTTGTATATCTACACCGAAACTTTATTTCAACGAATTCAAACAATACAATGCATCTCTCATGCCATGATTGTTTTATGAATCAAACCCTTGAATTCACCCTTGAAATAGAGTTTCTCACCCGTTCACATATAAATTCTCATTGAGCTTGAAGTCCTCCACAAAGAGGTTAATCAATAATAGAGGAAATTTGAGAAAGTGATCACTCCAGGTTGATTCACCGAAACTTGCAATCATTGCTTCAAGTTTTAACACAAAGCTTCAATATGACATGATTCATGACCATAGTATCACCATTAACTCACCCGCAGGCGTACTGTGAATACTATTAAACTTACCATGTACAAGACTACAACTAACTGCTCTACCAAGAATCATTACGCACCGGTCATACTCCTTGAATGCATCAACATATTGGCATAAGCTAACACAGGGTCTCATCACCCCTTTCTCAAGCGCTCTCATCATTTAATATACATATAGACTCAACCAAGTTACATCAGCACTGCTCATGGAGATTTAAGACATATTCACAATGTAAATTATTTTTGGCAAATACACAAGCCATACTCAACAATTCCTTCAATTACATAGTGAATTGGCCACAAATCTCTCAGTCGCCCAATTTTTTATCAAGTGGCCCTTCTGCAGTCCATTCTCGTAGGACCTCATCCCATGTTTCCTGCAGCTCTCCTTTATTATGCCTTTAGCTTATTTATTATACAAAGCTCCCGAATCACCACTCCTCTAACGCTCAAAAGCTCAACCTCTCAATTTTAATAACTTCCGATGTACGTAGATAGATTTGCCTTCCTAAGTCACGACCATCCGGAAGCTACATTTTTCCTCTATAATTAACTAAAAATAACTCAACTATGCATAATTACATGGGGAATAAAACATGAGAACCCCCTTTATATATATTTATGTACAAGCAGTTGTTTTGGAGTCAATGCCCTCATTGACCGCTGTTGGGGTTCCATGATCTCCCGATCATGTGCTTTCATCTTCGTCTTCCCGCATCCCGCATCTTGTTCTCAACGGGTCATCTCTGTTGCAACATTCTTCCTTTGTACTCCTCCAAGCTTCCATATCTTGGTATTCATCCTTTCTAATTGTTGTTTTCTTTCCGAGGCATCTTCTGTGATCGCTTTCTTATAATTTCCAATTTCGATCCAATGTGTCCTTTGACTGGCCGGACACCACTTCTTCCTGATTGCTGCAGTCTCGCCAGGTTCGTAGCCATTCTCACTTCTCCAGCTCTTAATGTCAGCCTCAGCTACCACCCAATCATCCATGCCCTCTTGCTTTTTGCAATAGTAAACTCTTCCCGATTGTCATCTATGACAATTTCTCCACTCTCTCGTCTTCTAATCCTAGACTGCATTTGAATTTCCACACTACCCTCATCTCTTCTATTTTTCTAGACTAAGCATCCCGTAGCCCTTCTTTTCACATCTACAGTCACAAAACAAACATCAAACTCACATAATATTTGTGTTTTCTCCTCCTCTCTTCCTCGGCAACACTTTAGTTTGTTGCTTCAACATTCTCTCCCGAAACACTCCAATCGATGTTGTTTCCTACCAATTCACCCCATTTTCCTCAATGTCTGAATAGTAAACATTCCAAATGCTAATTTATTTCAGTGTTTAGACTATTTGTCGAATGTCTGTAATTTCAATTCAAGATGTTCTTCTTCTTTCCGCTAACAATTTCCTTCCTTTTTCTTGCATTATTTCAAGCTCTTGGCAAGCTGTATTTCATCTTCACGTAGCAGAACATTTTCTGTATCCGTTGTAGCAGGCCCAAAATTTCAATATAGAGCAACCTTCTTATTATTTAGACAATCCAATTCTTCTCTCGCTACTAATAGCAACAAATTGTTGTACATGAGACACGATTGTATCATCTTCTTCAAATGTCGTCTATATTATCCCAAATGCTCTTCTTTTATCATCTTAAATAATAAGTTCATCATTGTGAGGCTTATACTCTCACCCTTCTCCTTCGCAAAATCCATCGCCCTTCAAAACAACTCCAAAGAGATTTTTTTTCTCATGTTGCCTACAACAAACCACTGGTTTCACTCACATCACATGATCAAGTGGTTCAATTGATGAATCAATCACCACTTTCTTTCAGAATTTGCCCTTCCCAAGACTGTAAAATCCTCCCCGGGCTTTATTCCTCTATACCTTCTCATGCCGCAATCCCTAATATTGAGATTGAGGTTCTCTTTGTATAGAATCCCGCATTCATCATACTTTCGTCAACTAATTCCTCCATTTTCAGGTTTAAAATCTTCCACAATTATTCTCCTCTTCAATTGATTTCCCAATGCTGTCAATCCATCATCAACAGATCTACATTCATCAACAATAGTCAAAATGAAAATCTATAAGGTTCAGAGCTCTTCTCCCTCTTTTGTCGTCTCTGTGAGGATGTCCCAATCTTCTTTGTTCTCATCACATCTGTGGATGCTGATTCACACTCTCTGGTGACTATCGGCTTAGTCTCTCCTTTGCATCATCCATTTCAAGTATGTCTCTGCCTGTCTATAAATAGCCCCTCTCTGTCTTCAATCATCTCAGTTCCACATCTAAAACTCCTTCAGATGGCCTCCTCAGCTCTCGGGAGAATTAATCATGCTACAATTCTGGCATCTCCTTCCGAGAAAATGACTGCTGGGAATATTATTATCCTCTACCGTCACTATCTCCAGCCTTCACTGAAGAATTTGATTTCTCATCTACAAAATCACCACTGGCCCATCACTAATGGAATCATTGTCAAAAGTAAATTATTATCAAATATTGTCAAAATTTACCCTTCCACGAATTCATTGAAACAATCTCCTCTCTATAAAATAAGGAATTAATGAATTCCTTCACAAGCACTAACACAATCCGATCTTTCATTAACACCCGCATTCACACACAACTTCTCAAGCTTTAACATAAGACCCCATGGTCTCATTTGATGATTTTATCATCAACATTCTTGCTGTTTTAAGTCTTCCATATGCCGGAGATTCTTCAATAGCCTTCAAATTTAGTCTGCCGTCCAACTTAAGTCGGCCAATATCATAAACTAACCTCCTCTGCTTCAATATGTTGGAAATAGACCTTATCCAATCCGTGCATGGACATCTTAGAACATTCTGTTGTTCCATTTTCTTCCTGCTGACAAATATCAATAGTTTGTCACCTTCACATGGCTTTCCCGTTAGAAAATAAAGGCCATGTCGGACAAGGCTCTTATACTCCCTTGGTCCCACTTGGAAGCTCCACTAAGTTCTTCTCCAAATACTCTATCATCCCGAGCATTTATTCCTTCTTTTGAGCATTCATCATTTACCTTCTTCCCTTGTGGCCTCTACCACTTTACCTTTTCTTCATGACCCAACTAATCTCTCTCTCAGTTTCTTCTATCATCCTATCTAGTTCATCAAGCTTCTATTTATCTCAACCATTTCTTTCCAATACTTCATCAAGAGTCCTTTCCTCATGCCATTTGCTTTGGCATCTTCCCTCACTCTTCTATAGTAATTCCCAGAATCCTCTCATCTCTGCTGCTTGGTCGTAGACATTCTCTTCCATGAGTTCTTCTACTCAAGCTATACTAGACTTTGCAATAGCAAGCTCTCTTGCTGCAACTTACCTCACCAATCCCTTCCTCTAGATTTGCTTTTGGCAAGTACTCGGTCCTCTATCTCGCCGTAACCTCTCCGAGCACTCTATTTTGCTCCTCTAGCCACCTCCAGTCTCTCTCAAGAATACCTTTGTTCTCTCGTCATCCAACCTCGCCTGGGAATCTTCCAAATTACACACTCTTCGCACTCAATCCCTTGCTAGACTCTTCTTATCACTCGCTCTCGCCGTAGCCGTGATCCGCTCTACCGAGATTCTTCCTCGTCTCACTGTCTATCACTCCTGAATCCGCAAACAATGACTTCCAACCGTAGTTCCCACAAGGCTCATAACCACCTCTCGCATCCTTTCAATGATCTTGCTTTTCTCACCCGCACCGCAACTCTATCTCGTCAGAATCAGTATCTTTTCTTCAATCCCTAGATTCTTCACTTCTAGAGACTCACCGTATACTCAATCAAATCATAATCTCATTAAACAGATTTAAAACCCAACTTTCTTTACTATTCAAGACATGTGCAACTAAAATGTTCTCAAAGAGCTAATCTAATCTCAAAAGCCCACACTACTTTGATGTAAAAACCTACAATCCCTTTTTCCTAACTTAATCTCAACTTAGTGTAAATTACTTAAAATTCATTTCCAAAATAATTCCAGCCCAATTGGTAACCCAATCTACTCTAATTACTACGCAAATTAAAAATAACTGAGAGTTAATAATATCTCACCCTAAGATTTGAGATATTAATTTTAGTCCTTTGTTATGAACTTACTTTCCACTATCCAAATCTCAACGTGAGGCTCAAGGTTATAAACCCCAAATGTTGAAAATAACAATGCTCCCTTATTAAACCTATACAGTCCATCTTATCTCCTGAGTTGTCACTCATCACACCTTCACCTTGCATTATACAAAGCACATTATTATAACAATGTGTAATTTCAACTTCTTGTATGTAGTCCACTACAATTCGATGCGCTCTCTGTATAATTCAATCCCGCCTATATAAAACTCTCGCACATCCATGCAATAATAATATTAGTTCTGCCCTTTAATACAACTCCTGGTCTATAACAAGCACTCTAATATATTACCCTCCTTTGTATATTTTGCAAAAAGGGCATGGAGCCACTACTTCAGACACCTTTAACCAATATCCCAAATTTACTTAGGGTAATAGAGCACACTACCTCCGACTTGACACTTGTGATATTAAATACTTATTCGAATCTTTTAAATAAACCCACGAGCACGTTCAACCATAGCTTGAAACATTTCTATGACCGTTTATTTTTCATGTCGTTTCACTGGGCCCACACATAAATTACTTCCAAATCTGACGGTTGATGGAGCATCGCGCCGAGTGGGTTGATCCGACGCTCCTCGTGAGCTTTCGCATTTTTTTTGGATTCGAGTGTTAACGCTCAAAAATCGCGCGATATTCGTTGTTTTGTGAAACCACCCTGAGGTGACGTGTCGAACAAGTATTTGATCGGATTTTTTTTCCACAAGTCTTCAAACCGGGCTTAAAAAGTGTGAAACTATCAGTTTCACCTTCCAAACCTCCTTTCCTTACTCCAGGTTCCGCTTGTAACAAAACTGCGTTATATGTTCAATGGACAGAGGTTACTCTTCGACAGGCTTTGCTTTTCTTTGGGCAACAAAGTACAACATTGGTTTCACCTTTCATCTACTATTCACACAGAGTTAGTTAAACCTCTGTGTTCTCAACTCGACAGGACTAGCGCTTCTTCACGACAGAGTTTAATGGCCCTCATTCCATCTTCAATCGAATGGAGGTTTCTTTGTATATCTACACTGAACCTTATTTCGCCCAATTCAAACAATACAACATGTACCCTCCGCGCGTCAAGATTGTTTTATGAATCAAACCCTTGGCATTCATCCTCGAAACAGAGTTTCTCACATGTTCGCATATAAATTCTCATTGAGCTCGAAGTCCACCACACAGAGGTTAATCAATTATAGAGGAAATTTGAGAAAGCGATCACTCTGAGATCAATTCACCGAAACTTGCAATCATTGCTTCAAGTTTTAACATAGAGCTTCAATATGCACACGATTCGCGACCATAGTATCACCATTAACCCACCAAGGGCATACAGGAATACTATTAAACTTAGTCATGTACAGGACTACAATCTCAATCTCTTCTACCGAGAATCCTATTGCGCGTTGGTCATACTCCTTGAATGCATCAACACATTAAGGTTGGTTTTCAACACAGGGTCTCATCACCCCTTCTAAGGCGCTCTCATCATTTAGTATACATATAGACTCAACCAAGTTACAGAGTCTTGCGCATACCAAATTCACGGAGATTTAAGAAATATTCACACAGAAATTAATTCGGCAAATACACAGTCATACTGAAACAATTCCTTCAATTACATAGTGAATTTACTTGCAACTTCTAGTCGGCCCGATTTTCGATCAATTGGCCCTTCTGCAACCTATTCCGCAGAACTCTCCTCCTATGCAGCTCTCTATGTAGTCTCCCTATTATTCCTGTTAGGCTTATTGTTATACAAAAGCTCCTAAATCGACTCACTCCTCTAACGCTAAAAAACTCTTCAAATCTCTGACTCTTAGACTAACCCTCTGATAGACAGAGACGGAATGTCTCTTCCTATGCCCACTAATCATCTGAGAAGTTACATTTTTCCTCTCTAATGAACTAAAAATAACTCAACTATGAATAATTACATGGGGAATAAAACATGAGACCCCCCTTTATATTTATTTATGTACAAAGGTTGTTTTGAGCCTAATGCCCCTACATCACTAATTATCTCATAAATTTCTCATCAAAGACACTTAAAATTTGACACATAAACCCATTCACAATTGGCTAAATTGAGACGATCCTAAACACATTTTTATTTAACTGATGAGGGAGATAGCACAAGAAAACTAATTTTCCCATATTCAGATCAAGTTGGTATTAGAGCAACAGTTTAGCTCATTTTAGCCAGGTTTAGCTAGAATAATTAGCCATTGGTTTTTGAATTTGTGCAAGGAGTATTTAACTGTGTGCAAGTTTATGTGTGTGAAGGAGAAGGTCAATATTGAGAGCTCAGTTATCAAATCACAACAAAGAATCTTTTATGCATTACATGTGTTTGGAAACTTCATCAAGAATGGTTTCTAATTCATCTTCCTTAGCAAAAATCTTTGATAAATAGATGTTGCAGAATCTCTACATCATGAATGATATGGTGCAAGAGATGTATGAAGATAAGAGGGAGATTATTATGCTTCAAGAGCATTTGATTTCCATGACAGAGGAGAAGCAAGAAATATTGAAAATATGCATGAGATGGAGACTTAGCTCCATATTGCAAATGAAAAACTAGCAAGGATGCATGCGATGGAGAATCAACTCTATGATGCCAAGGAAACCTTATCCAAGCATGTGCTTGAAAAAGAGGTATCCTATTCAATTTTATCTTCAATTTCCTCTCAAAATGAATGTGTATATGCTTTTTAAAGACACACTAGAGGAATGGGGTCCAAATTATTGATGAAAATGGGCTATGAAGGTAAAGGATTAGGTAAACATGCACAAGGCATAGTTGAGCCAATTTTTATTGAGGAAAGGCCTAAGTATTGGGTCCTGGTTATGGAAAACATGATGGAGAATGCTCCAAAGTCAAGAAGGCACATGAAGGTGTTCCAAGAAGGACTTTGATTTCATGTGCATTACCTCAAGCTTGTGAAGATTGTGTTCATGAAGAATGCAGAATTTTTACACCCACTTTTCAAGAAGGTGTTCATAAGCATGTAGCTAATGAGAATGGAAAACAAGAGGATGTTGAAAGATCTAAAGTCATTGATGCCATTGTTACTGTTCCGAAGAGAGCCACTACCTCATCAAATTCACCTCCTCAAGAAGGTGAAAAAGGTGAGTGTACAATGTATAAATCTGCCTATAATCAAGTTTCTTTTGATTATGATAAACATGGTAAATCTTCACATAAGCTCTGGAGAAAATTTGCATGTTCCTTTTTTGGTTTCAATAACCATAATGTTTCGAGGTATTGGAACAAGATATGCATGCACACAAAACTTTCTAAACAAAGGAGGCAAAAATCCAAAGGTCCATTGGACAAGGAAAACCATGTTGAAAAGAATATGCAATTATTTTTCATTCCTTGCCATAAGCAAGGTCATCTTGTAGACAAGTGTTGGACTTTGTATCCAGCAAGTCATCCATGACATTTGAAGAAGGTGGAGAGAGATCTTGAAAATAATGGAAAGGATGATTCCATAATCAATGTGGGTCAGGATGATTCGCATGATGATGTGTAGCTACAAGAAGCTCCATTTAAATGGTTTGGAAAGAGATGTTTAAATTTCTTATCCAATTAAGGCCTTGCATGTACTTTGATGTTTGATGAATTTCTTTGCCAATTGAATGCATGTTGCATGTTTACGCTACGAAGTTGTTGGAAAAGTGTAGTATGTTGACCCACTTTGTTGTAGCCATATTTATGATTTCAGCCCTTTAAGTACTTGTACATGTAAATGGGATTCTTGTAATTGTAACTATACTTTTGAGAGAGTTGAGAGTTGTCATACATGATTTTGTTTTACTTGAGAGTCAGTTGTATGAAGAGGCATGTTTTGTCGACTTGTGTTTGGTCGATGGTTTCTACACCAAGATGTAAGAGTACATGGTGATGTTCACATGATGTGAAATTTGTTGCTTTGAAGGAGCAAAATGATATGTCGTCAAGTTATGTTTCTTGCATGATGTGTTTTTCAGATTGATGGTTGTGTTTGAGACAAGATGCCACAGGATTTTGGAAAGGTCCAGTCTTGGGCGAGAGGCTCATGATTAGACTTCATTATAAAATCATGGCATGAATAGCGTGTCAAAATGGAGGATGATGGAAATAGGGACAATATAACAAAAATTTTGTAGCCAAAACAACAACCATTTTAGACAATTTTACGTGTTGACGCTAAGAAGAAAAAGAGATGGTGAATGCATTCTTCCATATGTATAATTTGGAACTGTGGAGGTAAAAGAATGGTCATTTATTTTCTTGTTATTACTAATGTTGGAACTCATTGATGTAGTTCACTCATATGGGCTTAACTTGGAAAAGTGGTTTCCAATGAGAAGCTTGCATCGAATGCATGTTTGTAAAATGGAGGAACATGATTCTCAGTGGGAAGGCCATTAGTTAGTTTTCCAAGAACCGAGGGATCACTTTGGTACAAAAAAGTGTTTTATCAGTCAGCAAGCATCCAACACGTGCTAGATTGGGCCAGCAACGAAAGGAGGACATTGGTTGAAGAGCCAAGCCATTTGTAAGGAAAGGCATGTCAGTGAACCCAAGTGCTTGTCATCGTGAGTTTTCTGAGTAGAATCAAGATGATAAAACTTGGGAAAAAGAAGAATATTAAACTCTCATGAGATAACGAACTTTTTTGGGTCCAAAAGCTTGTCAGTGGGAAGGAGTGATCAAAATCTGGATTAGGGGAAAAGATTTGCCAAAAATTCAAATTTCTCATAATTGCACCAAACTAAAATGACCAGATCCAGCCCATTGTCAGAAATCCAATGCAATTTGTTTCACTCAAAACAGAGTCCGTATGAGGAAGTTAGAGCCCGCTGATCATAGTGTTAAACATGTGAATTTTCAAAAAAAGGTCAAAGGTAAAAATTTGGGTTTTCAAAATCCCAATGATAGTATAACAAGTGTCAAATTCTCATTGGCCTGAATTATGGGCACATGGGAAATTTTAGATTGGTTTAATTTTTAAGCCAATGGGAAGAGAACACGTGGCAAGCTCGGAGGCTACCACATGCCCCCCTCCAAGGCTGAATTTGAATTGGCGGAATTTGAATTTATTTTTTGGTGGGAAATTTTAATTTAATTTTTGGTGGCAAATTTCAAATTTATTTGAGTGGAAATTTTTTTGGGTGGAGGTTCGAGTCGAACTCGCGACCTCCCCCACACAAGCCAAACGTTTTACCAACATACCATGGGCGTAAATCTAAATAAAACTATGGTGCGATTTACATATATGTTTCCAAAAATATTTCAGTGGAGTTTAAAGGGGCCAGACCCAAAGGGCTAGCCCATGGTTTCCACAGGACTGTGGCCCAGAACTAGGAGTGGATCGGAGTTTTAGTGAGTGTGGAGATTAAGTTAAGTGGGGTTTATTAACCTATAATCCCTATTAAATGGCTCTAATCTAATTTTTAAATCGGTTTTTGTTAGCTGTGATTAATGTGCATAAAGTACACTTATGTTTAATTAATCCTAAGATTAATTCAGTGGAGGTTTTGATGGTTTCAGAAATTTTGGCGCCACCTCCACATTTGTTGGACTTAACTGGAGTTTTTCCAGTTTTGGAAGAGATTCGTAGGGAAAATTGAATGAAGCATAACTTTTGCAATTTTCGAACAAGTTGAGCTCAAAAATAGTAATTCTTAGATGATTTTGATGCTCTGAACACAATGGAGTAGGTTGGAGAGGCTTTGGAGAACTTATGAAAGTGTTTTTTCCATTTTGAAGATTAAATAAGCCCAGGGCTACCAGGTGACGAGATTATGCCTAGATTAGCTCGAGACCATTTTCAGAGATTGAATAGTCTATTTTGAGGTTTTTGGGTATTCTAAATCCAATGGAGCAGGTTGCGAAGCCATTGGATCGCTTCAGGTGAATGTAATCATACATTTGACCATTAATCGCAAGAGGGCCTAGCCATTTTAAGTAGGTCCATGGAGATGTAGCCCTGAAGGGGTGAACCCCGTTATCAGCTATTGTGTAATGTGTATTTTGTGTGTTATTTCTCTGCATTTTATTTATTGCACATGAGTTTTAAAATATAATTAACTCATAAATTTCTCATCAAATACACTTAAAACTTGAAACATAAACCCCTTCACAATTGGCTAACGTGAGATGACCCTAAAAACATTTTTATTTAAGCGATGATGAAACTAGCACAACAAAAATAGTTAACCCATATTCAGATCATTACTTCTCTAGTCTAGAATCAAAAGATAGTAGAACATATCATGTAGTAGTGTGCAAATGGAGAGTTTCTCAAATTGATGCAAGCCCTAACCCTGAACAATTGAAGCAAGCCCTAACTCTGACAGCAAGCCCTAGGCGCTAACTCAAAGTATGTCATTGAGTGGAAGAACTTAACCACTAAAGATTCGACATGGGAGGATGAGAATTTTATACAGAAGCATCCAAAACTACTCAAGCGTAGAGGATGAAATTTTTTTTAAGGAGAGGGGAATGATAGTTCCCTATAATAATGGTGTATCCGCTTATTTTTATTGTTATTGTAGCTCCCTTATTGTTATTTTTGTGCCCATGTAGTCCCCATATTGTTATTATTGTGCCCCATAGAAGCCCACTATTGTTATTGTTGTGCCCTTACATTGTTATTGTTATGTCGGCTAGGATTATATTGTGACCCCTTGGACTCCTATATATACAAATGAGGTTTTGTCATTTATATCATCCAAGAATTGTTCATTTATGTAATGTAAAGGAGGTTTACCCCTTGAAGAAGCTGATTTCTAAGTCATTGATGTATATTTTGTTCTATTTTATGAATTGGTTTGATAACAAGTTGGAATCATACCCACAAGTTAGGATTCTTGGGAATACCGCTCCCCATTTGGCCAATGGGCTGAGAGAGTGCTTGGAGGAGTAAAATCCAAGGTGATTATGATGTAGGTGTTCTACCACATGACTCTTGAGGGTCATTTTTGGGAAGATCAGTGGAAAATAGGATGGGTTGAGATGTTCTCCCTTATGGAATGAATCCTATTGCTCGACATAGGGTGGAATATTTTTTTTGCCCTATTAGAAGACTTGGGGTGAGAGTGTCCAATAATACCTTCCCCACAATCATAGACATGAGGTGAGAGTGTCCTGAAGGACCTTCCTCATTTTAATTTTTGGTAGATACTGAGCTCCCTGATATGTTTGTAGGTTGAGAAGGGATCCCTTATGATAAGCTCTCTTATGTTTCCAGGGTGGTAGCATTGGGCTCCCTGCTGGCAGTGTTTTCGGGTGGTAGCAGTGGCTCCCCGATGGATAGAGGGTGGTAGCCTAAGATCCCCTTTGATGTAAAATTATTCTTCTTTTAGATTCGAGAATGATCAACATATGAGCAGGGAAAATCAAAAGATAAGAAGAAATAAGCAAAGACTAATTCCAACTATGGGTTGTGATTCCACTTTTCTAGAGGACCAATTTTGACTACTAAAGTGCTCAATTTGGACAAGGGAAAGTGTAATTTTGAATTAAAGCCCACATCTGCACAAAAATATAGGTTGACCCAAAAGAGAAATTGGACACTCATGGATGGCTATAAATATAAGTCAAGTGACCCTTATTTGGAAATCATCATTATGATAATTTTTCTTCTTTCTTTGGATTGGCTCGCATAGGTCTAAGATGATTCATGGAATTTCGCTCCCACAGGTCTGAGATTTCAGGGTTTGAATCTTGCACATGTACTATGGTTTCGGTTTCTTGCTGTAGGCTTGTCATAGAAAATTTTTGACTACAAACGCATGCCGGCTAGCTCATCCATGTAACTAAAGCCTTTCAGCAGCACGCACATCACATCATCCATGCAATTGGGACCTAGGGTTTGGTTTTATCAAATTACCACAAAGTTTGACAATTGACCATAGAATTTTGAATCAAAGTCTTGATTATTAGCACTATTGGTGTTCATTTTTGTGTAGTTTGGGAGTACTCCACGCCTTAATGTTCGAGGGTTGGAGGTCAAAGAGACACAAGTAGGCTTGTGGGCTTAGAACCCAAGCATGTGGTTTTTCACCCATCGATTTTTGGGCCAAAATGTGACACATTTAGACATGTGATGGATTAGGATGATATCTCTAGGCGAGACAACTCTAACGCAATGAAATTCATTCGATTCCAAGTTATAATTGAAGAGAAATAAATTTATGAATTTGACAAGTAATTATTGGTTTTTAAGTCATGTAAGATTGAAGCAAATTTTTTCCAATAGATGTGTCTTTTCACTAATTTGTGGAGCTCCTCTATAAATATAGGGTGATTTGTTGTGTTTAGATCATCCATTTGTGAAACATCCTTTCTAGAGTAAGAATCGATGGAGATCTGGATATCTCTAGCCCTAACTATAGCAAAGCAGAAGACATGACAGTGAAGTTGGAGGTTTGTTTTAGGATTGAAATAGACAACCAAAGTGCTGCCATGGAGGTCAAAGATGCTAGCTGTTAGGTCAAGTTCTTGGAGGGAAAAATGCTAATGATCCAAGTTTGCTTGGGAACTTTCTTGAGGTTTGTATGTTATAGGTGTGTTGTTGTGCTAGGCCACAGACCATAGCACCATATTTGGGCTATGTAGGAGGTGTTCAAGGGTTGAAACCTATCCCAAGTTGTAGCATGGCTAAGGAGAGGCTCCTGAAGGTTGTGTCGCAACCCTTAAGGGGATTTTTTGGTGATTGTTGCTTGTATTTAGGGCTGCAGCAAGTGCCCTAACCAATATTGTCACAAATAGTGAAGTCAAAACATATGTGCAACAGTGTTTTGGAGGGATGTTGGGTCAAAGAGTTTGACCATTGATTGGATCAGTTGATGGGAAGTTGTAGGAAGCCTTAGGATTTTATTAGAGGAGACTAACGTGGAATGTTGGGAAGCCTACCAAGAAACCAAGGTGATAGAAGGAACATCAGATGAGAGGAAATAGGACAACATCAAGGAGAGTTTCATATTTTCCCTTTATGACAGTTGGATAGATATCCTAGGTAAGGAAATTTTGTTGTGCCCATATTTGTGCAATAGCTCCTCTATTGTAGAAGCAAAGGGAAGATTGGAGGAGTCTATGGGAAGCCGTGTGTAAGGGTCTCCTAGGTGTGGGGATTCCCTAACTAGGTGCATGTTCTATAACTTGGACATGGTATCTCATGTGTTGTTGGAGGGCAGCGTGAGAGAGGACCAAGTGTGGATGAGATTAAGCACTTATGTTCTACTGGAGGAAAATGTGATAGTGTCAAAGTTGGGTTCTAGTATGCAACACCTTGATGGACAAAGGTGGTTGCAAGAGGAGTAGTTAATGATCACAAGGGTATGATCAGCCAGGAGCAGGATTGTAGAGCCTGAGACTTGTGTGTGGAGAAGGAATTCTACAACAGATGATGGGCAATCCTCCTATCTCGTGTTCATTGTGGGGGATGTACATGTTGCAGTGATAGGTGGAAGCCCTTTGTGCCCTATTTTTGTCTTCATCAGAGCAACATAAGAAGACCATAGTGGGCTAAAGTACATGAGTAGTTGAGGAGCAACAATGGGCATATTGAGAGTTGTTCACAAGTGGAGCTATGAAAAAATCGACATGAGTCTCGATGTATCTTAGCCTTGATGGATTGAGGCAAAACTTGAGAGTAGATTTACAGTCAAGATTTGGTGTACAAAAGGACTTGGAGCATCGATAGAGGTAGATCGAGAGCCGAAGGATCGGTCAAGTATAGGGTATGACCAAGAGGGGCTGAGAGTTTTCACTACAACCAGATGGTCAGAGCATCATGTTTGTATCTTGTACTAGTGGATGTATGAGGGATAATATCCCTTGTATGGGAGCCATAGGATATTGTATTATATCTTGTTAATATAACGAAGTTGGGTTGAAAAATTAAAATTTTTTCTGTATTTTTGTTCTTATGTGATTTACTATTGTTTATATTGTGTCATGCAAAGTAGTTCTATTGAGATTCTTGGTTTGGTAGCATCTTTGATTTTAAGACTCTAACCTAGACCCAAGGTCGTAGCACTACAAGGAAAAGACCCTCTAGTGGAGGTTATAAAGGAGGTTTTTAGTGTTATAAAATTGGCCAAAATTGTCAAAAAAACATTTTCTACAACATCCGTTTTCGATAACAGAGGTTTTGGCAGAGCTTCTAACAGAATTTCAACACACCTAAAAAAAACTAGGTGGTTGGAGATTGTTATGGATTTTTTTCTCCTCAGTGCATTCATTAGGTGTCAACACACTGGTTCATTGTACCATGAACACACTAGTACTGTAAACCTACCAAGCACTGGGACGGTAAACAAATTTTGGGCAACCTGGGGCGTTAAGCAACAACTCGGTGCATGTTAACCAACTAGTTGCACCAGGTCGATGGAAGGTGCATGCACTAGATCATTAAGGTGTAAAACTGCACCGGGCCCTGTAGGTGATATAACGGATCGGGCCGTTAAGTTATAAAAAACACACTGTCTCGTTAAAGGAAAACTGCACTGATGCATGCAATGCCTATCAGACCACTGAGGTTTTAGTTGTCGATAAAGCGCATCGGGCATTCTAATTTATATTGGTATTTTTACGGTTCCCATAGGTCGTAGAAATGCACCGGTGCGCAGTATCATACAAGCACACTAGTTTGAAGTGACTAACATGCACCGGTGTTCGTGTTTTATTTTTAAGAGACATCGACCTGTGTCAGTGCAATTATTGTGTTTTTTTTAATTCATTCTTCATCAAAAGTCGACACATATCTTATAACAATATTCATATAAATTAATTTTTTATTAGTGCATTTGAATGTGATGCTTGGATTAATTTGTTACATCATATCATCAGATTTTGCATCTCTTCATTATAATATTTAATCATCCATATATTTAATTAGTGGTGTAACATTTCACAGAGACAATGGAGAACAAAATAGAATAAATTAAAATGTATATATATATATATATATATATATATATGAATAAGACACTCTTTGTCATACAAAATGGGATAGTTATTGATATCCCTCTATCTTTCAATTGGGACACTGTGTCCATTACATTAAACAAAATGTCTGATTTCACAGACAAATATTTCAAAAAATACAACATGTTTCTTTGATCTCCAAACATACTGATCATCATTCTTCGCTGGAACTGCTGTCACTGCTCGAGCTACTTCCAAGACTTGGGTTATTTTGAGGAATGTTTTGTTCACTGTGTTGATTGTTTTCTTCTTCTTCAAGTTCCATCTACAAACATAAAAATAAATTGTAATGAGTGTATATACATTGGTGAGAATAATGAAAATTGTAATACTAAATAATATACATCAATGTAAATCGAAAAGAAATGTACCATAGCAAGAATTGACTCATGAACTATACACATTCTTCCAAAACCAAATTTCATGTCATCTTTCAACAATTCATTTTTTGGCACAATTCCATACTTTGTTTCCTGCAAGTTTTATACCCCATAACAAATCATATATTTAATATAAAATATTTTTTTGTTTTATTAATTATAGACGGAGCTAAGTAAAACAAGATAGACACTTACAAATTCCACAATTAATTTCTGATATGCCAACATATACTGACAGCCAATATTTAACGCAATGTCAATCAATTCGTTTGATGGTTCTACTTTGTATGTTAGCACCTGTTTGAAGACATTCAATGATGATTGTTTGAAAAAAACTTAAAATATACAAAAAAGAAATCTATTTTAGCTGTTATAAGGAATTAACAATTACTCACAAACACAGATATAAACCCTTTTCTTCCTTGTCATCCTTTTTCATGTGCTGAATGGGTTCCATTTTCTTTTATTTTCTGCAAGAAAATACTTGAAAATTAATTTTTAATGCTAAATTGTTTATTTATTGTACCTAATTGAAAAATTCAATGATTACATATTACATTTGAAGCACGTTGTTTTTGAGATGGATCCTCGTGTGATGCAATTATGTCCATTTCTTTGACCATCTCCTTGTACACCTTATTGGACATTCCTACTACTATATTTCTGATGTCACCTCGTTCATCCTTTGAGATTTTAATAATCTTCCTGAAAATGTAACATGACAATAAATGATTTAATTTTTATATTGATATATGAAAAGTAATTTAATAGAATTGATATTTATAAATGATTTTTTTCTAGTAATATATACATATAATTCTTGAAAAACATTTAAAGGAATATTACTCTTTCATTCCTTCTTTTTTATTGTTGTATGTTTTTGCTATTAAAAGTATGACATGTCTCATTGACCAATTATCTAGAAACTCATCTTGTAGTTTAAATAAAATTTGGTTCTTGGAATCATTGGATTGATTTTTTTATTGAAAGTGGAAAGAACGTCTATACATTCGTTCCACTAGATCCCTCAAAGCAGGGAAAAATTTAAGGATGGAAGTTTATCTTAAAGTTTAGAAACCTTAGCGAATCTTACGTGTTTCCAATATGTAAATTGTAAAAAAATTTATGATACTTTTCTATAAAAAATAGGTTTCTAATTATTTTATAATAGTATGTATAAAATTTTGGTGAATTATAGGGTAAAGTAATTTTATACTATAAAATTTGGGCGAATCAATTTTTTAAAAAATGGAAATTGGAGAATCTTTCTTTTGGAAAAAACATGGAAAATTAGCCCACCTACGAATATTAGCCCCTAAAATTTCCCCTGCCTCTAAGTTTTGTAAAATATTCCCCCCCTTTCATTAACCTCCAACACCACTCCAGATGAGCTAAAAAACAATTCATTTTCATTTTCATATTCTATTTTTTTTCTTTTCTTAGAAAAGCATTCATTTTCTTCGTTGTTGGTCCCTGTAGAAAATTAAACATATGTGAATTAATAGGTTGTTTGAAACATGTTATCTAATATTTTTAAGTATATTATTACAAAAAAAAAAAAAAACTCATATTGGATTGATAGTATTTTTTCATTCACCTGATTCATCCTTCTGCAATTTTTCCATCAATATTTTACACTGTTCTGGTCTTAGATCATAAATAATCTTATCCAGCTTCATCATTTTCTGGCTCTGCATGATACAAAGTAAACAATACATATTAGTTAAACTTACATATAGTTAAAAAATAGTAATTTTTGTAAATAATCTACAAAGAACTTTCCTTTTTTCTTTTCTCGATGTGTTATCGGTATTTTTGCTACTTAATATCTTGTCAGCCATTTCTTTATAAATTTGAAACCTGTACCATACCATTCATTAATATATTTTATAAGTAAATCACAAAATTTCCAGGTAAAAAAATAAAATAAAAAAGTAAACAAAAACGGTGCACCTTTCAAATAGTACGCATTGAAGGCGGTGCAACATATTCTTATAATTGCACCGCCAAAACAGTAGAAACACCATATGGTGATCTCTGTCAACAAGGAGACCCAGTGCCTTATATGTTAACCAGTGCACGGATTAACACAAAAATAATAATAAAAAACCTCTAGTTTTAGTTTTTGTGGCATAAAATGTCGTGGAGGAGGCGGTGCGACATGTTCTTATAAACACATTGACAAAACAGTAGAAACACCGTACAGTGCTCTCTGTCAACAAGGAGACTTGGTGCATTATATGTTAATCGGTGCATCGATTAACACAGACATAAATTAATAAAAAAATATTTTTATCAAACAATACGTGTCCAATGCGCTATAATAAAATAGCACACTGGTGCACTATTTTACAAAGGACTCACCGACTGAAAAAATTTGGTTTTTAAAAAATCATGCAAGGGCCGACATGGATTGGGATTCGTCTCTGCAAGTTGTCCCACGAGTTAGATGTCATACGCCTATATATATCAATACAAACCCTATAAATATAAAATGAAAAGCCCTAATTGTGAAGTCACAGAAACAATAAAAAGCAAGGGTTTAACATAAGAATGGATTTTTGTTTTCCCTCAAAATACATAGTAAAATTTAAAATTTTTAGTATGAATGTATTAAATCCAATAGAAACTGTAAAAAGACCAATTATTATAGTAAAATTTAACATTTTTACTATACTACAGGGTTTTTGTGCGAATCTCCAGATGTTTCAAATTTTGATTCTCTAAATAGTGTTGTTGTTCGAAAGTATTTTGTTGCTCCACAGTACTCTCATGCTCTCTTGCTCCAGGTATGTCTCTTGTGCAAATCCCTCCCTGAAAACTTTTGCAAAAATAATGAAATAATGAATAGCTTTTAATATTTAAAGAAATTTTTATGAAATTAGATTTCCGAAATTAATTTTCCACCCATTTTTCAATGGACCATTTTTTTTTTCAGTTCAAAAAAATAAAGTTGCGATTTTTTTTATTTGCGGATATTTAGTTTGTTTTTTAACTAACCACACCGGTGCATCAATTAATAACATAGCACAAGTGTGTCGTAACTAAAATGCACTGGTGCGGTTAACTGTACATTAACACCAATAACAATTAGTCCATTTTTAAGGTACTGAAATTACTTTTAGGTATGTACACGAAAATTTATTGTTGATTTTGCTCAAATGCGGGGAGAAAATCTCATAATTATATCGAATGGACAATTCTTCAAAATCCAGTTCATTCCATAATATTTCTCAAATTCCACTGTGGAGTTCTCCCTATCCATCTCCAGACATAATATTTAATTCAAATTTAATTCATATTTTCAGTATCTTATTGAATTTAATTTTTTTATCCATGTCAATAAGCTTAATAAAATTAATGTATACAAATTTGCAGGTTCATGCAGATTCAGAATCAAGTTCAGATACAAAAAATATTCAAATAACTCCAAAATTTCAGAACCTCTTATCAAGAGCAACATACCACAAGGCGCATTTGGTAGATGAAAATGGACAACCGCTTCACCCTGCTAATTATAACTTTGCATCTTCTAGCTACTATCATGGGAAAATGATGGTAATAATAATTGTTTGGTATATTAATGTAATTATTTCGGTGTCAAACCAATTACTCATGTATTGTCGACGTGCTTACTTATTGATATCATTTATTTTTTACTAAGCATGTTTAAGTATATTTTTTGAAATTATTAGGATTCTAGTGATGATGAACGATCTATCTACCATATTCCTTTTCACCCCACGAAAATTTCAAATCAAGAGAAGGCTGAATTAAGAGAAAAAATCGAAGAGGAAATATACCAAGAATGGTTGAACCAACCACCCGTTCAATTCCCACTACGTCCAGATTCACCAATTAGGAATGACTACAACAATAGTAGTTCTTCACAAGGTGGCAATGGAGGCAATCAAATAGAGGTTGGTATGGATGATTACTTAAGGGATACGACTGCCATGGAGACAATGTTTTTAGATGAATTCCAGGACGCTGATCAACTAGGGGATGATGCTCATATTGCTGATACCTTTTTCGAAAGCCTTAAATTTTCTTCCACCACCCCTCTCTTTGGACATAGCGGTCAGTGAAATTCTACCCAGTTAGGGACAATGATGTTACTGTACAACTTTAAAGAAAATTTTGGTTTTCCGAATACATGTTTCTCAGAAATTTTGAGGTAATTCACCATCAAGTCCTCCTTATTATTTTGAGAAATATAATCACATAATAAAAATTACAAATGGTCAATTTTATTAATGTTAATAATTATATCGGAATTAATGTACATTTAATATTGTCTATGAAAAACTACATGATATTAAAAGATAAGGCTCTTTTGAGTGATAATGTCTTTCCCGGTAGCTGCGAAGAGGCAAAGAAATTGTTGAAAATGTTTGGTGTTGAATACATATCATATCATGCATGTCCAAATGATTGTATTCTATATAGAGGAGAATATGCAGACAAAGAGATATGTCTGAAATGTGGGCATGATAGGTATGATAAATCAAAAAAGAAGGGTAAATCACGTAGTACTCCTTCTAATATATTTAGGCACATTCTTATAATCCCAAGGATTCAAAGGCTATTTCATTGCAAAGAATTAGCTATATTGTAGGGATGGCATGTCTCACAAAGAAGTGATTTAGGAGTTATGTGAATCCCAGCAGATTCAATAGCCATGAAGCATATAGAGGATACATGGCCCAAAGCATTCAAGGATGAAGTATGAAGTCTACGACTGACCATATCCATGGATGGAATCAACCCATATTCCCTCTAGAACACCAACTACTATGTTTGGCTTGTAGTAGTGATCAATAACAATATCCCCCCATGGTTGTCTGTGAAGAATGAACATCTTATGTTGGCTCTCATAGTCTCTGGTAGAAGACAAGTGAAGAATATGGATGTATACTTACAACTACTAGTAGATGAATTAAAGGAATTATGGGATGGGATAAATGTATATGATGCATCAAGACCCATCCCGGCAAAGAGGAGTTTTACATTGTATGGAATATGTGCTTACATGACACATAATTTTCCAGGCTTAGGATTTTTCTCTGGTAAATTAAATGTTTATTGATTTGTTTATATACGTAACAATATTCTTTCGCATGTTAGTTATTTAATTCAGTGTAATTGTTTTGATCTTCATGATATTATTTAACGTGCCATACATATATGTATATTGTATACAATAATTTCAGAGGCCTTGTAACAAAAGGGTATTTTGGATGTAAATTTTGTGGACCTTATTTTAAAGCAAGATGGTCCAACAACCTACGAAAGCCAGTGTATGACTGCTCCAGGGTATTCCTCCCAGAAGAACACCCTTACAGAAGAGCAACATCTTTTTTCAATGGTAAACGAGAGAGAACCCAAAGGCCTCTAATAATGACACCAGATGAATTCTTAGAGCATATAAGAGAGAGAAGGAGAAGGAGTTCATAGAAATGTTCGATTCAAATGGGGAGCCTATGTTCGATGATCCAAAATTCTTCGACACCTATGTTGATAAATTTCCCATTGGGATGAAAAGGAAATCTATCTTTTACAATACATTACAACCATTTGCATGGGTCTCACATATGATATATTATCACGAAGGCCTTTGAGAATGTTCAGAAGCTTGGAAAGTTAACAAAACTCCATGTATTGACTTATTTTTATGTCATATGGGTTTGAATCGACCATACATTTGATGATTCTTAATGTTTCCTAGACAATCAATGGTGATTATTGTTTTATGGTTTTAATTGTTTCCATATACTATCACCTCCATCAACATATGAACTAATTTTCTCACATTTATTTGGATAGCAGTCCATTTCATTTCACTACAAGGAAAATAACTTCTAGTATAGGTTATATAAGAGGTTTTTAGCTTTATAAAATTGACAAAATTTTTCAAAAAACATCCGCTAAAACATTTGTTTGCGATAACGTATGTTTTAGTGGAGATTTTAATGGAACTTCATCACAACTAAAAAAATTTGGGCAAGAAAAGTTTTTAGGAGATGCTTTTTTTTCCAGTGCGCTTCATGGAACAAGTAGCACTGTTGTGCTACATATATAAACACATCGGACTGCATACATACCTAAAATCACCGAGACATTGAATCCAAAGTACACCGGTGCATAATATATACTGCACAAGTGCTAATATATATAAAAAAATCCTAGGGTATTCATGTAAGGAATGACACGAGGGCATGCAAAAAATAATTTTTGTGTCAGTGCTTATTTTGAAATTTGCAGCAGTGATGCATATAGCTTGTATAAACACCTCGATGGATTAGCAATATAAAAGGACCATTGTTGTTAGATTTTAAAATGCATCGGTCCTGATAGATAAATTAAATCCCTGAGACGTTTGTGTATTGAACGACACCAGGGCATGCAAAAATAATTGCAGTCCCAATGATTTTTTTTAAACTCACAACGTCGATGCATATCGTTTGTATAAACACATCGGTGTGTTTTTTATATAAAAGGAATGGTGTTGTTAATATTCATAGTGCATCGAGTCTATAATTAGTATTTTGTAGGACTGGGGTGTTATTTCTATTAAATCATTTGTGCGTTAAGAATTACAATGCACCAGGGCATTAATTGCAAGAAATAATAGTGCTTGAAGAGATAAAATCCCTGGTCTTGTCATTTTCCAAAAAGGCACTGATCATGAAATATTATGCAGTCACAATGATTTTATATAACATAATGCATCGATGCATTTTTATGTTATGGATACACCAATTTTTGTATGATATTTTCTCTTTTTTGGAAACAACGACTTGTGATAGTGCGATTATTGTAATTTTGTAAATATGTTATCCATCAAAAAATCGACATATATCTTAGAATATTAATCATATAAATTAAAATTTGATTAGTGAATTTTGATATGATGTTTGGATTAATTTTATATATTATCATATTTCACGTCTCTTCATTATAATATTTAATCATTCATATATTTAATGAGTGGTGTAACATTTTATAGCAACATTAGATAACACAATAGAATAAATTAAAATGTATTTTATTATGTATCAATCAGAGCATATTTGTCATACAAAATGGGATTGTTATTGGTAACCCCTTGTCTTTAAATTGAGACAATATTTCCATTACATTGAAAAAAGGTCTAATTTTCATAAACAATTATTTCATCTCTCCAGATGAGCTAAGGACTAATTCATCTTCACCTACATGTTCTATATTTTTCTTTTTGCACCCACATTGATCCCTCCTTCATTGTTTCTCCTTGTAGAAAATTAAACATATATGAATTAATGTATTATTTGAAACATGTTATATAATATTATTAATTATATTATTAATGAAAAAAAAAAAAAAATTCATATTGAATAATATTTTTTCATTCACCTCATTCACCCTTTTGCAATTTTTCTTTTAGGATTTTATGTTCTTCTGCACTTATATTAGAAATAAGCTTATTTACCTTCTTCATTTTGTGGCTCTGCATGACACACACCAACCAATAAATATTAGTTAAACTTATATATATATATATATATCAAACATATTAATTTTGGAAATAATTTACAAAGAACTTTCCTTCTCTACTTTCTTTGATCTGTTATCTTTGCGCCGATCATTATTTTTGTTACCTGAAAACTTCTCAGACAATTTTTACCAATATAAAACTTGTACCATTCAATATAGAATCCATTAAATATATTTTACAAATAAATCATACAATTTTTAGCCAAAAGAGCTCTGGTAATCGGTGTGTTTATCCCATCAAACACATCGGTCATTTAATTGTTTAGCATCATCATGAAAAATTGTTTTTTTTAATAATTTTAAATTATAATGGTGCAATTTGGAAGCCTAAATTCACTGCAATGATTTAGTGGTGCTATTTGGAAGAGGCCCGTTAGTGTGTTATATTACACTAGGAGCAACAATGAACAGATTGGACAAAATCAACAATGTTATAATATACTGGTGTGTTGTATTACACAGGGCCCACCGGTGTGTTATATTACAGAGGGAGCACCATGAAACATAGATCCATTTAAAAAAGAAATGGAGAGGACCAATAGGGTTTGGATCTAATTCAATAAGTGATTTCCTTACTTTACATGTTAAAAACCCTATATATAGTAAGTACACAAATCCATTAATTCTAAAATGAAAAACTATAATGGTGAAATGGTAGAGGAAGTTAAACCCTAAGGTGAAATTTTGTAGGAAGAAACAAGGATTCAAGGTAAATATTGATTTTTTAAATTGTTTTCTGAGTTTTAAATAAATTTAAATAGGACGAGAGATCGTAAAAAAATTTACTAGTAAAAACTATAGTAATTTTTTTTTAACATGGCTTTAATTTTAATTATTTTTTTCTAAATTGTGAATAAATCTAATAGAAATTGTAAAAAAAGTTAATAGTAAAATTTAAATTTTTTTCTATCAAAGGTTTTGAGTGAATGACCATACCTTTCAAATTTTGATCTTTCTGAGGTTCTAAAATATTTTGCTACTCCACAATGCTACCAATATGCCTCTCTTGCAAATGATCTCTCTTCTAATAAAACCCTACAAAAATTGTGAAAAAAATTATTAGTAAAATAAACAATAAAATTAAAAAATTCTACTAAATAGGGTTTTGAGTGAATCACAATTGATTTCAGCTTTTGATATTTTTAATAACTCTGTTGCTCCAAATTATTCTACTACTGCATAACGCTCCCAGAATGTCTCACTCACAAATCACTTGAAATTTTCCGTAAAATAATGAAATAGTGAATGAATTTTTACTATTTAAAAAACTTTATGAAATCATATTTTGACAAATCAATTTCCACTCATTTTTTAATTTAAAAAAACGAAGAAAAAAAATCACATTTTTTTTTCAATTTCTTCACACATCGGTGCATTCGATATTCAAGTGCACCAGTGCATTTATAGGAAAAGTGCACCAACATATCCGAGGTGCCAAATTTTTTTCAACGCATTGACATGATACAATTTGCTTTTAATTTTTGAAAATCCTGAAACTGTGCGATTAATTTTTTAATGCAACTATGTGGTTTCTATTTAAAATCATCGATGCTCAAATTGTTACAAGAGCACCAAGTTGGCTAAACTCATTTTTTATTTTCTAAAATAAGGAAATAGGTAAGTAGCGGTGCTATTTTTTTTTGTAAACAAGTCGGTGAGTTTTTTTTACATGAGCACCAATATGATAACATATTTTTTTTGGAATGTCAAAAAATGGTGTGGGTATTATTTGAAAACCCCAGTACTGGTATGTTTTAAACGCAATGGTGCACTTAATTTTGATAAGTGCACTAGTAGGGTTTAAAAGCTATGTATTATAGTAGTTCATATTATACATTATTAGAGCACTGAGTTGGTTGAATTCATTTTTATTTTTTAAAATCTGGAAACAGGGGGTCACCGGTGCTATTTTTTTTAAATGCATCAGTGCATTTTTGTACAAGAGAACTGATATGATAAAAAAAATAATTCAGAATGTTTGAAATCAGTGTGGCTATTATTTAAATTCCTTGGTGTTGGTATTATTTAAACACATCAGTGTGCTTTGTTTTGATAAGTGCACCGGTCTGGCTTAAAATCTATCTGAAATTTTATTTTCACATAAAATGAAATATTAATGTCAAATCATTCTTTAGGATGCATCCACATGAATCACAATAGTTCATAGTATATACATTTTCCTCTTAAAGTTTCCTTATTCTTGAAAAATGGTTTTAAAACTATATTGAAATTTAGATTGTGGTTATATGACTCTCAAGATTAATTTTAGATATGCACACAAAATTTAATTTCAAATTTTCTCAAATGCGGGGAAAAAAATATCAATGATATAAAATGATCAATTCTTCAAATTCTAGCTCGTTCCATATTGCTAATCAAAGTCCTTCATGGAGTTCTCCCTTGCCATCTCCAATAAGTTCATATTTTATTTATATTTCCATTATCTAATTGATTTTTTTTTTTTAATCCATGTCAATTTGAATAAAATGTATCCAAAATTCTAGGTTCAACATTGCGACCGAGTCGATGCATAAAATCCTTCTCCATTTCAAAAAAAAAAAGTCAAAATCTCTCATCGAGCAACATGTAACATATCGAAGAAGTTTTGTGACAGATGAAACGACGCCTTCAATTCTACCAATTGGAACATGAAATTCATTTACCCACAATCCTAGATCAACTATGGTAATAATTGTTTGGTGTAATGTAATTTCAACAAACCAATTGCATTGACATGCTTACTAATATCATTGATATTATACTAATGATATTCAATATTTTTTGAAATTAGGATTCTAGTGATGATGAGAAACCCCCCTACCATCTTCTACAGCACCCCACTATAATGTCAACTCGAGAGAAGGTTTCATTAAGAGTAAGAATCATAGATGAAGTATACAAGGGATGGTTGAATTAACCACCTATTCAATTCCCACTACATCCAGATTCACCAATTAGGAATTACTATAACAATAGTAGTTCTTCATCCCAAGTTGGCAATGTAGGAGGCAATCCAATGGAGGTTGGTATGGATGATTACTTACGGGATATGAATGCCATGGAGTAAATTTTGCTAGATGCATTCCAGAACGATGGGCTAGGGGATGATGCTCATATCATTGATACCTTATTTGAAAGCTTGAGATATGCTTTACGAGCCCTTTACATATGGCAAGCAAGTCAAAGTATACTCAAATCGAGGATAAAATTGTTGTTTGATAATGTCAGCAAAGTTTCTCTTATCGAATGCATGTTTCTTGGAAATTTCGAGGTAATTGACTTGCATGACCTATCAAGTTCCTATATTTTTTCATACAATCAAATTAAAATTACTTCATTTTTTGAATTTTAGATATCGACATTATACAAATATATTCCCCACCAACTCGTAGTACATTCAAAGATAAGGTTGGTTCTTTCTTGAGTGATAATGTATTTTCATATAGTTGCGAAGAGGAAAAGCATGAATAAAATGTTTGAAAGATAGTTATCATATTGTGCATGTACTAATTATTTTATAGGTTATAACAACCCCCCGGTGAAAACTACACGCAATAAAAGTTAATAAAGTGGAAAAGACACCATGATTTATGGGACATGTATTCCAAGATGAATGGTGGGAAAAACATCCTAGTGGGTGTTTATTTCGGTTTATTATGGCTAAGAAAATTGGAAAAGGATTTGTAAAGGCAAAGGGAATTAATTGAAATTTTATTTATGAAAATAATGGAAATTAGGAGAAAAGGAAGGTGAAAGGTCACAAAGTTAAAATGAGGAGGAAAATGAAGGAAAATAATGAAAATTAAGAAAATGGAGGCCTAATTGATAAAAAATTACGGTAGGACTGGGCCAATTTTGTCAAATTAGTTTTGGAAAATATTTGATTATTCTTCCTTTCTCTCTTACTCGTGGAACACATAGTTTTCTTTGGAGCACTTTGACATTGGATCAAGAACGTGAAGAAGACAAGAGGAAGGAATGAGAAAGAAAGCAAGAGCAGGATCAAGCAGCTACGACAAGATTCTTTCCAAGTATCGATTTGCGTATGCGATTTTCTTACTAGATTTGGCATGCATGGTATTGAATGTGATTCTTAGATGTCATGGCATGGGTTTTTCCATGTGTGACAGTGTTTTTAGCCTAGCCTTGTCATTTCCGGATAGCCATGGTGTGATAGGGTTCTCATGTTTTGGTTGAGTTGGATTTCGAGATGGATTTGAAGTTGAGTGAGGTGGATCTCCAAAAGGAAGAACACATGGCCTAGTGATCCATGAACTAGATTGTGGATTGCGGCAAAGAGAGTGGCTTAGTGACCCCTAAACCTGACTGTGGGTTACAGTCAAGCCAGATATTATGTGCCTTGGTGGGTCTAGGAATCCTCGACCGATTATTGGCGGGATATACGTTAAATCCTAGAGGGTGGAGCCCTGCTTAGCCCAAATATTTGGTGTGGATTACGATCAATACTAAGACACTAGGACACAGAAAATTTCCATGGTGTAGCCGGAGAAATCCAAAGTTGAATCTATGCTTGTTTTATGGCTCAGTTGATCTGTAGGGGATGGGATTGCAGAAACTCGGGTTTCTATTTATGAGGATGAGGTGTTATGCAGCCTCTTTGATTCCCCCGGTTGGTTCTTTCCGTTTGAGTCCAAAATTCATGCTTGGAATATGGAATGGGTGTGATTTTCTAAAGGGATATTTGGCTCAAACAATATATGGTTGGGTGCAACATGGTAGTCCCATCCCAAGTTGGATTTTTCATTCATTAACAAGAGATTATTTCCTTGACATATTATGCGTAAATGTACTAATTTATATGTGGATTCTATGGTTGATGTAATGTGGATACTTATGCTTTTATTATGCTAATATAACTCACATTATGACAATGATGATGTGATGGCTCTCATGTTTTTAACATATGAATGAAAAACATTTATATGACCTAATAGATGATAATGTAGCTAACGATGTAAGGAAAAATGTTTACCTGATTCTCATATAAGTATGATACCCCTATCCTCATATCTATTGTTTATACATGTATATTACATATTTGGGACATGTTTGAAGAAATGTCCGCCTTGGCTACTAGGTTCCACTAGACTTTGTCAATAAGCTTTTCCAAACATATCATTTTTCCATTATTATAATTCATTTATGAACCTGTCATTGGGTTGTGGTCAGTAACCTCGATTATGAGCTTGAAAAAGTGGCTCAAATCCCAAGGAGGCTGACATATGTCTGAGGAAAAAATTCCCTAGATGCATGCATACCCATGCTGTGGGAGAATTTAGAGACTCCCAGACGCACCCTTGCCCATATCAAGGTAGCGTCTGAAGGTTTAATGGTCTAAAAACATAATGGTTTGCTGTGGCTTCTTAATGGAGTGGTTCAAATGGCTTTCTAGGAGTTTTATTTTTGACATGGAATTAGGGGAATTTTGATGTCTAAAATGGGCCTCCTAAGGAATATTATAAAATAATAGTGGAAATGATAAAATAATATTAGATTACATCATCAAATTTTAGAGGGAGAAAAAAACTACTCTTTCGACTAGTATTTTCAACTTATCTCCCTACTATTTTACTCAAATTTCGAGGAGGAGCACTCATTGGATGCATAATTTAATTCCTCGACCAAGGATTACTCATGTTACATACTTTTGATGGACCCTGCTACATGAAAATTGAGAAATACATGGAAAAGCATGATTGGAATCACATTTGTAATATATTTTTCATTTTTCATGTAGTAGGGTTTATTGAAAGTATGCAACATGGTACTCCTTGGATGAAAAATTTAATTCCGCATCCAATGAGTGCTCCTGCTCAAAATTTGATTAAAACCATAGGAACGTAAGTTGAAAATATGAGTTGAAAATATAGTATTATTATTTAATAAATCGTTGATATTTTTAATTTTTTAATCTCAAAAATGGTGAATCATCACCCTCAAGTTGACATAATAATCTTTGAACATACTGTTCTTATAAATTTTATTTTGGTTGTACATTTTTCTTATGAGGCCCATTTTAGACCTCAAAATTTCTAATGAAGGTTTGTTTTGATGTGTTTGCTTCGATTCCACTTCCTAATATCACTTTCAGAGGTTGAATCCCATTATAGTGGCATCTCATCACATATTTACCTTTGGATTGGCCGATTATCGAGGTAGATGTGAGATGAATGTGTTAGCGTAGTGGTTTCGTAGCATGGCTCACCCCTTGACTGGATGGGCAAAAGGCTCAGTCAATCATGTATTCATGTAATTTGCATGTGTGTTAATCATCCTTAGGGTCATGTTAGACTCCTATACCAATAGATGTCATATTTCATGATTGACTTGATGGGCTATGTAATATCTTCATACCTTTTCTTGTTGCAAAGGTTTTCCATATTATCAAAAAATAAAAAATAAAAAATAAAAATGTAAAGAGGGTATACCCTAAAAGAAAAATCAAAGGGTAAAAAGAATGAAAATGGCCAAAAAAGTAAAAGAAAATGAACCTCACCAAAAGAAAGGCCAAGGAAAGTGTGCAAGTCTAAATGCCACTACTTTTTTCTCTTATGTAATAAATAAAATTGTGTGCAACTTGTATCCTATGCCACAATTTATGAATAGTCAAACAGTTTAAGCTTGGCTATTTCATCTTTCAATTTCATGTTTTAGAGATAGAGAATAAAATCTAACCAAACTGTTTAATCTTGGCAGATAAGTAGATAGGTAGAGTAAATAAAAGGAGCTCAATAGCTTAATCGAGGCCAGCATGGATGTAATAAGGATAGACTTAGATAGATTTCTACATGTAAAAGAAAAGAAAGTGTGATAAGGGTTTTTCAGTCTAAGTGCACCCTAATAAAGAAGAAAAAATGCTAGGTTAAAGTAGGTAGGATAGGTAGATGATGTTGCAGAATTACATGTGATGGATAATGACTCTAAATGTGTTAATATTTACTTTCATCACAAGTGCAAGGTAGAAATTACACTGGAAGAATTTCAAGCAAAACAACGTCAAATGATTAACTTCCCTTCTCATTTTTCCCTAAAAATTTCACTAATTTCCCCTAAGTACTAAGGCATTTGAAAATTAGAGGGGCTCAAGGCATTTCCTTGTTTTTTGGAGGGACTGGACCCTCGGCCCAATAATTGAAAAATCCTAAGTACTTAAAACCATCCATAAGTCATTCATTTACTTCCATAAGTCTTTTCCTAAGTAAAATCCTATTTTATTTAGGAAAATTACACAATATCCCATTATAAAATCCTTTTTCATTCATTTTCATTCATTTTCACATATTAACTTTTAAATTTATTATTTATTTCCTTATAAAATTTACCCATTCCCATATTATTATAATTATATAAAATCCCCAAATATTATATATCCCACCCCTTACTTGAAATATACCCGTAATATTGTGTTAATTGCGATTAATTAGTTAAATCTGCAACTAATTAAGAGCCCCGACTCCCCGCCACATTAAAAAAGGATTAATTAACACTCACAGTTAATTAATAACATACCTGACCAATCTCATTACTCCTGATATAATTAAAAATCTTAAATTATGTTGGGCCTACCCTCATTAAACTCTCGTCACCTCGCCTCCCCAATAGCCGTCCGATCAACCCCTCTACAACCAACGGCTATTGTCCATATCGCTTCGCCTTCCACGACTGAATGTTAACATGCGATCGCAGAGTGGTTTTGTAAATAGTACCCCGCCACGCGTCGCAAGATCTATGGTATCGCTTGCTCCTTGAAAAATACCACCCATCTCGAAAAGTGGTGCAATACATACCATTTACCACCCTCTGCATACAAAAAACTGTCATTTCCCGCATATGTCATCCATCCAAAATAAAAAAACCCCTGCCAACCTTGACTTTGTGAATAAAACAAAAAAATGCACATTATTTTCATCACTTTATCCTACGACCAGTGCTCCCATGCAAAAAAAGTCAAAACCGGTTATTGAATATTTCCAGCCGCCACTTTGCCAAACGATTTTCAGCTAAACCAGTCAGCTATTGCCTGCACCTGTTTCCTCATTATTCACTTTCCGAAACAGGTATTTATCCAATTTCCGTTGAACCCTGCAAGTCTTGGTTTTTACTTTAATTCCACAGAAAAAGACTAAAAAATAGTACAATTTAGTCTTTGTTTCACCCCATAAGTTCCCAGACTTGTAATTTTGCTCATTTTTCCACTGAAAACCCAAATTCCTTTCTGAATTCACAAGACCAGAATACCAGAAGCACAATGGTGTGAAGACAAGTTGGACCTTTTGTAAAAAATATCCTTGGATGAATTTTGGTTATTTACTACAGTAATTAATGGTAAAAAGGATAAACATAAAATAAACAGAGAGCATAACAGTTAAAGAGTATGAGTGGTTAAAGTGTATCAAGTAAAACTCAGAGTGAAAGTTAAAATGAAGTTACAGAGCAGTCAAAGGTAAACAGTAAAAGTAATTACAGAGGTAGTAAAATGGTAAAAAGAGATGATAATAATTTCACCAATAATTAATTTGATCTAAAGTGAAAGTAAAATAGTTAAAAGAACAAAAAGGTGGAAAGATGGAAAACACAACAAGAAGGAACATTTTTGTAGAAATTTCATGTTTTAGTCATTGTTTTGCAGAAACTAGTGTAATCAATATAAGATGAATTTTTAAAAACTGAAGGAGGTTTATGTTCTTAAGAGGACCATATAAAAAAACCTCTCTCCCTTTTCTAACATCTATTATGGTTTTGGAAATATTAAACAATGTTGGAAAGCACTTTTTGCAGAAAATAACCGTTAAGTCATAATTTTGCAGAGAATATTGTGGAAAATCAGAAGTACATTTTACAAAACAGAAGGAGGTTTTTGTTCCTAAAGGACCCACCTACAAAACCCTATCTCACTTTTATCACATATGTTACAGAACAAGAGATACATGCGAATTGTTACAGGATATTTTTCAGATTCTGTAAAACTCTGTTTTACACATCATTTTGCAGAGCCTATTGTGTACAGCTGGAGTGGAATTTTAGGAAAATGAAATGTGTTCATCTCACCAACATATTTATCTACAATAACCTCTTTCACTTTTTACATATATATTACGGATTGAGAAATAAAAAGATATCATTGGACCCCAAGTTTGCAGAATTGTTGGAGCAGAATGCACAAAGAAAGGAAGTAGTTAGTGACTTGGATGCCTCATCATCAACAAAGAGTTGGATAAAATTCGAATTCTCCTCTTTTTCATCACCTATCCATAAAAAATAGTTCCAAATAGATGTATTATTTTGAGTGTCCTTTACTTAAGTTCTATCTATGTAAAATAGTTGGAGAGATTTGTGAACTAATCTTGATATTTTTTCAAGATATTTTAGCTTAAAATTTGTATAAATACTTCACTCTTGGAAGTATTTTGGGGTGGATTCTTAGAATTTCCTATAACATTGATTAATTTGGAATAAATTTTTGTTGGAAAAATTTCATATGGCTAGCTGGATAAAGAATTGAGGTAAAATACTTTTCACAGGATTCTTAAGTTAGACAACGGATCAATAAGTCATCTATCTCATGTTTTAGAGTTTTATACTTGTTTATTAAACCATTTGTGTTTCATATCTGAATGATTAATGAAAAGGAATAAATCAGAAAGTGCTTAAGTGCAATCTGTTTTCAATCGTTGTTATTCTAAATGTTTTCTTCTAAACTAGCTTAAACAGTGAATTCTTAATTGCTCTTGTTTTCTAGTTTAAGCATTTTGATTATTTAGTAAAGAATTCTTAATTTTTCTTTATTAATAATCATTCAAGTTCCCTCTTTTGAAAATGTTGAAGGATTCTTAAATGCCCTTAACCCATTTCAAGTTCATTCCATTCACCTTAGATCTATAATTGTTCCCTATTCGATTACCTTACCCTGTGAAACCATCTCTTGTTAAGAAACTTAATCGAGTTAAGCCATGTTTCTTTGAATCCATTAGCCCAATGGCCTAAAATATTCAGTATTACCCCTCTGCTATTGAATATCATCACCCAAACACAATCAAAATCCATAAACTTTCATAACTAGCCTAATATCTTTCAAAAATGAAGCTAAAAATTAAAGAGAGAGCCCTCTCTAGGTATAGATTGGCTAGATTTTGTACCTAAAAGTTGGTTTGTGGTTACCTCAGACTATTTCTCTTGAACCTGGAGAAATAGTACTGAGTGATAACATAGTGGCGACTCCGTTGGGGATGACTAACCGTTTTCTTCGGAAATATTTTACAGGTTCAGATCTGATCTATGATGGTGGACAGTGATCAGACACACAAAAGTTAACATCATCCACCCGGCGACTCCAAATCAATTTCACAATCAAGACTCCACTGGAAGAATGAACCTTAAAGAACAATATGGAAATATCAGGCTTTCAACTTGGATCCTAATCCAAGACATTATGTTCTTTCACATTAAGAAAGTTTTTCAATGTATATTGTATTCTATAGAAGATCTTAGATTAGTTTTTAATTATTTTCCTTTGAAGATTGTAAGTAATAATTCTCCTAATCTCTTTGAGCAACTTTCTTATGAATCTAATGATGATCATTTTACAATTAAGAAGCCTCAAATAATCAAGACTAATCTTACAATCCCTGTACATATCCTTGTGCCATATAAAGTTCGAGATAGATATAAGCCCCTTATTTTACCTCATATACTCCATGATTTTCCTAAAAAATACTACAAATATCTTCCTAGATTTGATGGAGAGAATGTTATCACTGCCCAAAAACATATTCAAGGTTTTGAGAATTATTTGGATTTATTTGAGATTGATGAAGATGATGTTAAAATCAAACTTTTTTTTCTTTTTTTGCAAAATAGAATAAATATTTGGTTCAAAAATCTGCCTAATGATAGCGTCTCAAATTTCCAGCATTTTATCAAAATTTTCCTTGATAGATGGATAATCAAAGTAATCCTTTTGTGATCATGGAAGAACATAATCAGTTAAAAAGACATCCAAATGAAACAACACAAAAATTTTCTGACAGATTTAATCAAGTTTATTATTCAGTGCCAGAAAATATTAGACCTCCTCATGATTCAACTCTCTTGCATTATCCAAGTGCCTTTGATCCAGAAATAAAATTTCGATTAAGAGAAATAGATCCAAAAACACTTGTACAGATGCAGAACATTGCAATTGATGTAGAAGTTAATCTACAAATCAGACAGGAAAAGTTGAAAGCGGAAGAAGAGGAAAAGAAAAACATTGCAGAGGTAAAGCTTAACCTTTTTGTAAGAAAACAAGATGAAAGAACACAGGAGATCACTATGAAAGATGATAGCCTTGAGAAAATCCCTCTTAATTCAAATTATCATAGATCAGAAAATGAATTTACAGGTCAATATGAGGAAGAGGAATCTGCTGATCTAATGTGTATGTTTGATGACATTCCTTATTTTGTTGATTTGCCTAAGTATGATCATTATGATGATAGTTATGTTCTCCAAACTCAAACTAACTTTACAGAGCAATTAAAAGCTAGTTTGTGGGATGAAGAAACTCAGTTTCAGCAGATTGAAGAAAATGATCAACCATTACAGATAAACCATGAGAGTGAGGAAGAAAAAACAGAAAATGTGGAAATAAGTAAATATTCTTTACCTCTTTGTTTTGCTTCATTTCATTTGATTAGAGACAACTTTCATGCCATCAATAATCAGCAATCTTTAGGAATTGTGATTGACAACAAAGAAGATAATGAAACTATTGATCAAGATTTTTCAGTTTCACAATTGCAGTTATTAGCTCCCATTGAAATAAATAATCAAATGACACAAGAAAGTTTCATACCACTATGTTTTGAACAATTTCAATTTTTAAGGGAAATGTGGCATAAAATATTTAATGAAAAGGATGAGAATGATGCAGGAGCATCGGAACTGGCCAGCAATGTGGAAAATTGTCCACATGTTGTGGCCTGACAGGGTGGAATTCATTGCTGTGTATTAAAATTCATTTTGTTAAAGAAGTCGACTTCACAAATAATTAGTTATTACTGTAATAGGTGTGTCTTTCTTATTGATAAGATTGTTATAACAGGTGTAAGTGAGCACAAATAGATAGGAGTTTATTGTTATAATTTTTATAATTAGAAGATTATGTATCGAGTAGTTAGGGAGCGAGGATAAGACAGTTGTAATAAAAAACGAAGAGATTTTTTCTTCGTGAAGGGGTTTTTTTAGAGTGTAATCTTCAAGAGCGCGAGCTCAGAAGAGTGTGAAAATCGTATGTATGTTGTAATAGAGATCGTTTTATGAAATTTGAACGCAGAATTTCTGTTCATTAATAAGTTTTTATGGTGCGCAACAATGTATGCGAATTTGGAAGAAAATTCATGTATTGAATTCTCTGTCTTGGAAGTGATTGTGTTTTAGTTTGAAACACGTTTTCTGTTTCGGCATTCTGGCATTAAGGAGAGTTAACAAGACTTTTTGTATTGTTTTATGTTGTTGATTGCAATCGAACACTGAAAGACTGTGATCGTAGATCCCAGAAATTTCGCATCGAAATTTAATAGGGAGTGGTAGTTGTGTCAATCAAAGACTCAGCGAATTGGAACCTACAACAGTTAGTGCATTTGAGCGTTTAATGCCCGAATTCTCGTGGCGATTCCAGTTAAAACTGCGTGGAATCTGATAAAACAAGATATATACATATCTGATTTATAATGGTGTGACCGCAAATTGTGAATAAATGCATTGAATATTGGTCAATCGAGATGCTCACCTGTGTTAAGTGGTCGAATCGGAACAGATTGCGTGGGATTTGGAGTAATCGGTAAATGTTCATTGTTATTGTCAATTGCTGCAATGTCACAGGTATGTGCAGGAAATGGTATTTTTAAGAAAAGGCGTTTTCACTGCCATATAAAAAGAGAACAGTAATGTATGGGCGTGTTCTCTCCGAAGTGAAGAAGAAAAAGCTACAGGAAAAAGGAGCATTTGCAATTGTGTAATATAGCCTTGGATTGGCTAGTTTGTCAACACATAGTGATAATTTGGAAGGCCGACATACTGCAATTTTTTTGTTACCTGTGATTGTTTTAAAAACTGCTGTTCCAATATTGATTTGTTAAACTGCTGTTCCAATATCGATTTGTTAAACTGCTGTTCCAATATCGATTTGTTAAACTGCTGTTCGAATATCGATCTGTTAAAAAAATTTCAAGTGGGTATTACATTGCGCAGAGCTGTGACTACGTCAGAGAAACTTGTTGAAGTTTATGAAGTCTCATGAAAGTACATAATACTTGAATGGTTGCATTGGCTATTTCATTTTACCTAACTAGGAGTTGAACAATAGATTGAGTAGGTAGATGAGTGCCAATAAGCTCAGAATTTTGACCATTTTTTTTTAGTTTTCAATTTTCAGCTAGTTTTTCATTAAGTTGGTTTGAAAATTTTTGTGTGCTGTTTTAGTTTCAAATCAGATTTCAAGTTGCAGAAAAAGGACTGTATTCAATTCAATATTTTCAGCCACAGAAAATGCATGTTTGGGATTGGCCCAATGGCTGAGGACAACTGACCTGTTGTTCTTGACTTTTCACCAGGAAAAGCCATCCCCAAGTGGAGCCAGTGTTATGCTCCTATACCAATAGGTGTCATATATCATGATTGACTTGATGGGCTATGTAATATGTTCATACCTTTCCTTGTTGCAAAGGTTTTCCATATTGTCAAAAACTCAAAAAAAAAATTAAAAAATGTAAAGAGGGTATAACCTAAAAGAAAAATGAAAGGGTGAAAAGAATAAAAGTGGCCAAAAAAGTAAAAGAAAATGAACCCCACCAAAAGAAAGGCCGATGAAACTGTGCAACTATAAATGCCACTAATTTTTTCTCTTATGTAATAAAAAAATTGTGTGCAACTTGTATCTAATGCCACAATTGATGGACAAAAAAACAACTTAAACTTGGCTTATTCATATTTCAATTTTATGTTTTAGAGATAGAGAATAAAATCTGACCAAACTGTTTAATCTTGGCAGATAAGTAGATAGGTAGAGTAAATAAAAGGAGCTCAATATCTTAATCTGAGTCCTTGGATGTAATAAAGATAGAATTAGATAGATTTCTACATGTAAAAGGAAAGAAAGTGTGATAAGGGTTTGACAGTCTAAGTGCACCCTAATAAAGAAGAAAAAATGCTAGATTAAAGTAGGTAGGGTAGGTAGATGATATTGCAGAATTACATGTGATGGATAATGACTCTAAATGTGTTAATATTTACTTTTATCACAAGTGCAAAGAAGACATTACACTGGAAGAATTTCAAGCAAAACAATGTCAAATGATTAACTTCCCTTCTCATTTTTCCCTAAAAAATTCACTAATTTCCCGTAAGTACTAAGGCATTTGAAAATTAGAGGGGCTCAAGGCATTTCCTTGACTTTTGGAGGGACCGGACCCTCGGCTCAATAATTGAAAAAGCATAAGTACTTAAAACCATCCATAAGTCATTCATTTACTTCCATAAGTCTTTTCCTAAGTAAAATCATATTTTATTTAGGAAAATTACACAATATCCCATTAAAAAACCCTTTTTCATTCAAGCATAAATTAAATACATAATCTTAATGTTTTATACTTAGCACTTTTCATTCATTTTCACATATTAGCTTTTAACTTTATTATTTATTTCTTTATAAAATTTACCCATTCCCATATTATGATAATTATATAAAATCCCCAAATATTACATATCCCGCCCCTTGGTTGAAATATAACCATAATACTGTGTTAATTGGGATTAATGAGTTAAATCTGCAACTAATTAAGAGCCCCGACTCCCCGCCACATTAAAAATGGATTAATTAACCCTCACTGTTAATTAATAACTTACTCGACCAATCCCATTACTCTCGATATAATTAAAAATCTTAAATTATATTGGGCCCTCCCTCATTAAACTCTCGTCACCTCGCCTCCCCAATAGCCGTCCGATCAACCCCTCTAAAACCAATGACTGTCTTCCATATTGCTTCGCCTTCCACGACTGAATGCTAACGTGCGATCGTGGAGTGGTTTTGTAAATAGTACCCCGCCACGCGTCGCAAAATCTATGGTCTCACTTGCTCCCGGCCAAATACCAACCATCCCCAAAAGTAGTGCGATACATACTGTTTATCGCCCTCCGCATACGACAAACTGTCATTTCCCACGTATATCATCCATCCAAAATAACAAAACCCCTGCCAACCTTGACTTTGTGAATAAAACAAACAAATGCATGTTATTTTCATCACTTTATCCTGTGACCAGTGCTCCCATACAAAAAACGTCAAAATCAGTTATTGAAGAATTCCAGCCGCCACTTTGCCAAATGATTTTCAGTTGAACCAGTCAGCTATTGCCTACACCTATTTCCTCATTATTCACTTTCTGAAACAAGTATTTATCCAATTTCCATCGAACCCTGCAAGTCTTGGCTTTTACTTTAATTCCACAGAAAAAGACTAAAAAATAGTACAATTCAATATTTGTTTCACCCCATAAGTTCCCAGACTTGTAATTTTGCCCATTTTCCCACTGAAAACCCAAATTCCTTTCTGAATTCACAAGACCAGAATACCAAAAGAAAAATGGTATGAAGACAAGTTGGACCTTTTGTAAAAAATATCCTTGGATTAATTTTGGCTATTTACTACAATAAGTAATGGTAAAATGAATAAACATAAAATAAACAGAGAGCATAACAGTTAAAGAGTATCAGTGGTTAAAGTGTATCAGGTAAAAGTCAGAGTGAAAGTTAAAATGAAGTTACAGAGAAGTCAAAGGTAAACAGTAAAAGTAATTACAGAGGAAGTAAAATGGTAAAAATAGATGAAAATACTTTCAAAAATAATGAATTTTATCTAAAGTGAAAGTAAAATAGTTAAAAGAACAAAAAGGTGAAAAGATGAAAAACAAAACAAGAAGGAACATTTTTGCAGAAATTTCATGTTTTAGTCATTGTTTTTCAAAAACTATTGTGATAAATCCATGATGAATTTCGACAAAACTGAAGGAGATTTATTTTCTTACGAGGACCATCTACAAAAACCTCTCTCATTTTTCTAACAGCTATTATTTTTTTGGAAATGTTAAAGAATGTTGGAAATAACTTTTTGCAGAAAATACCAGTTAAGTCATAATTTTACATAGACAATTGTGGAAAATTGGAAGTACATTTTACAAAACTGAAGGAGGTTTTTGTTCCTAAGGGACCCACCTACAAAACCCTATCTCATGTTTCTCACAGGTGTTATAGAAAAAGAGATACATGTGAATCTTTACAGGTTATGTTTCAGACTCTGTAAAACTCTATTTTACACATCTTTTTGCAGAGCCTATTGTGCATAGTTGGAGAGGAATTTTAGGAAAATGAAATAGGTTCATCTCACCAACATATTTATCTTCAATAACCGCTTTCAAATTTTACATATCTATTACGGATTGAGAAATAAAAATATATCATTGGACCCCAAGTTTGCAGAATTTTTGGAGCAGAATGCACAAAGAAAGGAAGCAGTTAGTGACTTGGATGCCTCATCATCAACTAAGAGTTGGATAAAATTTGAATTCTCTGCTTTGTCATCATCTATCCATAAAAAATAGTGCCAAATAGATGCATTATTTTGAGTGTCCTTTACTTAAGTTATATTTATGTAAAATAGTTGGAGAGATTTGTGAACTAATCTTGATATTTTTTCAAGATATTTTAGTTTAGAATTTGTATAAATACTTCACTCTTGGAAGTATTTTGGGGTGGATTCTTAGACTTTGCTGTAACATTTATTACTTTGGAATAAAGTGTTGTTCGACAAATTTCATATGGTTAGCTGGATAAAGAATTTAGGCAAAAGACTCTTTAGACGATTCTTGAGTTAGGCAACAGATCAATAAGTAATCTATCTCATGTTTTAGAGTTCTATACTTGTTTATTAAACCATTTGTTTCATATTTGAATGATTAATGAAAAGGAATAAATTTTAAAGTGCTTAAGTGCAATATGTTTTCAATCGTTGTTATTCTAAATGTTTTCTTCTAAACTAGCTTAAACGATGAATTCTTAATTGCTCTTGTTTTCTAGTTTATGCATTTTGATTATTTAGTAAAGAATTATTAATTGATCTTTATTAATAATCATTCAAGTTCCCTCTTTTGAAAATGTTGAAGGATTCTTAAATTCCCTTCACCCATTTCAATTTCATTCCATTCACCTTAGATCTATAATTGCTCCCTATGTGATTACCTTGCCCTATAAAACCATCTGTTGTTAAGAAACTTAATCGAGTAAAGCCATATTTCTTTGACTCCATTAGCCCAATGGCCTAAAATATTCAGTATTACCCCTCTGCTATTGAATTTCATCACCCATACACAATCAAAATCCCTAAACTTTCATAACTAGCCTAATTAAAACAAAGCTAAAACTTAAAGAGAGAGCCCTCTCTAGGTACATATTGGCTAGATTCTATACCTAAAAGTTGGTTTGTGGTTACCTTGGACTATTTCTCTTGAACCTGGAGAAATTACTGAGTGATAACATAGTGTCGACTCTGCTAGGGATGACTAACCTTTTTCTTCAGAAATATTTTACAGGTTTAGATCTGATCTATGATGGTGGACAGTGATCAGACACAAAAAGGTCAACATCATCCACCCGACGACTCCAAATCAATTTCACAATCAAGACTCCACTGGAGGAATGAACCTTAATGAAAAATATGGAAAGATCAGGCTTTCAACTTGGATCTTAATCCAAGACATTATGCTCTTTCTCATTAAGAAATTTTTTCAATGTATATTGTATTTTATAGAAGATCTTAGATTAGTTTTTAATTATTTTCCTTTGAAGATTGTAAGTAATAATTCTCCTAATCTCTTTGAGCAGCTTTCTTATGAATATAATGATGATCATTTTCCAATTAAGAAGCCTCAAATAATCAAGACAGGTCTTACAATCCCTGTACATATCCCTGTGCCATATAAAGTTCCAGATAGATATAAGCCCCTTATTTTACCTCCTATACTCCATGATTTTCCTAAAAAATACTACAAGTATCTTCCTAGATTTGATGGAGAGAATGATATCACGGCCCAAAAACATATTCAAGGTTTTGAAAATTATTTGGATTTATTTGAGATTGATGAAGATGATGTTAAAATCATACTTTTTGCTCTTTCTTTGCAAAATAGAATAAAGAGTTGGTTCAAAAATCTGCCTAATGCTAGCATCTCAAATTTCCAGCAGTTTATCAAAATTTTCCTTGATAGATGGATAATCAAAGTTAATCCTTTTGTGATCATGGAAGAATATAATCAGTTAAAAAGACATCCAAATGAAACAATACAAAAATTTTCTGACAGATTTAATCAAGTTTATTATTCAATGCCAGAAAATATTAGACCTCCTCATGATTCAGCTCTCTTGCATTATCCAAGTGCCTTTGATTCAGAAATAGAATTTCGGTTAAGAGAAAGAGATCCAAAAACACTTGTACAGATGCAAAATATTGCTGTTGATGTGGAAGTTAATCTCCAAATCAAATAGGAAAAGTTGAAAGTAGAAGAAGAGTAAAGGAAAAACATTGCAGAGGTAAAACTCAACCTTTTGGTAAGAAAACTAGATGAAATAACACAGGAGATCACTATGAAAGAAGAATTTTTTATTCAAAATCACCATGAAGAAATAGAAGAGGTTGATAGCCATGAACAAATTCTTGCTAATTCCAATTATCATAGATCAGAAAATGAATTTACAGATCAATATGAGGAAGAGGAATCTACTGATCTAATGTGTATGTTTGATGACATTACTTCTTTTGATGATTTTCCTAAGTATGATCATTATGATGATAGTTATTCTCTCCAAACTCAAGCTAACTTTACAGAGCAATCAGAAGCTAGTTTGTGGGATGAAGAAACTCACTTTTAGCAGATTGAAGACAATGATCAGCCAATACAGATAAACCATGAGAGTTAGGAAGAAAAAACAGAAAATGTGGAAATAAGTCTAGATTCTTTACCTCTTTGTTTTGCTTCATTTCAGTTCATTAGAGACAACTTTCATTCCATCAATAATCAACAATATTTAGGAATTGTGATTGATAAAACAGAAGATAATGAAACTATTGATCAATATTTTTCAGTTTCACAATTGCAGTTATCAGTTCGCATTGAAATAAATAATCAAATGACACAAGAAAGTTCCATACCACTATGTTTTGAACCATTTCATCTTTTAAAGGAAATGTGGTATAACATATTTAATGAAAAGGATGAGAAACTTGTTGAAGTTTATGAAGTCTCATGGAAACCTATATGCTATAGGTTACAACCATTTTTCCAAGTTTTTCAGGATCCAATAGCAGATATGTTGAATATTGAAGGCATTCAAAGCATTCCTCTATTAACTAACTATGATTTTCAGAATCAAGATGATAAAGGATTCAACAGTCAAACATTACAATCAATAGGAATATCATCACAAATCTTATCTAAAAGATTGCAAGGAGATAAAGACAAAAATAGCATTTTAGAGTCATGGCATGGAGGCCATCCAGAACAGATGTACAATTTTTCAGATCAGTTAAACATTAGTGTATATATTTTGGAAGATCCTTTTGTACAGTTTCTAGAGTCAACAAAGGAAATCAAGTGTTTCCTTATCTTCTCATTTGTTGACAAGTTTCTAATAGGTTGCAGAAGTATAGTTTTGACAATCAACAAGAAAATGCAACAAAATCTATCAAAGTACATAATACTTGAATGGTTGCATTGGATATTTCATTTTACCTAACCAGCAGTTGAACAGTAGATTGAGTAGGTAGATGAGTGCTAATAAGCTCAGAATTTTGAGCATTTTTTTTAGTTTTCAATTTTTAGCTAATTTTTCATTAAGTTGGTTTGAAAATTTTTGTGTGTTGTTTTAGTTTCAGATCAGATTTCAAGTTGCAGAAAAAGGACTATATTCAATTCAAGATTTTCCACCACAGCAAATGCATATTTGGGATTGGCTCAATGGCTGAGGACAACTGACCTATTGTTCTTGACTTTTCACCAGGAAAAGCCATCCCCAAGTGGAGCCAGTGTTATGCTCCTATACCAATAGGTGTCATATATCATGATTGACTTGATGGGCTATGTAATATGTTCATACCTTTCCTTGTTGCAAAGGTTTTCCATATTGTCAACAAAAAAATCAAAAAAATTAAAAAATGTAAAGCGGGTATACCCTAAAAGAAAAATCAAAGGGTGAAAAGAATAAAAATGGCCAAAAAAGTAAAAGAAAATGAACCCCACCAAAAGAAAGGCCAAGGAAAGTGTGCAAGTCTAAATGCCACTACTTTTTTCTCTTATGTAATAAACAAATTGTGTGCAACTTGTATCTAATGCCACAATTGATGGACAGTCAAACAGCTTAAACTTGGCTTGTTCATATTTGAATTTTATGTTTTAGAGATAGAGAATAAAATCTGACCAAACTGTTTAATCTTGGCAGATAAGTAGATAGGTAGAGTAAATAAAAGGAGCTCAATAGCTTAATCTGAGCCCTTGGATGTAATAAGGTTAGACTTAGATAGATTTATACATGTAAAAGAAAAGAAAGTGTGATAAGGGTTTGCCAGTCTAAGTGCACCCTAATAAAGAAGAAAAAATGCTAGGTTAAAGTAGGTAGGGTAGGTAGATGATGTCGTAGAATTACATGTGATGGATGATGACTCTAAATTTGTTAGTCTTTACTTTCATCACAAGTGCAAGGCAAATATTACACTGGAGTAATTTCAAGCAAAACAAGGTCAAATAATTAACTTCCCTTCTCATTTTTCCCTAAAATTTCACTAATTTCCCCTAAGTACTAAGGCATTTGAAAATTAGAGGGGCTCAAGGCATTTCCTTGACTTTTGGAGGGACCGGACCCTCGGCCTAATAATTTAAAAAGCCTAAGTACTTAAAACCATCCATAAGCCATTCATTTACTTCCATAAGTCTTTTCCTAAGTAAAATCCTATTTTACTTAGAAAAATTACACAATATCCCACAAAAACCCTTTTTTCATTCAAGCATAAGCTAAATACATAATCCTAATGTTTTTATACTTAGCGCTTTTCATTCATTTTCACATATTAACTTTTAATTTTATTATTTAATTCCCTATTTAAATCAACCCATTCCCGTATTACTATAACCATATAAAATTCCCCAAGTATTACATATCCCACCCCGGGTTAAAATATAACCATAATACCGTGTTAATTGGGATGAATTAGTTAAATCTGTAACTAATTAAGAGCCCCGACTGCCTGGCACATTGAATAAAGATTAATTAACCCCCACAATTAATTAATAACTTACCCGACCAATCATATTGCTCCCGATATGATTAAATAATCTTTAATTATGTTGGGCCCGCCCTTGTTAATTTCCCCTCATCTTGCCTCCTCGATAGCCATCTGATCAACCCCTCCACATCCAATGGTTGTCGTCCATATCGCATCGCCCTCCATGACCAAACGATAACATGCGATCGCGGAGTGGTTTTGCGAACAGTGCCTCACCACGCGTCACAAGATGTATGGAATCGCTGGCTCCCGGCTGAATACCACCCATCCCCAAAAGCGGTGCGATACATACCGCTTACCGCTCTTCGCATACGACAAAATGCCATTTCCCGCGTACTTCATCCATCCAAAATAACAAAACCCCTGCCAACCTTGACTTTGTGAATAAAAAAAACAAATGCACGTTATTTTCATCATTTTATCTTGCAACCAGTGCTCCCGTGCAAAAAACGTCAAAATCAATTGTTGAAGATTTCCAACCGCCACTTTGCCAAACAATTTTTTCAGCTGAACCAGTCAGTTATTGCCTGCACCTGTTTCCTCACTATTCACTTTCCGAAATAGGTATTTATCCAATTTCCGTCAAACCCTACAAGTCTTGGTTTTTACTTTAATTAGACAGAAAAAGACTAAAAAACAATACAATTTGGTCTTTGTTTCACCCAATTAGTTCCCAGACTTGTAATTTTTCCCATTTTTCCACTGAAAACACAAATTCCTTTCTGAATCCACAAGAACCAGAATACCAGAAGCACAATGGTGTGAAGACATGTTGGACTTTTTGTAAAAAATATCCTTGGATGAATTTTGGTTATTTACTACAGTAAGTAATGGTAAAAAGGATAAATAGAAAATAAATAGAGAGCATAACAGTTAAAGAGTATCAGTGGTTAAAGTGTATCAGGTAAAAGTCAGAGTGAAAGTTAAAATGAAGTTACAGAGCAGTCAAAGGTAAAATAGTAAAAGTAATTACAGAGGTAGTAAAATGGTAAAAAGAGATGAAAATAATTTCACCAACATTGAAGTTTATCTAAAGTGAAAGTAAAACAGTCAAAAGAACAAAAAAGTGAAAAGATGAAAAATACAACAAGAAGGAACATTTATAACTATTGTGATCAATCCACGACTTTTAAAAATAAAAAAGAGGTTTAAAAGTATTAAGAAGACCACTCAAAAACCTCTCTCAATTTTCTAACAACTATTATGGTTTTGGAAATATTAAACAATGATGGAAAGCACTTTTTGCAGAAAATACCAGTTAAGTCATCATTTTGCAGAGAATATTGTGGCAAATCCGAAATACATCTTACAAAACTGAAGGAGGTTTTTGTTCCTAAGAGACCCATATACACAAACATATCTCATTTTGTGGACATTGATTTCAGACTGAGAGATACATGCACATCTTTAGAGGCTATTGTTCAGACTCTGTAAAACTCTGTTTTACACATCTTTTTGCAGAGCCTATTGCGCATATCTGGAGAGGAATTTTAGGAAAGTGAAAGAGGTTTATCTCAAAAACATATTTAGCTACAATAACCTCTTTCAATTTTTACATATATATTACGGATTGAGAAATACAAAGATATCATTGGACCCCAAGTTTGCAGAATTGTTGGAGCAGATTGCACAAAGAAAGGAAGCAGTTAGTGACTTGGATGCCTCATCATCAACTAAGAGTTGGATCAAATTAGAATTCTCCTCTTTGTCATCACCTATCCATAAAAAATAGTTCCAAATAGATGCATTAGTTTGAGTTTCCTTTACTTAAGTTCTATTTATGTAAAACAGTTGGAGAGATTTGTGAACTAATCTTGATATTTTTTCAAGATATTTTAGTTTAGAATTTGTATAAATACTTCACTCTTGGAAGTATTTTGGGGTGGATTCTTAGAATTTTCTGTAACATTGATTAATTTGGAATAAAGTGTTGTTGGAAAATTTTCATATGGCTAGCTGGATAAAGAATTGAGGCAAAAGACTTTTCACAGGATTCTTGAGTTAGACAACGGATCAATAATTCATCTATCTCATGTTTTAGAGTTTTATACTTGTTTATTAAATCATTTGTGTTTCATATCTAAATGATTAACGAAAAGGAATAAATTAGAAAGTGTTTAAGTGCAATCTGTTTTCAATCATTGTTATTCTAAATGTTTTCTTCTAAAATAGCTTAAACAATGAATTCTTAATTGCTCATGTTTTCTAGTTTATGCATTGTGATTATTTAGTAAAGAATTCTTAATTGCTCTTTATTAATAATCATTCAAGTTCCATCTTTTGAAAATGTTGAAGGATTCTTAAATTTCCTTCACCCATTTCAAGTTCATTCCATTCACCTTAGATCTATAATTGTTCCCTATTTGATTACCTTGCCCTGTGAAACCATCTCTTGTTAAGAAACTTAATCGAGTTAAGCCATCTTTCTTTGACTCCATTATCCCAATGGCCTAAAATATTCAGTATTACCCCTCTGCTATTGGATTTCATCACCCAAACACAATCAAAATCCCTAAACTTTCATAAATAGCCTAATATCTTTCAAAAACAAAGCTAAAACTTAAAGAGAGAGCCCTCTCTGGGTATATATTGGCTAGATTTTGTACCTAAAAGTTGGTTTGTGGTTACCTCAGACTATTTCTCTTGAACCTAGAGAAATTACTGAGTGATAACAGTTTATATACTTGTTGCATATGCATGGTTTCAGTCGTGATTGTAGTGAGGTCACCATGTGAAATAGGATGTTGTTGTTGTGAACTTGTGTCATCGTGAGTGTATGATTGGTTATGAATTTCTATATGTGTAAGTGCTTACATGTTGGAAAATGTGCATTAGTATGGTTGTGTTGTCATGCATGAGGTCATGGTATGTGTAGTTGATATGGTCATGCATTGATGATTTTACTCTATCTAGAATGATATTTATGTGTTGGTACACTTATTTGTTATATGTCTATATGATGTTATGATCATGTTTATACATGGATTATGTTTATTTGAATGATATTGCAGATGAGATATCCTACCCAAATTATGCTAAGGTACATTGGTTTATTGTGATTTGATTTAGTTGACATAGTATTCCTTGTAGGAAAGAGATGAAAATGAATAGAAAGATGGTAGGATACAAATATTCTTCCTATGAATTAGATGAGCAACATGGTGGGAAATATTTTGACTTAGAAGACACATTGAGAAGCTTAAAGGAATAAATAAGGAGTTGTAAGGCAGACAATGACAAAAATCATGCATGCACAAGAGAAGCAAGTGGAGGTTAATACAATACTCCTTCATAGTTTTTCAAAATCATAGTGACTGGGACCACTTTGAATCAACCATGGGAAGGATCAAAGAACTAGTGGGGCATATGATAGTAGGTCTCCTGATGGACACAAGTAGGATACATATGACACAATGAGAGATGGAAGGCTTGATATTAATAGGACAAACTATATTTGTTGTTCTTGCTTCCTCATCACTATAAAATAAAAGTGTTTAAGGTTGTGTCAAATAGCAAGTTTATGAAAGGGTTTACGTGTAAAATTTGTGTGTCTTTTATGAGAAATTCATGAAGCAAATTATATTTAAAAACACATAAACAAAAATTAAGTTTATGAGAATATAATTCACAGTAAGCACATTACATTATAGTGATGAAGGAGTTCACCCCTCCTGGGCTACATCTCCTTAAACCAGTATCAATAGCTTGGCCCTCTTCGATTAACTAATTAAAATTTTGAATAAATTCATTTCTTGAGCTTTGATGGCTCTCAAACATATTCCAATGGCTTTGGGACACCCCCAATACCCCCATTTTGGTTCTTAGTGAGTTGAATTCTGACTCTTTGGGAAAAGTTATGCCTCTTTCAATAAATCCCACTAACTGCTCCGCTAATTTAGTTATCTGCGCCCCTAACTGGAAGTTCCACCAAAACTGGAGCAACTCTGCCAAACTAATCCATCATTAGTGCTAAGTGGGAGTTTAGTGCTAGTTAATAATTAACTCCGTAATTAATTTAATCCACATTTAATTAATGGATTAACACATAATTAAACCTTGATTAAGGTTAATATACATGGGTTAAATATTTTAATACTCTGCTTAAGTCGGAGCACCCACTGTGGTCGTAGCACAATGTTCCTATGACCGGGGCTGGCCCCTATTTTCCCCACCATTACAATCTTTTAAAGATAAATATGAGTCAGATGCTATGTAGTGTAAGGTCTAATGTATAGCGGAGGTGGTAAGCATTGGTGTTGTGTGGCTGGAGGTCGTGGAGTTGAACCCTAGCGCCTCCACCCAGAATTTGAAAATATTTTTTTACACCACAATACATCCAAGCAGACCACGTGGCAACCTCCAGGCTTATCATGTTTCCTCACCCAATTGGACAGAAAAATGAACCAATAACACTTCGACACATCATCCTCCATACACACCAACCAAATTCTACCAAGTGGTAGCCTACCATTCGACGGAGAAGAAGTTGACCAATCTTTGACAAGTCCAGTCACCTGCCATGTTAGCAGTATGGACTACTCACTATGCACTTGCTTGTTGCATTTTTCCCATTTTGGAAAATGATCAGAAAATTGTAACTTTTTCATACGGACTTCGTTTAGAGTGAAACAAAGTGTGCCGAAATCAGGAAGATGAGACCTTTCTGGTCATTCAGATTCCACTCCATTCCGAGAAATTTGAATGTTTAGCAGAAATTTTCCCCCCATTTATTTTTTTATCACTCCTTCCCACTGAAAGGCTTTTGGACCCAAAAAAGTTGGTTATATTATGAGAGTTTAATCCTCTTCACATTTCCAAGTTATATCAACTTGATTCTACTTGGAAAAATCTTCATGACAACCACTTTGGTTCCTTAACATGCCTACTCTTGCAAATGGCTTGGTACTTCAACCAATATCATCCTTCTGCTGCTGACCCTTGATGGTTGCTAGCTGACTAATGAAAAACATCTCATTTTAACAAAGCAATCTCTCTGTGCTTGGAAATCTTGATTGATGGTATTCCCACTGAGAATATTGTTCCTCCTTTGCATAAACATGCATTTTATGCAAGCTTCTCCTTGGAAAATCTTTTCCAATTTAAGACCATCTGAGTGAATTACATCAATGAATTCAAATATCAGTGATCACTAGAAATGAAATGACCATTATTTTACCTCCACTGTACCAAATTCCACATCTAGAAGAATGTCTTCACCATCTCTTTCGCTTCTTGGTGTCATACATCATATGGTCTTAAAAAGGGTTGATGTTTTTGCTGCAATATTTTGTCATATTGTCCCTCTTTCCACTTCTTGCTTCCATCATTATCTAGTATTGACATGCATATCATGCCATGATTTGAGAAAGAAGGCTAATCATGAGCCTCTCGCTCAAGATTGGACCTTCCAAAATCCTGAGACATCTTGTCACAAGAAAAAACATTAACTTGAAAAACACATCATGCAATAAACACAACTTGACGACCTCTTCCTTTTGCTCCTTCAAAGAAGAAAATGTCACATCATGTGTACATCTCCATGCATTCTTACATCTTGGTGTACAATATGATCGACAAAACACAAGTTGACAAAATATGTGTCTTCAAACCATTGACTCTTAAGTCAAACAAAATCATGTACAAAAGTTGATGATTATTTTCCCAAAACAACAAGAAATTCACATCTCATGAAACAATTCGTCAACATCTCCCTTTCATCCTTGGAGACTAAATCAACTCTTCCAAGTTGATAAGACATACATGTAACGATCAATTGACCAACACAAGTTGATCACTCATGCATGTTTAAATGATCAACACTCTCAATTTGACAACATACATGTTAACACAACAATCAACTAAGACAAGTCAATCACTCATGCATGTTCAAGCACAATGAAACTATAAAAAATTCGACTGTTCACACACACAAACTCACATGCATGTATACAATGCTCAACTCTCTCGCATGTAAAATCACAAGTACAAGAATCCCCTTGGTATGTATGAATACTTAAAGAGCTAAAATGACAAAATTTTCTTCAACAAAGTGAGTCAACATACTCCACTTTCAAATAACTTCCTGGCGTAAAAATGCAACATGCATTCTAGAGAAAAAGAAATGCATTCACATGCAAATTGCAACTACAAATTGCCATCTTTGTTGCATCTAAGTGAGTCAACATAACTCTACTTTTCCAACATCTTTCTTCGTGCAATCTTTAGCATACTTTTAAGAGAAAAGAAATGCATTCAGATAACAAGGAAATGCATAAATAAGGCAAGACTTGCATCAATTATCAAAATACGTGCAAGGCCTTAATTGGTTAAGAAATCTATCCATCTCTTTCCAAACCACTTCAATGGCGCTTCTTTCAGCTGCACTTCATCATGTGTATCTTCCTGACCCACATCAACTATGGAATCCTCTTTTCCATTCTTGTCAAAATATCTCTCCACCTTGTCTAAATGTTGTGGATGAATTTTTGGATACAAAGTCCAACACTTGTCTACAAGATGACCTTGCTTATGGAAATGAGTGAAAAATAATTGCATCTTCTTTTAAAAATGGTTTTCATTGTCCATTGGACCTTTGGCTTTCTTTCTCCTTTGTTTTGAAAGTTTCTTGTTTATGGCTATCTTCTTCCAACACCTCGAAACAATATGGTTATTCAAACCACAAAAGGAACATGTAAATTTTCTCCAAATATTATGTGAGGATTTTCCATGTTTATCATAATTAAAAGCAACTTGATTAAAGGAATATTTATACCTTGCACATTCACCTTTATTGCCTTCTTGAGGAGGTGAATTTTATGAGGTAGTGGCTCTCTTCAGAATACCAACAATGGATTCAATGGATTTAGAGATTTTAACATCCTGTTGTTTGCCATTTCCAATAGTTGCATGCTTATGAGCATCTTCTTGCAAACTGGGTGTACAACTTTTTCATTCCTCATGAACACAAACTTCACAAGCTTGAGGTAATGAAAATGTAATGAAAGTATTTCTTGGAACACCTTCATGTGTCTTCTCGGCTTTGGATAATTGTCTATCTTCTTATTTTCCATAGCAACTATTTGCATGGCTAAAACCAATCTCTTAAACAATGGGTTTAAACTTGTTGCATTCTCCACAAACACAATCCCGAGGTAGTGAATATGTAATAGAAGCCTTTCTTGAAACATTTTCAAAAGTATCCATAGTTTTAGAGTGCTTTACATCATCTTGTTCACCAAAACCTAAACCCATGTACCTAGAACTTCCCTCAACAACAATAGGGTTTATAATTACTTGTGCATGTTTGCCTAACCCTTTACCTTCATAGCCCATTTTTTTTTTAAATTGACCCTATTCCTCTAGTTTGTCTTTAAAAAACACCAAAACATTCATCTTGAGAGGAAATTTAAGTTAAAATTGATTTTCATACCTAATTTTCATGCACATACTTGGCTAGGGTTTCCTTGGCATAATGGAGTTGAATCTCCATCTCATACATATTTTCAAGAAGCTCTTGCTTCTTATCCTTCATGGTCATCAACTGCTATTGAAGCCTACTTCTCTCCTTCCTATCTTCAACCATCTCTTGCACCATATCTCTCATTATAAAGAGCTTCTGCAACAACTATTAATAAAATAGTCTTGCTAAAGAAGATTTATTAGAAACAATGTTGGATGAAGCTTCTATCTTCACACTTGTAATGCACAAAAAAAATCTTCTTTTCTGTGATTTGAGAGTTGTTTCCTCAACCTTGACCTTCTCCTCTCTTCAGATTATACACACAAACTTTCACACAGTTAAATTCTCTTTGCAAAAAATACATAAATAATAGCTAATTTTCTATCTAACCTTGGCAAACCCTGAGATAGACTTGGGCTAAGATGATCTAAACTTTTTTCTGATACCAACTTGATCTGAATAGGACAAAAAATTTTTGTTGTGCTAGCTTCCTTAGTAGTATAAAATAAAAGTGCTTAAGGATTGTGTCAAATAGAAATTTTATGAGATGGTTTATGTGTCAAATTTGTGTGTCTTTTATGAGAAATTCATAAACTAAATTATATTTCAAAACACATAAACAACAAGTAAATTACAGAGAATATAATCCACAACAAGCACATTACATAGTAGTGATGAAGGAGTTCACCCCTCCTAGGCTATGTCACCTTCTACCAGCTTCAATGGCTTGGCCCTCTTTCATTAACTAATCACAAATTTTAATACAACCATTTCCCGAGCTCTGATGGTTCACAAACCTAATATAATGGCTCTGGAATACCCCCAATACCCCTATTTTGGTTTTTACTGAGTTGAATTCTGACTTTTTGGGAAAAATTTATCCCTCTTTCAATAAATCCCACCATCTGCTTTGCTAATTTAGTTATATGCATCCCTAACTGGAAGTTCCACCAAAACTGGAGCAACTCTGCCAAACTAATCTATGATTAGTGCTAAGTGGGAGTTTAGTGCTAGTTAAGCACACTTAATCGTTAACTCTGCAATTAATTTAATCTGCATTTAATCAATGGATTCGTACATAATTTAACCTTGATTAAGGTTAATGAATGTTGGTTAAAGCTCTTAATACTCCGCTTAAGTCGAAGCTCCCACCATGGTCATAGAACAATGGTCCTATGGATCGGGGCTGGCCCCTCTTTCCCTTGCCATTACAATATTTTAAAGTTAAATATGATTCAAATTCTATGTAGTGTAAGGTCTAATGTATAACGGAGGTGGAAAGTGTTGGTGTTGTGTGGCGGGAGGTCACAGGGTCAAACCCCGCCACCTCCGCCCGGAATTTGACTATAATTTTTTACACTACAATACATCTAGGGGGGGCACATGGAAAACTTTAGGCATGCCACTTGTACTCACCCAATTGGACAGAAAAAATGAACCAATAACACTTCGACATGTCACCCTCCATATGGACCAACCAAATGTTGCCAAGTGGTAGCATACCATTGGACAAAGAAGAAGTTGACCGGCCTAGTCAGTTGCCACGTCATCAGTATGGACTGCTAACTATGCACCTACTTGTCGTATTTTTCTTGTTTTGGAAAAAAATCAGAACACTCTAAATTTCTCATACGAACTCCATTTTGATTAAAATAAGTGCACCAGAATAAGGAAGATGAGACCTTTCTGGTCGTTCAGGTTCAACTCCATTCCGATAACTTTGATGTTTTAGCAAATTTTTTCCCCTAATTCAGTTTCTGATGAAGTTTTTTGGATAATCCAGATATGAGAGGTGATGGACACATGTTCTACTCTAGTTTTGGTTCTGATAGGCATTATGATCATCATTGTTATCATCCATACATGAGGAGTGATAGGGGATACTTGCGAGAGGAGTTTAGGAAATCAAACCCACCTACTTTTGATAGAGACTAGAAGAAACCAGAAGATGAAAAGGCTTGGATACATGGGATGAACAATTTATCTGAGTTGCATGAGTACATAGAAAACATGAAGGCCAGAATTGTTATCTTTAGCCTGAAAGATAAAGCAGATATCTGGTGGGAATATGTGAAGTGGGTTAGAGACATCAGGAAAAAGGACTTGAGTTTGCATGAGTTCAAGAGGATTTTCAGGGAGAAGTAATTTACCAAAAGGTACTACGATGGTAAGGCCAAAGAATTCTATGAGCTAAATATGGGATCAATGACAGATGAGGAGTATACGACCAAGTTCCTAGAGCCATTGCGCTATGTACCATATCTTAAATATGACAAGGCTAAATTTAAATGATTTTTCAGTGGTTTGCTATTAGAATTTAGAGATTGGATTGAGTATGATGAGCCTTGGTCAGTTGAGGAAGTTATTGGGAAATTGAAGCATTTATATGAATAGTCAAAGAGAAAGAATGAATCAAATCAAGGATGGAAAGGGAAAGATAAAGGTAAGGGTAAATGGAAGCCAAAAAGAATAAGGCCTCAGAATGCATAAGAGAAATAAAATGTGGCACCACAAAATAAGTTCAATGCATCTAGACAGGGACATGGATCACAACAACATCATAGAGGTGATGGTACTAGATGGTTGGAGTGTTGGACATGCAATAAGGAAAACCTTAAGTCAGATTTTCCACATAATCAGGGTGGTAGGCCTCAAATATATATTGCATGGGTGGCATACACTATTAGGTATGTTGGTCAGAGCATTCCTCGTATCTATGTAGCACTAGAAAATAGGTCAGGAGACCATCATACATATATCATTGAGATGGATGGTAAGATTTGTGATAAAGTTGTTTCTATTTTGATTGAACTTGGATCTAATTATAGTTATGTTAGTCCTAACTTGGTGGATAAGTTTGCTTTCAATAAATAAGTGCATGTAGAATCTTGGTTAGTGCAGTTGGCTACAGGTACAAAGTAGAGAGTTCATCATTGGGTAAGATCTTGTGCATTTGATTTGAATGTCATGTCTACAACAATGCACTTGAACATATTTCCATTGAGATCATATAGTCAACTACGCACCTTGACGCACCTTGATGAAAAGGCTTGGATCAAGGTCAACTATATCAAACCCACCTACTTTTGATCATATCAAACCCACCTACTTTGTGATACCTTGGAGAAATATTTCTCCATCAAAAGTAGGTGGGTTTGAAAAGAATGGAAAGGATGATTCCATAATCAATGGAGCTTCTTTCAGCTACCCATATAGTCAGCTACGCATCTTGACCCACCTTGACATACTTGTGGGTCAAGGTGCCACAAGTAGGCTTGTGGGCTTATAACCCAAGCTTGGGGTTTTTCACCCACCGATGTTTGGGCCAAAACCGTGATGCATTTTCGACATGTGATGGATAAGGATGATAACTTTGGGGGAGAAAATTATAACGCAATGAGAGTCATCTGATTCCAAGTTGTCATTGAGGAGAAATCAATTTATGTAGTTGATAAGTAATTATTATTTTTCAAGTCATATAGGCTTGAAGTAAAAAATTTCCAATAGATGTGTCTCTTCACTAATTTTTGGAGCTCCTCATTTGGATATAAATAGAGGGTGATTTTTTGTGTTTAGATCATCCATTTATGAAATGTCTCTTCCAGAGCAGGACTCGATGGAGAGGAGGATATCTATAGCCCTAGTTATAGAAATGAGGAGACATGAGGATACATGTCAGCGAAGTTGGAGTTCTGTTTTAGGATCGAAATTGACAACCAAACTGTTTTCATGGAGGTCGAAGATGCTAGCCGTTAGGCTAAGTTCTTAGAGGGAAAAATGATTGCGATCCGAGCTTGTTTGGGCATTGTTTTGAAGTTAATCTGCTATAGGTGTGTTGTTGTGCTAGGTCGCAGGCCATAACACCACAACTGGGCTATGTAGGATGTGTTCAAGGCTTCAAACCTATCCCTAGTTGCAACATGGATAAGGAGAGGATCCTCAAGGGTGTGTTGCAGCCCTTAAAGGGATTTTTTGGTGATTCTTGCCTGTATTTAGGGCTGCCACAATTTACCTAACCAGGATTTTCACGAATAGAAAAGTGAAAACATATTTGCAGCAGTGTTTTGGAGGGACGTTTGGTCAAAGAGTTTGACCATTGATTGGATCAGTTGATGGGAAGTTGTAGGAGGACTTAGGATTTTTTTGGAGGAGCCTAACGTTGACTGTTGGGAATCCTACCACGAAGCCAAGGAGACAAAAGTCACATCAGATGAGAGGCAAGAGGACAACAACAATGAGATTTGCATATGTTCCCTTGATAATAGTTGGATAGATGTCCAAGGTAAGGAAATTTTTATGTCCCCATATTTTTGCAATAGATCTTCTACTGCAGAAGCAAGGGCAGATTGGTGGAGTCTATGGGAAGCCATGTTTAAGTGTATCCTAAGTGTGGGGATTCCATAACTAGGTGTAGATGCTACAACGTGGACTTGGTCTCTCATGTGCTATTGGAGGGCAGCGTGAGAGGGGACCAAGTGTGGACAAGATTGGGCACTTATGGTCTGCTGGAGGACAATGTGATAGTGTCCAAGTTGGAGCCTGGTATGCAACACGTTGACGGACAAAGGAAGTTTCTAGAGCATCAGTCGATGAGCTCAAGGGTCTGATGAGTTAGGAGCAAGATTGTGGAGCCTAATACTTGTGTGTGGAGAAGGAATTCTACGACAGATGATGGCAAGTCGTCCTAACTCGTGTTCACTATGGGAAATCAACATCTTGCAGTGATAAGTGGCAACCATTTGTGCCCTATGTTGGTCTTCATCAGAGTAGTGTAGGAAGACCATACTGGGCTAAAGTACTTGAGTAGCTGAGGAGAAGTTGGGGGCATATTGAGAGTTGTTCACAAGTGGAGCTGTGAAAAAATTGACAAGAGTTTTTATGTGTTGTGGCCTTGATGGACTGAGGCACAACTAGGAGTAGATTGAAAATCAAGATTGAGTGGCTAGATGGACTTGGAGCATTGATAGAGGTAGCAGTTGCAGATCGAGAGCCAAAGGATAGGGCAGGTATAGGGTACGACCAAGAAGGGCTGAGAGATTTCACTATAGTTGTTGGGCCTTGAAATTGTCATTTACTTCCATTACATTTTCACTTATATTTCCATATTATCACCTTCACTCCACCTCCATTTCATTACATTTACCTTATCATTACCACTATTGGGTTACATTTATGTTTTTCCAAACTTTATTAATTCCTAGTATTTTTAATTGAATTTGTGGTTAAAAATTAGAAAATAATATACACATACTTATACCTGAGAAGTGGAATGAGTTTGTTGCCATGTATAGGTAAAAAAGAAGCTTCCAAAAGACCCTTATGTGGCCTCCTAAGGCCAAATTAGAATTTGGATGGAGAAGATCATGGGATCATAAGGATATGTGTCTCATTTCCTATTTGTATTGTAACTCTAAGAAGACATGTGCCTTATCACTTCCTATTTGGATTGTAACTCTAGAGATATAGGGAGAGATTCATGCACTTTCATTAATGAGATAGCTTCTCATCTTTTGTATAAATAGGGGAAGCTTTATCCTATCAAATCATGTGTAAAATTGGAGTCATGCTCAAGCTTTAAATACAAAATTAGATTATGGCACCTTACTCATGAATGTTCTTTCATTTTGAATTGGTTTTGCTTACATATGGAGCATCTCGATTTACCATATATCATAATTTTGGATAAGCTATCTAAAATGTGTGAGATTTATTTGCTTTTATAGATTAAAATTTATTTGCTTTCTTAGTATTAGTTTTAGAATGACTATGTAATATTTTATTTCCTAGAACATCTCAAGAAAGTAGATTTTTCTATTTTCCAATTGGATTATGTTTGAGGAATTATAGCTCAAAGTTGTTTAGTTTCTTTAAATCTTTTTACATTGTTTTCTTAGATTAGATCCTCAATTATGTGTATAATTGAATGCTCCTAAAGATCATGCCAAGAGGGTGACTCTGTCATACTTCCAAATTGCATGCTCGAGTATTTAACCTATGCAATAATTGAGTTTTCCTTTACATGCCTTTATACTACTTTTCTTAGATAAGATCCTTAGTTAAATGTATAATTGAATGCTCGTAAAGATCATGTCAAGAGGGTGACTCTGTCATACTTCCAAATTGCATGCTAGAGTATTTAACCTATGCAATAACTAAGTTTTCCTTTACATGCCTTTAAACTGTTTTCTTAGATAAGATCCCGAGTTAAATGTACAATTGAATGCTCCTAGAGATCATGTCAAGAGGGTGACTCTGTAATACTTCCAAATTACATGCTCAAGTATTTAACCTATGCAATAATTGAGTTTTCCTTTACATGCCTTTAAACTGCTTTATTAGATTCATATCCTCAATTAAATTTATAATTGAATGCTCCTAAAGATCATGTAAAGTAGGTGAATCTATCATACTTCCAAATTTCATGCTCGAGTATTTAACCTATGCAATAATCATGTTTTCCTTTACATGCCTTTATATTGCTTCACTAGATTGGATCCTTAGTTATGTGTATAATTGAATGCTCCTAAAGATCAGGCCAAGAAGGTGACTTGTCATACTTCCAAATTGGGTGCTCGAGTGTTTAACCTATGCAATAATTGAGTTTTCCTTTACATGCTTTGAAATGCTTTCTTAGATTAAAATTTAAATTCCTGCAAGTGTGATTGCGCGCGCTATATTTTCTTTTGAATTTGTTTTCTTTATTTTCGTTACTTGATTTCATAGGTTAGTTGAATTTTATTTTCATTATTTGATTTTATAGATTAGATGAATTGGTTTTCGTTATTTTGTAGTTAGATTGATCTAAAATGAAAGACAATTTCTAGCACATATAGTGCATGCATGCTTCACAAGTTTACAAAACACTCAGGTTCACAAATTAAATGACATGCAATTATTTTTCCCCGAAAACAACCAAATGGTCAGAGTATCTTGTTTGTATATTATACTAGTGGATGTATGAGGGAGATTATCCCTGGTATGGGAACCATAAACTGTTGTATTATATATTGTTAATATAATGAAGTCAGGTTGAAAATTTTAAAAGTTGTCTATATTTTGTGCATATGTGATTTACTGTTGTTTATATTTAGTTATGCAAAGTAGTTCTGTTGATATTCTTTGTTTGCTAGCGTCTGTGGTTTTAAGACTTTAACATAGATCCAAGGTCATAGAAATTCAACATGGTATCAAAGTGTATTTTAGCTACTTTGAGAGATAGTGAATCATAGTGTGCACAACGTAAAAACTCAGAGGGAGTTTTAAGTATCTAGATCATGGAGCAGAGGGTTCAGCTAAAGACATGGAGATGTGGTCTAGACTGGCTTGGCAGAGAGATTGGCTGGGAGTTCTGGTGGATTGGTGGTGAGCCTGCTAGACAACCATTTGTTGTAGGGAGGATTTTTTATCATGGGCTTCTGATGATTTTTATTGGATTTCTGGGACAACTTGAGGGTTTCTTTGGCTTGGGAGAGATCAGGTTTATTGAGATGGATTCATGTAATGGACTATAGGTTGGGAGGCTAGAGTCTTCATCGGATCATGATTTTGCATATTTGATATTGGTGGGATTTTCACAAGTGTTATTTGATCCAAGAGGTTGAGTTATTGCAGGATTGAGCTAGTGGATATCATGTAGTCTCAGAGGGATTCTAGCCTCAGAGGGAGCAGCCCTATGGAGGTTTTGGATCTTCAAGTTTAGAAGTGATGAGGCAGTGGAACTAGAGAGATTTACAGGTTCATCTATAGGGTATGCTGTAGTGATGGTTTCTAGATGGGATAGTGTTGTTGGAGATGATGATGGTTACTTCCTAGTATTAGAAATAACTTCCTCGCTAAGAGGGATTATTAATTTTTGTGTAGTTTGGGAGGTAGTGCAAGCCCTAGTGTTTGAGGGTTGGAGTTCAAAGCACCACAAGTAGGCTTGTGAACTTAGATCCCAATCCTGGGGTTTTTCACCCATCAATGTTTGGGCCAAAACAGTGACGAGTTTTCAACAAGTGATGGATGAGGATGATAGCTATTAGAGAGATGATTCAACACAATGAGAATCATGTGATTCCTAGTTTTCCTTGAGGAGAAATGAATTTTTGAAGTTGAAAAATAATTATTGGTTTTCCATTCATGTAGGTGCTAGAAAATTATATATTACAGAGCAATGAAACACATAAAATATACAGAAAAACAAACACATAAATAACATATAAAATAAGAGATACATAGATATAAGTGGTTCACCCAACTTAGGCTACGTCCATGGAAACAATTAGTCCTTCCTTCCTATTATCCAAAAAAATGAAGAGACACAACCTACAACAGATCCATTGTAATATACTTTACTCTCTCACAAAGTCCCCCTTGCCATTTCTCGCTCAGAGTATACACACCATACACAGATGCAATACAATACCCTCACACAACAGAGGGGTTTCTTTCTAGGGAAAAAAACCCTAAATCAAACATACCTTCTACTGTCAGATCAACTGCCTAATGAACGGCCCAGCTTGACTACGAAGTTACAGTATTTTACAAGGAAATTTTACTTATCTTTTTAGCTTTCGAGGCACTGCCCCCGAAACCCCCAGTTAGGGGGGGCTCAAAAAGGTCACCGCCCCCCCCAGACCCCCATGACGGCGATAAAACGACAGGCGGCGTTGCTGCCCCGTTAATAATAGCAGTCCAACACGACGATACATCTAAATAAAGATGACACCCAATAGTAGGCTTCAAGTAAAATTTGTCCAATAGATGTGTCTCTTCACTTATTCATCGAGCCCCTCATTTAAACATAAATAGAGGGTGATTTTTGTGTTTAGATCATCCATTTTTGCAATGTCTCTTCTAGAGTACGACTCAGTGGAGAGGAGGATGTCTCTAGCCTTAGCCGCAAGAAAGGAGGAGACAAGACAATGAATTTGGAGGTCTATTTTAGGGTCGAAACACATAATCAAAGTGCTATCATGGAGGCCAAAGAAGCTAGCTGTTAGGCCGAGTTATTGGAATGAAAATCATTCTGATCCTATTTTTTTGGGAAGAGTTTTGAGGTTTGTCTACTACAAGTGTGTTGTTGTGCTAGGCCGCATGTCATAGAACCACAGTTGGGCTACGTAGGAGGTGTTCAAGGCTTCACACCTATCCCAAGTTGCAACGTGGCTAAGGAGAGGTTCCTCAAGGGTGTGTCGCAACCCTTAAAGGGACTATTTGGTGATTGTTGGGTGTATTTAGGGCTACAACAAGTGCCATGGATAGGATTATCACAAAAAAACAAAGTGAAAAAATATTTACAACAATGTTTTGGAGGGACGTTGGGTCAAAGAGTTTAACCATTGATTGGATCAATTGATGGGAAGTTGTAGGAGGCCTTAGGAGTTGTTTGGAGGAGCCTAATGTGGACTATTGGGAAGCCTACCAAGAAACCAAGATGACTGAAGGCACATAAGATGAGAGGCAAGAGGACAAAAACAACGAGATTTGTAGATGTTCCCTTGATGACAGTTGGATAGATGTCCTAGGTAATGACATTTTGATGTACCTAGATTTTTGCAATAGATCCTCTATTGTAGATTCAAAGGGAATATTGGTGGAGCCTGTGGGTAGTCGTGTGTAAGGGTCTCCTAGGTATGGAGATTCCCTAACTAGGTCTAGTTGCTACAACGTGGACTTGGTCTCTCATGCACTATTGAAGGGCAGTGTGAGAGAGGACCAAGTGTGGACGAGATTGGGAACTTATGGTTTTTTGGAGGATAGCGTGATAGTTTCCAAGTTGGAGCCCGATATGCAACACCTTGATGACAAAGGTGGTTGATATAGAGGTATTTGATGAGCTCAAGGGTCTGATCAGTGAGGAGAAGGATTGTGAAGCCTGAGACTTGTGTGTGGAGAAGGACTTCTATAGCAGATAATGGGCAATCCTCTTATCCCATGTTCATAATGGGAGATGGACATATAATAGTGATAGGTGGAAGCCCTTAGTGCCCTATGTCGGTCTTCATCAGAGTAGTGAAAGAAGACCATAGTGGGCTAAAGTCCTTGAGTAACTAAGGAGAAGCAGTGGGCATATTGTGAGTTGTTCACAAGTGGAGATGTGAAAAACTCAACAAGAGTCTAGATGTGTTATGTCCTTGATGGGCCGAGGCACAACTACAGAGTAGATTTACAACCGAGATTTAGTGGCCAGATGGACTTGGAGCATTGATAGAGAGACATGAGCTGTAGATCGAGAGCCGAAGGACCAGGTAGGTACAGGGTACGATCGAGAGGGGCTGAGAGATTTCACTACAACTAGATGGTCAGACTATCTTGTTTGTATCTTGTACTAGTGGATGTATGAGGGACATTATCCATGGTATGAGAGCCATAGAATGTTGTATTATATGTTGTTAACATAATGAAGTTTGGTTGAAAATTTGAAAACTTGTCTATACTTTGTGCAGATGTGGTTTACTGTTGTTTATATTCCATTCTAGAAAGTAGTTCTGTTGAGATTCTTTGTTTTCTAGTGTCTTTGATTTTAAGACTCTAATCTAGACCCAAGGTTGTGGAAATTCAACATTGGGTTCATCTCATGAATGTTGATTAGCTATTTTTTTTGTTGGATATGATTATGGTTGAAAATATGGATCATTATACTCTCTCTCTTACTAAAACATTCAATGACAATCTTATAAGAAGAATCATTTGAAAGGTTTTTCCTCGTAGTGGGTTTTTTTCTAGTCTCTCACCATTCCTGGTGTCTTTATGTGTGAATTAATTTCTTCTATTATTCCTTTATGTTATGTTGCAATGATGATGATGTTGTTATTTCTATATAATTATATATGTTGTTGAATAATGTTCTAAATATGAATAATGATATGATGATGTTGAGTGAAATTAATATTTAATTGAGGAAATTCAATCATCTAAAGCAAAGAACAATATAGCCCTAAGAAAATTTAATAGGGGTGGGGGTGTAGTGTAAATAAGTCTTAAAGGCCTTGTTAATTAAAAATTCTGTGATAAAAATATGTTGAAAAAAAAATATCCTTTTTTATTTTGTCTCACCTTTTCTTCACCTTTAAAGGGATATCTAATGACCAAACCAAAGGTACAACCATGGACTCTTTTTTATCCCTTGTTTCTAATATTTTTATGGAATATATAGGTATTTTACCCTTAAACAACATTCATTAACCCTAAATTTTGGTTTCTATTTATCAATTATACCTTCATCTTTTGGCCTCATGGCCATCCCTATTTGATCTTTGTCTTTAACCATATTAGTGAATCTCTCTCGATATTTAATCTATTATAGAAATTCAAAAGAAAGAATCTCTTCCCCTTTTAGATGTCCTCAACTCTCATCTCCCTGATAGCACCTCCACCCACCAAGTTTATAAGAAAAATATTCATACCAAGTGATACCTTCATGCCTATTTTCACTATCACTAGACCCAAAAAAAACTACTATTCTAAAAACTCAAGTTCATTTCTTTGAAATAAAAAAGAATGCCTTAAAAATACCATTATGGCCAATTAGTGTACCTAATATTTCAAATTAATAAATATTTCGTCTCAAGTTTCCACTTTAAAGATAGCATGCCTAAAGGTTGCCATGTGCCCCCCTAGATGTATTGTAGTGTAAAAAATTATAGTCAAATTCCAAGCGGAGGTGGCGGGGTTCGACCCCGCGACCTCTCGCCACAAAGTAGGTGGGTTTCAACATTTCCCTCACATCCTAGGTTCAGAAAATTGTAGGCGAATATCAGTTTTGGGCAATGATATTAGGGCTTTGCTTGTAAAGGAATTGAGATGTCCCAATCTAGTTGCTTTATACCTTGGAGAAAATGAGGGATTGCAAGAAATTCCAGAAGCATTTTTGTTGAACCTAACCTCTTTGAGGGTGTTAGACTTTCATGGCACGGCCATATGATCATTTCCAACATCATTGTGGCAATTGACCCGCCTCGAATTTATATTTCTTGGTTTCATTGAGATTGAAGCTATACCTGACGAAATAGCTTATCTTTCACGTCTTCAATTTTTGTATCTTAACTTCTGTAAAAATCTAAAATCGTTGTCTTCTAAAATAGGAACAATCCTAATGTCATTAGGAGAGGTTTTTCTTATCACCACTCATACCTTGGGAGGTACTCAGCAATATTTCTCCTAATTTGATGTCATTAGGAGAGGTTTTTCTTATCACCACTCATACCTTGTTTATCTCCTATCGTGAGTATATTAACAGAGTCTAATTGGCTGTCTTATTTATTTTAAAAGCATACATAGAACTTTCTCGTATCATGGTAAAATACTGTAACATCTACAGATTATAACATACAAACTGATATTATCATTCAAAAATCAAACTCAGATTCCCAATGGGAGATAAACTTATCTGTCTTCCAAATACTGACTGATGTTGTCCTCCCTACCTTGAGAAAGGCAATTATGTCCTCGTCTCTCCCCCGTGCTCCACTCCTGAGCTATGTGAGTTTACATATGTTTCAGAAGGGACCTCGAGACATCCCAATCCAATCCTTTATTCTAGAAAATCTCAGGATTCTAAGTAATTCCACTGGTCACCACTAGCTTGAGAATTCCTCTCTCAATTTCCTTTTTCCCTCATATCAAACCCACCTACTTTTCCGTGTTTTGCAGTGAAAAAACCTACCTACTTTAGATCATATCAAACCCACCTACTTAATGATCATATCAAACCCACCTACTTTTCCGTGTTGCCCAAAACACGGAAAATTCATTTCGAAATTGATCTTTGTCGCTTACAATAATGTTGATGGAGAAATATTTCTCCAAGGTATCACTTTTGTGCATTATCTCATCCATTTAAAGCCAATAAAGTTGATAATATGTTTATGGAAACAATTCAAAAGCTACATGGAAAGCCAAAGATTATTGTAAGCAACAAAGATCCATTTTTACAGGAAATTTTTGGAAGGAATTATTTTCTTGTTTGGGTACTCAATTAGCTCATAATTCATCATATCATCCTTAATATGATGGGAAAACTGAGATAGTGAACAAATGTTTGGAAGCATATATTCATTGCTTTGAATCCGATAAACAAACACAATGGGTAAAGTGGTTACCTCTGGCTAAATGGTTGTATAATACTTCCTTCCATACTGCAGCAAAAATGACCTAATTTATGGCACTTTATGGATATCATCCACCCTCCATCATATCATATTTAAGAGGAAATTATAAGGTTCAAGAAGTGGAATATCATATCCTGCATCAACAACAAGTTCTCCAACTCTTAAAGGATAACCTCACCTTGGCGCAAAATCAAATGAAACAACAGGCAGATCAACATCACATCGAAAAAAGTTTTGATGTTGGCGACTGGGTATTTTTATGAATACACCATAAAAACAAATTTCCCTCAAGAAAGCTAAGAAGGATAATAAATTATCACCAAAGTATTATGGTTCTTACAAGGTGTTGCGAAATATTGGTACTATGGAATACAAATTGGAGCTTACTACATCTTCTCTACTGCACCCAAATTCATGCTTAAAGAAGGTTATAGGTGACAAGCTCCCAGTTTAAAAAATATTTCCAGATTTTTACGAGGAAGAAAAAATCATATTTGAACTTAAAGAAGTCATGGAAACAAGAACTCGAAAACTATGAAATTGATCAATTTCATAATATCTTATCAAGTGTAAGAACTTACCTACTGATGATCCGACATGGGAGGTTGACAATTTTATACAGAAGCATCAATAACTACTCATGTTTTGAGGACAACACTTTTTTGAAGGAGAGGGGCATGCTAGGTCCCTATAATACTAGTGTATCCCCTTATTTTTATTGTTAATGTAGCCCCTTTTTGTTATTGTTGTGCCCATGTAGTCCCCATATTATTATTATTGTGCCCCATAGAAGCCCACTATTGTTATTGTTGTGCCCTTACATTGTTATTGTTATGTCAGCTAGTATTATATTGTGACCCCTTGGACTCCTATATTATTTCCCGGGTGGTAAAATTGGGATCCCCGCTGGCAATGTTTCCAGGTGGTGGTAGTGGCTCCCCGATGGATAGAGGGTGGTAGCTTAAGATCCCCTCTAATGTAAAATTATTCCTCTTTTAGATTCGATAATTATCAACATATGAGCAGGGAAAATAAAAAGATAAGAAGAAATAAGAAAAGACTAATTCCAACCATGGGATGAGATTCCACTTTTGTAGAGGATCAATTTTGACTACTGAAGCGCTCAATTTGGACAAGGGAGACTGTAATTTTGAATTAAAGCCCACATGTGCACAAAAATATAGGTTGACCCAAAAGAGTAATTGGACACCCATGGATGGCTATAAGTATAAATCAAGTGAACCTCATTTGGAAATTATCATTATGATCATTTTTCTTCTTTCTTTAGTTTGGCTCGCATAGGTCTAAGATGATTCATGTAATTTTGCTTGCACAAGTATGATATTTTAGGGTTTGAAGCTCGCACATGTGCTAGGGTTTTGGTTTCTGACTACAGGATTATCACATAAAATTTTTGGCTACAACCGCATGCAAGCCAACTCATCCATGCAGTTGAATCCTTTCAGCCACACACACATCACATCATCCAAGCAATTCATACATAGGGTTTGGTTTTGATCAATTGACCATAAATTCTGACAGTTGAACGCAGAATTTTGAATCAGAGCCTTGATTATTAGCACTATTGGGTGTTGATTTTTGTGTAGCTTGGGAGGTACTCCAAGTCCTAATGTTCTCGACAGATTTAATTTCTGGTGAAACATGAGATTACATAAAATTTGATGATGTAATCTAATATTATTTTATTATTTCGACTATTATTTTATAATTTCCATAGAAGGAAAATTTTAGACCTCAAAATTCCCTAATGATTCCATGGTGGAGTAAAGAGATAGTTGAGATTATTTGTATGTTTGAGAAGGAATTGTCGATGTGTTTCATGAACTTGTGGATTCATCTTCTAATTTTTTTTTATTTTTTTCTGAATTCAACTAATTCTATTAAGCAAAAAATATGGTACAAGATGTTACAAGCAAGAGAGACAGAAACTGGCAACCGGAAATGATAGGACGATCAACCCGGTTCCGGAGAAGAAGTGAAGAACACAAGGAGCTACAAACTAAGACAGAAAAGCATAAAGGTTGAATCCTACCCAGAATGGGCAGAGGGCTCAACACGAATCTTTTTCCCTTTCCTTTTTTTGACTTCGACCCATCCCGCCTGGGGCGAATGAGCAACAACCACTTGAAGACTGGGGATCTCCAGAGGGGGACCCTCCTTTTCTGAATCAGAGGAGGAGGTCATGTGGACGCGTTTCTGGGCGATGGCCATATCTGAGGTATGCTTCGGTCCATCGGCTGAAGGAACCTCAGATTGAGGAGCTTGATCCAAATCTGCATCGCTAATATCAACTTCAGAGCAAGAGGATTCAGAATCCACAACTGAAGGTGGTGAGCATGGAGCCCATCGTTTGGACTTGGACTTGGAGAAGTTATCCTTTTTCTTCTTTGCTGGGAGAGAAGGGAAGGAGGTCTGCAGATGTCCTGTTTGGTGGCAATGTCGACAGCGGAATGCAGTATTTTCGTAATCTAGTGTCTGGGTCCAAAGAAAGTCGTTAACCTTGAGATTGATTTGGTCAGGAAGTCCTTTGCTTAAATCTAACTCCACGCATAATATGGCATATGTGTAGAGACTGTTTCTTTCCCTCCAGTAATCTCCCATAAGAAAATTGCCCAAGGTGTTGCCAATAGTTTTGTAGACCACATCATGCCATAAGTGGGCTGGTAAGTTTGGAAGCTTGATCCATACAGGAGTCTTGGTAATGACTGCCGTTGTTGGATCAAAATCTAGGAACCAAGGAGTTAGGAAGAGCCCTGCAGTTCCCATGAACCAAGGGCCTTCTGCTAAAGCCTTTTCATAATGCTTGCTGTTATCGAATAGAACAATGAAATATCCTTTTGAACAGAAACTGACCTTAAAATGTTGAGTCCAGTTTGCATGGATCCAATCATAAAGATCCTTAGATCGCGGCCACAGTCCGTTGAATCTGCATATGATTGCTCTTTCTGCAAATTCTTGAAGTTGATCTGCAAGACCTGCGTGGGTGATTTCGACAGAGGGAACTTCCTCTGTTTTGTCAACCAAGAAAGGCTTAGGTTTAAGGGCTTTCGGGGGTATGGGGTTCTCAGAGTGCACTGCATCTTTGTAAGAGAAAGGAGGAGCTGAGGATGATTGTCCTGCTGCACCCCCTCTCAAACAGAGGGTTAAAATCAAAGAAATGTTTCTGTGAATGCTATATGTAGAGAGGGGAAGAAGGTCTTCAAGCTGTTTACCTTGAAAGAGAAGTCTCTGAAGTCCTGAAGGTATCCCACTCCGCCGATCTAGAGCTAGTTTGAGATCCATCACCAGATTTGAAGAACTGACCCAGTGCAAGATGGTTTTGCCCGAAGGTAGAGAGATTTGGATTTGAAAGGAGCCAAGATTTTCATGGCGATGAAGGGGTGGAGAATCCACCTGCAAGAGGAGACAGTCACTTAATGATAGAGACCGAGCCGAGACAGGGGATTGTGAAGCAGGGTAGAAGGTCCAATCGTTCTTCTTCTGCAAGTAAACTCGTTCTTTGCGATCTGCGTGCCTGGAGAGGGAAGTGGCTGTCGAGTCGCCTTTGCTTGATGGCTCTAGACTGTAAAAAATGCTGTGGGTACCTGCATAAAGCGCAGCAGAGGGGCGGTGGGGAACTTTCAGAAGCTGACTCTGTCGTTGCTTTACTGAATGACGCGATTGCTTCTACAGAATCGCAAAGCAAGGGCGGAGCGGAGCCCAAGGCGCAGGGACGAGGGCGTTCAAGGCATAAGGGAATGGGGTAGGTCTCCCACCCTGGTGCGGCGCGTGAAATGCAGAAGAGAGAGCCGCCGACCATGAAGGAGAAAAAACCCTAGTCTCCATTTCGTCCATGACGGGGGTCGATTCATCTTCTAATTCACCTAGTAGATGAGGTTGAATTAGTTGGGGTGGTTTCTTGTCATTGGATGTTCTTCTTAGAGAGGTCCATGAAGAAATTGAAAGGTTATATTCGACAAAGGTAAAAAACTAAGGGGTTTATGGTAGAGGGGTATATATCGTGTGAGTCTTTCTATTATTCCAGTGAGTAGATAAAGCAGATCGACAACACACTAGGTGTGATGATTTGGGGCAAAGAAAGGGATGAAGACAAAATATAATGGGAGCTTCTCGAAACTCATGGAAAGAGATGCATGATAAAGAGTAAGTTCATTCTTATCATTTTTCAAATTACTACACAATAAATATTCACACTAAACTTCATATTAATGTGTATTTTGATCTCATACATAATATGTATATATATATATAGCCTTGATTTCATGAACAAATTCAGAAATTCAAGTCATCGACAAATTAACTCTTTACAATATGGAAGCGAAAAAACCATGGGTCGCATTGTACAAATAGGAGAGGAGGAAATGGGACAATGATAGGAAAAAAATCAAATGGTTGAATGGTAGAAGTGTGCCTTATATATATCATTTAAAAGGAAATATGCTAGTGAAATTACCTAAAATTTGGGTTGTTGATCAAGTCAAAGAGAAATATGGTGCATTTGTTTGTTACCCACGTGTTGAAGAGGATGCACAAAACATAGGGATTGGGTTCAACAACTCGATAGTTATAATATCATTCTATACAGCTCTAACTTCATATTTCACCTTTGAATTGTAACATCTATACATATTTTATATTTTTAATTATGTTCGGGTTATTAGACATGAAACTGTGATTTTTTCACCTTTTTATAGGTGCATTTGTTCCCATCTATGTGGGCATATGAACATCATTTCTGCACAGAGGATGTCGATGATGGATGCATGAGACAAGACTATGGAGTGGAATTCAAGTTTTACTAATATAGTAGTACTAGCCACCGTGATAAAAACCTAACGTTGGAGATGTTAGGTTACGTTGGAAAGATACAAGATATCATTTAAGTGGACTTCTCTTCATTCCAATGTGTTATTTTTAGGTGAAATTGGTGGGACACCTTTGATCGGAATTATGTAAAGGAAGATTGCGATAGTGTGTTGATATTTATCAACTATAGAAAGATGTGGCATGAAGCTAGGGAGCCTTTTGTTTTACCAAAACAATGCAACTAGGTGTTTTTTTACCCATATGTGTTTGAGAGGGATTGGTTGTTCATATTAATACATGACCCTACATCAAAACATATTTTTGAGAACAACAGTGCATGCCAAGCGAGGAAGATAATCAGGGCAATGACAATGGAGAGTGATATGTACTTGTGTTATTTCTTTATTTCGATAATTATTTTGTTTTTTTATTCATCTTGTTATAATTTTATAATATAATTGGTAATATTCACAAATATTTTTTCACGTTTTTTAAGTGGAAACATTTTTACACTAAAAAATAAGAATTTCCAATTGTGTACACTATCCATGATAATATGGATTCAAGGTCAGAACCCTTCTCAAATAGGAAAATGAGAACAAAGTAGTGAATTTAGAAATAAGATTGAATATTTAGTCTCAATTTAGATATATATTTGTTTATTAATGAGTTCATATGTTTTTTCTTCTTGTTTAGTTCAAAATTAATAAGAGGCACTTGTTTGAATTTTAAATAGACTTGGGGATGCATTTTTATTTCATATTTACATTATGAAAAATAAATATCTATTTTTTTGTATTTATGAGTAAGTTATTTAAAGTAGACATGTCTTTAAAAGTTCGGTAATAATAAGTAATATGGATACATAATAAGGATTTGCGTGTGATATATTATTAAAAAGTTTCATGCTCAGAATTATCAATGAAGTTCATGAGCCCAAGCCATATACATCATGTCATTTAAATTCATGAGCCTAAGCCATATACATCACGTCGTTGGTTTAAAGGACATCAACTGTACAATGCAACAATGGCATGAAAGGCACACCTGCAATTTTTCATTGTGTTTGGTGTGATTGATAAGACCCATTAAACTCTAATTTGATATCATTTCTCCATAACATTTCCTTTTAATTTCACTCTTATTTTACCATTTTAACCAATAACATTTAAGAAAGTATAAATATTTCATAATTCTTTTTTTGAAATCCATGAAGTCATGGCAGTTTGTAGCACGGACTTCTAAGATCCATGTAATAAAATTGGAGTGTGTCTTGTAGGACAAAAAATAGGTGTTCTCCCTCTCTCTAGCCTCCCATCGCTAAACCATATTGTATGGGTCCACCATTTTCTCCTACTCCTGTTGCTACTCCCTCTCCTGATGTCTCTGTTACATGATTGACACATAAAATACATTAGCCTCATACATAACATATAATATTCTTTATTAAATGCAAAATGTATTTGTTAATATGGAAGCACAACTTTCAATTAAATAAAAAAATAAAAAAAATCATCAGTGCATCAAAAACATAGTCATGCACTGTCTCTAGTGCACTATCAAACATAACTGCACTAGCATTTGTGCACACACATGTATAATGCACCATTGCTGGTTCACCATTTTAAATTTTCATAGTGGCGTGTCACGCTTACGTACATGTATGCACGTATAACCTTAGATCATCGGTAGATAACGTTCATGTTATCGAGCACACTAAGCTATAACTATATTTTTAAATAAAATTTTTACAATACATTTCTTAAATGTGATTGCTCCTATGTGTGCAAAACATATCATGCACACTACATTTTTTATGGTGATTAAGAGGCATTTGTTAGAATTTAAAATAGACTTAGTGATGCATTTTTGTTTCCTATTTAGATTATGTAAAATAATTATCTAATTTTATGTAATTATAACTAAATTAATTAAAGTAGACATGTCTTTATCATTGTGAACATGATGTAATATTAGCTAGGAGAAATGTGAAAACATGAATTTTAGTGACTATCTCATGATAAGTATGTGGAAAAATTAATATATTTTGAGTTATTCATTAAGAAATAATCAAAAATATTATTTTTCAAAAGTTTAAATCTAATATAGTATCATTTTTGTATTATTTAAACTCATATTTATTATTAAAAAGAGTTAAATTTAAACTAGTACAATATCAAATAAAGAACCAAAATAGCACCAAAATGTTATACCTTTATTACTAGAAAAAGTTCACTTGCCTCTTTAAGGGAGAACATCCAATAAAGAAAATCCCCAACTACAAGTGACTTCAAGAGCCTTATTTTACATTTCTTGATCCTCATCTTTAGAGAAAAAAATTATAATTTAAATTGGTAAGTGTTACTATAAATATTAAATTTAAATTCCTTGAAAATCTCATAACATTAGTAATAAATTAGATTTTATAAAACTAGAAATTTTTACGCCGTAAGGCATCTTTATATGAAAACAAATTTTCTGGAATCTACTTGTCAACATTATTGGCCATTAGATTATATGTTAGAGGATTGGAGAATTTGCATTGATTAGATTAAATTCGATCATTGAAATTAGTTGGAACCGTTTAACCAATTTGTAATTCAAACTAATCGCTGCCTTCCACTATGCATTCGCTTAAATGCCTTATTTCTTGGTTAGAGCTTTCTGTATTGAATACCAAACTACTGTCATTCATGAGCAATATTTCTTCTTCCACTAGCTTTCTTTCTCTCATCAGAGTCTTGCCTTTCCTTTGGTCTTTCTGGGATAGTTAGTTCTTCCTCACTCGCTCATCATGGCTATTATGTTTATAAACTAGTTGACTTCATGAATAGTGGATAATAACTAGTCGCTTCCTGTGAGAGCTTTCAGGTTGCTTCTAGTGAGAGCTTTCTAGTTTTCTTACTTGAGAATCAATCCCTTTCTTCTTTATGGAATACAATAGAGTCTCTCACATACGTGCCTTAAGATATGATCATGAAATCCGTGCTGTAAGGGTAACTTGTTGTGATAGAAGAAGGAGAAGAAAGTCTTGATTTCATACCAGGTTTTTAATTCAAAATTGAGCACGAAGGTTCTATAGCAGGCATTGGCATAACTGGAGCTCTATTGAACATTCTTTGGCAGGGTAAGAATAAATATTTCAATATTCTCTGACAAGGTAAGAGAGTCAATATTTCAATGTAATTTATTTATTTAACTTTTATGAATAATTTCTTTTTGGTCTCTAAAAGCCATATTGTTGAGTTTGTAATTCCATAGAAAACTTTATAATCATGCCAATATCCATAGCATTGACCTTTGTGTCCGAAGCCATATCATGGCTTGTCATTTACAGAACGCCCAACTACAAATACCTCCACTCAACCACAGACGAAACAAGAAAATGTGTTTAATCATTAGCCATCTATGATACAGATCCAACTAATATCAATGGACAGACTGATACCTTACAGAGTTCTGAGGATTACTTGGAAGGGTTCATGTCAAGCAATGTGACATACTAGCAAAAGGTGAAATCCCTCCAATCATTATTCTTGGAGTCAATATTTATTTCACAAGCGGACGATCTCGCCTTCTTTATTTAATAGCCTAGATGAACGATCGGGGAAACAAACAATAAGATTAAATTTTTTGGCCCAGTTTCGCCACCCCAATTCTTTCCCTTATCATCCATACTTTTTATGTAGTTTTGTGTTGTTGCAAAGGGTATTCCATTCATATCATTGCTGGGAAGATCTAAGGTCTCAGTAATAATTTCAAGAAAATCTGGAAGTTATATAATGGTAAATATCATGGTGTGTGGTATGGAGTTAAAATACAAATACTTACTTTTGTAATTCTGTTTGGACTTGATATTTATTGAAATTAAAAAATTTGTTGTGGTTCAAAGGCTTTTTGTTATGATTGAAGGATATAATTTAATTTTAGAATATTGTGTTCAAATTAAGTTTTTTATAAAAAATTGGACTAGATATTTATTGAAATTAAAAGAAATTGTTGTGGTTCAAAGGATTTTTTATATGACTAAAGGATAGAATTTAATTTTAGAATATTGTGTTCAAATTATGTTATTTTTAAAAATGATAAAATAATTAGCGAATATTACGTGAAATAAAGTCTAACAGGGTGAAATTTTTATGGGAATTACAATTTAATGACAATATTCCAAGATATGATTACGTCGTTGTTAATAACTGTCTGTAAATGCCCAAAAGTGAACATTGATCACAAATTATAATTACAATTTCTTAAGCCGCCATTGCTATAAATACCCAAATCATTGTTCTTAAATGTTAAAAAATGCAAAGCGTTTGCAGCGGCTATCAATGAGGGTAGAAGGTGATGAGACAGTCAGCCCCATAGCATGTGACCAAGCTGTTTGGATCATCATAGGCATAATTGTAAGCTCGGGGAAACACATTTTTAAATAATTCATAAAAATTAATGGGTCCGCACACCTGGGGATTTCCATAGGAACCTGTGCAACAATGGCAATGGGAAGATTGTAGCCATCTACGAGGTTCACGTCGTAGAAGTCTTCAGTGAAATATACAATAAAAGAGCGATCAATATTTTATTATATTAAAAAAATATAATACACAATTTAGTAAAAAAATGTTATTCAAAACTAAAAATATATAATAAATATATTTTCATTGGAATGAGAATAGAGGTAGTATGACGAAACTTTGCCATGCGAATAGAGGTATTATGAGGAAACTATGTAATATCCATGCTTAATGCTTGATATGTGGAAGTTTTCAAGAAGATGTCGAAGTTATATAATGGTAAATATCATTATATGTGGTATGGGAGTTAAAATTACTTTCACAATTGTGTTTGGACTCAATACTTATTGACATTAAAAAAAATTGTTGGGGTTCAAAATCATTTTGTTATGATTGAAGGACATAATTTAACTTTCAAATATTGTTACTGTGTTGAATTTAACTTTTGAATACTGTATTCAAACATCAAGTTCTTTATTTTACAAATAAATAATGTGTTCAAACATTAAGTTCTTTATTTTACAAATAAATAATGTGTTTAAACATTAAGAATAAATTCAAAACTGTGTTTAAACATTAAGTTATTTATTTTCCAAATAAATAAATTCAAAACTGATGTTGATAGTTGGGAATGTTTCACCATTGCCCATTTTATTCTTATTTTTTATACAATTTTATTTTATTTTTTCCAAAAGAGTAGGATAATATATGTTGGTTATTTATGGTTAGGAAATGATCATTTAGGAAAAAATTCAAGTATGCTCATAATCAATATTTAATTAAATATTTGTATTATGGTTAACTAAATATTTGTATGATCACAATATGTTTTATTGATTCATTTTCATATATATACATAAAATATCAAGTGTAAATGAATTTAAATTTATTCTCTATATAAAATTTACATTAAATATTCTATTTGAAATAAAAAATTAGACCAAATATTTTACTTAAATTTCGATTACTAATTTTATATTTGTTGAAGTATTATTGACAACTTTATTATTTCATTATAACTAAATTTCTTAATATTTTCATATTCATATTTCATGAACTTTATAGATTCCTTAATCATCAAAGTAATTAGTATTATAGACATGATAATTATTATGTTTATCATAAATAAATTTTATTGGAGGCTCATTAAGCACATAAACAACCACGTCTCTATTATGTTTATAAACTTTTCCACAAGATTCAGTGCCATTTTTCCTTCCATTTACCTATTGGTAGCACCATGGTATTGGTTTTTTCAGTTGGAAGGTACATATTAGAGACATTATGAAAGTCTCCTCGAACTACCATGTTGTACCATGTTGTAGCTCTGCAAAGTTTAAATTTCATTTTTTTTCTAAGGCGAACATCAATATAGAAAAAATTTCATAATTATTTTACTTCTTTCTTCTATGCTACTATTTCCTATACTACTGCCTTATGGCGTTTCCTTTGCAACATTTGGTGCAATTGCTAGTTAAGTTATATTAAATCTAAATAAATTGTGCCAAAAGAGGCATTACAACTCAGTATGGGAGAGATGTTGTCACATAACATTACATTTAAAACTAACAAAACAATAATTTAAATTAACAAATTAAAAATAATAATTTAAATTACAAATTAAAAATAGTATTAACAAAAGAAATTAATGTTGGCCATAATTACAATACTTCAATTTACACCTTAATCTTATATAACTTTATATTGAAATATAAAATAACGGAAAGTCAAAAAAAAAAAAAAACTTTATTATGAGGAAGAAATGTAACGAGTAAAAAAATATAATTTACTTTTTACTACAAGGAAGGAATGTAATTTTTTCACATGAAAAGAAATAGTGTTATTGATATTACATTATGTGTAATTCATTCTAAATTCCATTTACATGTAATATTTAAAACAAAAATATATTTATAACAAAAAATATTTTATTGTTAACCATAATTAAAGTATTTCAATGTCCATATTAAATAGCATAATTTTATAGATACTTTATATAGAGAAAATAAAGTAATTTAAATTGATTTTTTATATATATTTTCACTTTAGTGAGAAATATTGAGAGAACTCTTATTCCATTATTAGTTTATTTCTAATTCAATATATGAGGAATATTTGTAAATTTTTCAATGTTTAATATGGATTTGATATGTAATATTTAAAAAAAATATTAATAATAAAAATAATTAAATGTGTACATATATGAAAAAAAGATGAGGTTGCATGTTTTAACATTTTAGTGTGAAGAACGTGAATTATAAATAAAATATTTCAATGTCAACTACATATATATATTATAGTAGCCTAGATCCACCTTAATTCTGTATGTACCAAGTGCCTAGAGGGATCAAATATCTTTTCACTTTAAAAGAAGCTTTCATCTCAAGAGATTTGACCCCTCTGGGTGCTTGGTAGATCCATAGTTAAGATGGATTTAGGCTTAACTTTTTTAAATTTAACAATAGCTTGAATTTTATAAACTAATATTAAATTAGTTAAATTGAATTTTTGAATTATTTATTATTAATAATATTTTATACTCAAAATTGAATGAGTTACACATTTTTTTCTTATTAAGAACTAAATAAATTATTTTACCTTTAATTATTTTTTCCTTCTGAGCATTGAAATATTTTACTAATTAAGTTAGATTGAATATCAATGAACTATCTAAGCAATAGAAAAATATTTGTCGTAATTTTACAATCATAGCTTCAACCTTAATAAACTTTGTAATTTATAAAAATAACTTTGCATTTTTTTAAAGTAAGTCATTTTGCATGCAATTTCATATATAAAAAAGTTTGATATAATCTTACTAATGCATAATCTATATTAAAGATTATTTCATAGAAATACACAAAATTATGATAAACATGTAACAAACATAAAAATCATCTAAGATACACATTTGAATTCACTACCATCATATAATTATATACACCTCTAGCACATATGTACATCTTACAGGTTATCATCATCGTGATCACATTTAACAACACACAAACATTGTAATATAACATAATCACCACACATATCTTCAAATTAATATAAATCTTAAGTCAAATAGTTTCTTTCACACACACATCTATCTACAATCACATTAAATGAACATATCTAACATGACCTAACAATATACACATCAACACCAACATATAATTTTTTTTTGTAAGGTTGGAAAGACCTTTTCATTCATTTTCTACAAAAAGTGAGTTGCAACCATAATTCAAGTGGTATGTTGGCCACCTAACAACATTATAAGCCATCCAAAAACATAAATTTTAAGTTTATCTAACAATGCCATATATGAATGAATGTCTTGAAGCCTTCTAAGATTTAAAAAAATAAAACAAAATATCATAGCTTGCATATTTTCCATATAGTTTTAACAAAATTTAAAACAAAATTCAGCCAAGAATATTGATAATCATTGGAGGAGTCCACGAGAGCTAGATATTTCACACCCAAACCCAGTAATTCAGTCCGGGGGAGACAAGGAATGTATTTCTCAATGCGGTTGAGATGAACATTCTACTGCTGGAGTTGAAACTAGATAAGTTTAAATACCTTGTGAAATTCCTAAAGGCCATGATCATACTTGGATGAGCCAACTAGGGGGTTCATTGTGAATTTTTCCACAATATTGTTCATTAACCAGTAGAGCTATACAGTCTGAAAAAATTGAGAATTTCGGTCTCTAGAGTGGCCAAGGTATGGAACCAGGTCTCTCCATTCTTCCAATTGTATCTCGACAACTACCTGATGGTTTAGTTCTTCCTCCAAATTATAAATAAGTTGACATTAATTTTTTAGAGTGCCTATACGATATGACTAGGAAAATTCATAGATAATCCTTGAGGAATACTTGCATCCCATGCCTCTTTCATGCGAAATTGGGCTTAACTATTTTCACCTCACTTACCCATGCTTATTCCACACCCCTGACTACCTCTCACCGAGGAACCTGAAATGAAAGAAGGAAAAACCATATTTCCACTCAAAAAACTTGTATGTAAATAGAAAACTCTATGATAGGTATCCCAAACCTCGATCTCGAACAAACAAGAAACATTGAGGTCCCGATGATCACACTGCAATTGAAGACCTGAAAGGTTACCACAACATAAAGGCATAGAATATCAAACGTTAGGCCTAAATCCATCAATTATCCTAAGAATGATTTGGGTCTATCACTAGAGGCCAGAAACAACAAACCAAGATTCCGAAAGCCATCTTAAGACCATACACAAAATTAAAGTGAGATGAACCATACACAATAAACCCTGAATCTTAATAACCTTCAGAGGAAACGAATGAGCCAAACAATTAACAAAAACATACATACATGTCATATATAAAAGTCTCGATGCTAAAGAGTTCTAATACATGCCCATGCAGGATAGTAATATTCTAAAGAAAACATAAACCATTAAATGATGACTATAAAATTCATAATAAAACTTGGTGACAGCAACAAAATTGAAATTCTAGCCCCCAAGGAGAGCTGGCCTCTAATGTAGCTCATTCAGCATTTTCCTTTTAATTAATTCAGTTTATTTCCACGTAGTCTTCCTCAATTCCCTTGTAAATTTATTTATCAAATTTGGAGAAATTGACGAATAAATACATTCAATAAACTCTGGGAATGTAAATATGTCTCCCAAACTTTAATTCTATCGTCAACCTTATCCCCAAGGTTACCACCCTTCGAAACTTTATATTAATAACCCGACGCTTTTTAAACAAACAATCTTAGACCTCGGGCCCACCATAAAATCGGTTGATTTCAATTAAATACACACACCATACCTTGGTTAACCTCTGTGTTGCTTCCGACTACGATCACCGTTCGATGAGCCTCCCTCCAGATCAATGGCATATGCGGGTATTGCGTTGTCTCCTTAGTCGATAGTTAATGCATGATGAGGGTTGTTTTGGAACCCCGCCCTATGCCACGTGTCAGCCAGTCTATGGAATCGCTCCGAATTCTTGAATACCACTCATCCTACAAAGGCGGTGTGATCAAAACTGCTTCCAGCCTTTGAATAGTGATTGACCACAGATTAATTTGGGTTTACGTGCTTCCTTACTATGCTCCCCCGTTCACTGAATCAGGGTCTGACCTCGGTTCGGGATTTCAATTAATAAACAAAACAGTCTAATTTTCTTATAAGCGAAGTCTTTACTACTACGGAATAGAGCTCAACGACCACAACAATACGCAGACCTCTTCCACGAATGGGATTTAATTCAACAGAGTTTGTTTGGAAAATTCAAGAGAAACAATAGACAGAGAGATGCGGAGATAATACCACAATTCCATTCAACAATTATACACAGAACATCGTTCAATTTCCTCGCAATTAAACAAATTCTCTCACAAATATCAATTCAAGACAATTTGATAATCAACGAGCACAAAAATTTATTTAAGTGGAAGAAATTGTTTGATACACGAGCGCACTGCGGAAATCTACTCCACTCAACACATCCGGAGGATACAATTTATTTGCATTACAGCGTCTCTCTTCGGTTCCTCGGTGAGGACGTTTGTCTTCTAACAAAACTTAATTACATTATTCGAATAAATGGACATGACAGATGGACTAAACTAAACTATTCGAATTCTATTGACTCCAACAAGCCTAAATGCAATAGGAAGCTAAGGTATTGACACCTTGCTGTTACAAATTCAAATGATTTTGATCCCTTCTAGCCACAACATGTGGACAAAACCTCCTACATTACTGGCTAGTGTCTAATGCCACTGCATCAGACTCCCGAGGGCGATCTTCTTCATGGAATCATGTCCATGAGCTCTTCCACTAATCTGCCTATCTTCTGCAACATTCCTTCAGCCATCCAAGTGGAATCTTCCTCTGGCTGGTCCTTCCACTTGATCAAGTACTGAAAGTACTCTTGTCCTTTGGTCTTCCTGAACACTCTTTTGTACAATATCTTCTCTCGTTGCAAGGGTTGTGTTGGAGGTAGCTACTTTTTCCACTCAATCCGTTCCTTGTCTGTTGGTCCCTCTTCTGCACCATCATCTTCATACTTGTACAAATCTGCAACATTTAAAATGGGAGATATTCCAACATCAGGAGGCAATTCAATCTCATAAGAAGTTGCAGATAACTTTCTAAGTATCTTGCATGGCCCACTCTTTTTGAACTTCAGTTTGTTATACTGCTTCTTTGGGAATCTCTCCTTTCTCAAATGTGCTAAAACCAGATCTCCTACGAGTCAAAATGGACTTATTTTCTGCTCAAGTCTTCTCTTCCTTTGTATTTTATGCTGCTGCCTTGTAGCTGTTGTTTCACTTGTTCATGTATGGCTTGGATTTCTAAAGAAAATTCCTCACCATCAGTGCTCCTTAGTTCTACCTTTCCTAGATTTCTTAACTCTGATATTCCTCTAGGGCGCATTCCATAAACAATATGGAATGGAATATGGCCTGTGCTTCTGTTCGGTGAGTCATTATATGCATATTATTCCTGGGGAAAAATATGGTCCCACCGCTTGGGATGCTCTCCTGCAAGAATTCTCAACAAATTTCCCAGACTCCTATTCACTACCTCAGTTTGTCCATCAGTCTGAGGATGATAAGCTGAGCTGAAACTTAGTTTGGTACCAAGTTTCTTCCATAATGTCCTCCAAAAATGGCCCACAAATCTAGTGTCTCTGTCTGAAACAATACTCTTGGGCAACCCATGCAACCTAACAACTTCCTTGAAAAACAAGTTAGCAACATGGGTGGCATCACTAGTTTTATAACATGGAATAAAATGTGCCATTTTGGAGAATCTGTCCACTACAACAAAGACTGCATCATTCCCTCTCTGAGTCTTGGGCAATCCTAGAACAAAATCCATACTCACCATGTCCCAAGGCCTATCTGGAATAGGCAAGGGAGTGTACAATCCTGCATTCTAGCTCCTTCCTTTGGCATATTGACAGATTTTGCAATTTTTCACAAACTTGTCCACTTCTGCTCTCATCTTGGGCCAATAATAGAAGTGACTCAGCTGCTCATAAGTTTTATCAGTACCAAAGTGTCTAGCAAGTCCACCACTATGCTTCTCCTTGATCAAATTTTCTCTCATGGAACATTTTGGTACACACAGTTGGTTTCTTCTGAATAGTAAGTCCTCCTGCAAGAAATAATCCAGCCACTGGCTTCTATCTGTTAGAACAGGGTTACAACATGCCTCAAATGCTTCCTTAAAATCTGAATCTGTTTTATACAATTCTTTGAGAAAATAAAATCCTACAACTTCAAAATTGGTTTCTTGAACAAGCATGTGCCTCCTACTCAAAGCATCAGCTACTTTATTTGCTTGGCCACTTATATGTTTCAAAACAAAGTTAAAACCTTGGAGATACTCAACCCATTTGGCATGCTTATGATTCAACTTGGGTTGTTGTACAATGTACTACAAAGCATGATTATCAGAGTATAACACAAATTCTTTGGACATCAAATAATGCCTCCACTTTTTCAATGCCTAAACAACTACATAGAATTCCTTCTCATAAGAGGAATACTTCATTCTAGTGTCATTTAGATTTTCACTGGAATAGGCTACAGGCCTATCATCCTGACTTTCAAAGACAAATTTCCAATGGCTTCTCCACTTGTTGAGGAGGTAAATCCCCTCTGCGGACAGAGGCGATCCCTACTAGCCCAGATTGGGTCTAGCAACAATCAAACACGCTACATTGTAGGTTCCTAATTGTAAATAAACCGACTTGTGAGGAAGGCTTACCTGGAATCCAACGTTGTCGTTTGTAGAAGAGGTGGTACTCCCGTTCCTTTGCCCTAGCAGATCACAATCCTCACGATCTCCGTGATCGGACACCTGCACATGCAAGAAACAACACAAACACAAGCATAAAATCTAGTATATACAACTATATGTCAGTCGAAGAGGACATAACTCATGAACATGATCAAGAACAAGAGTGGAACCATAACCGATAGTCGCTTATCATTAAAGAGTCAAAAGAAGAATACAACCATAGCTTCGACGCAACACTCTCCTTTAGCGGGTCGTCAGCACAACATGTCTCGATAAAGCCTGTCAGGGATGGGACAAGCCTCTCTCTCCGGATACTTGGAAATAGTCTCCTTGCTTGGATTTGGCCTTAAGGGAATCAAGAAGGCTCTTGCAGCATAAGGATATGAAAGCTCTTGGGAACTTGGAGATTAGCTTGCCATGGAGAAGAGCAAGCTTTTATAAAATGAGGAAGGGGAGTTGGGATCCCTATAATTATGGGATTGGCCCTATCATCAAGGAAGCTTCCATGAGAGGTGGAAAACCACTTCCTCTCTATGGAAATCTGTAGCCAAACCTCCCAACTCAATATAGATATCAGTCCAGGGATCTGTTAGGACGAAACTTCCGCCTTTTATTTTTAAAAAACACCTCTTAATATGGTTGGCGCGGGTGCGGCTCTATGACAGAGCGCCAATTGGCGCACCCTCTTTGGAGGATTTTCCCCCTTGGCGCGAGGGCTGAACTGTGGAACCGCGCCAATGGAAAAAGAGCTATTTTTAGGGTTTTTTGCAGGGAGATGTCTTCAGGGCAATGAAAGCTCATCTTTAGAGGGATGCAATGAAAGTATTTTCAAGTCTTGTCTCTGCTCACAGGTCACAGAATGAGCCCTCCAATGTGCGGGATGGGGAATGGCAGGGATGGTGACAAATTGCTGTGTAACAGATGCCCCCTAAAGCATGAGGCCCGAGAGAGAGAGAGGGGTGAAATGCTTTACGAGAACATGCCGACTGAAAACACTGCCATCGGAAAACCTGCGGAGCAAAGTACAACTGATGTCTCAGATACATGATATATATGCGTGGTATGGGTGCAGCCATCCATAACAGAGTATACAATAATCGAGATCCAAGGCATGGACGCAGCCATCCAGAGAGGATCGATAAATAGACTCAGGTATGGTCGCAGCCATCCAATCAGTGAGTCATGTAAATAATCATAATAATCCACAAAATCGCAGCCTGGATTACAACAGACACAATCCAGGGTCTTGCGCTCCATCTCGACCCGAACAAAGTACAAGTTCAAGCATGCGAATATGTGAGCTGAAGTTGAACATGCAAGAACATCGTCTGATTACCAGCCAATGATGAAAGCTGTTAACAGACGCGAGAGAAACCACCAATAATGACAATGGTCCTCAAGGTACTACAGGTACAATCTACGGCGTGCGAATAAATGAGTTGACGTCGAACACTCGCAGAATCACTCGATCGGAGGCCAATGATGTAAACCTCTCGTCGAATGCGACGAACCTGCCATTGACGCATGCAGGCTCCAAGGTACCATAAGGAGTCTCTAGACCAACTTCCTGGATAATGAGTTGAAGTCGACAGGAAGTGACCTTGATCGAAGGTGGGCCATAATGTTTCCCACATCATCGACACGAGACAGAGGAACATGATGTTTTTTTTGTGAATCAGGATCATATGAGAATCAGAGGAAGGTTGATATTTGCAGAGGTCAACTTCTCTTGAACATATAACGGCACAAATAGTGGTTTTGGCAGTATTTGACATCAATGGATCAGAGGTCATGGTGACGAGGCAATGAGCAGAGGAGAGGTCAAAAAGGATTATCCAAACTCATGGAGGCAAGTGAAAAATGAGATGAGATGTCCCCAACCCGACACGAATGCAGACAAGTGCCATGTTCAAGAGCGACATACTGCCGACACGACAATGATGATGGTTCCATTTTCCCCCACCATTTCTGGCGAGTACCCCAATTATTTTTGATAACAAGCTTGAAGGGGATAACATATGCTTGTAATATAAGTCCGCCCTTCGGGCGAATCCATCCTAGTGCATTTAACGAGTCCTAGGAAGGAGGAACTCGGAGAACGTCATTTCGACTAGATCCGATGTCATCAGGGTTTAACGAGTCTGACAAAGGAAGAACTCGGCGTCTTTTCATGTTTAGAGAGTTTGAAAAGACAACGAAAAAGAAAACTCCACAGGTCCCTTTTCGTAAATAGTTCCCCAGACCCGAAAAGGTAGAAAACAATATCCGGGAAAACCTCCTAGTCGCGATAGGCTAGGGTATTCCTTTTTCGTAATCAATCCATCCCAGCCCGAAAAAGGGGTAAACGTATACTGGGTAGATGTCGATTCGTGTCCACTTTAACGAGATCGAAACGACAAGGGCCTCGACAATCTTTTCATGTTTAGAGAGTCAGAAAAGAGCTGAAAGATGACTCCAAAGTGACTTTTTCATGTATTTACCGAGTCCGAAAAAGTATAAAATACAACTCGTTTCACCGTTTAAGTCGCGTAAAAAACCTGTTGCTGCACAAAAAGCAAGTGTAAAACCCATTTTTGACAAAATATATTAAAATATTCAGAAAAATAACCTTCAAAACCTATTTTGAGTTCAAAAAGTTATAAATATGTCAAATGGTAAAAATAAAATTACTTTTCACTATTTACCTCATTGAAGAGTAGCAGTGGTCCATTTTGTGTGCGAACTTCTGACGGCGATTGCGACCAATCCGAGCTACCATTCAGATTCCCGTCTGTTCCAGGTAAGAGGCGCTTCTTTGTAATCCATTTCAATCCATTTTTCATAAATTTTTATTGCATATTAGACTTTTGTGAGGAATTTTTTGAATTTTTAGGGCTCCGCCCATTGGTGCGGGTATCCGGCACGGACCCGCGCCAATCACATTTTATTTCCAAAGGGCCCGCGCCAGCGGTGCAATCCAATTTTCCGTTTGAAATTTCCACACAATGAATGAATTGCATGAATTTTTAAAGATAGCAGAGGTCTAATTGAAGTTTTTTGACCATGTAAATGCAGGCAACAGATCAAAATGGTCATTGAGTGGAAAGAGAGGGAGCACGGGGAGGAGGATGAACAGGCCATGGAGAATGAAACCTGCATGAATTCCCTCAAGAACTGTGGGCTTAAAAATTTCTTCCTGACACCTTGCTTACGAGCTCAGCCTGAGCTCCTACAGTACCTGATCAACATATGGGACAAACATGAACAAGTGTTCAAGTTGCGGGACCAAGTATTAGAACTGGAGGTTGCTGACGTATACTTCATAACCGGACTATCGCGCAGAGGTTCGGTACCCATATTGACAGGGAGTAGACCGTCTGGTGAGAAGATGGAGCAAGTGATGGCACGAGTGTGCTGAGGGGCACGACTGGGATCAGGAAGTGGAAAGGTGGACATCCATACTATTCCTGATCTAGCACTCAGGGTAGTGCTTCATACCATCACGCGGGCCGCAGGATCGCAGGCACCGCACGAGGCAACAAAGGCCCAACTCTTACTGGCCTCAAAGTGCATGAGTCCCCTATTATTCGACTGGGCCACAACAGTGACAATAAATATCAAGAGACAGCTCACGAAGTGTAAGCAGGCCAAACTGAAACAGTTTGGCTACGGTTCTATCCTGGTATCGTTCATTCTGGAACGATTACCAATCTTCTAGGGCCAAGGGGCCATATTAGCTGAGCCAATTCCACGAGAGCCAAGAATGGCTCACTGGGCGGCACTGATGCCCAGAGCTGGAGGAGGCCAACAGATGTCCTGGAGGCTGGAGTTTTTTGGGTGGTTGCGGCGTCAGTTGATTGTAGTGGAAGACTGGCCATATGCAGGAACCGATTTCACCGGAGACCCAGATCTCCCACTGCCGGAGGGAGATGATTGGGACGAGGAGTTGGGTATTGTCTCTTCCCTTTTTTATTTTTATGTTTTATGATTTTTTTTGGTAATACATGTTCTGTCCTGACACATTTTATATGTATGCAGACGTGGGCCCAGAGAGACCAACCGGTATGTCTCCTATCGCGCGGAGGACTCTTCCTGCACCTGATCCTTAGGCAGAGGGTGCAGAGGGGGGGGGAGTTGATCCAGAATCTCGAGGGTATTGCCCGAGGGATCCCAGACTATGCCCGGCTGGCAGATGTACCGATGGCGTACTAGAGACATACGGTGGGAGTGCCTAGTCGCCTCCCTCGACTTCTGAGACGCTTAGTGCGTGCAGTCACTTGTTATCATGAGCACCATGCGGATTAGACTCCTAGGGTTTTTATCATGCATATTTTTTGAGAGACATGTCGTCTCCAGATGTATTAAGATGAACATGTATATTTTTTATTTAATGTGATGCACACTATGCAAACATTCGATATCTATATATATACATATCTATTTCTGGATGGATTTTCCTTTTACATGTGATGATGATTTACAAATTGCGCAAATGTCTATCTAAAACCAAATTAGCTACTGCATCAGTTAACGCATTCATATGCCTGGGTATATGTTGATATGTAATATAGTCAAAATTTCTTTCCAGTAAACGAATACGTAGATACAGACGTAAAATGGATGGGTTTCTTACTGAATAGTGTCCGTTCAGTTGTAATACTACAAGTTGTGAGTCTAGATACACAAGAAATTCACGGATACCGAGGTTTACAACCTCGGTTAATAATTCTAACACAGCACTATATTCCGCGATGTTATTTGTAGTACGTCCCAGACACACACCTTGCAGGTTGACCAACTCACCAGCAGGATCGTAAATTACCCAGGCCGCCGAAGACAGATTCCTGGTACTGCGGGAGGCACCATCCGCGAAACCAACAAACAGATTGATGGAAATCTGCACAATCAGGAAGACCCGATCAACAGAAAGATGTTTACATCGCAAACCACACCACACATGCACACAAATGAAAAGCACACACCTATGTACACACACTACACCAAAAATCACTTCAGGCGTAGTATTTTTTGAGGTACAACCCATTTCTGGGCTGCGCCAGCGGAACTCCTTCATAATCTATAAGCTCATAAGCCCCATTCTTCAAAACACATTTTACTATGTAGGGCCCATGCCACATAGGTTGGAACTTACCAGCCCCAAGCTTGTCATGCGCTTGATCATATAGGAGGACGAGGTCTCCTTCGATAAAGGAACGTGGAGAAACTGATTGATCAAAGTGAGCTTTGACCCGCTTCTTTTGTGCTTCAATGACTAAAGCAGCTAAATGGCGGGTTTCATCTAACCGTTCCAGATACAAAAGACGCTCTTCCTCGACAAAGTATCGGGTAGAAGTTCCACAGCTAATTTCAAAGAAGGAACCTCGCATTCAACCGGAAGAGTCGCTTCCAGACCATACACCAACTGAAATGGCGTGAATCCAGTTGCACTCTTTGCAGACGTCTGGTATGCCCATAGAGCTGAGAACAGTTGGAGGTGCCAATTAGATTTGTGAATACCAACTGTTCGTTGAAGCATAGTGACCAAAACCTTGTTCACTGCTTCAACCTGGCCATTTGCCTGAGGGTAATATGGCGTTGAGCTATCGTGGCATAAGCCCAATCTTGAAGTCAGCTCGGCCATCATATAATCTCGGAAATGAGTGCCATGGTTGGTGACGATGGCCTGAGGGACCTCGAAACGTGTAATGATGTGGTTGAAGATGAATTGGGCAGCTGTCTTACCGTCGGCAGCTAGTGTAGGCATCGCTTCGGCCCACTTGGTGAAGTAGTCGACAACGACGATTATATACGCATGCCCCCCGGCCGAATGAGGGTTACACGTCATAAAATCTATGCCCCATTTCACAAAAGGGTCGACGGTAATGACAGGGTGCAAAGGGAGAGGCGGCGCGCGCATCTTGCGCTGAAACACCTCGCACGCATGGCATTTACGGACTGCAGCGATACAGTCTTTGAATATGGACGGCCAGAAGTAACCTGCTCGCAGAATTTTCTGGGCAGTGGCATATCCGGACATATGTCCACCACAGGCGCCACTGTGGCAGTCATTTAGGACCCTTTCAGCCTCTTCCAAGGTTAGGCACCGACGGAGCACCGAATCTACTCCAACGCGGTATAAGGTATCTCCTACGATGCGGTAGGGTTGAGACTGATGCCGAATCTGTCGTCGGGCATCTTTAGTCAACTCAGACCGAAATGTGGAGGTCTGAAGATATACGATTATGTTTTCGTACCAAGGGTCGCGAGTACTGATGAGAAAAAGAGTTTTGTCCGGGATATGATCCTCGGAGAGTGAAGGAGTGGAGTCTGTCGGGAGTGAGCATATAAGATCGACAAAGACAAGTGACTTGGTTGAATTAGCAGTAGTGAACTCTAAGTCAAACTCCTGCAGGATAATGATCCATTTGGAGTATTTCCCCCCTAGTAATTGTCGAGAGAGAATATATGTCATGGGGTTGCAATCCGAAAGCACTGTTAGCGTACGCAACAGGATGTAGTGGAAAAAACGCTGCACAGCGTGTACTGCGGCTAACGCCAACTTCTCGACGTGAGCATAACGCGTTTCTGTATCGAGAAGGTTTCACGATAGATAATAAACAACATGTTCATTACCATCATCATCATCCTGCACCAGAACCATAGCTATGGTGCTAAACGCGGTGGCGAGATACAAAGTGAAATCACGGTGATAGTTAGGAGGACGAAGCAAAGGAGCATTAACAAGTAACGTCTTTAGCCTCTCAAAGGATTGTTGAGCAATTTCGTCCCAATGGAAGGGAACATTATGCTTTAATAGGTGCGTGAATCCTTTAGCCACCTCCGCGTAGTTCGGGATAAAGCGTCGAAGGAAGTTTGCTTTTCCTTGCAGACTCTGCAACTGATATAATGAGGAGGGTGATGGGAGATTGATGATGGCCTCGACTTTTAAAGGGTCAAGGCGAATTCCGTCTTTGGAGACTATGAATCCCAAAAGACGGCCAGAATCCACGCAAAAGACGCATTTATGAGGATTAAGCCTAATGTTGTAGCGCCTACAGCGAAGGAAAATCTGGCGGAGGTGTTCAGGGTGGTCCTCTCGTCTAGCTGAATGAGCTGGCAAGTCGTCCAGATAAGGCTGAACGATATGGCGAATGTCATGGAAAGCGTAAGACATCACACGCTGAAAAGTGGCTCCAGCGTTTTTCAAGCCAAACGGGAGATTTTTATACACGAAAGTACCCCATGGACATATGAATGTAGTCTTGTGCTGATCAGCAGGTAGAATGTTGATCTGATTATACCCCAAAAAGCCATCCATCAAGGAATAAATCTCACTTCCGGCACATTCGTCGATGATCTGGTCTATGAATGGAGTGGGATAGTTATCCTTCGGACAGGCGCGATTGATGTCGCGGTAATCAACACAGACCCTAATAGTACCCTGCTTTTTATCGACAGGGACAATGTTGGAAACCCATTCTGTGAGGGGGATGGGATAAATAAAGCCCGCGTTCAGAAGTTTTTCAACTTCTGCCTTAATTGCAGCAGCTTTACGAGGATGCATGGGGCGTAAGCGTTGGCGCACGGGCTTCGCACCAGGGTAGGTTGGAATCTCATGCACTACGATACTGGGATCAATCCCCGACATTTCCTCGTAGGACCAGGCGAACACATCTCTGAATTCTTTAAAAAGATCAGTATAGACTTGAATCTCATCAGGAGAACAAGTCACTCCCATGTGTATATTCTCAACGATCCCTGGTTTAACGGAGATGTTGATCGGGATGGTTTGAGTGATATTACTCAGGTTTCCCTCTGAAAAAACCTCGTGCGTCAAGATGGGCGTTTGGAGAGGAGGAGTAGGAACCTGAGATGCATAACGCTCTAGACAATCTGACATTGCCCCCAAGCTAGGCATGAAAGAGGAACGATGATGTCCATCGCCCCAAGGCAGCTCCTCGAGAGACATAGTTTCAATGATGGCTTCATCGGAAGGAAAATTCTCTTTGAGAGGATCAGGTGAATCGGCCTGACCAAGCCAGGGGGATTGAGAGTAGACATCTAGAGCCATGCTCAACAGAGCATGTTGAGGAGGTGGAGGATCAGATGCGGCAACAATTTCACAGTAGCTAATCTCTACTGGAGTCAAGGGCATTGATTCTCCAAACTCAAACACCTGCTCAGGCGTAGGAATGAGCCAGGGGTCATCAGACCTGGAAATCATGTTAACTTGAGCGGTGTGCGGTGGTGGTGTGGGAAAGATACCCATGAGGACGGGGTCTTTGAAGAGACCAGGTCCTACACTGTCAGGGGGATTTGGGATTTGATCCACGTATGGTACGTTGTTCTCGGAGGTGGAGGTGAAGAAGGACAACTGATCCACCGTGACGATTTTTCCCTCGTGAGGGAACTTAAGAAGTTGAAAGACGGTGGATGGCACGCATAGCATGGAATGGGTCCAGCTGCGGCCGAGAAGTATATTGTAGTTGAGCCTGGCGTCCACTACTTCTACTTCTACGTTGACAGTCTTCCCCTATAAAGTGATCGCTAAACTCTCAAGAACACTCAGGGGTTTGGATTCCCGACCATCGAATGCCTCTAGAGAATTGGGAGATGATGAGAGGGCTGGAGAACCGATGGCCTTCCAGCAAGCAGATGACATGACGCAGGTAGAAGCACCTTCATCCATGATGGCCCTATGGATGTTCAGACCATTGATCCCGACTTGAATAACAAGAGCGATCTGATGTGGAAGTCGGGGGGTGAAATTCTCTAAATCGAAGGTGAGAAGGTGGGATTGATGCCACCGATTGCAGAAAATAAAGCCTTCCGTTGTGAAGGACATAGCAGAAGGTGCCTGTGCCAAATCGTCAATAATACTGTAGTGCTGAGCGGCACGGGCATTTGGATTATAAGAAGATCTTCGTAAAACACCTTTAGAAGGTGGCTTCACAACAGGTTCAGGAGTAGGCTTCTCAATTTCCAACGAACCGGAGACAGGTGGGGGAGGTGGTCCATCTGCAACTGCCTTCCGAGGTGCCTGGCGCGATTCATTGTAATCCTTCGAACGTGTGGCAAAAGAGATGGGTGCAGCACCATTCATCATAAAAACTTGGGACCCAAATGGTGCAGATGGTGAAGGTTGTTCAACCATCTAGGTCTGCTGAGATGGGAATGGCTCTTTAAGAACTGCCAGAGTCCCTTTTGAGCCTTTGAGAAGTTGACTAACTTTGGATCATCGTGGACAATCCTTAGTATAATGGTCTCCTTCACAAATGAGGCAGGGGTACTTCGGTTTACGTTGAGAACCATCCTCAGTACGAGATTTGGATTTACCTTTGCCCTTATTTTTCCCTTTGGAGGCTTTCTCCATAGGATTGGCTTGGACGGCGTTAACCTCTGCGGTTTTGCCAGAATCTGATGGGGCGGCATGAGCAGGAGTATGGTTGGAAGAATTAGACTTCTGCTTCCCATTCGAAGATTTCTTCGAATTCTGAGACACGGAACCAATGACACCATCCACTGCAGGGGTAGGTGGAGCCTTAGAGGTTCCGGACCGTGGAGCATCAGGCAAGATATCATAAAGCGTGCCGGACTGAGAATATACAAGATCCAGATATTGGGCACGCGCAATGGCTTGTTCCTCCGTCACACACGCTCCCATCGCAATATCTTGGGTGATTTTATTCACGAAGGAGGTGGTGAACCAGTGAGTTAGTATCTGATCAGGTATATGAAACTTGATCAGTCTACGACGGCGGCGCCACTCATGAATGTGATCAGAAATGTGAGTGGCTTTATCCTGCTTCAAAGAAGTCAGGAGGTGTGTCCCGGCTTCATAGTGAACCGGTAACTGAAAGTGCGTCAGAAAAGCCATGGCTAAGGAATTGAAATCTTGGAAGATGCCATGGGATAACTCGATGTACCACTTAGCAGCAGCTCCAATCAAAGTGTGTTGGAAGAGGTGCAGACGAATTGAATCATCGACCCAAGAATTAGATGAACACCAAAGGTGATACGTCATCACATGTGCTTGGGGGTCCTCCCTAGCTTTACCCTCAAACTTGGGGCAATCACCTGGTATCTTGGTAGGAACCAGAGGCCAATAAGGATTATGAAAAATTGGATCATTGGTCAATTTTGAAACATCCAGCAACTCCAAGGTGGCCAAGAATGGCAATGGCGGATTGACCGGCATGCCAGGCCCAGGATGAGGACCGGTACCTGTACTCCATGCTGGTTTGGAATATCCTTGCCCCCAAGGGTTCTGTCCCGTAGTATTCTGACTGTAGGGGGTGTAGGTCGTATAACCAGATTGATTTGGCTGCTAGTAACCAGTGTGTGGGGCTTGATAACCAGAGTACAGACCCTGATTATATGTTGGCCCAGTGTAAGCAGCATTTGGATTTGGCTGCTTAGTATAGGTAGAACCGGGTTGATGAGGATAATACTGAGAGCCTCGGGGCTGGTTATAATTTAGTTGAGATTGACCATGAGGATAATAACCACCCTGAGGATGAGTCGGTTGCTGATAGGTGGAACCCTGCAGAGCCTCATAACTAGGGTGCATCTGTTGATTTGGCTGTGGCACCGAATAAATCGGCTGCTGGGCAGGGTTAATGGAATGAGTGGGCTGCCCTGAGTGAACAGGTTGACCCGGTTGAGCGGGTTGCCCTGAGTGAACAGGTTGACCCGAATAGATAGGCTGTGTCGGTTGCACAGGTTGAACTGACTGTAAAGGAGCCCCAGGTTGTGCCGAATGGGCCGGTTTGCCTGGAGGTGGAACACCAAGTTGTACTAGATGGGCTGGTTGGCCTGGTGGAGGAATAGAGCCAGGTGGTTGCTGGTAACTGGTTTGACCTGGAGCAGGACCATAGGATGGTCCCGCCTGATATGCAACATTGGAAACAATAGGATACTATGGTTGCATAGGTTGAGAAGGCTGGATTTGCCCCCCATGACCATATACCGGTCCCGGTTGGTACCCCGGCTGAGGCTGGACAGGTTGACCAGAAGGGTTGTAATACTATCCTTGCGGACCGTACGATGGCCCTTGCTGGCCCGCAGGATAGCCTTGCACGGGCTGCCCCTGTGGGTCATAAGGATAGCCAGGTTGGCCCAAAGGTTGGCCTTGGAAAGGTTTCCCTTGCAGGTTATAAGCCTGGTTATAAGGTAAACCTTAAGCATGGAGGTGAGCCTCAGGAGTGGGTAGACGAAAAATGTCCCCGTGCTCATCATACTGAACTGGAAAAGCATACACGGGTGTACCATCCTATGCATAGTGCGAAAAATAAGAGCGGTTGGGATCTTGGGAGGATGGTCCAACCTCGGGGTTCGGCTGTTGTAAGGACAACCGATACTCCTCCAGAGAAATGTTCTCTAGTATAGCAGTTGCTAAATAAACGTCTTCAGGAGGCGGCATAGCCCTCCCGGAGGGTGCCGTGACAGCGGGTGCAGAGGCGGCCACACAGACAGTGGGCCGAGAGGGTACAGAAGTGACAGGTGTCCGAGGAGACACCCCCAATGAAGGAGCAATCGACCTCGTAGAAGGAGCTGATACTCCCATAGAGGCTACAGCGGAAATGATCTGACCCAAGGACCTATACCCTGCTGGAAATGAGAGACCGGATGATGACGTAATAGCAGGTTCAGAGTCGTCCCCCGGGAATAACCTCCGAGGAAATAACTAGTAATCTTCACCGGACGTGGAGACTTCCTCACTGGAATCAGTCATGTTTGAGCCTGCTGCTAGATCTCATAATAGACGACGAGGACTGGGAGGAAAAATAGCAGCTATAAAAGGCGAACCCGATGTAAGAGAAAGGAAATCAGCTCCTAATCTCAATTCAGACAAAGGGTCAGAAAAGGGCCAATTGAACTCAACTGGTCCCCCAAAGGGTTGCTCAGAAAGAACCGGTCCCCCGTCAGGAAACTCGGAAACAATGGGCTGTTGTGGTTCAGCAGAGGATTGGGAAACCTCTGATGAATCGTCCGTATAAGGACTACCAGTAGACGAAACCGAGGGTTCCGCCACTGTGGTAGTAATGACAAGAGAAAAAGATCAAACACACACACGGGCTGAAAAAGAGTCAAGACACACAATCAAACGGTCAACAAGCAGAATCTAACAAGGCGTGTGATCATGGGTGATTAATTTTTACCACATTGAAAAATAAGAAACTTCACCGTTTCATGTTTTAAGAGTCGAGAAACGGTCGAAAAGGTGACTCTATCTCTTTCAGATTTGACACAAGCGTGAAAGGACAAGCGCTTGGTGATCCTTTCAAATTTAGGGAGTCAGAAAAGATCAAATGACTACTTAGGAATACTAGGCAAAAGGGTGTACCAAATAACCGTGAACTGCAATATACACCTTGGTTTCAATAATGAAAGAGAAATCAACCAAGGACTTTCCGTACGTGCAGGCAATCTCCCCGAATGATGTGTTCGGTGTATCACGGGTATAGGGCGGCAGACTCGGCTTCCTATGGATAAAGGATTGAAACCTAGTGGGGTCTCCCTTTATATACGCGACGGTATAGGGAGCACAAGTCCGTACTAGTGCTGTCTAAAGCCAAGAGGTGAACGACGGCTACTAGGTTTTAAGACGCTGGAACACGTCTCTAGCCTAGACCTCTAAATGTGTTTCGTTAGATTTCAATGCTGCCTTAGTGTAAATTGAGTAAATTTTAAAGTTTATCTTCAATTACGTTTCAGTTTTCAGGCCCTAACGAATGTGATGTTTCAAAAATCTCCTAAATGCAAAACTACATGCCACAGTATATCATTTCATTCGATGAAAGCTAGCTACAGAAGAGTTGAGAGCTTTTTATGCAAACAAAATGATCAGAAGACAATTAGTGATATCTCTAAATGCAGCTAATGAAACTAAAAAAATTTCTTTCAAAGTCACTAATTACTAATAACACCGAAAAGATTTTAAATTTCACTAATCAATCAAAAGCAAAAGAGATTTTTTATTTTCAATGTTTGAGAGCTAAATGCACTAAACAAACCGAAAACAAATAAGAAGCAATTGAGAAATGATAACAAGAGAGCAAAAACAAGCAGATTTCACTCAATGGCACAAACAATCAGATCTCAAATCGACCAACAGTCTCTCAAAACCAAGAAAAGTCCCAAAGACACTAATGAGCCGTGTAATCTAGGCCCAAAATGAAGCAAAGCGAAATTCGAATGAAAACGAAATCAGTCACTCAAAAAGTGCAATAAAATGATAGACAAATGTCAAACGAATGCAAGGAAGCAATCCCAAAGTCCACTGAACGAACGAAAACCAAAAACTCCCAAGGGAGGCTCGACTCACAAAAGCACCTAGATGCCCTAGGGCTCGAATGCAAAATCGAAAGAAATAGGCAAACAACCAAAGGATGGAGGTTACAATCAGTCAAACTAGGCTCCATTGCACTCAAACAGCCGAAAAAACAAGATCAAAATCACAAGTCAGTCCCAGAAAGCATAAAACACAGCAAACCCTAATAGCTCACAGGATTGGCGCGACTGTGAGCTTGAAATTAGTGCCAGAAAGGCAATGGCGCGGGTGATACACAAGCAACCTGCGCCAATGGGCGCGACTGTCACACTGAAAAGCGCGCCAGCCGAGTTTACTATGGGAAAATGAAAAACAAGCAATCTCAGACACAGAAAAGTGATGACAAGGCTAAAACAAAGCCAAACAAATAGAAAAACCAGTCCAAAGAGCTGACCAAGCAAGCAAGGCCAAGAAATTGACCGAAAAGAGAAGACAATACTCCAAGTTGTTCAGTCCGTAAACTAAACCGGAGATTGACTGAAGCAGCGTTGATCTACTCCGCTAATGCAGAGCAAAAGCGTTTCGAAGGCTATCTGGCTGCACTTCAGGCTCCGTCTATAGCTTACAAATCAAACAACAAGCTGAGTCCCCAGCGGAGTCGCCAAATTGTTGAAGAGGTTAATCCCCTCTGCGGACAGAGGCGATCCCTACTAGCCCAGATCGGGTCTAGCAACAATCAAACATGCTACAGTGCAGGTTCCTAATTGCAAATAAACCGACTTGCGAGGAAGGCTTACCTGGAATCCAACGCTATCGTTTGTAGAAGAGGTGGTGCTCCCGTTCCTTTGCCCTGGCAGATCACAATCCTCACGATCTCCGTGATCGGACACCTGCACATGCAAGAAACAACACAAACGCAAGCATAAAATCCAGTATATACAACTATATGTTAGTCGAAGAGGACATAACTCATGAACATGATCAAGAACAAGAGTGGAACCATAACCGATAGTCGCTTATCATTAAAGAGTCAAAAGAAGAATACAACCATAGCTTCGACACAACACTCTCCTTTAGCGGGTCGTCAGCACAACATGTCTCGATAAAGCCTGTCAGTGATGGGACAAGCCTCTCTCTCCGGATACTTGGCAATAGTCTCCTTGCTTGGATTTGGCCTTAAGGGAATCAAGAAGGCTCTTGCAGCATAAGGATGTGAAAGCTCTTGGGAACTTGGAGATTAGCTTTCCAAGGAGATAAGCAAGCTTTATAGATGGAGGAAGGGGAGTTGGGATCCCTATAATTATGGGATTGGCCCTATCATCAAGGAAGCTTCCATGAGAGGTGGAAAACCACTTCCTCTCTATGGAAATCCGTAGCCAACTCAAAATAGATATCAGTCCAGGAATTTGTTAGGATGAAACTTCCGCCATTTATTTTTAAAAAACACCTCTTAATATGGTTGGCGCGGGTGCGGCTCTATGACAGAGCGCCAATTGGTGCACCCTCTTTGGAGGATTTTCCCCCTTGGCGCGAGGGCTGAACTGTGGAACCGCGCCAATGGAAAAAGAGCTATTTTTAGGGTTTTTTGCAGGGAGATGTCTTCAGGGAAATGAAAGCTCATCTTAGAGGGATGCAATGAAAGTATTTTAAAGTCTTGTCTATGCTCATAGGTCACAAAATGAGCTCCAATGTGCGAGATGGGTAATGGTGATGGTGACAAATTGTTGTGTAACACCACTCGCATCACACTTCACTTGAAATGGTTTAGTAAAATCTAATCAACACAAGCTTTTCTAGCTATTTTTTGCGTCTTTTGCTTCAAAAGTTTAAAGTTTCTCTCAGCTTCAGCAATCCATTTAAATGGCTATTTTCTCTTTCTTATTGTCTCAATGATGGGTGCATTAATCTTACTGAAGTTTCTTATAAATTTCCTGTAAAAACTGGCAAGTCCATGGAAACTTCTTACCTCAAAAACATTTCTGGGTGAAGGCCACTCCACAATTGCCTTAACCTTTTTTGGGTCCATCTTCAATCCTTCTGCAGAAACAACAAAGCCCAAATACACCAACTCTTCCTTCATGAATGAGCATTTCTTTAAGTTTATCAGCAGTCTCTCTTGGTGCAGCTTCTTCAAGACATAATTAAGATGCCTTAAATGTTCTTATTTAGTTTTGTTGAAAACTAATATATCATCCAGATATACTATCACAAATTTACCAATGAATTCTTTCAATACTTCATTCATAAGTCTCATGAAATTGCTAGGTGAATTTGACAACCCAAAAGGCATAACCATCCATTCATACAACCCTTCATTTGTTTTAAAGGAAGTTTTCCACTCATCACACTCTCTTATTCTAATTTGATGATATCTACTTTTTAAATCTATCTTTGAAAAATATTTAGCACCACTCAAACAATCCATTAAATCCTCAACTCTGGGAAAAGGGAATCTATACCTGATTTTTATCTTATTGATTGCTATGGAATCAGTACCAATCCTCCATCCTCCATCTTTCTTTGGGCTTAATATTGTTGGTACTGCACATGGACTCAAACTTTCTCTGATCAATCCCTTGTCCACCAATTCCTGTACTTGTCTCCTGATTTCCTCATTTTCTATGGGAGTCATTCTGTAGGCTGCCTTATTTGGCAGATTTAAACCAGGGATAAAATCTATCTAATGGCTGATCTTCCTCACAGGTGGCTTCTCATCAGGTAAATCATCCACAACAATGTCACAATAATTGTCTAACATCTCTTGGATTTCTATTGGAAAATCAGAAATCTTTGTAGAAGTAAGAATTACTTTAGGCTTGCAAACTAAAGCAAAGTTTACCTCTTCTTCTTGAATCTACTATAGATATTCCTTCCCGTTCAGCAACAAGGTCTTTGGATCAACCACTCTGCTTGATGGCTCTCCTTCTTCCATGGGTATCAATGTATGATGTACCCCATCCTTGAATAACTTGTAAGTGTTCTTCTTGCCTTCATGCACTACTGCTCTGTCAAACTGTCAAGGTCTACCCAGCATTATGTGACACACATCCATGGGCATCACATCACACAGGACTTTGTCTTTATAGTTGCCCATTTTCAAATCTATCTCACACTGTTCTTTTACAATCAGTTGGTGCCCTTTATGCAGCCAGGACATCCTGTAGGGACTTGGATGCTCCCTTGTATTTAGCTTCAACTTCTCTATCACCTCAGTGGAAACCAAATTTTCTGTGCTGCCACTATCAATGACTAGCTGGCAGCATTTCCCCTGGACTTTGCATATAATCCTAAACAAAGTCTTCCTTTGTGCAGGTTCAGTGACCTCTTTGACTTGTTTCAACAGAACCTTATTAACCACCAAGGACTCTCCCCTCTCTGGTAAAATTTCTTCTTCAATTTCTGCCTCTTCTCTAGCTTGGGCAACAACAACATTCCTTGGACCAGCACCCACATTCTCTAGGCACTCATAGTTCTTGTGTCCCACTTGCTGACATCTATAGCACCTCAATTCTCTGCCTCTGCCTCCTCTTCCTCTGTAAGAACCCCTTCTGCCTCTTGCATCACCCTCTGTATATGCATTCTGTGGTGAGCTACTCTCAGCTCCATCTCTGCGTGTAGTAGGCTTTCCTCTACAACCTTGACTTCCCTTTCCACGGAAAGTACCTCTCCCTTTGGCAGACTGCTTCCTCAGGAGTTTCTCCTCTGCTTTCAAGGCCATCTGATAGGCCTCTTCAACTGTCTTGGGAGACAGAAGACCAATCTCATCTTCGATCTCCAACTTGATACCATTCACATATCTGGTAGTCTTCTCTGGTGTGTCTTGGAATTTCCCAGCTCTTATGCTTACTCTATAGAATTCTTCTGTGTATTCCTTTACTGTCAGCAACCTCTGTCTCAGGTTTTGCATTTGCCTAAACAATGTTAGCTGATAATCACTAGGCAAGAATTTACCTTTTAACTTATCCATCATTTTGGCCGAGCTCTTGATAGGCTGCTTGCCAACTCTCCTCCTTTCCGCTTGCACTCCATCCCACCAAAGTGAAGCATCTCCCTTTAGCTTCATTACTACAAACTTGACCTTCTTATCCTCGCTCATTTCTTCATAGTCAAAGCACTTGTTCATTTCATTAATCCAGTCCACCAGCTCCTCTGGATTCAGTCCTCCTGTGAAACTTGACACTTCAATGTTGGGCTTAACTGCAGACCCCAAAACAGTTCTGAGGAGCCTCATGTCAAGAGGAATCTCAGCAAATTATCCAGCTTCTTCTATCTCAGGTTCACTGATGTCTTTAGGATCTCTGGGCTGTATTCACTCTATGGCATCCATTCTGGCTTCGACCCTTTGCAAGGTCTCCAACACTTCTGCATTGGCAATGGGTCTTCTTCTGCCAGCACCTCTACCAACTCGGATAGCCATGTTAATTCTCTGCAAAAAAAACTCAAGAAAAGCTCTGATACCACAACTGACAGCAACAAAATTGAAATTATAGCCCCCAAGGAGAGCTGGCCTCTAATGTAGCTCAGTCAGCATTTTCCTTTCAATTAATTCAGTTTATTTCCACGTATTCTTCCTCAATTCTGTTGTAAATTTACTTATCAATTTTAGAGAAATTGACGAATAAATACATTCAACAAACTCTGGGAATGTAAATATGTCTCCCGTACTTTAATTCTATCGTCAACCTTATCCCCAAGGTTACCACCCTTCGAAACTTTATATTAATAACCCGACGCTTTTTAAACAAACAATCTTAGACCTCGGGCCCACCATACAATCGGCTGATTTCAATTAAATACACACACCATACCTTGGTTAACCTCTGTGTTGCTTCCGACTCTGATCACCGTTCGATGAGCCTCCCTGCAGATCAATGGCGTACGTGGATATCGCGCTATCTCCTCAGTCGATAGTTAACGCGCGATGAGGGATTTTTTGGAACCCTGCCCTATGCCATGTGTCAACTAGTCTATGGAATCGCTCTAAATTCTTGAATACCGCACATCCCACAAAGGCGGTGCAATCAAAACCGCTTCCAGCCTTTGAATAGTGATTGACCAGAGGTTAAGTCAGGGTTACGCGCTTCCTTACTATGCTCCCTCGTTCACTGACTCAGGGTTTGACCTCGGTTCGAGATTTCAATTAATCAACAAAACAGTCTAATTTTCTTATAAGCGAAGTCTTTACTACTATGGGACAGAGCTCAAGGACCACAACAATACATAGACCTCTTCCACGAATGGGATTTAATTCAATGGAGTTTGTTCGGAAAATTCAAGAGACACAATGGATAGAGAGATGCGGAGATAATACCACAACTCCATTCAACAATTATACACAGAACAACGTTCAATCACCTCACAATTAAACAAATTCCCTCATAAATATCAATTCAAGAAAATTTTATAATCAATGAGCACTGAAATTTATTTAACCGGAAGAAATTGTTTGATACATAAGCTCACTGCGGAAATCTCCTCCCCTCAGTGCATCTGGAGGATAAAATTTATATGCATTATAGCGTGTTTCTTTGGTTCCTCGGTGAGGACCGTTTTTCTTCTAGCAAAACTTAATTACATTATTCGAATAACTAGACATGACAGATGGACTGAACTAAACTATTCGACTTGTATTGACTCCAACTAGCCTAAATGCAACAAGCAGCTAAGGTATTGACACTTTGTTGTTACAAATTCAAATGATTTTGATCCCTCCTAGCCACAACATGTGGACAAAACCTCCTACATTGTTGGCTATTGTCTAATGACCCTGCATCACTTGGAGTGTTCCTTCAAGAATTCACGATAGAATTTCCATTCGCTTGCAGGCTCCAAATTATCTAAACTTACCCATTGGATTGAAAAAGGAGTACAACTCTCAGGGAACATACTATAAGAGGGGTGAAGAGAAAGAACATACTAGCTTACTTTAGTCATGTGGTAAGAGAAACCAACTACACCAGTGTGACAGACCTGATAACATCCCTCTCATACTACCCCGAGCTTACTAGGATCACTAAACCGATACCAAAACCCATAACAAGGTAACCTATGCCTGGGAATGAAGATTTTCCTTCACCAAAATTTTGCGATAAAGTGTCTCTTCAACTAGTCCTTACAACATTTACTCTCTGCATGCGTGATGCCACATTACCATGCCAACTAAATGTGTGAGGGTTATAGTAAAGATTCATGCCAAACCTTTATTATTTAATGTTAATCATGGCCCATATCCCTAAGGCTCCTTTCTATTGGTACACCACCCTATAGGGGAACATATAAATTAAGTACATAAACATGAACAAAAAATGCACCATATACATACATACATACATACATACATAAATACATACATACATACATACATATATATATATATACAAACAATTTAAATAACTACATCAAGTCAAATAAGTGCAATAAAAAAGTTGTCAATACAACATATGTAGTAGAGCCAACATGGTCTGTAGTAGAGGACGATGGATTTTGAACTACTCCCTTAATTTCTGCAGAACTCAGTTGAGGTGGATCACATGCAATAGAAGATGATGGATGGTAAACTTATTTCTTAATGCGATCTGTCAAACTCTGAGGTGGAGGAGGAGGTGTTTGATTTTATCTGTTAAGAGAAAATTAAGGCACATCCTCTAGTTCTAGAATATCAACATTAGGAGACTGATGAGGAGATGTACTACTAGAAGGAACACTACCACCCTTACGACCATGATTTGATGCGGTGGTACTACTAGAAGCATCATGATCACCACCTGCATCGTCATTATCATGATAATCACCCTCATCATCATCACCACCCTCATCTGATGTATCTTTTGTTACATGCCCTAAATCTCTCATTAGTGCTAGTACCCTACTAGCTCCAATGATATGACTCATAAGAGACATCATCTCACATGGAAAATCCTTGTACAGATCCACAAAACCTAGAATATATGTTGATATCTATATCCCTCGTAGGTAAGACTCCCACGTCAATCAAAACTTTATCAAATCTATCGCAATATCCATCTGAAATTGCAGACCAACCCTATGGCCCTAATCTCCCACACCGCGCTGAGGATGTGCTTCACCCTCCTAGGTGCCCTCACCCATATCCTCATCTCCTCCATTTGGTTGGGGAGGAGGCTTATCCCCATCAAATTTTTTGATGTCTACAAAATATATGGTATACACCAATAATTAGAAATTTTCATTAAATAATTTAGTAAAAAAAAGTTTAAAAATGTGCTAGAATACATTTTATTCTAATTAATGAAAAAAATAAAATTAAACTAGATTAATTAAAAGAAAACACTAATGTTGCCTCTATCATCTAGAGGCTCAACCGCTGTGAAGAGGATGTTGGGACACTATCTCCAATCAATCCCCACATACGAAAATGTCAACGCGACAAATGTATGGTCATACTCACTAGCCAATAGCATGAGTGCCTCGGTAGAAATCCTGGTGAGATACTCTGGCGAGCCCATCTTGGGCATCATCTACCTTCATGTGTGCATCTGGACCTCAATTATCAACTTAGGAAGGTGAAGTTAAAATTTATGCCTCGTCTCTGGTTAACTCTCAAAAAATAAACAAAATAGCTTTGAAGCAAAAGGGAAGGTCACCATCCCCTATCTGAATGCATGAAATATATCTAAATCCATGCAAAATGTCCTAAAAAATTGGCAAAATATATGATACAATGTGGTTCCTGAATCAAAAAATCAACATAATACAAAAGAGGTAAACTAATGAATTTCCCATCACTACTAGAGTGTGCAATGGTGGTTATTAATAAATATATGCACCTAACCTCCTATGCATCAAAAGAAGAAATTTGTAGCTTTCCACCATGAACCTAAAATTATGTTGGATGGACCGCATGAGGCCCAACATATCTCTTAGTGTAGGTAAGATGAATCTCAACTTCAACCCCACGGGGGACATCAGGGAACTAGGAAAAATCATTCCCTTTCCTAGATAGGCCAGTTAAAAATTATATGTCCTCCTTAATGGCCCTATACCATGCCCCAAGACCGACACGAAAAGCCTTCTCCTGGGAACTCCATCAGCAAATCAGATGTGCCAATAAGATAGAGTGTGCCTTCAGGGATGAAGCCTCCTCATAATACTTGGGGAGACCTACATTCCTTAAGGGCACTCCAGTAATAGGGAGAGGGTATAAATTCCTCTCCCTCTCTCTATCCTCCCATGTTTAGACCATATTGTATGGGTCAGCCTATTGCTGATCCCTCTACTGATATCTTTGCTACATGATTGACATATAAAATACATCAACCTCATACATAAAATACAATTTTTTTAATCAAATGAAACTTTTATTTATAAATGTGGAAAAGTAACTTTCAATTAACAAAAAATAACCAATGAGATCAAAACACAGTCATGCACTATCTTTGGTGCATAGCCAAACACAACCACACCGACATTAGTGCACACATAACTATGATGCACTGTTGTTGGCTCAGAAAGTTATTTTTTCATAGTGGTGCGTCACACTTGTGCACCGATGCACACATATAACATTTCCACACCGATAAAAAAACGTTCAGTTTATTGAACGCACTGAGATATAGCTATATTTTTAAATATTACTTTTGTGGTGCATTTAGTAAATATAAATGTGTCTGAAGTAATGCAACGCCATACAATTTATTGTATTCCCGATGTTTTTTTATTTACTAAATGCACCATAAAAATTGCGATGTGCTATTTTCACGTACCAAAATGTAGTGCACCCTGTAAATTTATAGGGTGCACCACTATCGGTGCGAGTTTAATACATTGAACACATTGTGCAGGGAATTTTATTTTTTCAAAAACAATGAAAATTTTAACCTAATTTACAATTTTAATACACTAATTTTGGTTTTCAAACTCATGTGGTGATCATTTTTTAAGAAGCTTTCTGGATTATCCACATTGCTAGAGAACGAGTGTCGACGTTTCGAATCCCAATGGGGATCCATCATCAGGACAATTTTTGAATGAAGAAATGAGAGAAAAGACTAAGGCCATTAATAGTGATAGAAGAAGATGATTTCTGGAAAAGAACCGACCACAAAAATTTTATATTTTTTTATTTTCATATTTTCAATAATATTATTTCTAACTTTCTAAATTAATTAAATTAAAAACTATTAATTCTATTAAGGAAAAAAGGAAATACTAACTTAATAAAGGACTCCTACTAGCCTAAAAAACAAAAAGAAAATTATTTCACGCTTTTAACTAAAGAGAGAGGCTTTATTATTTGCTAATTTTATTTTAGGTTATAAAATTAGATAATAATATTTAAGGAAATAATAAAATCTAATATATAATAGAATTAACAAGATATATTTAGTTAATTAAATATATCATTATAATTTATTATATATCTAATTTTTATTATATGACTAATTAACAAGATTCAAATGAAGATTAAAAGGAAAAAGCTATCTAAAAAACAAAAAGTGAGGGATTTATTAAAAACGAACCTTAATAAAATCTTTAATAAAATATAAATATATAATTGAATTAAAATGATATATTAGGTTTATTAAATATATCATTTTAGTATATTATATATTTAATTTTATTAAATAATTAATTTTAATTTTAATGATATATTTTTTATTTTTAATGATATATTTTAATATAATTAGAGTATTTTAGCTCATTTTAATTGACTAAAAAACAATAAAGCCTAGGAAAGGGAAATTTTTTTATAAGGGAATAAAAATAAAATCTAATAACTATTGATTAATTAATTAAATTTTATTATAACCAAATAAAAATTAATTAATTAATAGGGCTAATAATTAGAATTTTGGTTCAATAAAACTAAAAACTAAATAAGAAACCCGAGGAGGGACATACCTGGGGTTGAAAACTATACCTTACTGGAAGGTGTTTATGGATGAACAGATCTGTCGAAGAAGGGGTCTCCAGGTGTCACTAATTTCAACTCCACCATCCCTATTAAGATTATCTGGATGCTTTATGATCTCAAGGGCCTCCCTTATTTTCCTTCTCTGATAGTGCTCTTCTTTTGCGATGATTGTTGCATCTTCCAGACGAATTTGATGTTTGGTTTTTGAGGAGCGTTCTGCAAGGGCTGAGGTGCGCGATCGTTCATATCTAATATCGGCTCCATGCTCCTTAAGTATTTTCTGAAGGGAACGCCCAGTCTCACCGATATAACTCTTCCCGCATGAACAATTAATCTTGTACACTCCTTTAAATTGTTTAGGGTTTATGCCATCCTTTACTGATCTCATCTTTTTTCTAATAGTTCCTAATGCAGAAAATTGAGCGAAAATATTGTTCTTTCTCATGAGCTTGGCTATTTTATCAGTAACCCCCTTAATGTATGGTAGAACAACTCTTCTTGTATTTTCTTGTTGTTCGCGGTGATTCTGAGGTAAGATCGAATCCTTAGCTCTTCGAGGGCTTTTTTGATATCCCTCTCTTTATAGCCCAAATCTCTGAAAACGGCTGAAAGGTGGCTGATTTCCTCGTTCAGGTGTTTGGGATCAGAAATCCTCATGGCTCTAACAGCTAGAGTATTAAGGACACCAAACTTTTGTGCTGGATGGTGGTAGGAATCAGCATGGAGATAGTTGTCGGTATGGGTTTTCTTTCTAAACACCTGGTGCCCAAGCATTCCATCATCATTCCTAGTGACAAGAACGTCGAGAAAAGAAATGCTCCTATTTTCTTCAACCTCCATTGTGAACTTAATCTCTGTAGAAATGGAATTGAGGTGCTTGAAAAATCCTTCAAGATTTTCTATACCATGGGCCCATTTTATGTTGGTTTTGTCCACAAACCTTTTCCACCAGTCTGGTTTTAAAGCATCCAGATAATCTTAATAGGGATGGTGGAATTGAAATTAGTGACACCTGGAGACCCCTTCTTCGACAGATCTGTTCCTCCAGAAACACCCGCCAGTAAGGTATAGTTTTCAACCCCAGGTATGTCCCTCCTCCTATGGTTTCTTATTTAGTTTTTAGTTTTATTGAACTAAAATTCTAATTATTAGCCCTATTAATTAATTAATTTTTATTTGGTTATAATAAAAGTTAATTAATTAATCAATAGTTATTAGATTTTATTCTTATTCCCTTAAAAAAAAATTCCCTTTCCTAAGCTTTATTGTTTTTTAGTAAATTAAAATGAGCTAAAATACTCTAATTATATTAAAATATATCATTAAAAATAAAAAATATATCATTAAAATTAAAATTAATTATTTAATAAAATTAAATATATAATATACTAAAATGATATATTTAATAAACCTAATATATCATTTTAATTCAATTATATATTTATATTTTATTAAAGCTTTTATTAAGGTTAGTTTTTAATAAATCCCTCACTTTTTATTTTTTAGATAGCTTTTTCCTTTTAATCTTCATTTGAATCCTGTTAATTAGTCATATAATAAAAATTAGATATATAATAAATTATAATGATATATTTAATTAACTAAATATATCTTGTTAATTCTATTATATATTAGATTTTATTATTTCCTTAGATATTATTATCTAATTTTATAACCTAAAATAAAATTAGCTAATAATAAAGCCTCTCTCTTTAGTTAAAAGCGTGAAATAATTTTCTTTTTGTTTTTTAGCCTACTAGGAGTCCTTTATTAAGTTAGTATTTCCTTTTTTCCTTAATAGTATTAACAGTTTTTAATTTAATTAATTTAGAAAGTTAGAAATAATATTATTGAAAATATGAAAATAAAAAAATATAAAATTTTTGTGGTCGGCTCTTTTCCAGAAATCATCTTCTTCTACCACTATTAATGGCCTTAGTCTTTTCTCTCATTTCTTCATTCAAAAATTGTCTTGATGATGGATCCCCGTTGGGATTCAAAACATCGACACTCATTCTCTAGCAATGTGGATAATCCGGAAAGCTTTTTAATACACTAAAAAATCAAATTAGACAGAAACATAGATATTACCTAAGCATTTGGTCATTAGGGAAGCATTGTGGACATGTAATGGAGAAAAGAAAAGTTTAGCACGTTTTGAAAAAATTGGAAAGTCAGGCATTGAACATGGAACAGAAAGATGGTGAGAAAGAGAAGCGTCGACGTCAAGACGCTTGCATGAGGCAAGAGTGGCACTAGTGCTTTAGATCTCTACAACACTATATGTGGTAAAAATAAAATTTACGTCTGGGAGGTATTTTTTATTTAACCCTCCTCTAGTGTGCACCATTGCAGAATAGATCCAAGAGCATCATTTTATTTTAAAATTAAAAAATATTTCGTGGTGCTTTTCTTAGGATTCCTCAAGTCATTATAATATAGATACTGCACCGATGATTTTTCTAATTGTAGCACTGAACTAATTTAAAAAATTAAAACTACCTAATGGTGCTCTATCATAGATGCATCAGGACGTTTTATGACCTTTACCGCATCGATGAATCATTGGAAAATAGCACCAAATTTTTCTAAAATTTAAAAACTATAGCGGTGCTACTTAGTGCTATGCATCAGGAATTTTACTACATTAAGGGAATTGTTTCCACTGATTATTCAAGCACTAGTGCACGGTGTTATTTAGCTCACCATGTTTTTTATTTTATAAAAATAAATTTTCCACAGTGCACACTGTTATATGTAGCATCGGTGCTTTTATTTATAGTAAAATAACGATGAATTTATATATTTTAGACACACCATCAAAAAAAAATCCCCGAAAACCTTTTCCCTCCCACCTTTGCTAGTGACCTTTGCTACAAACGTATTTTTGGGCTATTTTTATAGGGGCTTCTACAAAAACCTCCACAAGAAGCTTTTTTCCTTGTAGTGTATGGCTCTAGTGTATATTGTTATTATTTTAATATTTCAGTATACTAGATAGAGTTAAAATCCTATGCAACTAAACATGGTTTTCTCATGACCACTTTTCCCATTCATTCTGAGTGGTCATGAGAGGTTTATAGAGGTTTTTACAGTCATTTATTTTTCCAGTGTTTTCTTCCTTTTTAAACGAATTATTTTACTTCTAGATGTGTTATGTTTGTAGGAAAATGAATTTAACAAGATTTTTTTAGTTTTGTTATATTCCCTTGGCTCCAATTTCCTTACAATAGTTTCTTTAGTTTCTGCATAATGTCAACTTCTCAAGGAATCTTCTAAATATACCCTAATTTAGGTAAACATTTAGGGTTTTCCCTTGAAATCCTTCTTTCAATTTAATGTGACTGGAAGTGATATAAATTTCCAAACCCTAATACATCATTTTGGTGTATTTTGGTAGATTTTATATTTAGAAGCATTTTTTCATCTCAGTTATTACTTTTTTCAGATTTCCTTTTTGATTTGCTGACAATTTCGATTCTCTTTAGAAGTTCCATCACATATCTTATGTCAAATAATTTTTTTTATTCTTTTGCAACATTGCCTGTAAGGAAATTTGAGGGCTTTATAACCAAGTTTTTCTCTATGGGTATTTTCCAGGTTGTTGTCTCTATCATTTCATTATTTTTAACTCCAAGATTTAATATTCTTAGTTCCTTCTAGAACAACTCACTTTTCTTAGGTATATTTATTCTAAAACAATGCCTTTCTTCCTCTTCCTTTTGTATTAATCTATTTTTTTGTCTAGGTTTTTTGTATAACCCTAAATACTATATGGCATTGAACTATTAATTATTTTTTTATGTAATAATAAATTTTAGGGTTTTTAATTGTAAACCCTAATCCTTAAGGTGTGTCTCATTATTATTTTTCTTTAGAACACATTTGGACTTGAATATATTTCTCGAAAAACTCTTGAAAAAGCATGAAATTATCCATGGATTATATTTCTATTTTTCTTTTGTTTACCTAAAAATTAGTTAAATTTGTGTTGGAAACCTAATCTGCTAGGGGTTAAGGTGTGGAAGGGGAATAGAAAAAGGTAGTCGAAGAGACCTCGGAATATGAATCCAAGGGTCACAATAATGTATTATAAATGCACATGTATGTTAATAATAAAGCAACTTGTGTTTATCATTCATATTTTGGTCCATATTCTTGTTGTGTTTGACATGGTATGAGAGCGGAAAATTTTTGGCCCTGATCTAGTTTGACCCACTATTTTTGTAGCCTTTTTGTATGTTTCTACTATCTCTCTTCATTATTAGAGGCATTTATTCTACTCACCAAATTTTTTTACGAAAACTCTGTAGTTTTCAGACTTGCACCAAACAATTATGTCTGTCATTTTTTGTTGATTTCCTGTGTCCATAACTTAGGAATTTTACTCCCAAACTGATCTGAAATGGGTGGCTAAATTTTTATGTTATGCAAGAACCTCCCACTCAATTAAAACAAATTAATATCTTGCTTATACATGCATGTGCAGAATTGCATACTTGAATCGGGTATATGTGTTTTAATCATTTTAAAGCTTTATATGTGAGGAATTAAACATTTGTTTAGGATAAATAAAAGTATGTACAACAACCATAAATTGCAGAAAATTAATCATCAACACATAACATAAAACATAATAAAGGAGTTCACCCGTATGTCTTGGGCTACATCTCCTTGAGCCTTAGTCAATTGACTTGGCTCTTTGGGATTAAGATGGAAAATTTATTTTACAAGTTAATAATCAAATCCAATGGTTGTTTGAACTATACAAATGAGTTTATAATACCAAAATACCCCTAGAATAACTACTCAATCTTTGGAAATGGATCTACGCTCCCTTGGGCTTGACCTCCTCTCTCGGTGTCCTTGAGCTTCCCTGAGCTTCTCTGCGGCACAAACTTTCCTAAAAGTAATCTTCTACTGCTAAAACCTATTATAAGGTCTCCATAACATATCAAACATCCAAAATAGGTTATTCATTCACTCAGAATGAACTCAGGCTCCCCATTCTATGCCTCCAACAAATGGTGTCAATGAGCTCCCTAAAAATTCCCTGTGGCTTATTTGGCTCTAAAAGCCTCCAAATGGCTCTTAAAATCCCTCCATTGGATTCATAATTTCCAAAATAGTCATAAATGACTATTTATTCGCCCAAAATGGCCTCTGGATGCTCTAGTTATGCCTCCAACACTTGGTGGCACCATATGGCTCTGCGCTCACTAAAACATTCCCTGTAGCATCTTGGCCTTTATAAGTCTCCTAATGCTTCTAAAAACCCCATAATTGTATTCATAATGTTAAATATATTAAAAAATGACTATTGGTTTCCTTAGAATGTCCTCTGGCTACCCTGGATAGGCCTCATTCTCCCGGTGCCTCCTGGTGGCCCTTGGAACTTCTATAAAGAAAAATCATGCTCATAAGTACTCAGCTAGCTCTAAAAAAATCACCAATGGCTCTATAATGTCCAATATAGTCAAAATTGACTATTTTTTTGCTGAGAATGGCCTCTGGCTACCCTGGCTAGGCCTCATTCTCCTGCTGGCTCCTAGTGGCCCTAGTGGCCCATGGAACTTCTCTGAAGCAAAATCATGCTTAGAATTGAGTCTCCTACTCTTTTTCCCAATTTCACCTAGGAAATATCCACTAAAAGTGAAGAATTCCACTTAACTGGAGTTAAAATAGCAATCCTGCCAATATAAACACGCTCTCCAGAAGTTACGCCGGAACTAACCATTAAATTAAAGGTTAGTGGTTGGGCGGTTGGGCACATGCTCCCCAAAATGTGGTCTTCTTTGGTGGTTAATGGAACCTTTGGAGCGGAACTAGATGGTATTGACTACAGTGGTAAATTTAAACCGAGGTTGGACTCTAGTTGAACTTAACCGCGTGGAGTTGGTTACGGTTTCCGTTGCCATGTGACAACACTATGGAACCATTAGCTTGCGGGTAAAGCATTGACTTTCAGTTGTAACATTTATTGTTTGATGCCACCATGTGACACCAAAACACAGCACTGCTGGCAAGTTGGGACCGTCGGTGGTCTGCAACCCCCAAACACCAACACATTCAAACATAAATATAAACCGCATCCATTGAATGTTAAGTGCCACTTGTATCGAGGATGGTAAACCACTCGTGTGTACTATGGGAGGTCTCACGATCGAATCCTATGGACCCTCCAAAATTTTAATATGTCATTTCATAACCACGCGATGGCCTCAGGGCTAGCCACGTGGCACCTTCTGATTGGCCATTCAAACCATTCGACCAAGAAAAATCTAACACTTGTCCTCTTATGATTGGCACGAAAGGAATATTATGGGGGAATATTCTAGGAATATTCCCTGGAATATTCCTTTTTGTTGATTGTTCCAATTCCCAGTCAACCCTAGTCAACTGTTGAAATTTGATGTTTACTAGACGTTTGAAAATGTGATAACTTCTTCATATGGTGTCGGCTTTCTGAACCATTCACGGCATCGGAATCAAGAAGATGAGATCTATCGGGTCACTCAGGTTTGGTACAATTTTGAAAACTTTGAAATTTGAGCTATCCCTTAGGTCTTGATCTAATTCTGATCACTCCTCCCCATTGGGAAGCTTTTGGACCCAAAAATACTTGATTACCTGTTCAGTAGATGAGGGTACAACTCCCTCACCTTTCCAACCTCCATCCACTGTAATATTCCTAAATTAGCATGCATCTAATTGGAATATTCATTTTTCTCTTAATATCTAGTTAGATGAATAAATGGGTAAGGAGGCCCATAAGTATCTTAAGTAGGCATAAAATCCCTAATAATGTGAAAAGGGATCATGTTAACAACTAGATCAAGCACCTTGATGTGTGAACAAAGGCTAATATATGTGGAAAAGGTCAAGTTTGACCAAGTCAACAACATTAATATGGGAGGAGTGGATCATCAATAAAGACAACTCAATGTGAATGTAGATAAATTTAGCTAGTCAAGATAAAGACACCTTGGTTTTGAAAGAAGATAATGCATGAAGACTAAGTCATGGCTGACCAAATCAAACAACATTGTAAATAGAGGAGTGGGAGTAATGGAGACAATGTACTTTTTGAGGAGGAGCCTTTGCATGGAAGTAACCTCATGAATGGGTGGGACCCATGGTGAGGAAGCTCATCAACTATATAATGTAGTGAATTGCAGCCATATGGACATGATTGGAGAATATGATTTTATGATTAGGTATTTTTAGACTTATTGCATGTTTCAACTATTTATCTAAGTTTGCTGCACTATTTAGTACAAAGGGTTTTCTCAGGTGGGAATTCCCCACTCTTCCTTGGAGATCTTGTTTAAGAAATCTGAGAGGAGTTTTCTGGACTTCATTTCCACTATCCAAAACTTGGCCAAGTAGTCACCTATAGCCACAGTGTAGTCTCTTGGAGGATCTGTGTTATTTTACATGGTGTTACAGTGGGAGGGTTTAAACCCTTGTTTTATGAGCTAGTTTCCCAGGAGGAGGATCAACCTTTTTCCCGGAAAGCTAGTAGGAGGAGCTACAACCATTTCTTTGCATGATCAGCCATATTTATGCAGTGCTTCAACCATTCTGTGTGATTCAACCATAGATCTATAGTATATACTTCTTATACTTCATGTTTATCAAGAAATCCTTGTCGGGTCATCTTGGATCTATGTAAAAGAGACTAGATCTCTATTTTTATGCTTCATTGATTAATATATCAATAGATATGTTTTGTCTCTCTATTTCTATGTATAAACCCTCAATAAACTACGTTGTCACTTTCTACAGTAGTTCTGTGTTGCAGTAGTCTTGGGGTGGTTATGTTTTTGGGCTGTTTTGGGCATAGGAGGCCTTTTTAACTATGAAAAAGTGATTTTTTTCTGATCTCCTCTTATATTTGGTTGATATAATGGATACATGGGTTGCATTCATCTGTTAATGCATAAATTTCTGAAAAATGCATTTTTTGTGCATGTATTGTTGATTTTCCCATTTGGGAATATTACAGTGGTATCAGAGCTCTAATCTTGGCTCAGCCTATGTGCTTCAACCATTATGGATTCTTCTCATAGGAATGAGAGGATTAGTGAAAGGGATCAAGGCGAATGCTTATTTTCCGGAGGAAATAAGTTCTCAAAAATTCTTCTTCAAACTCTGCATGGTATCATCAAAGACATCAAAGAAATGAGGAGGGAAAAACATGGAGATCCCTCAACAAGATCTGTACATGAGGAAATCTCCAGTTCCTCATACTATCGATGTGAGAATTTAGCTCCATCACTAGATTTACAATGCTCTACCAGCCATATGTTCATGATAAGTGAGATGGAGAAGGAGATATGCCAAGGAAGGAGACTCTTGGTACTTATTTGCAAGAGTAAGAATCTCAATCCACAAAGTTCAAAGATCACCTTAACTTCCAATGGTTTTGCAAGATCAAGGAGGAAAGGAGCACAAAGGTCAAGTAGCATGGTGTGGGTATATTTTTTCTATCTACTTTTTATGGATCACCTAAATGTCCATCTAGGGTTTGGGTGAAGGAGCTAGACACCTATGTGCAACAACATCAAGTTTCAAAAAATGAATCCATCAAAGTAGCAGCGCTGCATTTTGAAGGTAAGGCTTATGCTTGCTGGTTTTTTGAGTCCTTTTTATTAAATAATGCAAATAAATCTACATATGAAAAGTTCATTAGAAGATTAGTGGAAAGGTTTGATGAAATTTTTTATGAAACATCTTTTATGGAGAAAATCAAACCAAAACAGACAAAACCTTTTCATGGGTTGGAAGGATCCATAAACCCAACTCCATTTTAGAAAACCATTGAAGGGGATGAAAAATTGTATGGTACCTTTCCAAGGGAAAATTCCCCATTGCATGAAGAGCTTTCTTCTCAAAAGAAAGACATGGAGATTCCTCCTTCAAAGGAAGACCAAGATCTAAGGTCTCTCATTGTTGGTGAGGCATTCTCAAATATTGGTGAGGAGGAAGAGAAGGCTGGAGGTAACAATGTTTTCATGTCAAGAGCACATCCAGTACCTCATGAAGAGGAAGAGGGAGCATTGGCTCCAAAGAGAGAAACTCTTGCACTCTTGCAAGGAGTTCGAAAGAATCTCACATATAGAGATCATGGTACAGTCCATGTGCAGCATGTGCCATCACTGTCAAATGGTGAGATCTTGAATATGGAAGGAGATAAAGGGGAGGGAAAGCATCATATGATGAGGAGCGCACACCCCTATTTATTTCATAAGATTGATACTCAAAGAAGGTAGGAAGATTTTTGTAGAGAGGGCAAGGAAAAATCTGTCCACACACATCTACATCCTTCTCTATGCCTTGATGTCTCTTTGCACGGAGGCATTCCACCAGGGAGACCCCCTCATTGGAAGAATAATAAAGTGTTCTCTCCATTTGGTGAAGCATTGACATATTTGGCTAAGGAATGAGCCTTGGGAGAAGCTATCACAACACACAAAACCTTTGATGGGTTCAAAGGAGAGGTAAGAAATTTTTTGAAATGGACATTGATATCTCCCACTCAGCTATTTGCACTAAAAAAGGAAGATTCAGAAATCTATGATGACATGAGCATGATGTCAAATGGACACTCCATATCTTTTAAGCAACCAATGATATCTTCACACACAAGAAATATTTGTGAATATGACAAGAGGGCATCAACACTCTTGTATGCATGGGCCAAATTAAGGAATTTTTGGAAGGAAAATACCCTTTAAGATGAGGTTGACTTCCATATAATTCAATACTTTCTTGAGCAATATTAGTTGCAAGAGAGGCATCAAAAATGGAGTTACAACACTCCCACATGTGACTTTGGCATTGAGCATATCAAAGAGGAGAGCCATGGTATGACAGGAGCTCCATTTCAGATTTCTACATCACTGTCATTGTTGGGGACCCTAGATCCTTATTGGGAATCCCAACTATTGGTGGAATATACCAAGAACCTCTTCACATGTAAGGTTCTTGATGGGCAAGTGATGGAAAAGAGGCATAAAGTGGTTGAGGGAGTCATTTATTCTCATGATCAAATCTATTTGACTAGAAACTCCAAGCTCAAGGATAAACTACTTAATGCAGCCTATGAGATATTTCTTTCTAAACACACTGATTTCATTAGAGGATACCGTACTATCTTGGAGGGATTCATGTCAGAAAAATTCAAAGAAGAGATGCACTATCACATGAGGAAGTGCATAGATTATTTGTTGGTTGAGGAACATAGCTCTTGGGAAGAGTTATCATTGCCACCTCCTTATTCATTGGGTGTGAGAGGGAGCTCATCCATGAGCTACCTCACTAATTTAAACTAAGTCTTTGGTAAGGATTTTATTTATGAATACCATGATATATTTACTATATACTTGCATTTTCTTAACACTCGTGTGCAGGGTATTGCTCCAGGAGGGGGCACTCTTCCTTATTGGCTTCATGGGCTACTTGGGGCTAGGAGAAATGATGTTGTTCACTATTCCCTAGAATAGTTTTGCAGATGATGTATTCTTCATGGTGTGATTCATTAACACCAACCATCATACACCTTCTCCAAGCATGCAAGAAGAATGGGTCAGCAAACAAGTGGTGGGAGAAACACTTGTTATATCATATTCTATGGTAGTTAGCAGAAAAATGGCACTGGTTGCACTTGAGGGACCATTTTCCTTCTCCTTTACTACATATGGAAGCTAGCATGACTTTAATTATGATTCCATATGCTGAAGATGTTCTTATCCTTCTTGGGGACATGGTTGTAACAAAGACACATTGGTTGGATGTGTCCTTGAGGAAAGAAATTTCCCACACTTTTTTCACTACATGCTTCAAGGGGAGCATGGGAGATGATATGGCCACTATAGTAGATCACTTATTTCTTTCTGAGGTAGGCCATATGATTTTATAGAGCACTTGGGACATGCCTCTCATGATCATTTGGGAGGAGCTTTTCTATTAATTACCAAGTTGGGAGGTGATTCATTTCATTTGGATGATAGCATGGAGATGGGAGTCTTCCATTGGGAATGAAGTCCCATATGATTGTCATCACTTATACCTTGCTGAGGCCATTAAACAACAAGAAGGTTTCCATATAGACCTTCCATTCTTTCATGATCAGAGCCATCTGGTTTATCCACCAAAGGCCAACTTACACATTTGGGAGGAACCATTGGGAGACCGAATTATTACAGAATATCTAAAGCAATGGTGGAGACTATTGGATGTAGAGGCCACAAGAGGAGGATGGGAGATTTTGCAGCACCCTTGTAGTTGCTTGAGGACAAGCAACATTTGGCAGGGGAAGACTGTAATATTCCTAAATTAGCATGCAACTAATGGGAATATTATTTTTTCTCTTAATATCTAGTTAGATGAATAAATGGGTAAGGAGGCCCATAAGTATCTTAAATAGACATAAAATCCCTATTAATGTGAAAAGGGATCATGTTAATAACTAGATCAAGCACCCTCATGTGGAACATGAGCTAATATATGTGGACAAGGTCAATTTTGACCATGTCAACAACATTAATATGGGAGGAGTGGATCATCAATAAATACAACTCAATGTGAATGTAGATCAATTTAGCTAGTCAAGATAAAGACACCTTGGGTGTAAAAGAAGATAATGCATGAATACTAATTCATGGTTGACCAAATCAAATAGTGTTGTAAATAGAAGAGTGGGACTAATGGAGACAAAGTACTTTTGGAGGAGGAGCCTTTGCATGGAAGTAACCTCATGAATGGGTGGGACCCATGGTGAGGAAGCTCATCAACTATATAATGGAGGAAATGACAACCATGTGGAAATTATTGGAGAATATGATTTTATGATTGGGTATATTTAGACTTCTTGCATGCTTCATCTATTTAGCTAAGTTTTCTACACTGTTTAGTGCAAGGGTTTTCTCAGGCGGGAATTCCCCACTCTTCCTTGGATATCTTGTTTAAGAAATCTGAGAGGAGTTTTCTGGACTTCATTTCCACTATTCGGAACTTGGCCAAGAAGTCACCTACAGTCACAGTGCAGTCTCGTGGAGGATCTACGTTATTTACATGGTGTTGTAGTGGGAGGGTTTAAACCCTTCTTTTATGAGCTAGTTTCCTAGGATGAGGATCCACCCTTTTCCCAGAAAGCTAGTAGGAGGAGCTATAACCATTTCTTTGCATGATCAGCCATATTTATGTAGTTCTTCAGGAATTCTACATGATTCAGCCATAGATCTACAATATTTACTTCTTGTACTTCATGTCTATTAAGAAATCCTTGCCAGGTCATCTTGGATCTATGTAAAAGAGACTAGATCTCTGTTTTTATGCTTCGTTGATTAATATATCAGTAGATCTATTTTGTCTCTCTATTTTTCAGTATAAACCCTCAATAAATTGTGCTGTCACTTTCTTTAGTAATTATTTGTTGCAGTGGTCTTGGGTTGCAGTGTTTTTGGGATGTTTTAGGCATAGGAGGCATGTTTAACTATGCAAAAGTGATTTTTTTTCTGATATCCTCTTATATTTGGTTGATATAATGTCTGATCTAATGGATCCATGGTCTGCATTTATTTTTTAATGCATAAATTTTTGAAAAATGCATTTTTTGTGCATGCATTGCTGATTTACCATTTGGGAATTTTAAATCCACTTTGCCTTGCTTGGTTTAGTGCCTTTGAGCCCCAACTCGAAGATAGTAAACACTTCCCCTCTTTGATACTCTTGTCCTCCTATCAAGAATTGTATCTTCTTTGAGTTCATCCAGAAATTCTGGTGAGAAATATTCAATAGAAGGTAGTTGAACATCACTTCCTTGATCATCAATCAAAGGTGGCTCATACAAATGTAAGTTTTCAACATTAACAACTGAATACATTTTCATATGTAAAAAGAAATGTATGTTTTACTGGGTCAAGAAATCAGACCACTTCTTACCAAGCTACTTCCATGGTGATTTTTCCTACTGAATATCTTCTTCTTCTTGTGAATCATCTGGACTCACATCGATGATGGAATCTTTGGTTCCATTCTCAACAGTACTTTTATCATCTTGCTTCAAATTCTTGGGATGGTTGGTTGGATGTAGTGTCCAACATTAGGTAATGAGATGTCCCTTTTTCTGGCAATGTGTGCAAATCTTTTGCATCTTTTGTTAAAGTCACCTTTGCTTTGACTATTTCCTGTGTGCCTTCATTCTCTTCTAGCATCTTGAAACTTCATGGTTACACAAACCATAATAGGAACAACACCTCTTTCTTCCATTCATGAATGTAGATTTTTCATGCTTAACATAATCATAAACAACTTGATTATGGGAATAATTATACGTCGAATGGTTCTTTACATGTCCATCTTCTTTACATTCTTGTGGAGATGAACTTGAAGAGGTTCCAGCTCTCTTTTGAAGACCAACATCAGTATTCATGTCTTGATAGCCATCAGAAGTCTCTTTCTCACCATAAGATACATGTCTGCAAACATATTTCTGCAACATGGGATTCAAATAATGGAATTCATCTTGAATACAAACTTGACATGTTTGTGGGTTTGAACTTGCAACAAATTTTCTTCTTGGAACTGTCTCAAGTGTCTTCATGGTTGTAGAGTTTTCGACTTAAGATTGAACATAGCCTAAACCAAACTTCTTAGGCCTTTCCTCAACCATAATAGGCTCAATTATTCCTTATGCATGTTTTCCTATACCCTTGCCTTCATAGCCCATTTTTAACATCAATTTGGACCCTATACCTCTAGTGTGTTTTTCAAATGAACCTACACATCTATCTGAAGAGGAATTTGAAGACAAATTTGAGTGATTTACCTCTGCCTCAAGCATGTGCTTGGTTAAGGCCTCTTGGGCATGATGGAGCTGCATCTCCATCTCATGCATTCTTTTCATAAGTCATTCTTTCTCTTTCTTCATAGCAACCGATTTCTCATGAAGTCTAGTGCTTTCCCTTACATCTTCATACCATCTTTGCACCATATCCTTCAGGATGTAGAAGTCTTGCTTCATCTTGTTATCAAATAGTCTTGAGAAGGAGGAGGATTTAGAAACCTCACTTGATGAAGTTTTCATCATTATGTAAATTAATTAAATAATTTAAAAAATAATTCAGAAAGCTTCAAAAACAATTGACAAAACTTCTTAACAATTTGGTTGTAGATTCTAGCTCTTCTCTACAGCTTGTATCTCTTCTTCAAGCAACCTTTTTTGCAGACAATCCCTCTTGTGCTTCAAGGGTTTTCTTGAGTTCCTTTGGGTGAGGAGAATGCTTTTAGAATTCTTCCTTCTTTTCCTCTTCTATATTTAGCTAGCAATAGCTCCCCTTCACCTCTAGCAAACTCAAACTTGTAAGCATCAGTCAATTTGCATTAGGGGAATTTTGAGGTCTAAAATGGGTCTCATAAGGAAATAATAAAATAATATCTAAACCAATAAAATAATATTTATGAATTTTCAATTCACTTTTTGCACCACAATCCATGTAACCATAGTTAAATTCAATTCAAAAGTTGTACCAAAATAAAATTAATAAAAAAATTGTATTGATGTGAATGTAAATAAGAATTAGTTTTTCAAGAAAAATCATTATCATTGAACCACTAATGCATTTGTCCTTTGTCCTTAAATAACTTAAAATAAAATATAAAAATAAATTTATAAATTATTAATTATATTATATGTTATTACTTAAAATTTATATTATTTAAACTGTAAATTAACATGTAATTAATATAGTATATGAAAATAATATAATATAATATAATATAATAAATGTATAGAGATATGCATTGTTTCTTTCAAGAAATATGAAATGACAATAATATATTTTTATTCAAAAAGTGTGAAATGACATTTATTATGAGTACTTTACTTTGACTTTTAAAATACTTAAAGCACTATGGTTAAAAGCTGTTAGAGTCGGTCCTTACAGCCCTCCGTCAGTGATCATTTCGTTTTTTTGCATATTCATTCTTAGGTGTCTCGCTTGTTCCACTTCGTTGCATTTCGCTAGGAGCATGCCATTGACTGACGAAGGGGTCTGTTGTCTTATGTTACCTCATGCTTACACCTGCAGTGCTATTTTAAAAAATTCCTCAAAAATCACTCAAAATCATTGTCATTTCAGTTATGGTCATTAATTGTCAATAAGTGTCTGGTCCTAGTGTCTAGGGTTTTCATGTCATTTGCATACATATCATAAAATCCTGCAGGATGAGGATTGTTCCGCAAATTTTGATTTCATATTTTTTATCATCAGCATTTTAAAAAACATTTCTAGTCCAAAACTCTGTTTTGGAACTAGAAATTGTTCAATATTATTTTTGTAATAAATTGTGTTTATTTCACCAAGAAGCAGTTTCAACGCAGACCTCTGATATTTTCCTCAGCTAAAGAGCCATACCCCTGCAAGAAGACAACAAAATCATCAATTCAAAACTCAGAAAAGTCAAAAGAGAGATTGTATTAAAAAGCCAAATGTGAAAATGCAAAAACATTGTAATATGGGTTATCAAATAGATTGGGATCAAATATGATTGTGAAAGATATTTACATCATGTATAAAAGGGCAAACAAGTTTCATTTCCAAAAATCCATAGCATACAAGTCGAAATCTGGAGTTTGGAGGCCGAAATCGCATTTTGGAGCATTGTTGACAGAGTTGGAGGTCGTGAGACCCACTTGGGCAAAAGCGACCCACTTGGGAAAAGCGACCCACCTGGGCGTTTTTCACAGTGTAAATTATAACGGGTGAGACCCACTTGGCCAAAGCGACCCACTTGATCGCGTGCGACCCACTTGACAGCAGAGTTCAGAAAAATCATGCTGAGCGCCCAGTTTCGATTTAAATCTTCTCCAACTGCATTCAAACAGTATACATAGTGCCCATATCTTGTTCAAGGCCATGTCCGAGGAGACGGGGGAATCTTGTACTCATGCATGTGAACATCCATCTGGAGAAATTTTTGGCGAAGGCCAATCGAGACAAAGACATGCTTCGTCACATGAAAGGCCATTATTGGGCTCGCATGCATGTCTGCAAAGCGAGAATGAAGATTTTGAAGAGGAGGTTGCGCGAAGCACTAAGACGGCGGAAAAGGCCTAATCCACTTCGGATTTTGGCCGAGGCTTCGTTGACTGGGCAGGATACATGATGGAGGACCTCCGCTCCGAATTTGGGCAAATTCGGAGAAAATTTTTTCATTTTCAAATTTTTGGGTCAAAAAACAGGTTTTTCAGTTAAGTGGGTCTCACCCTCATATGCTCACTTTTTTTCGGGACACTTGCTGGAGGAAATTTTTTCATTTTTGGATTTTTCATGGTTAGTTATGCATCCTCAGACATCACCTAAGCATTTCATCAAAATCTGGATGGTCAAAGAGCTCAAAAACACCATGAAAACCACCTTGCTGCCACCTTTTGCACCAGCAGGAAGTACTTCTGGGAGAAAGAAGTTTTGGAGGGTCAAATGAGCTCCAAATTGGGAAATTCCACTTGGGTTGGATAGTCAACATCCGGGGATTTCCAACGAGCTATCATGAGCTCAATTTGGATGCCGGGAAGTACCTCAAATTCAGGCTGGAAAAAATGCGACCCACTCGGCTCAAATGCGACCCACTTAAATTTTTGCTGAATTTTCAACTGCCAGCTCAGATTTTCGCCTAGTATGGACCAGTTTTGTTTGTGGATGGAATTTTTGGGTTTTTATGATGTAAATGTATATTGGGCATGTAAATTTGGCTTATTTTTATCTCTTCTAGAAGATTCACTCACAAAAAGGGTAAAAATCATGTAATGGATCAATTTCCACTCTTTTAGAGGCAAGTTGTTAGCTGCCTAGATTGTAGTTCCATGAATAGAATTGGTTGAAACTGATCCCTGAAGAGGGAATTCGACCCCTAGAGGTGGGGAAAGGTGTTAGAGTGATCTATATATTGTAATTTCTCAATCATTTTCAGAGGTTGGAGAGTTTGGACTCTTGGGATACTTTTGATACCATTGTACATATTTTTCATATTTTGGCTAAGGAAAGATCAGGGGTTTTGCGGCACTTGTTGGGATCCTTGTGGTGTTCTGTTCTTGATGGTGTTTCTTCTTTGTTTACTGTAAGTTTCTTCATGTTTAATGTATACCATCCTTTCATATGCTTCTGAACTAAATTGAATGAGTGAATAAGGTTGAATCCATTGTTTACAGTGCTTGGCCTTTGAATTCAGTTAGTTCTATATGTTTTCAGCTGTTTGGAGAGGATCCAAGTTCTTCTTTGCCCTCTTCAGCTCCTCGTCAGTCTAATCTGTCCATATATCCAATTAAAAGCATCAAGACATTCACCTACCTCGCCCCAACTTGAAATCTGCAAAGGTCTGACCTTATCCCCGGACCCAAAATTTGTTTTCCCATTTCTCCAGCGAAAAACCAAAAACCAAAAAATCAAACATACCTATCTCTTTACTAGCCTAAAATCAGTTCCTATTGTAAGTCATCTCGCATCCTATTGCTCATTTTCTCAAGATTGACGGAGAGAGCCCTCTCCTGTCCTCGTAGGGCTAGCTACGAGGCTGAGCGTGGTTTGATGTAGCCTTGAGTTTTACTTCATTTCAGCCTGAGGTAGATTTGAGTGCTAACATAGTGGTGACCATACTGGGGAGAAACTCAAAACGTTTGCTTGTTATAGACGGAGTCTGAAGTCACGCCAGGTAGCCTTCGAAACGCTGTTGCTATGCATCAGCGAAGTAGATAAACGCTGCTTCAGTCGATCTCCGGTATAACTTGTAATTGTAGTATTTAACTTGTAAATTGCCCCAGTACATGTATCAAGTTCAGATCTGATCGTTGATGGTGAACAACGGTCAGACATCGCAAGGCTGAAATCATTCACCTGGTGACTTCATTCACTGAACAAATCCAGAAATCGATGCTTCATGGTGACTTCACTGCAGGGAGATCAGTAGCTGTGAGATTTTCAAGATGGACCGAATCACAAGAAGATATGCTCCCATGAGCCGAGACCACATTCCAGGTTTTCCGAATAAGATGCCCAAGGTAGATTGGTCAAGGAATCTGCCTACGTTTAACGATGATGGTAAGAAAGATGCTGCTTTACATCTGATTAGATTTCACATGCATATTCGCAAGTTAAAAGTGGATTTTCCTGAAGATTGCTTGATGAAGATATTCCTGGCCACTCTGGAAGGTGAAGCCCAATCTTGGTATGAAAATTTGCCGCTGGCCTGTATTTATTGTTTAAAGGATTTTCATGCTCTGTTCATTGAAAGATATCAAGTATCTTATCCATCATTAAATTTAGTTCATGATTGTTGCAAACATGCTTCTACTTTTATTGAAAGCCTTGAGAAATATTATGAAGATGATAATTTCATGGATGATGAGATCATGGAAGCCCTATATGAAAATCCATTTCAGCAGCATAAAGACGCTCATGAAAATTTGCAGCAGGATCAAGATTTTAGTGTGGTGGAAGATGAAGGAATTTTGCATCTTGACAGTGAACAGGAATTATATGAAATGGATCAGCAGTATGAGGAAAATTTGTATACTCCTTCACTTGAAATCAATGAAGACAATCATTGTTTGAGCCAAAGAAAACAGAAGGTATTATCTCCTCTATCTGAAGATGAGATAGATCAGCTATTGAAAGGTCATGTTCCAGCTCAAGTTAACGCAGATCTGCAGTGTGCACATGGTCAAGAAAGTGATGGTGGAACTTCTTCCTTTTCTGAAATGGATGACAGTCCTGTAAGCAGCTTTATAGATCAGCAGGTTGAAGATGTCTATATGGCTGAAAGTGATGAAAGAGAAAGTGTCATTTCAGATCTGCCCACAGAAGAAGACAGCATGCCGGGAAATCAAGTTTCAGATTCAGATTGTGATGACCAAGCTTATCTTGTGCTGAAACCCATCAAGGAGAACTTTGTTGTTGAGTTCATCTGCAATGAAGAAGACAAAGGTATGGACTCAAATGTTTTCAGTTCATTAGAACATAGCCTTCATGATGAGGTAATTCAGCTAGTTCATGAAAAACAAGATGGGATCTTCATTCAAGTAAGTGAAATAGTTCCTTTGGATGAGTTTATGGTAGATGATAGAGATATCATGTTTGAGCATCAAGAATCAGCTGAAGTTTCTTTCCTTATGATTGATAATGAAAATCCGACTGTATTATCATATGAAGATGACCTATCATATTTTCAGAGTACCAAAGATCAAAACATTCCGGATTGCCTTTCATTTTCTTCATATGTCTCATGTGTTGAAATGTTTTCTCAAGAAGAGATCTGCTCATCTACCTGTTCAGAGTTTTTTGAAGCTCAGGGACATATTGTTACTGAAGTACATGATGAAGGAAGATCAGAATTAGAAGCAAAAGACACCTTGTTCTTTCAGCAGGAGGTAAATCTTCATGTTTTTCAGGATCCAATGGCAGATTTGTTACAGTCAGCAGTGAAAGTGATTATTGCAGTGTTCAGTGATGAAGGAGATCATGGTCAGCTATGTTTTTGGATGCCCAGTTATCAGTTTGTATTGTTGACCAGGAGATTAGATCGGGAGAATCAGTCAGCAAGGCATCTGCTTGATTCGTTACATTGGCATTATGATATAGTTTGATGGTATGTTGTTTTGTAAGAAACACATGCGGTTATGTACTGCCAGCAAGTTTTAAGTTTTAAGTTAGGTCTTGAGTTAGTTTGTTAGAGTCAAGTTTTTTCAAGTCATTTCAGTTTGCCATCGAGTCGGTTTGAGTCAAGTTTCGGTCAAGTTTCAGTTATTTTTCAGTCAAGTTTTCATTCAATAAATGTGTCAAAGGTTTTGTGTTATCCGTTCAAATAATGATTCCATCGCCCAATGGATGAAGGCACTGGTCTGCTCTCCCAAAGATCTGCCGTTCTTGGCATCTCCATGGAGCCACCATCCCCATTGGAGCCAATGTTAGAGTCGGTCCTTACAGCCCTCCGTCAGTGATCATTTCGTTTTTGCATATTCATTCTTAGGTGTCTCGCTTGTTCCACTTCGTTGCATTTCGCTAGGAGCATGCCATTGACTGACGAAGGGGTCTGTTGTCTTATGTTTCCTCATGCTTACACCTGTAGTGCTATTTTAAAAAATTTCCTCAAAAATCACTCAAAATCATTGTCATTTCATTTATGGTCATTAAATGTCAATAAGTGTCTTTGGTCCTAGTGTCTAGGGTTTTCGAGTCATTTGCATACCAGTCATAAAGCCTGCAGGATGAGGATGGTTCCGCAAATTTTGATTTCATGTTTTATTATCATTAGCATTTAAAAAACATTTCTAGTCCAAAACTCTATTTTGGAACTAGAAATTGTTCAATATTATTTTTGTAATAAATTGTATTTATTTCACCAAGAAGAAATTTCAAAGCAGACCTCTGATCTTTTCCTCAGCTAAAGAGCCATACCCCTGCAAGAAGACAACAAAATCGTCAATTCAAAACTCAGAAAAGTCAAAAGAGAGATTGTATTAAAAAGCCAAATGTGAAAATGCAAAAACATTGTAATATGGGTTATCAAATAGATTTGGATCAAATCTGATTGTGAAAGATATTTACATCATGTATAAAAGGGCAAACAAGTTTTATTTCCAAAAATCCATAGCATACAAGTCGAAATCTGGAGTTTGGAGGCCGAAATCGCATTTTGGAGCATTGTTGACACAGTTGGAGGTCGTGAGACCCACTTGGGCAAAAGCGACCCACTTGGGAAAAGCGACCCACCTGGGCGTTTTTCACAGTGTAAATTATAACGGGTGAGACCCACTTGGCCAAAGCGACCCACTTGATCGCGTGCGACCCACTTGACAGCAGAGTTCAGAAAAATCATGCTGAGCGCCCAGTTTCAATTTAAATCTTCTCCAACTGCATTCAAACAGTATACATAGTGCCAATATCTTGTTCAAGGCCATGTCAGAGACAGAGATACTGTACTCACGCATGTGAACATCCATCTGGAGAAATTGTTGGCGAAGGCCAATCGAGACAAAGACATGCTTCGTCACATGAAAGGCCATTATTGGGCTCGCATGCATGTCTGCAAAGCGAGAATGAAGATTTTGAAGAGGAGGTTGCGCGAAGCACTAAGACGGCGGAAAAGGCCTAATCCACTCCGGATTTTGGCCGAGGCTTCGTTGACTAGGCAGGATACATGATGGAGGACCTCCACTCCGAATTTGGGCAAATTCGGAGAAAATTTTGTCATTTTCAAATTTTTGGGTCAAAAAACAGGTTTTTCAGTCAAGTGGGTCTCACCCTCATATGCTCACTTTTTTTTGGGACACTTGCTGGAGGAAATTTTTGCATTTTTGGATTTTTCATGGTTATTTATGCATCCTCAGACATCACCTAAGCATTTCATCAAAATATGGATGGTCAAAGAGCTCAAAAACACCATGAAAACCACCTTGCTGCCACCTTTTGCACCAGCAGGAAGTACTTCTGGGAGAAAGAATTTTTGGAGGGTCAAATGAGCTCCAAATTCAGAAATTCCACTTGGGTTGGATAGTCAACATCTAGGGCTTTCCAACGAGCTATCATGAGCTCAATTTGGATGCCGGGAAGTACCTCAAATTCAGGCTGGAAAAAATGCGACCCACTCGGCTCAAATGCGACCCACTTAAATTTTTGCTGAATTTTCAACTACCAGCTCAGATTTTCGCCTAGTATGGACCAGTTTTTCTTGTGGATGGAATTTTTGGGTTTTTATGATGTAAATGTATATTGGGCATGTAACTTTGGCTTATTTTTATCTCTTCTAGAAGATTCACTCTCAAAAGGGTAAAAATCATGTAAATGGATCAGTTCCCACTCTTTTAGAGGCAAGTTGTTAGCTGCCTAGATTGTAGTTCCATGAATAGAATTGGTTGAAACTGATCCCTGAAGAGGGAATTCGACCCCCAGAGGTGGGGAAAGGTGTTAGAGTGATCTATATATTGTAATTTATGAGGCATTCTACAGGTTGGACTCTTGGGAGACTTTGATATCATTGTACATATTATTTCATATTTTGGCTAAGGAAAGATCAGAGGTTTTGCGGCACTTGTTGGGATCCTTGCGGTGTTCTGTTCTTGATGGTGTTTCCTCTTTGTTTACTGTAAGTTTCTTCATGTTTAAATGTATGCCATCCTTTCATATGCTTCTGAACTAAATTGAATGAGTGAATAAGGTTGAATCCATTGTTTACAGTGCTTGGCCTTTGAATTCAGTTAGTTCTATATGTTTTCAGCTGTTTGGAGAGGATCCAAGTTATTCTTTGCCCTCTTCAGCTCCTCGTCGGTCTAATCTATCCATAAATCCAATTTAAAGCATCAAGATCATCACCTACCTCGCCCCAGCTTGAACTCTGCAAAGGTCTGACCTTATCCCCGGACCCAAAACTTGTTTTCCCATTTCTCCAGCGAAAACCCAAAAAACCAAAAATCAAACATACTTATCTCTTTACTAGCCTAAAATCATTTCTTATTGTAAGTCATCTCGCATCCTATTGCTTATTTTCTCGAGATTGACGGAGAGAGCCCTCTCCTGTCCTCGTAGGGCTAGCTACGAGGCTGAGCGTGGTTTGATGTAGCCTCGAGTTTTACTTCATTTCAGCCTGAGGTAGATTTGAGTGCTAATGGTTAACCATGAATTTTTATCCACCATTGATAATGTGACAAGTAAATACCTTTAACTCAAGCAATGGCACCTCAACCATTAGAGATTATGTCATCCCCTAAAATGTGTTTGGTTATCATAAAGTAAATTTTGATTGTACATTTTCCTTAGGAGGCCCATTTTAGACCTCAAAATTCCCCTAATGCAAACATTTAAATTCTTTGCATTGTTAAACACCCTTCAAGTCAAACAAGAAAGCAAGCAACCTAGTGCTCTGATACCATATTTTTTGAAATGGGTGTCTGACTTGTTATGCTATGCAAGCACCTCCCACTAAATTAAAAAAAATTAATATCTTGCTTGTACATGCATGTGTGGAATTGCATATTTGAATCAGGTGTAGTGTTTTAACTGTTTTAATGCTTTATATGTGAGGAATTAAAAAATTATTTAGGCTAAATAAAATCATGCACAAAAACCATAAATTGCAGAAAATTAATCATCAACACATAAAAGAAACCATAATAAAGGAGTTCACTAGTATGTCTTGGGCTACATCTCCTTGAGCCTTTGTCAACTGACTTGCATCTTTGGGATTAAGATGGAAAATTTCTTTTACAAGTTATCACTGAAATCCAATGGTTGTTTGAATTGTACCAATAGTTTTAGAATACCAAAATACCCCTGGATTGATTTCTCAATCTCTAAAAATGGATCTAGCTTCCCTTGGGCTTGACCTCTCCTATCGGTGTCCTTGAGCTTCCCTAAGCTTCTCTATGGAAAAAAATATCCTAGAAGTCCTCTTCTACTCCTAAAACCTATTCTACTATCTCCATCACATATCAAACATCCAAAATAGGCCTTTCATTCACTTAGAATGAACTCAGGCTCCACGTTCTATGCCTCCAACACCTGGTGGCAATGGGCTCCCTGAAACTTCCATGTGGCTTCTTTAGCTCTAGAAGTCTCCAAATGGTTCTGAAATTCCATCCATTGGATTCATAATGTCCAAAATATTCATACAGGACTATTCATTCACTCAAAATGGCCTTTGGATTCTCTGGCTATGCCTCCAATACCTGGTGGCACCTTGTGGCTCTCAGCTCACTGAAAACTTCCTTGTAGCATATCGGCCTTCAGAAGTCTCCTAATTCTTCTAAAAACCCCATAATTGGATTCATAAGGTTAAATATAGTTAGAAATTACTATTGGTTTCCTATGAATGGCCTCTACCTACCCTGGCTAGGCCTCATTCTCCTGTTGGCTCCTAGTGGCCCTCGTGGCCCTTGGAAATTCTCTGAAGCAAAATCATGCTCATAAGTCCTCAAATAGCTCTTAAAACCTCACCAATGGCTCTATAATGTCCAAGGTTGTCAAAATTGACTATTGGTTTCTTGAGAATGGCCTCTGGTTGCCTTGGCTAGGCCTCATTCTCCTGTTGGCTCCTGGTGGCCCTAATGCCCCTTGGAAATTCTCTGAAGAAAAATCATGCTTAGAAGCCCTCATATGCTCTAAAAACCTCACCAATTGCTCCATAATTCTCCAATTAGCTAATAATGACTCATCATTCACTCAGAATGGTTGAAAATTGAGTCTCCTACTCTTTTTCCTAGTTTCACCTAGGAAAGCTCCAATAAAAGTGGAGAAATCCACTTAACTAGAGTTAAAATAGAAATCTCACCAATATAAACGCACCCTACAGAATTTCCTCTGGAACTAAATGTTACATTAAAGGTTATTGGTTGGGCGTTTACGCACATGCTCCCAAAACTCAAGTCTTCTTTGGTGGTTAATGGAACCTTTGGAGCGGAACTCTGGTTGAACCTGACCGTGTAGAGTTGGTTACGGTTGCCATTGCCATGTGATAACACTATGGAACTGTTATATGGCAGGTAAAGTGTTGACTATAGGTTGTAACATTTATTTTTTGAAGCCGCCATCTGACACCACCACGCGGGGACACTGGCGGGTTGGGACCGCCGACCGTCCCCAACCCCCAAACGCCAACACATTCAAACACAAATATAAACCGCGTCCATTGAATGTTAAGAACCACTTGTAGCATAGACGATAGACCACTCGCGTGCCCTGTGGGAGATCTCATGGTCGAATCCTGCAAACCCTCTAAAATTTTAATATGTCATTTCAGGGCCACGTGGCAGCCTTAGAACTGGCCACGTGGCACCTTCTGATTGGCCATTCAAACCATTCGATCAATAAAAAGTTAACACTTTTCCTCTTCTGATTGGCCCAGAAGGAATATTTTGTGGGAATATTCTAGGAATATTCCCTATAATATTCCTTTTTTCTAATTGTTTCAATGCCCAGTCAACCCTGGTCAACTGTCGAAATTTGTAGTTTATTGGACTTTTCAAAACATGATAACTTCTTCATACAGTGTCAGTTTTTCAAACCGTTCATGGCACCAGAATTAGGAAGATGAGATATATCCAGTCACTCAGGTTCGGTACACTTTTTAACACTTTGAAATTTGAGCTATCCCTTAGGTCTTGATCCAATTATGATCACAAACAGTTGCTGAGAAACATAGCACTGGTCTCTTCTAATCAGCATAATTGATGCCATACCCTAGACCATTTCTCTTTCAGAATTTGTCTTGAAAAACAGTTTTCCTAACAAGTTGGCCTAACAAACACGCTCTGAAGGTGCACAATTACCATTTTAATTGAGACAGGATAAAGCAAGCATGGTATTTTCTATTTTGTTAATGAATTGAGTTATTCATCATTATTCTCTACAATTGGTTTTAATAGTTGTATCTTGGTTTTGTCATTGTGTGTTGAGCTTGACCTGTGGCATGTTGTGCCACTCCTCCATATGACATTTTGTGTGCTGCCTCCCCTCACACTTTCCACTCCTCACTTCTCACTCCTCACAATTGGCCCATACTCCAGTCAACTCATACACCCCATCTTCGGCTCCGATTTACAGTGGTTCCACTTGTGGTTAAACTTCAGATTGGTTGATGTAATACCGTAGTGCTCCTCTTGAATCCATGTTACATTCTAGTGTTAGTGTGTTACATTCCAGTGATACTGTAGTACACTCCTCTCCTCGAAGATGACTATGATTTGGTCTTCCCTACATAGTTGAAAAACCTCCCTCATCTCTGGTTATCAACGCAACATACCCTCTGCATACACCAATATCCCACAACACTGAATCTATCATCTGACACAACAACACTGTGAATGTAATATTCCAAAACGGAAAAGACAGGAATATAGAAACACAACAAATGAATCTAAAGAAATGTAAACATAAACTAAATATACCATCTAAATATACAGAATAGGTGAACCATTTTATTATATGGAGGTGGATAAATAGGTACAACAGTGCTCAAAATTGATACACTCAAGACAAACAAGTAGGCTAGAATGACCCTGAAATCCTCCCACAAGAGGGGCTACGAAACTATTGGACTGCTGGAGGTAATACTTCATTTTCCATGATGTAAATGTCGGGACTATAACTATAGGATGAAAATAAAAGTGTAGATATGGTAGTTCTAGAGCTTAGATGATGTCAAGATTTCAGATCCGGGCTCTTTGATGAATACCCAAGATAACCCAGAAAGGATTTCCAGATTTGACAATCTTGAAAAATCACCCTCTTAGGGCCTGCAACATATCACTGCTGGGTATGCAGATCTGAAGCATGAGCTAAAGATATTATGGTTGTAATAATGTACAATCAACTCAATGCTTTAAGGGTTGATCCCTTCACTAGATAATCAAGCTAGAAGCTCAAGATCTAGCTTCTCCTTCCTCCTCCACTAGATGCAGCTACTGAATACACAACAGAAGGAATAAGCTACATTTTCAAGGAGGCTAAATCTATAGCCTAATTCTAGATGCTACAATAAATCTCAAAAATTATGGAAATAATGTGCCCAAAGTGAGGATATGATCCCTCATAGGATTTCCAGCTAAAATACTAGAAAATCCGTTCCTCCTTCAAATCTACAAGATTGGACTACACAATTCCTTGGGGAACTGTTGCTTCATGGAGGTGTGAAATGTTGGCCTGAATGGAAGATAACAATATGATGCCCCTGGAAGACTGATCTTGAAGCCCAAGGTGAAAGGATGAATCCTCCACTGGTTTCCTAGCTGAAAATGCTAGAAACAACTTCCTCCTCTCAATCCCTCAAGCAGGAATGCGTCATTCTTGAGACTGAATGTGCTATAGATAGGGGCTGAATGTTACATGCTTTCCTGATGATGTATGATAGCTCAAAGAAAACTTCCCAGAGTAGGCACTCGAAGTCCCCCATGGGTAAGGATGGGATTTCCGGTTGGAATTACCCATGTGCTAAGCCGCACTGCAGACTTAGCTAAATAGTTGAAGCATGCATAGAAATTTCACATGAAAAATACATATCTAAGATCGAAATATAAAGCCTTCTTCTATTGCTACCTTCATCTTCCTTTTATTCTTTGTGAGCCTTCCATAGCCCTGGCCCACCTCATAGTTGCACTGCACATGCGGCCACTAGCCTGCATGAAAACTGCATTGTCTCTCTATATTATCCACCATCTCTACATTTAATTCCCACTCTCTCCATCATGTGTGCATTAGATGCACCACTTCCTCCACTATTTCATCATTAGTGCTCTATGATCTTACTTATATTGCACCATGATCTCATTTCACTTCCTCCATGATCTCCATGATCTTCTCATTAATGATCCATGGTCTTCACTCTTCCTTCATTAAGAATTTTCTCCACTACTCCATAATGTAGATCTACTATCTAATTATCCATATACACACATCAAAAAGTGGATTTTATTCCTCTATGTGGTTTATGGGTCCCTCCACCCTCTTATTTACTTAATTAATTAAGAAAATTAAGAACTCTAATATTTCAATTAACTGATGGAAAATTGGGAATATTACAGTCCTCCTTGCCAAAATGTTGCTTGTCCTAAAGCAAATTCAAAAGTAGATGCTATAGCAATCCATCTCCCTCCAAATTGCATCGTGATATGGAAGGCCTCCCCATTTTCTCCAATTTTTTATGCATGCCCAGCTCCAAAGCTACCTCTCTAGAATGTCTAGAATGGCCTCCAACTAAAAATTTAGATGCCTCTCCTCATCAATGAGTCTCCAAGTGGCAACCATACACTGTCCAAGATCCTCCTCTATGCATGAGATACATAAGGTGAAGTGGTCTCTTCCCAAAGTGGAAAGTCCCAACTCATCAAATATCTCTCCATCCCATGCTACATGAAGTAGATTGTGTCTCTCCATGCTTTCATCCTTGGCCCTGTTGGCCTTGTTGGCTCCAAGCATCATCCGAAAACTGTGCAAAATAAGAAGTAGAGACATATGGATAGACATGTAAAATTTCAAACCATACTCTCCCAATAGTAGACACTACACCAAAGCCTCCTGCTGCTATGCCAAATCATCATCAACCCAAGTATGAGAGCCATACTCTCTCAACAGAAGTCACTGCAACAATGCCTCTTGCTTCCAAATCACATCATCATCATGCCAAGTATGAGAGCCATACTCTCTCAAGAGAAGCCACCACAACAATGCCTCTTGCTACCATACTACCTCATCATTATACCAAGTATGGTGGCCATAATCTCCCAACAGGAGCCAACTCAATAAGGCCTCCTTTTGCCATCCTCCATTAATATCATGCTATGCATGGGGAAAAGTCAGCCAATACTCTCCCAAGAGTAACCAAAGCAACAAGGATTCTTGTTGCCACATTACATCATCATGATACAAGCCATGGATCAACAACATACTGATTTACATGTGGAATGTCACATCAGAACAATACAACCAAGCTCGCTCCTGCTAGATCATGTGAGTACCATACAATTCCCCAACCACTAACATACATGTTGACATATGATATGTCATGTGATGGCCAAACTCTCTTAGCAATAACCAGCACAACCATGCCTCCTATTGCTACATATCATCAGTAATGTGCATGGCATGGATCATACAAATGTGAGATGTTGGGTAGTAACCATACTTTCCCAAAAGAAACTAGCGTAGCCATGATTCTTGTTGCCCCGTATCATAGAACAACAATTGGGTTGTCAACCCCTTGCTCATCATCCTCATCCATCCATCCCACTATGGATGATGGATCATATCATACTCCAACTTGGTATCCAGCCATGGTAGAATACCATCCTCCTCAATCTGATAAGCTTTGCACTCCATGATATGTTGAAGTGCACCCTCCTTGACTCTTGAGGTCTCTCCATGAGATCCTCTCATCAATGACCCAATAGAACCCATAAGGTTCCATATATGTTGTAGGCATAAATTCCTCTTTGAGCTGTGAGATTCTCATCAAGAAAACTCCATTTCGAATATGAAAAATTCTCTCCATCATAAGATGTCTACCATCTATCATCTGTCCCTCTAGTGCTTCATGAGTGAATTTTTCCTCGGAGTGCTCCAAGAATAATGGGTCACTCATCTCATCATTGCAGCTCAGTGATAGCACTGCTGATATACATGGTGATGTATCTGCTGTCTCATGGCCATACACAATGTTGAACTCATAACCCGCAATTGTAATGATTAGGACTATGCTCATCCCATCCTCTAAAACTCCACACTTCAACAAACAGTGTTGTGTGTATCTTAGAAATGAAAAACTGGGATTGCTATACATCTCTTCCTTGAAAAAATCAATGGTCGTCTGCGTAGTGATAGTTTGCCGCTCCAAATAAGCATGGTGCTATAATCCTTGGTTATGAAATGGCTCTAATGGTTTGATCCCACAAATCTCAATATGAGGTACTAAAATAATCTGAGATGAATATTTTTTCAAACCCTAGATAAGATGAAACTTGGGAACATCTTACACAACTACAAGAGTTCCTCCAAGTGATGCAATGGCCTCTCCAACTACTGGTGATGGTGATGGTTGCTCTTCTTCTATTGTACCAGCACTGGTATCTTCCTCCTCTTCCTCATGCATCTTCTGAATCATGCATGGGACTCCTAATCTCAAGAGCTCAAGACCATCTTTCAAAGATTCAATTGCTCCTTCTCCTGATGGAAGTAATTTTGCAGCTGGTGGTGGTGGTAGTTTCTCCTCTTTCGGAGTGATAAGGATGGAATCTTCCTTTGGCTCTTCATGTACTATCTCCTCAATGATGGGAAGTGTCTCAATGGAAAGTGTCTCCAGTTTTCTTCTACCAAACTTCTTCTTCAATATTTGAGTGAAATATGCATAAGCAATCACTCCTACATGTTTCAGATGACTGAACCACCAATCCTTTTCTTCACCCTAAAGGTGCAGCACTGCAATCTCCACAACCTCTCTTTCTTCTACTGGATATATCTGAAGCAATGCATATAAATCTTTCCTCCAATCCCTTACTGTACTTGTAGATGACTGATCAAATGTAGGCAAGAAGAATCTATGCCTCTTTCTTCTATTATTATTGTAGGATCTCCTTTCTTATTTGAATTATAGAAACTGTTGGAGAGTTAGATTCTCCTTGAGTGCTCTAGGCTGTGATTTTTACTTAGACATATATTTACTTAGGGTCTCATACCCCAAGTATCCTCCATATTCATAAAATTCACCTTCCTTATCAAAGAAAGACGATATAGTATAATGTTGTGGAGCACTTTGCCTTGTCAGTTGTTTATGTTAATGTTGATAGGAAGTGCTTGGACCTTCCTCATTATGAAACCTTCTTGAGGTCTCTTTTTTCCTTTCTCTTCTTATTTATTTGACCTCCTTTGAGAGATCTTACATAGATATAAAGAGAAGTGTGGCAAAACATAATCCCTCTGTCATTGTAGATCTCTTCTTTATGCTTCTTCTTCTGATTTCATAAGATCTAATGCCCACAAGTTGAGCCAAAGATCATGCTTTGATTCCACTGTAATATTCTAAAATGGAAAAGACGAGAATATAGAAACACAAGAAATGAAACTGCAACAATGTAAACATAAACTAAATACACCATACAAATATATAGAATAGCTGAGCCATTTTATTATAAGGAGGTGGATAAATAGGTACAACAGTGCTCAAAATATGAGACACTCAAGCCAACAAGTAGGCTAGAACGACCCTGAAGTCCTCCTACAAGAGGAAATATGTAATTGTTGGACTGTTGGAGGTAATACTGCATTTTCCCTACTACAAATGTCAGGACTGCAACTGTCGCCTGAAAATAAAAGTGTATATCTGGCAGTTCCATAGCTTAGATGATACCGGGATTTTAGATACGGGCTCTATGATGAATACCAAGGATATCCCATAAAGGATTTCTAGATTTGACAATCCTGGAAGATCACCCTCTTAGGGCCTACAACATATGATTGCTGGCTATGCATATATGAAGCATGAACTGAAGATTTTAAGGCTGCAATAATGTACAATCAGCTCAATGCTTGAAAGGTTGATCCCTTCACTAGATCCTCAAGCTAGAATCTCAAGATCTAGCTCCTCCTTCCTCCTCCACTATATGTAGCTGCTGAATAGACAACAGCTGGAATAAACTGTTCTATCAGGGAGGCTCGAACTATAGCCTGATGCTAGATGCTGCAATAAATCTCAAAAATGATGGAAATAATGTGGAAAAAGTGATGAGATGATCCCTCACAGGATTTCCAGCTGAAATACTGGAAACTTCCTTCCTCCTTTAGATCTACAAGACTGGACTACGTAATTCCTTGGGGAACTATTGCTACATGGAGGTGTGAAATGTTGGCCTGAATTTTGGATAACAATATGATGCTCCTTGAAGACTGATCCTAAAGCCTAAGGGGAAAGGATGAATCCTCCATCGGTTTCCTAGATGAAACTGATAGAAATAACCTCCTCCTCTCAAAACCTCAAGCAGGAGTGCATAATTCCTAAGACTGAATGTGATGTAGGGATGGGATGAATGTGGCATCAATGCTTGATGATGTATGGAAGCTCAAGGAAACCTTCCCAGAGTAGGCACTCGAAGTCCCTCATGGGTAAGAGTGGGATTTCTACTCGGAATCATCCGTGTGCTAAACAACACTACAGACTTAGTTAAACAGCTGAAGCATGCATAGAAATGTCACATGAAGAATCTAGATCTAAGATCAAAATATAAAGCCTGCTTCTATTTATACCTTCATATTCATTTTATGCTTTGTGAGCCTTTCATAGCCTTGTCCCACCTCATTATTGCACTTCACATGAGGCCACTAGCCTCCATTAAGACTGCATTGTCTCTCCATGTTCTACACCATCTCTGAATTTAATTCCCACTTTCTCCATCATGTGTGCATTACATGCACCACTTCATCCACTATTTCATCATTAGTGCTCTATGATCTTACTTTTATTGCACCACGATCTCATTTGACTTCATCCATGATCTCCATGATCTCCACTCTTCCTTCATTAAGAAGTTGCACCACTACTCCATAATGTAGATCTATTATCTAATTATCTACATACACACATCAAAAACTGGATTTTATTCATCTATGGGGTTTATGGGTCCCTCCACCCTCTTATTCACTTGATTAATTAAGAAAAGTAAGAACTCTATTATTCCAATTAACTGATGGAAAATTGGGAATATTATAGTGAATGGTTATTGTCCTCGTTAACTCACACAACAACACCCTCCTTTCATCCCTCGACTGCTCTTATGACACCCTCGCAACCAGTCTCTAGACCTCAGCTCTGGTTTCTCCATAAAATAAGCTCCTAATAAATGCACGAACTCCTCTGGCTACAATAAATGCATGGCCTCCTGCAATACAAAATCCACACCCACGATGTGTGCAAAAAAAAGGAGGTGATGGTGTAATATATGTGTGTGTGTGTGTGTGTGGTATCTGGAGTCTAGTTATGCATTGGTGTGGAGACTATGCAGCGAGCCATACCAATTTTTATTTGCCTCCCACAACGATACCTCCCACACACCTCATCATATCTCTTGTGGCATGGAGAATTCTATGTTTAGTGCATGCACATGGGACACAATTACGATGGTATAGACAAAAACCTACATCTATTATGGTTTTTACACATGGGTATATTGATAAATAATTGGAATATGTAGGACAAGGATTAAAACTGATAAATAGTGTGCTTGTAGAGCCTGGAAGCTTCATTCAATACACTTTTGTGTTTTATTTCGAATAGTATACAAGCGAGCTTACTGTTCTACACTGTTTAGATTTTGTATTATTATTTTTCACTGAGTTTCGGTTTATGGGAGAATTCCTATGCCCAGTTGTGAATTTATATGTGATTGAAACTTCAATCCCTGTTATATATTCATAACATTTGTTGAGGTGTAGTGGAAATTTTATTTTGTTTTGAACTGTTGAGAAATAATAGTGTTTTTGAACTCTTAGGGAATTGGGCTTATGAGTTTCATAGCAATCTCTGGTTGAAATGTTATTTTGTTTGAGTTGAGAAACTACTAGAATTGAAGAACGATTTTTCTTGCTTGCCATTAGTTGTAAAGTATAGCTATCCTGATAAAATCCTATTTGTGAGCATATTACAACTTGGAGTTGGTTGGAAATTTTTTTGGTAATATAGTCTTATATATTTAAACAAATAATTATTGTCATTAAACATTATCAAGGGGGGATTATGCCTTATTGATGTGTTATGCCTGAATTTATGACTTATATCGTGAAGCATTCCTCATAAAGGAATTGGAATTGGGATGAGTTGAGACCTCAAGTCGGTATTTATTTTCCTCATTATTGTTTTCTAATTGTTGAAGGGTGGAGTTTCAAGAATATTTTTAAGTTTTCAACAATATTACATGTGTATATAAAGGACACTATTTCTGATATTCGAATATATCAACAAAAGGCACAAGAGAAGATTTAATTTTTGCAGCTTGAGTCCTAGCTTCAACGAGAAGAATTACCACAGTGGGGTCATCATTTTGAACCTATTTTTGTTTAGAACATTGAGATAGACTCCCATCAGCACCAAGAATATAAAGTTTAGGTTGATTCACATTCAATGCTTAATTTAAGAGCAAATTTTCATACAGACTTAGAAGTTCACTCTACACTTCCTAAGCCCATCATCAGACCTTGGGATGATGTTGTCCATAACAAAAACATAACATGTTTTGGATATGACAAGGATGTTTCCTTTCATATTTCAAACTATTCCAAGCCCATCGAGTTTTAGAGTGTTGGATTTCTTCAGTAAAATGCATCTTCAGATGTTCCAGAGTTTGCTCCTCTTCCACAACAACAACAATAGAATGTTAAATGACAACATTGTGATCGATTTGTCCATATGAATGATCATTGTTTTATCTTCATCCATATGATAATTTTCATAAAACCACTCATTCTTCACACAGATTCTTCAAAGACAAACCTCCTGCAAGAAAAAAAATTCATCTTGGATGGATCGCTTCTTGGAAATGGGCTTCAACAACCAAGAAGATGTTTCAGTCAAATGTTAGAATCTCTTATAGAATATTAAAAAGTCTTTCAGTTCATTTTTCTTCATCTTCTCACCTTGTATATGATAGGGGGTGAAGTGATGGTCATATACAAGCTTCAAATCCACATCAAGCAAGCCTCAACCACAACCTACCATACCAAATTCATAGTTGTATCCAGAGACAAAGATGCCCTCGAGCATGCCTTTGGTTGGTGGTTAGCCTTAAACCATCTATGCGGGAGTGAGATGTCCCTTTTCAGGTTGAGCTTCTCCCTCTTCAAATAATTGAGGCAACTTCCTCTAACAAAATGCTTCAGCTTATTGCTAGTTTTGGAGGAGTTCCATCAACTGCATTAAGAACTCCATAGTTTGTGGTAATCCTTAAACCACCATAGGTTCAAACCTCCCTTTTCAAGTGGAGGTTATCCCTTTTTATGTAGGTTGCATACCTCCCTTTTCTAGATTGAAGGTCTTCCTCTTCAAAACATTAGGATCACTTCCTCTAGCAGAAGACCTCAACTTCTTGCCATATTTCAAAGAGTTATGGGAAATGCAGTAAGCGTTCTAATGTTCGTGGCCATCCTTAAACCACCTCCTTATACCAAAATTTTAGAGATCTCATTCAGCCTAGTGTTTCCATGCATTTTTTTCACATTTATATTATGACTCGCTTCTTGGACTCATACATACCCCTTCAGATTAAGAGGGGTAATTTTGGACACCTAATTCGCTAAGCGTTAATCTGAGGAAGTGGAATAGACAAAGGTATTACAATATACATTGGAAGATGATTTCAAGGGTCATAATTATGTATTATAAATGTATATCTACATTAATAATAAGGAAACTCATGTTTATAATTCACATTTTGGTCTGCATTCCTGTTCTATTTGACAATTTCAGAGCTAGGGTTTTAACCCTACAGAAGCGGATGTAAATAATTCTTTGTGTAACACTATTTAAGTTTCTTTTATTGATTACCAAAAAAAAAATTCTACATAGTGTACAAATTCATTCTATTATTTAATTCTTATTATGCACAGGTATTAATTTTGTTTTATAGTGTTACAAATTATTTCCTATATGACTACTAACTCGATTCTCTTGTAGTACATGTGTATAGATAGGCATTCTATATCTTGGGCTACGTTCAAGTAAAAATCTTAATAATCCTTTCATTCTTTCTTTACAATTTCTCTCTGACACTTCCAATATTTTCCTGTATATATGTATCATTTCTCGAAAATTTTTGTAGGTATTTATAGTTCTATGAAGATTTCTGGATATTTTATTTCACTAAAGAGAAGTTAAGGCCTTATTTTTGTTTATGGATATTTTGACTATTGGTTACTAGGTTATGTTTTCGAACCCTTGGTTTCCTCCTCTGCTTGAGCCTGAATGCTATGTTCATGAGAAAAATCTATGGTTTTCAGTTCAGAATGTTTATTAGTTAACTTATTCTCTTTTTCAAACATATATTCCTATTAGGAAGTAATTTTATTCTTGTTGGTAACTCTTTTGTAGTCATCTATGACCCCTACTATATTCTCTTCATAATTACTTTTAATTCATTGAACTTTGATATAATATGAAACGAATATATGTGGAATTATTTTCAAACATGACTATTTCTTTTATATTGTAAACACATCTTTGGAAAATTTATTTTTTTAATATATAATAATTATTTCTCTTTTATTTGTTATGCCTCTGATACCAACATGATCCAAGATATTTTCTTCAGTTGATGAAATAGCATGTAAAAAACATGTATACAAACACTTAAAGAAGAAGAAACATAAAATAGACCATAAAGATGATGCACATAATGTTTGATAATGCAGTTCATCAAATGTGGACTACGTCTATGTGGCCTGATTCAATAGTGGGGAGTCCTATTCATTCATCTCAACAAAAATTAAAATGAGTACATCGAAAAATACATCATTATGTCTCCAATCGTGGGAGTGACTAAAAGTTCCACTACTCAAAATACAATAATCATAGCACTAGCAGGTCTGTATCGTCCTTCTAATACTTTTGATTGAAAACATGAACCACTTCTGAAATGGGAATTTTTGTCTCAAACTTCATGACCAAAAATTAATGAATAATGTGGATTTCTTCCATGTCCCCTGAGATCTGTTGCTCAAATCCAAAATATTAGTCCACCATTGAAATCCTTGTGAAATTATGAGTAAAATGAGTATAAAATCAACTATATTTCGCCATCGTCATCTCTGGACCACCTAGAGAATATTTAGATTCCACAAAAACATCTAAAAAGAATATTCCTTAAAATATACTACAAAATATTCCACAGAATATTACCTCAGCATATGTGCCTAGCATGAAGTTTCACTCATGGTTCCAATGGGTCAAGTTCCATCGATTATGGTTTTGACCTCCTCCACATTCATGACTCTATCCTCCTTGTCAAATGGAAAAGGTATGGTTTAACAAAGTGGCATTGATGGTGTTTACAAAGGCCGATAGGATGGCACATTGGTTGGTGGAGCTATATTAAAACAATTTGTTGTCAAGGAGGTCCCAGGGTTAATCTTGCGGGCCTCCCCATTTTGGTTCGTGCCCACAGAACATATGGTTACAATTGTTTTTAACCATATAAACACCCGTAGTTACAATATATATATATATATATATATATATATATATATATATATATATCTTATTAACCATATATTATACCTATCATTATAACATATGACATTTGATTTGAATTCCATTTAATATATTCGTTGGTTCATAAAAAATTTGGTGTTTCGTGGTTTTGTTTGTATTTTATATGGTTATATTAAAATCAAACACACACAACATATATAGGTCCAAATGAACCAATGACTTGGTGAGAAATGTCAATGATTGGTAGGAAAATAGTTGTTTTCCATGTAAGCCTCTAGGTCCCATGTAGCATGTTGTATGACCTCCTTTCCTTCTTGTCCTGTCAACTTCAAACTATAATAAGTTGGTCATACAGACTTGGATTTGAGTGTCCTCTACACCACTGGAATCATAATGAAAAGTACTACAACTTGGTGCCAATGTTGTTGAGATTCAAGGACTTCAATATTTTAGCTTTTAGGGATCCTCCTCGATCACTTTTTATATAACCATCCGCTCATAGTTTATTTTCTAAGATATTTTACAGTTATATTTGTGTATGTTACAGGTCCTTATATAAACAATACTTATAATATTGATTACAAAGTATATGTCTGTGTGTATGTGTGTGCATATTCATCTTCTCTTATTCTATTTCTTAGAATAAAGGTCTTCTTTGTCTAATTAATCTGATTTATTCAATATTATTTACTCTTATACTAATTGAGAAAATATTTAAAACGTAATATGTTAAATAATTAAACTAGAAAAACCACACTTGTATATACTTGTACTTGTATGTATAGATACCATTTAAATTTTACACCAAATCAAGATCATTCTATTGCATACCTACACTTTCACACAAAGCACTTTACATGTATGCATTAAATATATTGAACATAAAATTATTTTCCTTTTTGGATTAACTACTACTTAAATCTTTTTGCACAAGCATATGAAAAAATACAGAAATACATATGAAAAGAAAACACATTAGTAAACATAATAACATGTTGTTTCCCATCATTAAGAAAATTAACCATAAAGAAGAAGTTTAGGATGTAGACTTGATAATATAAGTTTGGAATTAATACATGAGGTCATCAGCTCCACCCAACCAATGACACGTTTTCCTTGAAAGCACACCCACGAGCACATGTCTACAAATTATTTTGTTTCTTTTTTGTCCCTTTTATTTCTCTTCCACAATTCAATATTGTGTGTTTCCTCCCAGCAAGAAGACAAAAAAAATTTACCCCCTTACCAATCATTTTCATAGTTGATAACTACTTCCACCTCACCCAATAGGGGGTAGGCAGTTACTATCTCATTTATGAGCTTTAATTCCCACTTCCAAAGACAAAATCTTGTCTTTTAGGGAACTTATGGACCAATCATATCCGTAATTCATAATTTATTTAATCATTTAGATTTGATTCCTAGGACTTAATGAATAGGTAATTAATAAACAACATTGACTTGCAAACTTTATCTCTTTCATCCAAGTGTGGATTTTATAGTAATTCTAGACTCTATATTTTTATTAACAATGTGATAAATACAAAATTTACATTAAACTTGTATCAATTTATCACTTGATAAACTATTTTCAAATAATTCTCTCAAAGTTAATATATAATCACACTTAACCATAGTTAAAAATTTACAACAAAAGCTTCAAGTCAGTAGACATCACAAAAATAACATTGGAATCCAGATACCATGTTGACATCTTGATTTAATTTTCTCTAGAAACCCAAGTTTAAATATCTTTACATAATTTATTAGAGGGAGATAAAATTGTTAAAACAATATGTAAATTCACAAATCCACTTGAGATACTTGCATAGAGAAAGCCAACTCTGAAACCAAAGTCAATAACAAAACCACACCCATGATATAAAAGCAATATGTTTTTATATAAGCTATTTAGAGGAAGTGAAAATTTAATATTCGAAGATTTCTACAAAGTGAAAATGTGACCAAACTCAACCATATACAAGATCTCATGGTCGATCCTCTACCTTGTAGGATATGGTGACAACTGCCTCTTAGTGTTCTTACAAGGGGATATGTAGAAAACTTGTATTCATTTATCACCCATAAAATCGTATGAATTAGAGTGAAATGTGTGATGTCTTCATAAAAACCAGTGTATGGAGGTAATACCCAACATTTGTTTCATTTCCATCTCATAAACTTGTAATCTCCAGTGTCATACACCTCCATTCTTTGTGCAGGATATGAACCACCGACCCTCTATATTTTGGAAGAAACCTCTCTATTGCTTTCTATATTTATGGCATTTGCCTCCTTTTGTGGCTGCAAAGTAGAAATGTCGAAGGAGGTGAGGTCGTCTGCACTAGAGGTGTTCATTGGGATTATTAGTGAAGGGGTGAGGGTAGGGAAGGCACCTATTTTTTGGTTCATTGTTGACAAATGTATAAAAAACAGAAGCCATATTTTCATAGACTATGGATAGATGATGAAATAATCAACCTCCCTTTACAAAACACCTTCGGTTTAACTACCATATTGTAAAGGCTTCAACTTCTATACATGCCACTAAATATTTATTACTTTAGAGTAACCAAACTTGATTCCCATTCTGGAGTAAATGAGGAATATGATTCTTGTGTTGTCAAGATTTATATTTTTCATTGAATTGATACAAAATCTCTTGTGCTCGTTTATAAATCTCACAAACCCTATCTTTTGAAATTGATAACAATGTCAATTTCTTTTTATCTATAGTTTATGTTAGAAGAAACAATGATTTGATTGACTAATTTGATAGGAACTAAGGGATGGAATTCATAACAAACATTAATGAATTAGGGAAAATATGAAGTCTAAAATGAGCCTTGTGAGGAAAACAATAAAATAAGAGATATGAATTTTCAAGAATAATAAAAAGCAAAAATACATTTTTTCATCATATTTTTTACTTAGATCCTTATAGATTTTTTCATCCAACAAGTATTAAATCTATGCACTTTTGATAGATCTATACTGAAATATACTAAAAATACATGGAAAAAATATATTTGGTAAAAAAAAACCTAATTAATTTAATTTAATTATTGTCATTAAATATTGAGATTATAATTATTTTGTTTTTTAATTTGAAATAAATAATAATAATAATAATTATTATTATTATTATAATTATAATTAATTTAATTATTGTCATTTAATATTGAGATTATAATTATTTTGTTTTTTAATTTGAAATAAATAATAATAATAATAATAATTATTATAATTATAATTATAATTATAATTATAATCATAATTATAATTGAACACCACCTTCCAAAAAATAATATCACCTACATTAATGATTTAGTGGTTGGTAAGGTGTAGAGTTTCACTTTTATTAAATCCTTTTATGTCTTTGACCATTACCCTCTTTCCGAAAGAGAAAATGTGTTTTTAACTAATTAATACTACTTTTAAATATTATTTTAAAATTAAAAACCAATTTTTAATAAAAACAATATCTATAAAAAAAATCAATATTCTCTATAACCGTTAATAATGTGTTTTTTTTAATAAAGTTTAATAACTAGTAATATAATAATTTACCAAAATAATTTTTTGATACACTAATTCAACTTATAATAATAATGGATAAGTGGACCATGCAGATAATAATGGATAATTGGAAATGGCATAGATTTAAATAGCGATTTTATTAAGGTGATTAATTAAAATGGTGAATACGATAATATAATGAAAAAAAGTTTATATTAATTGAGATTAAATTATGATGATTATTAAAATAAATATAATTTAATTGTATATTTTTTTATTATGAAATTTATTTTAATTACGAATCTAAAATATGAATAATTATGAATTATTATATTCTAATGGGGTGGATGATCGCAGAGGCATTGATGAGGTGGGGAGTGGATTTGATCCTCCCACATGTCAATGAGCTAATACATTAACTGTGCTATAAATAAGTGATATAGGGTGCGCAAAATATTTGAGAGATATATCATTTGGTTTATATTCAGGGCAATGGGTGTTGGTTTTAACCCTGTACATAAATTATTTGCAAATGAATCTTAAAAACAGAAAATAAACAATAGCGAGAGAATAAAACATAAAACACATACACAGAAATTTTCTCTTATATCCAAAATCGGGACTACCAGCTTGATTTTTCATTATATTTGTTTTAGTGTTACAACACATATATATACATGTCGAAGCATTCATAAACCCTAATCCATTAACCATGGATTAGAACATAACCATAGTTCCCTTGACCAGATCTATAAAATACCAGGGGTTGAAAACCATCATTCCCCACAACCATGTGCAAACCCATGCACAAAACCATGGGCGGGTCCGCCCACCAAAAAATAGGGTCCAATTTTTTTTTCCCAAGGTGGTGCTGCCCCCTCGTGAACCCCCGCACATGTGACTAATCGTGGAAAGAATATAACACATACCCAATAGTGGGTCAATTTTTGTAGCTATTATCTATGGTTATGGGTGATTTCAAAGGTGGTAAGGAAAACATCGTGTGCAAAAGCCGCCAACCTATGCATGCTCAGTGGATTGTTCATTCCTGAGAGTAAGGATATCGTAGGCTATATGGGCGTGCATTGTGACTTCTTTGGTGTTCTAACTCATAGGGTGTGGGATCCTCGAGCATCGGTGGGTTGTGAATTATTTTGTTGCTAGCTGGGAGTGGAGAGGAAGAGAGAATTTCCACACTACCTTGACATGGGAACCAAGAGGGAGTGGGGTTTATATTATGCTAGTATGGTAACCACTTTAGCCCTAATGCTTGGTCCTAGAAACATTGTAGTTAATGGAAGCTTGGATGTGGTGGGTATTTTTTTATCTGTGATTTTTCCCACTCGCACTTTGTGGAATTAAATGGTGATCATTCAAGTTATAGTGGTATATGTTGTGTAATTCTACCTCTTGGTTGCTTTGTGGTTGGGTGTGGGAATTTAGAGTATTGGGCTCTATCTTCATACCCATGGGTGCTTATTTACTTAGTTATTTTGGGTATAGTAGCCAAGGGGCACCTTTGGGTTCTAGGGGGCGTTCTTTTTTTGACCCTGGTGGATGAAGATGTGGTGCATGATGACACTCCTGATGTTGATCTTCGATTTCGAGCTCCCTTTCCAATTCACAACACCTAGGTGTTCAACCATAACTAGTCTTAGCGGTCCAATACAATTGGATAGATGCTTAGGCTACAGGGTGTGCCCGACAAGAGGGGGAACCCAATGGCTATCTAGTAGGTCATGGAGGACAATCGGGGGAAATGGAATGTTATGGGGGCATCAACGCTTCTTTTGAGGTTGAATTATCTCATGAAAGTGTTATGTTGCCTGGTCGTGTGGATGTGCCACCATCTCTAGACTCTCTGGACATGTAGCTTGAAAGTGTTACTGCACTCTTAACAGAATGAGGGAAATAGAGCCATGATATCAAAACAAAGTGACAATGCTCATGAATGATTTATAACATAATAAAAGGGAAATCCTTGATAGGTTGGCTTCACTTAGATGAATCCAAAGACGAAAAATGAGCGGCTAGATCAGATCGAGGGCCAGATTGATCACCTAGAGTTTCATGTTGACAGGGACTTTAGACCTCCAAACATCCCTGTTGTTAAACATACACTGATACTTCCTCATAATCCTTTATGGTGGTGGACTACATTTGTATTCAGGCCTTGTGCTTTCGGTGATTTGTGCATTTCTTTTTGGTAAGATGTAAATTTTGGCATTCTTCTATTAGCTTTTTTTTTCTCTCTCCTAGGCAATAAATACAGTAGGAGTGATGCTAGGAGACTAGTGGAACTCAAGAAAATTTGTTGAAAATTTGTTGTATTGTTTAAGAATTAATAGAAATTGGTGAATCAAATTTTTTTTATTATGAATTATTATTGCGCCGAGAGGCGCATTCTACAGCCCAGTATGACCCTGATGTGTAAGTATGTCGGAAGCCAAAAAAAAATGTCGGCTTGAACAATAACTTACATAAACATATAAATGAACAATTAAAAATTCATTAAAAATAAATTTAAATGATATAAACTTAAAATATGAAAATGTTTACTAACACTCAAAAAAGAGATATGGTAAATAAGTAAAAATATAAATAAACTATAAGTATGGTAAATAAATTAAACCTCTTTTTATATTACTCAGGAAGTATGGTAAATAAATAAAAATATGAATAAACTAGAGGTATGGTAAATAAATAAAACTGATTTTTATATTTACTCAATAAACCACTTTATATTTACAAAAACTCAAAAAAAGGTTTTATTTAGGTGAAGCCTATGGGAAAAATTATTAATAATACCATGGGCCAAATACCATGGGACAAATTATTAATAATACCATGGGAAAATACCATGGGCCAAATAACATATTTATAAAAAAGGTATGGTAAATAAATAAATATAAAAGAGGTATAAAGAGGTAAGGTAAATAAATAAAAATATATCAAATACGATTAGAAATCAACATCTAAGTATACATGAAGTATAAGGGTCAAATACCATGGACCAAATTATTATTAATACCATGCCAAAAAAAACCATTACTAACCCTAAAATTAATATTAAAATATTAATATTATTAAATTTAATATGCTTAGATTAATACAATATTAAATTTATTATATTGTAATATATATTAATATATCATGATATATGATAGAGGTGGAGAAATAGGGGGAGTGGCGAGGGAGATATGGAGATAAATTGAAGGAGAGGGGAGAAGAGGAATGAAGAGACAGAGAGGGAGAAGAGTGAGAGAGTTAGAGAAGGGTAAGAGAGGGAGACATAAAGATGGAGGTGGGAGAGAGATAAAGAGAGAGGGAGGGAGAAGGAGAGAGGATTGGAGGGTAGAGAGTGATAGAGAGAGAAAGAAGGGGGGAGGGAGAAGGAGATAGGAGAGAAAGGGAGAGAGAGAAAGCATCAGAGGAGGAGGAGAGGAGGAGGGATAGAGAGATGGAGTTGGAGACAGAGCGAAGAAAGGAAGAATAAAAACATAGAGAGGGAGTGACAAGGGAGAGATGGAGAGAGAGTGTGTATGCTTATGGGTGAGATAAAGATACATAGGAGTGATGGAGACAAAGGGGGAGAGAAGGAGAAAGGGGGAGTGATGGAGACAAGGGGGGAGAGAAGGATAAAGGGAGAGAAACAATAAGATAGTTGGAGAGTGAGATAGAGTGACGGGGGAAGAGAGAGGATTGGAGGAAAGATAGAGAGAGAGAATGAAAGAGAGTTTGGGGGTCAAATAGAAGACAACGAGAGAGGAAGAGAGTGATGGGGGAAGAGAGGATTGTAGGAGAGAGAGATAGAGAGAGAGAGAGAGAGAGAGAGAGAGAGAGAGAGAGAAGAGAAAGGGAGGTAGGAGATAAAGGGAGGGAGAGGAAGGAAAAGAGAGGGGACTTGAAAGAGAGGAGGAGAGAGGGGAGGAGAGAGGGAGGGATAGAAATATGGATTTGGAGGGGGAGAGAAGGATATATTGAGATATGGAGAGAGAGAGAGAGAGATGGGGGAAGAGAAAGGGAGGTAGGAGAGAAAGGGAGAGAGAGGAAGGAAAAGAGAGGGGACTTGAAAGAGAGGAGGAGAGAGGAAGGGATAGAAATATGGATTTGGAGGGGAAGAGAGGGAGGAATTGAGAGATGGAGCTGGATGAGGAGAGAGGGAGGGAAGAAGAAATACATAGAGAGTGAGTAGCGGAGAGAGGGGGGGAGTGACAAGGGAGAGATGAAGAGGAAGTGTGTATGTTTTGGGGTGAGAAAAAGAGAAAAACAAGGAGATATGGAGAGAAGGGGGGAGAGAAGGAGAGAGAGAGGCATATGGTAAAAAAGTTGGAAGGTGAAGAGAGAGAGAGAGAGAGGGGAGAGAAAGGAAGAGAGAGAGTGAAGAGAGATAGGGAAAGAGATATGAAGATGGAGAGGGAGAGAGGGGGAGGTAAGAATAAAGACATAGAGGGTGAAAGATGGAGAGAGACAGAGAGGGAGTGATAAATAACATGGAGAGAAAGGGAGAAAGGGTAGTAGGAAGGAAGAGCTATAGAAGTGAGAGAGAGAAAAGGAAGGGGAAGAGAGAGAGAGAGAGAGAGAGAGAGAGGAGAAGGAGGAGGGAGTGATAAATAGATAGATAGATTGGAGAAAGAGAGTTTATGTTTTGGAGTTGATATAGAGAGATAGAGTGAGATATAGATATAGATGTAAGGTGAAGAGAAAAAAAGATAGATGGAGAGAAGGAGGTAGGGACAAGGAAATTGATAGATATGGAGTGAGAGAGAGCATGTGTTTGGTGGGGTGAGATAAAGAGAAAAAGGAGAGATGAAGGGATATATAGATATATATGGGGGAGAGAGGGAAGAAGATTTCTTGCCGTAGATGCATTAATTTCAGTGTAGATGGTGATTTCTAATCCAATTTGATTTCTTGCACGAGATGAATTGATTTTGGTGTAGATGTTGATTTCTAATGATATTTGATTACTTACACTAGATGGATTTATTTTAATGTACATGATTTCTAATCCTATTTGATTGCTTGCACTAAATGCATTGATTTCAGAGTAGATGATGATTTGTAATCCTATTTGATTGATTTCACTAGATGCATTAATTTTAATGTAGATTTTGATTTTTGGTTATATTTGATTTCTTGCACTAGATGAATTGATTTCAATGTAGATTATTTTTAATCCTATTTGATTGCTTGCACTGAATGCATTGATACCAGTGTAGATGGTGATTTCTAATCATATTTGATTTCTTTCTTTTCTGAAACTTTGGAAAGTTAGGAAAGTTCAGTGTAGATGGAGTAGATGGTGATTCAGTATCTTATTTGATTGCTTGCACTAGATGCATTAATTTCAATGTAGATGTTGATTTCTAATTATATTTGATTTACATGACCAGTAAACTGATTTAAATATAGATGATTTATAATCCTATTTGATTTCTTGCACTAAATGCATTTATTTCAGATGGTGATTTCTAATCCTATTTGATGTCTTGCACTAGATGCATTGATTTCAGTGTAGATGTTGGTTTTAAATCTTATTTTCCTACTTGCACTAGACTCATTTATTTGAGTGTAGATGTTGATTTCTAATCATATTTGATTACTTGCATTAGATGCATTGATTTTAGTGTAGATGTTGTTTTCTATTATTATTTGATTTCTTGCATTAGTTGCATTGATTTCAGTGTATATGTTAATTTCTAATTTGATGTAATTGGATGTATGATGGTACATTAATTTTAAAGTCATTGGACTAATAGTGTGTGTGCAATGATTTCAGTGTAAGCACAAAAAAATATTGACAATGTACATTGATTTTTGTGTTATAGTAATTCAACCTATAAATATTGGAGAGCAAGAGAGACAAGGTATGATGTTTACTACAACAGCTCGAGCTAAATATTTAAATGGTTTACGATTCCAACTATCCTTTTCAAATAACCAATATGAAAATATGACAAAACTAACATGGGTGAAAATAATTATAGTAGAAGAAAATAGTTTGAAATCGATCAAAATGAAGACTATTCGTAATTGACTACTTTCTTATTATTCACAATTTCTATCATTCAATATTATTACATTGTCACTTTGCACTCAAAATTTTATTTCATCATTAAAGTTATTTTACAGTATTTATCATCTCAACAAACTGAGGTACTAATCAAATTTAAAATTAAAATGACTCAATAAATCTCAGACATATTTAACATATTTAAAATGGTTATGTTAATATTAGATGTATTTACATATTATTGATAAAATTAAGCATATGTTCCTCATATTGTTGATAGATTTTCCTTGGTCGCACATGACTGAGACCAACCTAGATCTATCTTAACTTCGGATCTATCAAGCGCTGAGAGGGATCAAATCTCTCGAGGTGAAAACCTTTGCTCAAGTTTTGCACTCAAAACAGAGGTTTTCACGTCGAGAGATTTGATCCCTCTCGACGCTTGATAGATCCGGAGTTAAGATGGATCTAGGCTGATATAATGTAATATAAATAAATTAGAAGTATTGTTTTTGAGTATATAGGTTTCAATAGACATAATTTTGTTCATGATGAAAGTTTATTCTAGAATATTGTGTAGCATCATTAGAGTGGCCGACTTTGAGTGAACACCTCATCAACATTTAGGGACATAAAGTTATATAACTGATATGAAAAGTGTTAGACCGTGAATAAATAGATAAAGGATCTAACCACTAGGGGATGTAAGGGAGTTTTGTGAACGTTAAAAAGATGTTAATGATAATTGAGGAATAAGTTACATAAGAAAAAAAAACTTAAATAAAAATAAAATAAATAAATTGTTGGATTAGGATTAATTTAGAATTAAAATATTTAGCCAAATATTAAAATTATTAATTATAAATTTTAATATTAGCGAGAGGTCAAGAGAGGAAAATTATTAATATTTTTAAGAATTATAAGTACGGAGATTTCATGAACGTTGTCTGAAAATTAAAACAAGAAGTCAAATAGGAATAAATGAGATTAGCTGGTAAGTGATTAGTGGACGGAGATGTCTAGGGTTTATTCCTGTGAGTTTCGTCAAGTCACCATCATCAAGCATCAAATTGATAAGGTTGCAAATAGAGCTTGCATCCCTGGAGATCAGAGTCTCCACTATATGATTGAGGAGGATTTTGTAGTTTTTGAAGATTTTTCACACGAGTTTTGGTTGTTGTCCCACGGTCTAGGTGTTATTTTTGTTGTCGAGATGAGATTATACATCGGAGGAAGGGACTCTAACGGGTCATGTTAGAATGTATTTTTTCTTTTGCGCTATCAGATGTGCATCTACAAATACACAAACAATTTTTTTTGTTTCCCTCATACGATGCAAATCTGATCCATCACCTTTGTAATTTGGGCGATAGTTTGGATAATATTTGATTATATTGCACTTTCATGGCTCTTTTGACAAATTTGGTCCAAAGATTTGATAGAATGTCGATCCCACGCCATGGATGTCAAATTTAACGAGGAAAGGGATGCGAGTTCTATCTCATCCCCATGGCTCATAGGCCCTTTCTCCTTCCATATTTGACTGAGGAGCAATATGGTAAATTAGATATGGTATGCTTCACGTTAGATTTGGTGTTAGATCAAACTTCGATGATGACCTTCCAAACTTCGAGAACACAACTTTCCAATGTTGATATTATTTCCAAACAGGGAATCTACAAAATTCCTTTCATCGACCAAAAAAAACTCCAAAAAATAAAAAGTGGAAAGGTCCAAAGCAAAGAGGCTTACAATTTGCAAATAATATAGAAGAGGAAGATGAAGAGCTAGAGGAAGAGAATCAGAACCAGACTCAAGCTATTCGAGGTGAGGAGATCAACAATGGTCCAAGAGAAAACATCAAAAAAGGGACAATTTCAGAGGAGATCATTTTTTCTAAAAAGACACAAGAGGAAATACACTTAAAAAAATATTCAAGGGGGACAAAGCGATCTCATGTATGTGAAAGTTCGGAATTAGACCAAGAATTTCCTCCACAAGAAGCAAACATATAGTTGGCAATAGTTACATCCACTTCCAACAAAGACGGTTGGAAAAAGGGAAAATGGGAAAATAAATTATCCTTATCATCCTTAACCACGAAAATTATTTTTGCATGATTTTTTATTTTATAATCTCTTATAGTGGTGCATCATCTGAAAGGCTGATATTGATTGAATCTTTTTGGGCATATGTAGAATGTAACTTTATCCTTGTTTTTTCACTTTGAATAAAGTTACGATTTTTTCTTTGAAAAAAAGGGATAAATGATATTAGTTATAAGAAAGAATTAACTTACCAATTAATTAGAATATGATTAAATTTTTAATTAAATTTTTATATTAATATTATATTAAATTAAATCAAGATTAAAATAAATTAAATTTAAAACTAAAATATTAGTTAAAATCATCAAATTGGCCGAGGTTGGTGAAAAGTATATTTGAAACAATATAAAAATAATTATTAATAATAATGGAAAGTCAAATTAGGATAATTAAATAATTTTAAAAATATTATTAATGTTTTAAAATTAGAATAATGAAGACAAATTATAAAAATAGTTTTTAAAATAAATAGTCAAAAAAAAAGAATTAATAATATTTAAATGTTAAATTTAATATATGTCAAAATAGTTTAATAAAACATTGGAATTTATTATTAATATGGGAATTGGAAAAATAAATGAATAAAATATGATGGGAAAGTGTACCTGGTAGAGAATTGAAATCTAAGATATAGATAAGGGTTAAATAAAATATCCCTCATGGGGTGTGGTCATTGAAACACGTGGGTAGTGATGTTCAAGCATGAAAGTAGATGGAGTGGGGGTAAGGGACATTCTTCTCGATCCCTTCACCATAATGATCACCGAGGGAATGGTATGTGCAGTACGTTGGAAACTTGTGTGAGGAATAACTCGATGTTGGATTTCAGGGGTGGCGAGAAGTTAAGGAGAGAGATGTTGAGGGTGAGTGTCATTTGTCTCCTTGCATGGGTATGTTGTTCGTCTATGCGTTTGTCGACAAGGAATTAGAAGTGGCATTGGAAGGTATATGAAGGGAGGAGCTAGTGGGTGACTTCTCTGGGCGAATCTTGGTTTCAGCTGCCCCACAGAGCCCTCCTCATTTAATTCTTGGTTGTTAACAGTGGATTGGAAGTCGGAACGTTGGAAGGAAGGGATCTTGTGCAGCTCATCCTCTCCTGGATTAAGGAAAATCGATGTGCTTATGCTTAGAAGGGAGTTTGGACTCATCTAGCAAGACATCCCCGTGTTTGGTAGCGAAAAATTTGTTTCTCTATCTAATTTTGTTACATTTGGCATATGAAGGACAATGAAGGGTGGATTGGTGACTGGTCTCTATGTGGTGGAGTTGGAAGTGGTCGGCTTAATAGGTGGTAGTGAAGCTTGGGAGAAGATTTATGTTCCACGACTCCTTCTCAATTGTGTGCAACTGTATGGTGGAAAATGGTGCATGGATCTTCTGGGGCTCGCGGTTTGGCTTTGATAATAAGGGGTGATTTTACGCCTCTCTGGTGTGGTGGGTGGTTTTTTCAGGTATGTCTAAGTGTGGTTTCTAGTCCCTACGGAGGGGGATTGGGTTTGTGACGTCTCTAGTGTGGCGAGTGGTGATAGCTGGTTCTTATAAGTGTGGGATCCCATTTTTCTAGAGGGGGTTCAATCTGGTGAAGAAAGAGCATGGAGGATATTCCTTTGGGTGGAGCATGAAACCATCGGTGAGATGGGGGCACTCTCCCTCTGTTAATATTGGCCCCACGGTTATGGAAGATACGAAAATTGTCATGGCGACTCCTCGCTGGGGTGGAAAGACTGTTGGACGTGTGTGCTTGGCTGGTGTGGGTATTTCCGGAGATCGGAGAGGAGGGAAGAAATGTGTTGGTGGAGGTGGTGGTTTGAGGGTGCAATGGTTGAGTCGCAAAGGAGGAGGAGCTCGAGGTTGCAGAGGGGGTCATGGGACAGGTCGTGTTGTGGATAATTAAGGATAGGGTATCTAGCATTTCTTCTTGGAAAATGGCCACATCCTGATCAACAACCTCATGGAACGTGTGGAAACAGTTGAGAGAGTCCATCGGGAGGTGCATGCAGAACAAGTGGTCAATCTAGACCGACTGCACTATTTTTAGTGCCAACTCCAAGAGACATTATAGAATTCGAGTCCCAGAGGGTTTTTCAGGGTGGTGAATCCGTTTATGCATTCTAAAATGTATTTTAAACAATAAAAGCTCACAATATTGCTTGAGATCGTGTGACTAGACTCTGGTGAAAAACCATTTCATATATAAATTAGACTACGCCTAATATTACTGTAGGGTTGTTAAATTTGACTATAAAAAATTAGCATAATAATACATTTTTTATACAAATTATGTATGTGGTCCATTAAAATATTTATTATAAAATGAAATTATAAATATTAATGATTTAATAAATTCAAATATCTATATATGAAAGATTCATTAAACACTTTAACAATAGTTATAGTAAAACATATATATGAGAATGTCCATCTCAATTTATGAGTGAAATTCAAAAATTTTAACTAAATAAATCAAGAATTAACACTATATTTATAAATTGATTAATAATTAATGGTTATCACATTTTTTACCAAGATTATGAACTAAGTTCGTAATAATTTTTTTTTTTTTTTAAATCATATCTTTAAGTTCTTTAATTTGAAAATATCAAGTGTGTTGGGGTTTTTAGGGTGTAGAATCCATTTATGAGTTCAAAAGTATATTCTAAAAAATAAGAAATCATAATCTTGGCAGAAATTGTATTGTCAGGTTCGAGTGAAGAAACCATTTCGTTTAAGTTTAGGATGATAATTATTTTTTGCAAGTTTAAATTTCAAAAATTAATAATTAAAAAAATGTATTACAATTTATATCAATTTATAAAATTAATATTTAGTAAAAAAAGCACTAATACTTAAGTATATTTGAGACAAGAAATAAAAGCTATAAATTATATTATTTTTAAAACCAACCTATATCCATCTTAACTCTGGATCTACCAAGCTCCAGGAGGATCAATATTCTTGAGAGATAAAACTCTTTTAAAGTGAAAAGAGATTTGATCCCTCTCGACACTTGGTAGATCTAGAGTCAAGATGGATCTAGGTTAGTAATTAATAAATTAAATTATTAGAATAACAAAAGTGATTTAAATTGCAAAAGGATTGAATTAAATCATGAAAAATGGGGGCAGGAGGAAGGAGGAAGAGGAAGATGAACACAAGGGGATAGGAAGAGTAATAAGGTTGAGTGAAAGAAATAAGAGGAGGAGAAGTTCGTAACATAGGGTTAGGTTTTTGAAAAGAGGAAATGGATAGTAGGCTTCCAAGATTGGCTCAATTTATTACCATCTTCTCGATTGAATTTTATAGGGTTCTTTTTTATTTCTAAAGCCTTCCTAATGACGCACTTCAAGTGGAATGGGGTGGAGTTCAATATTTGTCTTTGTCAAACTAAGTTAAATGACAGGCCTTGAGGGATTGTTTGGTGATGATGGAGTTAGAGGTTTTACTATGGAAGGTGTCAACAATGTGGTATTTAAGGAGAGCTTTGAAGGATCTCCCAATTTGTCTAATGTAAGACACCCCACAAGAATAAGGGATCTCATAGACTTCAGAGTCTAACATTTAAGCTCAATATTATATTTGGGATAATGAAATAGTTGGCTAAGGGTGGTTTGGGGTTTGAATAAGAAATTTACGTTTCTTTTTAGAAAGGAATTTTGAAATAAGATCAATAATTCCTTGAATATGGGGAAGGGTGACTTTGGCTAAGGGAGGATTGATAGTCAAATTTTTAGAGTGAGGTTGGAGGGTGTAGTGGAAATCCCTTTTAATCTAGAAGGAGGCATAACCATTAGTTTTGAGGGATTTGGTAAGATGGGTTTTTTCAGTGGGAGAGGATTCGGAAGAAGAAATCCAAATGGCACGAGTAACAAGGGTTTTAAGAACATGATATTTTGTGAAGAATGATGGTGAGAGGTGGCATGGAGGTACATGTCCATATGATTTTTCTTTCGATAGACTTGGTGGGTAAGAGGCCCATCGAGGAGACAAGAAAAAATTATTTCAAGAAAGGGGAGGGAGTGGGTACTTTCAATTTCCCTTGTGAATTCGATGTGGGGAGATATTTAATTGAGAAGAGTGAGGAAGGCTTGGAGTTTATGGGACCAAATAACAAGGTATCATCTATAAATTTCTTCCAAATTTTAGGTTTTAAGTGGTATTTGTCAAGGGCTAATGTCTCAAATTGCTCCATGAATTTTTTGGCGACAACAGGGAAGTGCAAGGAACCCATAGTTGTGCCCTCATTTTTCTCATAAAAAACTATATTGGAAGTAAAGAAGGTGGTCGTAAGGCATAACTTGATAATATTGTGGGTTTTATAGTCCACAATATTGTAAATAAGGTCAATGGATTATGGGACAAAAATTTTAGTAAAGAGGGAAACAACATAGAAACTATCTAAGATGTCATTTTCATCCAAAATATGGTGTTTGGTTTACTCAATGAAGTCATAGGAGTATTTAATAAAGGAATAATTTTGGTTGGAGAAGGGACGAATATTCCTTTTAAGGAAACAGGAAAGGGCATGAGTGAGACCACCAATAACGCTAATTATTCTTGGTAAGGAAACGAGAAAGGGTGTGGGTGGGGCCACCAATAACGCTAACTATAGGTCTAAGAGGAATGTTTTTTTTTGTGGAGTTTAGGTTGAGCATAGATTTGGGGGATAGTGGGGTTCAGGAAGAATGAGGAGATTTTAGATTGAAGGGTTCATGAATGTGGATTTTATGGTTTTAGTGACCTTTTTAGTCATAGTTTTGATGGGGTTATTAAATAAGTTCTTGTATGAAGAAGGGGAAAGGAGATCAATTATATTACTATGGAAATCGGAGGAGTTCATAATTCCATAAGAATTTCCTTTGTTAGCTTTTAAAATAAGGATATCAGGGTTTGAATTAAGCTGACGAAGGGCCATAAATTCATCTCTAGAAAGGTTAGCTTTGGGGATCTTGGAGTTCTCGAGAATGAGACCACACTCTTGTCAAATCCCTTTCACTTCATGGGAGGGAAGATGATGGGATATGAATTAAATGGTGAAAATAATGTCTTCAAAGGGGATGTTTTGGGGAATAGGAGGAAAGTTGAAATTTTTTCCTAAAAGGCTTAGCTAAGGGACATAAAAATTAATCGAGGATAGGTTAATCAATTTGGAATTAAGAGAAGGAGGATGAGGAGAGGATATTGAAGTTAAGGGGTTAAGAGAGGTATAAGTGATTACATTTAAATGAGGATTACAATAAAATATTAAACGAGAATTAGGACTAAAAGGTGAAGGAGGAGAGGATTTAAGGGGAAGAGGGAATGGGGAATAATTATAAAAGGAATGGGTTGCTATTTATTAATGATTTGGGACAAATTATTTCAAAATTATTGGTGATATGGATTTAGAAGAAATATTATAATTAAGAAAAAAAGTTGAATAGAGAGAAAGTGGTAGGGAATTATGGGAAACATAAATCGAATTAGAAGGGAGAGAATAAGGGGGTATTTTTTGTTATTAAATTTGAGGAGGGTATGGTGTTAGGGTTTGGGGGAGGGGAGTAGAGAAATCAGAGAGAGGGGAGGTGAGGATAACCAGAAGAGGGGAAGGCATAGTGCATGAATAATTTTTCAATTTCAGAATATTATCAAAGCATGGAGTATGGGAGGAGGTTCGACACACGAAGTTAGAATATGAGGGGAATTTGTAGTGTAAGAATTTTGTTGCAATGCTTGAATAATGCAGGGCAGTGAGGAGTTGGAGAAGGGTTCGATACACAGAGCGACCAAATGAAGAGAGGGGGTATCAATTCAGTGTGCTCGAACATAAAAAAAAAAACAGGTAAGGAGTCAAAACATCAAGAATCATTGTCTGATGGTAAGTTCAACAGACCACCATCAATATGAGAGCTGGAGGTTGAAGAAATAAGGTTATAGCACTAGAGATATAAGGAAAATGAGGAAGGAGTTGGCGATATTTTCAGGCGATAATAGGACAGAGGGTGTTTTTCGAGGTTTGCGAAGGAGAGATGGAGGAAATGGCCTGTTCAGGTGAAGTAGAATGTGAAACAATCAAAGAGTAAGGATTACGGATGGATTCAGTAGAAGGAGAAAAAAAAGGAGGCAAGGGGCTCTAAGGGGAATGAGAAGAAGGGTGCAAAATATCAGGTTGAGACTGAAGGATTGTCGAGAGATAGATTCAGAGAATGGGAAGAAAATAGGTTTTAGGATGAAAATATATAGAAATATTTATAACATATAGAGTGGAATTTATAATTTGGTTTTTATTGGATAATTCAAGATTACTAGAAGCAAAAATAAATAATTTATGTCAAGAATATTCCATAAATAGTGATTAGTAATGGATGAAATTTTTAAATGTAATCTAATAATATTAGAATATAAAAAGGATAAGATGGATCTGTTGTGGTCAGCTCAAATAAAAACAAAAATCGTCCTGGATAATATCCAATTGAGGTTAGGTCTTTGTTATCAAGGAGGAAATAATGTAAAGATGGGAAATAGTGATGCATCTCAACACCACTTCAAGAAAGCTAGATCAAAAAAAAAATTGGCCATTTTTATGCATAGTTTCTCAAAAATTCTGGTCTCACAAAGACAACCTTCTTCATAAATCGTTGCAATTTTATTATATAGGTTTACATAGTCATAATTTTGTTGATGATGAGGATTTCTCTGGAATACTATGTAGTATCATTGGAGTGTCTAATGTTTCAGGTGAACAGTTCACCCATATTTAGGGATAGAAAACTATATGATTGATATGAAGAGTGCTGGACAATGAATAAATATATAAAGGATCTAAATGTTATGGGATGTAAGGGAGTTTTGTGAATGTTAAAAAATTACTAATAATTATTGTGGAAAAACTCAAATAAGAATAAAATAAATAAATTATTAGATTAATATTAAATTAGAATTAAATTAATAAGTCAAACATTAAAATAATTAATTATAAATTATTAATATTAATATTAGCAAGAGCTAAAGATAGGAAAAATATTAATATTTTTAATAATTATGATAAATTATAAGTATGGAGATTTCGTGAACGTTACTTGAAAATTAAAACAAGAAGTCGAATGGGAATAAATGAGATTAGTTATAGGAAAAAAATAAATTATAAATTAATTTGATTAGGATTATATTTTAAATGAAATCTTAGCTTTAAGTGGAAGATTCCAAATTTTAAGTTTTAGGTCGAAGTGGTTTGTCGATGATACCCTTGTTAGTTGGTTGCATGGTATTCTTGAACTCCAAGTGTTAGGTCCCTATAATACTAGTGTAGCACCTCATTGTTATTGTTATTGTATCCCCTTATTATTATTATTGTACCCATGTAGTCCCTATATTGTTATTATTGTGCCCTTAAATTATTATTGTTATGTAGGCTATCATGATATTGTGACCCCTTAGACTCTTATATGTTTAAAGGACGCCTTTTCATTTGTATCATCCAATAATTGTTCATTTAGTAATGTAAAGGAGGTTTCCCCCTCGAGGAGGCTAATTTTTAATTTGTTGATCTATCTGTTCTTCTATTTTGTGAGTTGGTTGCATAACATTTGGTATCAAGGATTTTAGGGTTTCACTACTTGAAACAAGTCATCGTGGTATTTTTTCTAGAACCTTTTTTCTACGAAGATTCAGAATCTAAAAATTTTGAACACGTGGAGACGAAATCGTGGTGAACATCATGTAAATATTTTAGATCTTGGTTCACTATATTTTTGGAGATATGATATGAGGAAATTAGGGTTTTTGTAGTCTCCAGAATTCAATCTCAAACATGTGACCTAGGGAAAATCATCATTTCCTTCTCTTTGAGCATCGAATTTGAATTTCATAAAAAGTGACTGAAATTACATAGAGTCTACTTTCTTTTGCATAATTTTTAGGGTTGAAGGTTGAAACAATGACACATGGAACTCTTTACAAGTTTTCTCTACTGAACTAGTGTTTAATCACATCAACGTGGGAGATCAGGCATAACTCTTTTTTCAATAATCCAATCTTAGTATGATTTGTTTGGTTGAAAAGAAGATCCAGAATTCCACCCCAGGATGAAATTTCTAACCTTGGAGATCTGAAATTACAGAGCTACAACATATTCAGCATCGAGCTCCTACAAAGCAAGAAAAATGTGTGTATTTGTTTAACAAATTGCATAAGTTTTGTTTGAAAAATCAGTTTGAAGTGATTCAAGGGGCATAGTGAAGCATAAATATCATTGTGTGATTCCAAAGTTACTCAAAACAAGAAAATGGAAATACCTAGCAATAAATCAGAAATATCTACTCTGATGCATGAAGAAGAGGAAGAAATGCAACATGATATATCAAAATTACGTGACCAAGTGCAACAAATTTCACTCTAGAAGTATGTAACCAAAAATGAAATGAAAGCTAATATTGATGGTTTAAAATAAGAAATGGAAGGTTTGAAGGCTGGATCAAAAGCATATATGGAAGGTTTGAAGGATGGTTTAAAATCAGACATGGAAGGTTTGAAGGAAGGTTTGAAAAAGTTGGTACAAGAAATGCTTCCTAATGGTGAAAAGATATTAGATGAAACTCATGATGAGAAAAAAATAAATGTTAATTATGATTTCATAGACTCTAAAGTTGCATTAAAGACCCAACATATTCCAAATATTGATATGAGGAATTTTGATGGCAAGGATCTGGTAACGTAGATACTACAGACGGAGCAATATTTTGATCTCCATAATGTGCAACACACACAAAAGGTATGCATTGCAGCTTTATATTTAGGACCCAATAATTGTGTATGGTATCGATTCCTTTGTTCTCATAAAACACTTGTCACTTGGTAAATTTTTATGGAGGAAATGATAGCATATTATGAGGATACAAAGATAAACACCATATTTATCCAATTGATAAATCTCAAACAAAAAGGTTCAATGGTGGAGCACATTGCGGACTTCCAATTAGATATTCATTCAAGTTGGAAAGAAAATTTGAAAGAAAAATTATGGAAAAAAGGAATTCTACCACTGACAACTATAAATATGGAAGTGTTCCTACTACTAGCCTTACACAACCGACAAGGTTGACACCACAAAAATTGGAAGAAAAAAGAGCAAATGGATTTGTTACAGTTATGATAGTAAATAAACTAAAGGTCATAAGTGTGCTAAGAAGAAATTATTTTACATAGATTATGAAGAGGAGGAAGAAAAGGAAAAATAAATGACAAAAAAAGAGGATATACACTATGAACCAACTCTAGAGAAGAAATGAAGTCGACCATATCTTGTAATGCATTGGAAGGAATTACCACTCCTAAAACTCTCAAGATCAAAGGACATATCATGAAGAAAAAGGTAATAGTGTTGATTGATTCAGGTAGTACCCATAATTTTAGTCATTGTAAGATAGCCAAGGAATTTAATTTCTTCTTATATCCAACACCAAAGTGTCAAGTGATGGTTTCAAATGGAGGAACTATAAATTTCTTTGCAAAGTTCCATAATATCAAACTAACCATGGGGGATTATGTATTGAATAGTCCAATGCATTCCATTACAATGGGTGGTGTTGATGTTGTACTAGGAGTCCAATGGTTACAATCTTTGGGTTGGATAACTTTTAATTTTAAAGAACTTTTCTTGAATTTTTTTAGGAGGGAAAGGAAGTTGAATTAAGGGGTATAACAGGGAAATGAGGAAAGATAAACAGATATAATGGCATGACAAAGCTTCTAAATAAATAACGACAGGGTGTCATTGTACAATTATTCTCACAAGAGGTTCAAACATTGAAATCATCTATTTCTCCAGATCTCCAAAAAGTATTAGACAATCATTCCAAGGTATTTGAGACTCCCAAAGGCCTCCCACCTATTCATGATCATGATCATGCTATTCATTTCATTCCAAGAAGTGTTCCTCCAAAAATCAAGACTTAAATATATCGCTATGCCCAAAAGAGTTAAATTGAACATATGGTTGCGCAAATGCTAGAGGCCATTACAATTAAACCTAGTCAAAGTTATTTCTCTACTCCAATTGTATTGGTGCATAAGAAGGATGGATTATGGCACATGTGCCAAGATTATATGGAGCTCAACAAGCTCACTATTAAAGATAAATATCTCATTCATGTCATTGATGAATTATTGGATGAGTTACATGGATAAATTTACTTCACCAAGTTGGATCTTCATTCAAGATATCATAAAATTAGAATGAATATTGAAGACATTCTTAAAAAATAATTTAGAACTCATGAGGATCATTATGAATATTTGGTCATGCCTTTTGGCTTTACCAATGCACCTTCTACATTTCAAGGTTTGATGAATTCCATTTTCAAACCCTTGATTAGAAAATTTGTCTTAGTATTTTTTTTATGATATACTAATCTACATCAAGTATTGGAAGGATCATGTTTAGCATGTTGACAGGGTGCTCAAACAATTGGAGGAAAAACAATTATATGAAAAAACCTCCAAATGTATTTTATGAGTACAGGAGGTGGAATATCTGGGTCATATTGTATCTCATGAGGGTGTTAAGGTATACCCTAACAAAATTGAAGTCGTTAAGGAATGGAAAATCACCACAACCATTAATAATATTCGAGGATTTATTAGGTTGACAAGGTATTATCACAAGTTTGTTATGAATTATGGGAGAACAGTAGCACCTCTAACAACATTACTTAAGAAAGATGTATTTTTTTGGACTCTAGAAGCAACTCAGGCCTTCGAACATCTTAAATAGGCAATGTGCCAATCACCCGTCTTAGCTATGCCAGACTTTAAAAAAACCTTTATTGTGGAATGTGATGCCTCGGGAAATGGAATTGGTGTTGTTTTAATGCAAGAAGGAAGACCCGTTGCTTTTGAAAGTCGTCCAATCATAAGGAAAGCATTTACATAAACCTATTTATGAGAATGAAATGTTGGAAATACTACATGCACTAAATAAATGGTGACATTACCTATTAGGAAGAAACTTCAAGGTAAAAACCAATCATGATAGTCTTAAATACTTTTTGGAAAAAATATTATCTTAAAAAGAGAAACAAAAATGGGTCACAAAGAGTTTGGCTTATTACTTTTAAATCATCTACAAAAAGGGAAGAAAATTGTTTCTGCAGATTCACTCTCAAGAAAGTATGAGGATGTAGAAGCATTTCTTTGTGTCATTTATATTATCCAACTAGATTGGATAACTAAAGCAATGGATGAATGGAATAATGATGAAGAAGTGCGGACACTCATTCAAAAGTTGCATCAAGATCCCAGTACATATGATACGTTTAGATGGAAAAGTGATTCATTATGGTAAAAAGACCACTTATATTTCTGTAATACTTCCCAACTCAAACAAAAGATTATTTTGGAACTACACACCTCTCACTTAGGAGGGAACTCAGGATTTTTAAAAACTTACCACATAGTCAAGAAGGAATTTTTTGGATGGCCTTGAATTTGATATTAAACATTTTGTGGTGGAATGTTCTGTTTTCCAACAAAATAAAGTGGAGACAATTAAGACCCTAGACTGTTACAAACTTTAGTCATTCCAATTCAATGTTGGGATGAGGTTTCAATGTATTTTATCATAGGTATACCGAAGTCCGAAGGAAAGAGTGTGATCATGGTGGTAGTTGATAGACTTACCAAGTATGCACACTTTTGTGCATTATCTCGTCCATTTAAATTTAGTATAGATCATGTTGAATTTATGGAAACAATTCAAAAGCTACATGGAAACCCAAATATTATTGTAAGCGACAAAGTTCTCATTTTCACTGGAAATTTTTGGCTGAGATTATTTTCTTGTTTAGGTACTCAATTAGCTCATAGATCATCTTATCATCCTCAATCTAATGGGAAATATGAGATATTGAACAAATGTTTGGAAGGATGTCTTTTTTCCTTTGTCTCTGGTAAACAAACACAATGGTTCAAGTGATTACCTCTAGCTGAATGGTGGTATAACACTTCCTTCCATATTGTAGCAAAAATAACCCCATTTATGGAACTTTATGGATATCATTCACCGTCCATCAAAACATCTTTAAGAGAAAATTATAAGGTTAAAGTAGTGGAATATCACATCACGCATCAACAACAAGTTCGTGAACTCTTAAAGCATAACCTCACTTTGGCACAGAATCGAATGAAACAACAGGAAAATAAACATCGCAGTGAAACTTTTTTTGATGTATCCGACTAGGTATTTTTATGCCTACAACCATACAAACAAATGTCCCTCAAGAAAGATAAGAAGGATAATAAATTGTCACCAAATTACTATGGTCCTTACAAGGTGTTGAAAAATATTGGTACAATGAAATACAAATTCTAGCTTCCTACATCTTCCCAAGTGCACCTAGTTTTTTAGGTTTCATGCTTAAAGAAGGTTATACATGACAAGCTCCCAATTAAAAAAATATTGTCGTAACTTGACAAGGAAGGAAAAATCATATTGGAACCTGAAGAAGTCATGGAAAAAAGAACGTGGAAGTTATGAAATCGATCAATTTTAGAGTATTTCATCAAATGTAAGAACTTATCCGTCTAAGATTCCACATGGGAGGATAAGAATTTTATACAGAAGCATCTAGATCTACTCAAGAATTGAGGATAACAATTTTTTGAAGGAGAGGGACATGTTAGGTCCATATAATACTAATGTAGCACATTATTGTTATTGTTAGTGTAGCCCCTTATTGTTATTTATGTTCCCATGTAGTACCTATATTGTTATTTTTGTGCCCCAGAGAAGCCCAATATTGTTATTTTTGTTCCCTTACATTATTATTATTATGTAGGATCTGATTATATTGTGACCCCTTAGAATCATATATATAGAAATGAGGTCTTTTCATTTGTATCATCCAATATTTGTTCATTTATGTAATTTAAAGTGTGAAATTTTTTGAATCCTTATTACAGAAACCCTATTGCTAACTATTGATTTGCTTCTCCTACTTGATTTATTACACAAGTTATTTAACTGAATATTTAGAAAAAATTTGAAGTAATAAAAAACAGAAGCCCAAACAAATACAGATCATTTACTAAACACCACACACATATTACAAATGACACAAATATTTTTCGAACAAATGTCCCTGGAAAAACCCAATGCAAGAAAACCGGTGCAACAGCACTAGAAGGTTTTATTATTATGGAGAATATGAATACAACATTATGGGTACCACAAATGGTTTACCCTGTAGAGAAATTACAAGGAAGTTGTACCTTATCACTCAGAGACAGAAAATATGGTTGAATCACACCCTCAATTGGGAATTATAGATAACGATCCCTTTCTAATCCACTAGAACCCTCAGCGTAGCTCATCCAGCCTGTGTGTCAGCCCCTCTAGTCCAACGTAGCCTCTGCATAGCACATACTGCCCCTGCATCACTATGAAGGCCTCTGCACTGCCTCTGAGTCACCCAGAAGGGTCTATGTCATCCTTTGTGTCGTCTTTGTATCAGCTTGGCTAGGTTGTGTCCCTCCTATTGGCCTCTACGCTGCCTAGTACGATGGTTCCTCTTTGCTACTGTATTCTTGGCCTTGGATTAGATCATCCCTTATCAATATTTTCCCCTCACTGCAGTGTAAACTCACTTCAAAATCCTTAGCAAACCTCGCCCCATAATTTTGACTTAGCTTCAGTGCATCCGTTATGTGTGTGTATCCTCCAACTAACCCCAAGCCTTTCCTTTATACTTTTTTTGTTGGCAAACCAACAACTGTGATCTAAACTCTAATTGATGGCTAAGATTAAAATAATGGTTGATCCACGTCACTTAGAACATTCTCATCACATGTGTAAATCAATTCACTTTAATTTTTTAATTTCCCTAAGTTAGACTTAGGGTCCCCATTCAAAAATTTAATTATTTGAATAACTTTTACACCAGATGGAATTTCTCCAAAAACTTTCTAGGTCTTGGAGATCTCATGCGTTCCAGACCCTGCACAAATTTTTAGAGCTGGAGCACACCCGATGCTACCCAAAAATATCAACACTACCTCCTAGCGAGGAGTGTGCTCTAGCAATACTTCCACACTGAAGGATTTCCCTGATCTCTGGCATTGGTCGCCGCGCTGATGGTTGGCTTGCTGCCCTTCATCCACTGTGTTGCTACTCCCTACACTTCTTCCCATGACCTTGTCACTGACACTACAACATATGTACTGTAGATCCCTCTCAAATTACTGCATCATGCTACCAACTGCTGCACTGCAACTCAGTTGCTGAGAATTAAGAAACTAAAATTCCCTTGCCCATTCACTGATAGACAAGTCATTTGGGATGCATCTCCTCACTGAAGCTCCCTCGTCTGCTACACTACGATTTCTCTCTGAAGCCACTACGTTGTTGTTGCTTTGCACTGCATAAGCATTGCCCCTCTACATTGTTAAAGTCCCATCAACCTCTGCGCTGTTATTTCCACTTCACTGCACTGCTCCCATCTACGGCATCCCATCTCTGGCTCTGCCTCACTGCAATATTTTTCACCCACTACTCTAGTCATCCTTCTACTAACTTAAGGCTCCCATAGCTCATATGTGATCCAAGAGTCTTGACACCTTAAGGATCCTCCCTACACACTATAGCTTCTCTATAGATTAATATCACCCCACCTCTTCTCTCGAGGCACATGAGAACTCATCGCCACATCATCCTCACTACAATTTTCCCCTCTAACTACTGCTTCCTTGGAATTAGAATATTCCTTGTCCTTCCTCTTAGGAAAAGTGCTGGTGAAGTGTCCAAGTTCGCCACATACATTAGAGAACTTTTGAGGTCTAAAATGGACCTCCTAAGAAAAATGTACAACCAAAATAAATTTTATAAGAACCAATAGGATTCAAGATGATGATTTCAACCATGGGGGATTATTTACTTTTTTTGAAGTAAAAAGGTAAAAAGATTAAAAAATAATAAAATAATAAAACTACTTTTTTGACGTGTATTTTCAACATATATCCTTAGTTTTTTACTCATATTTTGAGTGGGAGTACTCTTTGGATGCAAAATTTAATTCTTCATCTGAGGAGTACCCATGTTGCATACTTTCGATGGCCCCTACTACACGAAAAATGAGAAATACATGAAAAAACGTGATTGAAATCATGTTTTTCATGTATTTATCACTTTTCATATATTAGGGTCCATAGAAAGTATGAAACATGGGTACTCCTTGGATGAGGAATCAAAATATGCATCCAATGAGTGTTTCCGCTCAAAATTTGAGTAAACCAATAGGGAAATAAGTTGAAAATACGAGTTGAAAAAATAGTTTTTTATTTTTTTCCTCTAAAATTTGATGATGTAATCTAATATTATTTTATTATTTCCACTATTATTTTATAATTTCTTTAAGAAGCCCATTTTAGACCCCAAAATTCCCCTAATGTAAAGCACTAGACATTTGATAGGTCCTTCTTCTTCTTCCCTTGCTATTGTTGTCCCTTTGATGCAAGGGTTGTATCCTCCTCCTCCTCCTTCTTCACTTTGCTACTTTTGATGTTGAATTTTATCTTGGTCATTCACTAGATCTCCTCCTGTCAAAGGATAGCCCACATGTCACCCCAATTAGGGAGTTGTGCTATACCCAAAATTCTTTGGACAAAGTTCTCCCACTCATTAGTGACTGCATTCAGGGCAGTCCTTACCAAGAGCCCTTTATCTAAAGTTTCCCAGATAGCAATCAACTGATCCTAGATAGTCTGCAATATGGAGATGAATGGATCAATCTCTTCCCCCTTACGCATCTAGAACATCCTCATCAGGTTCTGTAGGACCATATTTCTTTGTACTGAGCTACCTTGATATAGCGTGGTCAAAGCTGTCCACACCTCATTTTCCATCTTCTTCTCAACAATGTGTCAGACCACATGATCCTTCACCCCATCCATGATCAAGTGGTTTTTTCGCACCTGGTTCTCTTTAAAATTCTTCAGAGACTCTGCATTGGTTAGCACAGCTAAGACATTTTCAATGTGCTCTCTGATGTCGTAATCCTCCATGACTAATAGGATTCTAGCCTTCTTAATCGTTAAGTTGGACACACCGTCCAACCTATCCTGATCACACAGTTCGTACAGGGCCATCTAGCTCAAAATATGTCGAAGCAGGTACTCCTTTCCCTTCTACTCCTACAACACTCAACAGAAGACCGGGTCTGGTTCTCTCGGCGATAGAAACCCTCTAGAGTAGTTGATCCCTCTAACAAATGATTTCCCTCTAGGAAATCCTTCGCCAAATATCCTGAATCAGTCCTCTACAATCACCCTCCTAATCCAATATCAGGTTTCTTTGGCATAAATTTGTTGAGCGACTATTCTCCTCCAGCTTTTTTCACCTTTTCTCGGCACTATTATGTACTGAAATAACCTATGTCACACCATCAATTTATGAAGATCAGACATTGCACTTCTGATATCAGCAAACTGCACATCAACTCACCAACTCAGACTGCGTCACCCTCCTGGTGTTGTGTCAGCCTCTGTGTGAGAATACTGGCTCAACGTCCCTCTCCTGGTGATGTGTTCGAATCTATGTGAGTAGGTTGGCTTTATGTCACCTCTCTGGAGCTGCGTCAGCCTCTGCGTGAGCAGATTGGCTCTGTGTCACCCTTGCAGGGTTTGCTATCACTTTGGTGTTGAACTGCCTTCTTCCGGATCAATGCTGCTTCAACTTCCCTTCTTTCAAAAAATATCTTCAGCCACTTTACTGATGGTTCAGCTTGAACTAAAATGCTCTAATACCATATGAAAAGTTTTGAATCCTTATTACATAAACCCTAATGCTAACTACTGATTTACTTCTACTTGATTTATTACACAAGTTATTTAACTGAATATTCATAAAAAGTTCGAAGTAAAAAAAAATAGAAGCCTACAAAAATACATATCATTTACTGAACATCACACACATATGACAAATGACATACATAATTTTCATAAAAATGTCCTTGGAAAAACCCAATGCGGGAAAACCAGTGCAATAGCTCTAAAGGTTTTTATTATTATGCAGAATATGAATACAACATTCTAGGCACCAAAAATGGTTTTCCCTACAGAAAAAATACATGGCAGTTGTACATTATCACTCGGAGACAGAAAATATGGTTAAATCACACCCTCAATCGAGAATTATAGATAACGGGCCCTTTCTAGCCCACTGGAACCCTCGGCGTAGCTCCTCCAGCCTCTATGTCAACCCCTCTAACCCATCACAGCCTCTGCGTAGCACAAGCTACATCTGCGTCACTCTGAAGGCCTTTGTGTTTCCGTTGTGTAACCCAGAAGGGTCTGTGTCACCCTCTGCATGCTCTCTGTGTCACCTTGGCTGGGTTGCGTCCCTCATGTTAGCCTATGCGCTGCCTGGTACAATGCTGCCTCTATGCTACTGTATTCTTGGCCTTGGATCAAATTATCCCTTGCCGATATCTACCCCTCACTACACTCCAAACTCACTTTGAAATCCTCATCAAACCCCACCCCATAATTTCGACTTAGCTTTAGTGAATCCGCTATGTGTGTGTATCCTCCAACTGACCCCAAGCCTTTCCTTTATATTTTTCTCGTTCAAAAACCAACGGCTGTGATATAAAATCTAATCAATGGATAAGTTTAAAATAATTCTTGATCCATCTTACTTAGAAAATTCTTATCACATGTGTATATTATTTCACTTTAATTTTTTAATTTCCCTAAGTTAGACTTAGGGTCTCCATTAAAAAAATTAATTATTTGAATAAATTTTACATCGAGTGGAATTTCTCCAAACGCTTTCTGGATATTGGATATCTCATGTGTTCTAGCCCCTCCACAAAGTTTCGGAGCTAGAGCACACCCGATGCTACCCCAAAATCTCAACATAAAGGAGGTTTCCCCCTCAAAGAGGATAATTTTTAAGTCATTGATCTATATTTTCTTATATTTTGTGAGATGGTTAAATAACATCAAATCTTCCTTATCCATCTTAATCAAATGTCTCCCCACTTCCATTTCACAAAGGAAATTGAAATTAACCAATCCCTCCCTTTTCTTGACATTGTTATTTCTCGCCTCCCTGATGGCTCTGTTACCCACCAAGTATATCAAAAGAAAACCCATAATGATAGGTATCTCCATGCGACATCTCACTATCATCCTTTACAAAAATCTGTTCTTCTTAAAACCCTTGTTACATGTACCATTCAAATTTGTTCTTGTCAATCCTTTCACATTGAAAAATACCATCTTACCAATGCCCTCAAAGCTGATGGTTACACCTCCTTCCATATTAAAAAAAAATTCAATTATTTGTACACCCTCACCCTAAAAATTTGACCATCAATCCTCCCTTAGCCAAAGTCACCCTTCCCTATATTTAAGTAATTACTGATCATATTTCCAAAATTCTTTAAAATAGAAACATCAAAACCTTATTCAAGCTCCAAACCACCCTTAGCTAACTCTTTCGATATCCCAAAGATAATGGTTACCTTATGTTAGGCCCTAAAGTCTATGTGATCCCTTGTTCCTATGGGATATCTTACATTGGACAAACTGGGAGATCCTTCAAAGCCCGCCTTAAAAAACACATCACTGACACATTCCATAATCGAACGTCTAAATCCACCATCACTGAACACTCCCTCAAATCCTGTCATTTAATTATATTTTACAATACCAAAATATTGGAATTCGTCCCATTCCATTCAAAGTGTGTCATTAGCGAAACTTTAGAAATAAAAAAACACCCTAAAAGCTTTAATTAAAAATTTAATTATAAATTGATCCAATCTTAAAAATCTTCTATCCATTTCCTCTTTTCAAAAACCTAACCCTATATCACTAATCTCCCTCATTTTTATTTCTTTCACCCAACTTTATTCTTCTTCTTATTCCCTTGTATTCATCCTCCCCTTCTTCCCTCCTTTTTTTTTCCCATTTTTCATGATCTAATTCAAACTTTCTTCACTTAAATATTTTTTCGTATGCTAATAATTTAATTTATTAATTATAATATATTCAAGATATTTTATTTAATCTTAATCTCTCTCTAAAATTTTAATTCTTTACCAAGCAAGTTTTTCGATCATATTTTATTCATTATGAGATAATTTCCAACTTCCTTATTAATAATAATCTCCAACCTTTTATTTATTTTAAAATCCGTTTTTATAAATTTTCTCATTATTCTAATTTTAAAATTTTAATAATTATTTTAATTATTATAATGTGTCTTTCCGTTATAAATAATAATTATTATTATAATTTTTCAAGTTTCCTTTTTACCAATCACCATGGGCCAATTTGATTATTTCTATCAATCTTTTAGTTTTAATTTAATTTAATTTAATCTTAATCTAATTATTTAATTTAAAATTTAGTCCCAATCTTAGCTTTAATTTGCTTTAATTTAATTTTAATCTATATATTTAATTTAAAATTTAATCTCAATCTAATTAATTAATAATTTAATTCTTTCTGAGTCTCTTATCAATGGAATTGGACTCATTTCAACTATCTCAGCATGCGTGTCAGTGCTGGACAATTGAAGACTGAGATCTGGAATCTGAGCATTGACAAATGAAAAAGAAAGTTCAGCAATGGGGTCCTCTCGGCTCAACATGGTTGGGCGCATCATCCTCTTAAAATCTATTCTATCTTCCTTGCCTTTGTACCATTTTTCCCTTCTTCAGGCTCCCATCAGCATCCAACACAAAATAGAAGCTATCTTAAGACACTTCTTATGGCAACGAGGGAAAAATGAGAAGAAGAAATTCAATTTGGTTAAATGGAGATAGGTAACGCAAAATCATGCAAATGATGGATTGGAAATTTGCATTCCTATGCTGTTGAAAATTTCTTTTGGGGGGGGAATTGTATGGGGCATTATAACAAGACAACAAACTTGGTGGAAGCGAGTGTTGGAGTCAAAATACCTCTCCACGTCAAGGAAAAAATCTCTTAGAACATACTATTCCTCACAGACCCTGCACCAAAATATGGGCTCTCTGCAATAAAGCTATTCCTTTCTTCATCAATAATATCTCCAAAGTCCCTCATGCAGGATGCAGTGTAAATATCTGGGAAGATAAAATTATGGGGCGAATCCCTCTCTCAAACAACCCCAGTACTCTTTGCATTCAAAATTATCTCGGAACCTAAGGCATCAATATATTGAACCAAATTTCCAGTTAGGAGGGGAATACCAACTTATGCAAGGGCTGTACCTTTCCACTCATTCCTCCTCTCCTTGAAAATGATCAAAAAATTCTAAACGAAATGCTCCATGGTGCTACCCCTCTGAACAAAGACTTTCAAGACAGCTTCAGATGGGATCCATCTGGCTCTTCTTATAAAATCAAAGATGGGTATGAGTCCCTTCTCAAAGATCATTATCCCACTCCTCCTTGGGCCATCTGGAAACAAATATAGAAATCTGAAGCGCTTCCCAATGTCAAAATATTCACTTGGATCTTACTCAAAGGGAAGATTCTTACCTCTGAAAAATTTAAAAAAAGAGGTATTAGTTGCGCTTCAATATGTCCCCTCTACCTTAAGGCTAAAGAGACTTCCTTCCATCTCTTTTTTGGATGCCCCTTTGCCTCGTAGTGTTGGCTTTCTCTTATAGAATTCTCCCGCATTAATCTTGGTGCTATTAGCTCAATCTAGAATTTGATCATAAAATGGAAAATAAGTTATCCTTGGGGAAAAAAATCAAGTTGGTTACGAAAAGAGTTTGGGATACTCATCCCTATAGTTTTCTATGAAACACCTAGTTAATAAGGAACAAGGACATATTTCAAGAGCAGATACCCTACACAAGAAAAGTTTAGAGCAAGACCTAAAGTCTCACAATTGAGACAATTCTTTCCAAAAACAACAACCCTCTAAACTTTAGCAATCTGCAAGTTGAAGAAAGAAACTTTCTTGGTAGAGCTCTTGAATCCTCCGAGGTTTAGCAAAAATCTAGTCAATCGACTTCCCCACAATGAGTAGTGGAAGATTAGACTCAAAGAGAAAGATTTCATTGAGTGGCTTTATGGGTGTTGGCTCGAGGGGTCCTGACCCAGGTTTGGAGGTTAAGGTTTGCCAACAAACCCCTATACTATTGGCCCTTTCGGCAGTGACCTGCTTGCGCAGGACAAAGTCTCACCCGAAGCAGTATGGGAGGGTGTTGGAACCAGGTTTCTACGCCCTGAGAGAGAGAGAAGTTAATAACGTAGGCCCACAATTATCAGATCTACATAGAAGGGTGGCTCGCAGGGTTCCAGAACATAACCAAACTATAATTAGATCTGTCTTAGCATGTTTGCATCCACATGCATAGCATCAATGACAATCATAAAATAGCATAATCGCAGCCAGCATTGTCAACACAGATGGTTTTCATTTATTAATAGAGATATGACCAGCAAGTGCATTAATAATCGTATCACAAAAATATAGTAAATGCAACTACTTTCATGCCACAGAGAGAACCTGACAAGCTCGTAGCTTAATCAGACAACCTTAGTTCACAAAAATCATAACAGAATAGATACCGGCAACATCATATGGTCCAACAACACTTCGCATATATTACTTACCAAAATATTCTTACATTCTCAAAAATACCACCTGTGCACACAGCTAGCAAGGTCCGCACATAGCAGGACAGAGGATCTCTACGCACACAGCCAACAGGAGTCCTAACCAAAAAAAACCCAACCCAGATCTAATAATTCGTATTCTGCTTCAATCTCTATTCATTCTCTGCCTATCGACTCAAAAGGTTCTACTACTTATGCTATCTTAGCCTACGCATCCAATGGTCCACAAACTATGGTTTGCGGACTCTTGGTCTACCCTTGACTTGCTTACAATGCATTAGGGGCTTTGACCCACCCCAAAACCCCTACGTTAGACTAACTATAATAAAATAAATATAAAATGGACCAGATTCGAAGCTTCATAGGAGACCCTATTCCAACAATGGGATAAAAAGGCCAACGCTATTCTTTGATGGTGCTTCAAAAACAAACCCAGGTATTGCAGGGGCAAGAGGATATATAATGGATGAATAAGGTTGCATCGTGGCCACCTATGAATGGGGGCTTGGTAGTTTGTCTAACATCAGAGCTGAAGCCTATGCACTGTTAAAAGGTCTCGAGATTATTAAGACACTCAAAATGGGAAAATTCATGATATTTGGTGACTCAGAAATCATCATAAGCATGATGATGAATTCTACTCAGACCCCCAATATAGCTCTCAGCAGGCTAATTGATAGATATCGCACCCTTGGTAAGGAAATTGAAGACATCTCCTTCTTCCACATTCTCAGAAAAAATAACAAGAAATCAGACATTTTGGAAAATAATGCCTGTAAGAGACCTGCCAGTCAAATTTTTCTTCAAGAAGCCACATCCTTTTCTCCTATGCCATGATTTCCTCTACTTACATTTTCTTTTCCTGCCTGATTCTCTCCCTTTTCATCATTCTGTCAAGGTAGGTCTCCTCTTACCATTCCGCCCTAAACGATCTACCCGTGAATTTATTCCCTCATGTTTCTCATCCTACATCATTTCGAAATGTCGATCGTTGTCATTCCTATCACCTCTTCATCCATCGCATCGTATTTCACACACCGCAAATTTTTCCCTTTCCTTTTAAGTCTTTTTGCCACTATCTACCGATTGCGATTTTGTGATCGCGCTACGTCTCCAGTCCCTCCACCTCATCTCCCATCGCTAATCACTCTTCACTCTGTTTTCCATTTTCCATTAAGACCTGCCGTAATTTTTGTCGACTGTGATATTGCAATATCGCATATCGCAGTTCATACTCTTTACCTTTTTCGATTTTCGCAATTTTCGCTCCATTCCCTTTTGCATTTCGCTCTTCGCTATTTTTTCCTTTTCGATTTTTTCTTTTCGGCATCTTTTCCCTTCGCATATCACTCTTCCTCCCTATTTCCCTTCTTTCTCTCTGTTGCATCCTTCCCGAATGTCCTTCTCCACAGTCCCTTCAAGATTCCATTTTCCTCATCAGTGTTTCTACCTCCACTTTCTTCAGCACTTCACTTTCTGCAACAGTGTTTCCGCCTCTCTCCTTCAATCAAGCAGTCATGAGAAATGGAAATTTATTTCACTGTGTCGACCTCCAAGCTGAGATGGAGTCAATCAGAGGACAGTTCAAGCTTATGGAACAAAAAAATCAAGTGGACATTGCTTTCCTCTGGCACGAGGTGCAATCTTTAAAGGAGCAGTTGAGAAAATCCTCTAACCATTGTGCCCACATGAAAGATTCAATGCATTTTATGAAATATATGCTTAACAAGAGATCAGCGCCAAGCTCTATTTCAAACAATGTTGCCACGGTCAATCTGGGAGAAAATCAAGACAGCATTCACTAATCTGCATTCCTTCATCTTTCTCTTTAGATTATGTCTTTTAAATTTTCTTTTATTCTCTCTCAGTTTGTTAGAATATATCAGGATTATGTCATGCATTATAGTAGTAATAGTAGTGACAAAGGAGGCTTGGTATTTTTTCACTTAACCCCTCCAAAACTCGAATGTATCAGGGAATTCTTTCCCCTCTTTTGAATACTAAATAGAAACCGATCAACTTAAAAAAATAATAATTTCTTTCTTTCTTATAACTAATCTCATTTATTCCTATTCTACTTCTTGTTTTAATTTTCAAATAATGTTCACCAAAACTACATACATATAATTTCTTCTAATTCTTAAAAATATTAATAAATTTCATATCTTGACCTCTAGCTAATATTAATATTAATGTCTTCTAATTATTTATTTTAATATTTGACTAAATAATTTAATTCTAATTTAATCCTAATCCAATAAAAAAAAAATATTTTTTTTATTTGACTTTTTCCTAAATAATTATTAATAAGATTTTAATGTTCACAAAACTCCTTTACATCCCCTTGACGATTCGATCCTTTATGATTTAGCACTTTTGTAACAAATTCTATCTCTGAAGATGGTGTAGTGTTCACCCAAAACTTCAAACACTCCAATAATACTAGGCATATTGTTGTTAAATTTCTAGTATTGAAAAAGAAATAATAATAATAATTTAGTATTAAAAATCAAATCAAATAAAAATTTAATATAATTAAAAGTTTAAAAATATAATTTAATATATTATATAAATAAATTTAACTATAAGCTAAATATTATTTATATATAAGGTAAATAATATTTATATAGATATATATATTTTTATGAGAAATATGTGTTCCAATTTTTAAGAGTTACAATTAGGCTTGAAGCCATTACAATGAGCTCAACATCTCATACGCACAAATCTTTATAAGCATTATAATTTCTCCCATCCAACCAATCTAACGTGAATTATATATTTTGAGGGGTTGTTTAACTTATAGACAAAATAACTTTTTTCACTAGAATCGAGAAAGATTATGTTTTTTTTGTTGTTCAATATACATTTTTGAATGCATAAATAGATTCAGCTTCCTAAAAACCCAGAAAAATACAATAAAAAATGTCATTTCTTGTGTGTGTGTGTATATATATATTCCAAAAAAAATCATAATTTTATTCAACTTGAAAACCAAGGAGCAAAATTATATTTTGTTGATGCTTGAAAATCAAGGAATAGAATTACATTTTGTTTATACTCAAAAGTATTCGACCATATCAGCTTTTCAACCAATCATAAAAAAGAAAGAGAAAAAACAAAAAAACAAAAAATAAAATGGCATGAAGTTGTCAACCAATGATAAAAAAAGAAAGAGAAAACACAAAAAAAAAAATGGCATGAAATTGCCAGGGCTAAGTTTGATAATAATAAGTTAGTTTCCCTTTTTTTCCTTTCTTTTTTGCAACCTAAGTTTGATAATAATAAATTAGTTTCCCTTTTTTTCCTCCTTTCTCGAGACAGTGAGCTGCCATTACAACTTCCAATTATTTTCCTTCTAATTTTGCATACACTCCCTTATCTGAGTTCGAGCTCTCAGAGACGTGTTCATTTTATTACAGTCGCTCTTTGCTTGTTGCAATTTTCTCGTGCTTATTTCGAGGAGTTTTGATCACCACTAAGCTAGTGGTTTTCTTGGCATGTTCATCTGGACCCCTTTTCTTCTCTTCCCCTCCTCCACTTGGAAGTTGTGTTGATTATGTTCTTTCGGTTGTTGAACACTCCCATAAATTTCTTCATCCTTATCATCGGAAGAAGGAAAATCATGAAATTGCAATCCCTTTGCCTTTTGTGATATTTTCTTTTTCCTTTTTTTTCTCTTTAGGGCATGATTTTTGTGCCTTGTATGATGGAAAATATTTTCAAAGTATAGCCATTGTGTCCACTTGAAATATTGATGAGTCAAATGGTTGTGATCTTGTAGACCTTTGCTTAGGTTAATCTCCACGCATATGTCAAAAAAGGTAAAGAAACCTTTGTCGATTATTTCGTGATCTATCTTTAGAAATCTTCCCAATCGCAAACCTTCTAATACTTGGTGGTGCCAAAAAGGAAGAGGGAGGTTATGTAACCTTACCCATGCCGACATCTTTGTAACCACCCTTATTGTAGCATCAAAAGATGGAAACCATAGGGTGACGAAAAGATGCCCTTCGTTTAGGACATAATCCAAATCTTTCTGATTTTTGAATTGAACCACAAAAAACCCCTTTGCACACAGGTAGATATCACAATTGCTGATCCAATTGAGATAGATCCATCGATGAAGAACCAAAAAAAAGCCCACTCACTTCCTACAATTTCACTAGAAGATCTAGTGCTTTTCATGTGTTCTCAACAAGGAAAAAACCTCGGATGGTCAGAATTGTGATTTATTTGTTTAGAGTGGCATCAACCTTTGATTTGGGTTTTTGGAACCTCCTCATATTTAAAATGATTGTTGAATCTTTAGTAATACCATAAACTTCTAACCAGTGTTCGTCTTTGAGAGCCTTTCCAGCATATTCTAAAACTTGGAACAAAAATGGTATATCCATAGTCTTTTGGATCATCTCCTTCAAGGTTCTGACTAGATCCGAGCACCCGATCCAACAAGCATACGTCTTCCCATCAAGATCTTTAATAAAAATCTGAAATTTGGAGTTTTTCCACTGTCCATCTCCATATCTATAGATCTCTCCGGCTTGGGGATAAAAGTCTCCAAATCTCATATTATTAAAAGGCCCACACTCGGATCTGATAAGAGGGCTAGATCTAACCGCCGATCAAAACCCACATCCCCGACAATCGTGCCATCTGAGCTCAAAACAAAGAAAAAGGGCATATCTGATCGAAATTTTGAGCGATTCAGGGCATGACAAATGTCACCGGAAAGAAAGAGGCCAGATGTCGAAACCCCTCTTAACACCCATGAATTCCTCGTAGCCTGATCCACAATCTGCTTTTCATAAGCACGGGGTCACTCTGCCTGACTTTTTCAAACTCGAAATAAAAATGCAAACTCTGATTTGCATAAGAGAAATCCTGTTCAGAATTTGAATGGATCTGAAAGTATTCCTCCAGATGTGGATTATTATTATGATTTGCTGCCCATTCTGTGGAAATATTAAACATAATTACATTACGGGCATATTTTATGAGAACGAATTCATCTAATCGAGACTGCACGATCCATAGGAACCCCTCCGGACGATCCACGTAATCCAGAAACGAAATTTCTTTTGCTTCGCGACAAGAGCAGTTGTGCAGTCTTTGCGAATCGCAAGGATTGCAAGAAGCCACACTTCAAAGCAGCATCGAACTTGTTTCGTCTCGTGATGAAACAATGGTTCTCCCGATCTATTAGCGCCAAGAGCACCAGAGGCGACTGCCTGCAAGTGAAAACCCTAGCCAATCTTCGTCCTTCTCCGTTTGATCTCCTTGCAATTATATATATATATATATATATATATATATATATATATATATATCCTAGAGACTTGTGGTAAAGTTCATTTTCTGATTTATTCATGCGGTGTGGCACATATTGCTTATTGTTAGAGTTAAATTTGTTTAAATTTAACTGTGGGGCAGTATATGCTACACTATTAAATGGCTGATAGATGGTCAGTTTTATTGCACTTAGAGCTGCTCATGATTCAAATATGGAAGAGATGTTGTAACTTTTTGTTATGTAATATAAACATGTTGACTCAGTGAAATTACATAAAAGTAAAATAAAATTTAGAAATAAAATAAAAAAATATTAAACATAATTATTAATAATTAATAATTAAACTAGGTGTGCAACTTCAAAGATTTGTTCCTCTCAACATTTGATAGATCCAAAATAAAAATGAATCTAGAGTGATATATTTTATTTTCTCTTTTAATAATGAGTTTGATATATCTTAAAATTGATTCTTTGTAATATCAAACATCTGAAGGGCATTAAATTTGTTAATATGTAAATTATTTTACCATTTAATTATGTAATATATTCATGACTAATTTTTTTTAACTATATATATAGCCAAGATAACTCAGTATGGAAGAGATGTTTTATTATCTTGTCTATATGTCTTATTTGTAAATAATTTGACACCTTCAAATTACATTAATATAGCCAAGATAAGAATGAACTGTCATGAGCTCCATAGTGAAACATGTCATTGGGAAATTCCTAAAACACCATGGGTGGAAAGGATCTGCCATCTCTGGGAGAATATGAACACTGAAGATGAAAATCAATGCCTTTTAAAATGCCCTGCGTACACCCACATTAGATCTGAGTTTCGTAATCTTTGTTGCAATACCGACCTTCCTAGCCTTTTAACATGTCAAAATTATAGTAAGCTCGGGATGCTTCTCTCGAAGCTCTTTGAGCATAGGAGTACAATTTTAAAACAAACTAAATAATTCGTTTCTTTAGGTCGATAGACTAAAGTTTGGTCTCAATGGGCGTTAACCATCATCACCATCATCATTATTAAATTACATAATAACATTTCCTCCTATTAAATTGTAAACGACATCATTACTCTAGTTACAACAAAATAATCTATATATTTTAAATATTTTAAAAATAAACATTTATGCTTTGAATTAGAATTAAAATTTAAATATAATAATAATGTTGTTGGAGATTTGTAGAGGAGAATCGTGTAATGGATTTTGATCTGTTCAACGTTTCGAATGAATACTCCACCCATCATCAGAAATCAGTTTGAACATAATGAAATTGTTAGCATGACATGCTCGTTAGTCTCGTGAGAGATAGACTTTTAGAAAATTCAATAATCACCTTCTTTCATATAAATATATATTATTTAATTTGAATGCATAGTTTTTCTATTAATGGGAAAGTATTTTCTAAAACAGTATTATTATATAAGTGATCTAAGACTTTGTGGTTCATGGATGCTCAAGATCAGTTATCGCTACATTCATGGAAACGATCTAGGCAAATCCACCCCAAGGGATCACTTTAAATCCTGCCAACTTATTTGACTAGCTTAGCCCCAAAAGTGTAGAGGAGAACTGGCCCTCTAACCTCCCATTGGCGACGTGATTATATGATGAGACTCAACCAATTGACCTAACCCTTGGGGCATGTAATAATTTCACAATTATTCATATTGTTAGTAGAAATTCTTTCGGTAATAATCACATGCAAAAGAACTATTTGATTGATACTTTGTTTTAATTAAATTACATGGATAAGAATTAAATATATTTATTAATTATTAATAATAATTGATGATTATATAATTTAATAAAAAAAATTACATATATGCACCAAGATTGGTTATATTACTTACCATTATATTAATTAATCAGTCAATTAGATATTTAAATATATTAAAGGTTGTAAAAATTTATTAAAATAATAATAATTAATAAATAAATAAGAATTAATTAATTAAATAAATAATGGAATATTTACTTTTTCTTAGTCAAACTAGCCGTTATCCTAACGGCTAGTTGAGTCATCTCTACATCTATTTATACTTAATGTCTGGATCTGATCTCTCATAGTCCTGATGATGAACCACACTGGTTGGTTCGAAACGCGTCTTTTGACCACGTTCTTTTGCATGTGATTATTACCGAAAGAATTTCTACTAATTTTATTATGGATCACAGAAGCTTAGATTCCAAATATTCATATTGTTGTTGGAGATTTATGAGATGTGTAATGGATTTTTATTTGTCCAACATTTTTGATGGATACTTGTTAAAATTGGAAACTAGAGCCAAATTCCACCTTTGAAAGCTCATATGATGCACATAATATTTTTATTCAATTCCTCATTTTGAGAGGTATAATATTTATCTAAAGATCATCTCATTCAGAGTAGCAGAAATATGATTTTAAATTTATTATTCACACATGTGCAAATTGTCAAGGTCGGCCTTAGTAAAATGTAGGCTCATGAAGCCCAAGAGATGTGTCTCCACACCCTCAACGATTTGTATAAAAAGGAGTGATATTCTCCTCATTTGGAAATCATCACTCGTCACATCATGCATCTCTCTCTCCTCTCTTAATTGGTTCGTACAGCTTGGAGCAACCTCTCTCTACTTCGCACATGCGAATTGAAGTACGAATTGTTGGGTCAAATTGCAAGTCAAATTTCAGAGAAACAAGACAACGTTGACCAGCATTGACCAAGGGTCATTTGACCTCCGTTAACATCAATTTTGAGGCATAAGAACTAATTTCAGGAGGATGCATTTAGTGGCACAAAAATCGAGCCATTTGGGACTGTTTGACCAGTTGATTTCAGCATTAACTTCAGGTTTGATTGTAGAATTTACAACAACATTTGATTGGGTTTGACCGATCTATTTTGGGTTGACGTTGACTCTCTTGGAAGGCCGAATTGGACTGTTGTTGACCGAGATTCTTGAAGGACATTTTGGAGCCACTTTGACTAGCATTAACTTTCTGGTTAGGGCTACTGTCGACTGCTGTGGACTGCTGATTTTGACAGGGCTTTTTTGGCAAGTTAGTTTGATATTTGTACTCTCTCTCTCTACTGAACTATTGAAGAATAATAAGAAGAATTGATCAAAGGGTTTTCTCCACATTGGGGTTTTTCCCTAGCATCCGCCAAATATTTTGTCCTCTTGTCTTGGCTTGTCATTTTCATATTTGTTTATTTTATATCTGCATTTAATATAAATGTGAATAAGTTAATGTGATTGCTAAATTGCAAATTGATATTGGGGTTCTAAGGAACATTGAAGTAAATTGTGTTAAGCATAGAACATACCATTGTTAACTAAAATTAACATGGTATCAGGGCCCAGGTAAAGAAAAATTCCAAGAATGAGTGAGAAAAGAAATCACCAATATCTGTTGGAGAAGGACAAAGATTCAATGGTATCCTCATCTTAAAATTTTAGGATAACCTCAATGATAAATATGATTATCATTCGTGAAATATGTATCTAGACTTGACTTTGGAAGTGAATAATGTCATGGACTATGTATAGGGAAATATTGTGGAGCCTCCTTCAAATGCTCTGGCTGCTACTAAGACAAAGTACAAGAAATGTGAGGTAAATGCTAAGAATATCATCATGGATTCCATTCAAAAACATTCGGTTGCTTACATTTCTGATCTAGGCACATTTAAGGAGATGTATGACAAGTTGGTTGGTATGTTGAAAGCCAAAAATGAAAACCAAATCCTCTTTATCAAAAATAAGTTGAAGGACATCAAGATGGATAGAGTGGAATCCATCCAATCCTAATTCATTAGGATTACCAAAATAAAAAACTATCTTTTTTCCATTGGAGAAGTTGTTGCCGACCAGGAGCTCACTCTTATTTCTCTTGGTGGCCTCACCTGATCTTCGGATGAGTTCACCACCATTATCCTCAACAATGACAGAATCTCATGTTTTGATGAATTGTTGACTAGATGCACTCAATAATAGACAAGAATGATGGAGGGAGACAAGGCCTCAAATGGGGATGATCCCACTGCATTCTCAACTAATGTTGAGAAAAATAATAATGTTGGTCGAAAGAAACAAGGTCAAGGAAGGAAGAAAGGGAAGATGCTTCAATTGTAACAGGTTCAACCACTATGCTAGAGTCCCCTCATAAGAAGGATACATATGAGAGCAACAACAATCACAACAATTTCAAGGGCAATGACAATCAAAGGAATAACAGGTTCAACAACAAAGGAAAAATAAATGCTCCTGCTGCACGATATGGAAATGGTCGAGCCCCCAAAAGGTCGAGAAACTCTAGGTATGAGGAAACTAGTGTTGTAGATAAGCAAAATGAATTATATCTTTTTTCTTCCCTCACTGCTGCCTCTCCTTTGGACACTTTGGATAATTGGTTGATCAATAGTGGTGCATCAAGGCACTTCACTGGGTACAAAGATGCCCTCTCAAATTTGATTGAAAATAATACTAATTTGGAGATCATACTTGGGGACAATGCCACCTACCCCGTGAAATGGATAAGAATTGTTCCTCATCAAATAAATCAAGGTCAAATCCTTCATCTACAAGATGTATTATATGTACCTAACTTGAAAAAGAACCTGGTATTTTTTTCTGCGATGGAAGACAAAGGCTTTAAGGTAGAATTCATTGATGGGAAGGTAAGTTTTTGGAAAAGGAACCTGAAAGATGATTTTACGCTTGGATTGAAGGTTGAAGGTATTTATTAGGTGGGAGGAAGTCCTTTGTGAAACTTCTCTTCAATCCGAATTATGAGACTGGAGGTTTTCTCACCTTCATTATAAAGCTCCACCTGATGCAGGGAAGATGGTCATAGGTATGCCCAAATTCAAAGTATTTCATGAATATGTTTATCAAGTTTTTGTAGCTAGGAAACATAGAAGGGGACCATTCCCCTCAAGTGAAAGAAAAAATATTGACATTCATCAATTGATCCATTCTGATTTATCTGGTATGTTGCCCGTAACATATTTGGGAGGATAAAACATGGATCTATTTCTTGAAGAAGAAGGACGAAGTGTTCAAATGGTTCCTCTCTTCCAAAGCCTTGGTTGAAAATCAAATAGAGAAGAAGATAAAAATATTGAGGACTAATAATGGAATCAAATATGAGTCAAATTAATTCAATGAATATTGTATAGAAGCTAACATTAAGATGGATACCATTATTGCATATACTCATGAGAAAAATGGAGGTGCTGAAAGGAAGAATCGAACCATTATAGAAGCTACTCGTGCTATGATTCATGACCAAGTATTACAGAAGTTCTTATGGGGAGAAGTTTCCAACACTTTCATGTATGTTCAAAATACATGCCCACATCAAGCATTGGACTTCAAGACACCCGAAGAACTTTTCTCCAATAAGAAACTTTATTTTTGTCATTTTAAAATTTTTGTTGTCTCATATATTTTCAGGTGTCGAAAGAGAAGAGAGGCAAGTTGGATGCATCTGGGAAGAAATGAACATTTGTGGGCTACAATGAAAATTCAAAGGAATATATAATCTATGTGTCTCATCAAAGGGAAGTGGAAGTAAGCCATGATGTCACCTTCGATGAAGATGCTTCCCTTGGAAAATTTACAGATCTTCCTATTCCAAGGAAGGAAAAAGATGAAGATGCAGGGAAGTAGGGTGAACCTCTAACATATGAACTGATGCTTGATGTTGAAGGCATAATGGATCTCATTGATCCACCTCTTGGTGAGCCGTCTACATCAAGAATAATATCCTCATGGCTCAAATAGACTCTCGAAGATTTCGAGTGTTGAAATTGGCAACAAGAAATATGGAAAATGGAACCCACGAGGCTTCTAGTTTAATTTTCCCTTAATTAAAGTAGAAGTAAATTGTAATTCCACATCAAATCATAGGTTGTAAGTGTTATATGAGTTAGGAATACTTAGTTATCCCAGTTAATTTGAGTTGGAGGCCAAACTAGAGGCATGCAGATTTCTTCCTAGTTTTAGGGGGTCAAGTTATAGTTATTTGTGAGTTGTAATTAGTTAACTCAATTATTTGAGTGAAAACCAGTTTAACAAGTTCTAACTTACGGATGAGATAATTTTAGGTCCAGTGAATTAAATCTGATTTAATTCACAAGTAGTGATCAATCAGTTAACTGATAATTCTCTATAAATAGCTATTGCATGTTAGTTCTAAGGAAGGCCCAGTTGAGATTGGGGTTAAATAGAAGATGACTATCAATTGTATACTTAGAAAATTGTTTAGGTCATACATGAGGTCACCAGGTTTCCTTGACGTAATTTCACAATAAATTCTTGGGAATTTCCCTATTAATAGGGCCATAATTCCTCCCAGAATTCATACACAAGACTGGTCAGACAAAGTCTGAAAATTGGTTAAGTATTTGACTTATTTTTCATAGATCAGAGTGAGACAGTCAGTAGAGTGAAGAGGTTTCTTAGTGAGGGAAATAGCATTGTATTGTTTCACGATCCTTGAATTTATAAAATATACAGATAGCAGGCTTTTAGGCAATTTTCTTTCCCCAGATACATCTTGTGTTGCGCAATTGATTATTTTTTTCTCTTACTTGATATGTGATTGTGTGATCATGATTTTTTTCCACAAATTGTAGAAGTATTAATCATCTTGTTTTAGTACATTATAAGATCATATTAGATCCTATCCTTATATTTTATACATGGTATCATAGCGCCATGAATCATAATAAGAAGATGAGAATAGAGTTTGTTTTGATCAGGTTCAAATTTGCATATTTATTCTTCGGTATCCAGCAATAGATCAAGATGTCTTTCCATGGATTGAGACTTGAATATTCACTTGAGGTAAATTTGAATTATATTTCATGGAATGACAGGGAGGAGGACGTGCTTGAGGGAAAATGACTGAATGATTTCATAGATACTGATGTCCCACAACCTACAGTTGTATATTCTCAGCTTCTTGATGCATGGAAGAAGAATGTAGTAAAGGAGAGAAGGATATTGTTAGAGGGAGTTTGAGACCATATTGTCTCAAGCCTCCACAGGAAGGCGAATCCATATGCATTGTGAAAATCCTTGACGGATCTGTATCAAAATAGAAATGACCACAGGAAGTTTCCATTGAAAGACAAGCTCAAGAAGATCGAAATGGAGAAGGGAGACACGATCCTAAAATACTTGACAAAGTTCACTCAATGTCGAGATGAGCTTGGAAGCATCGGGATCACTATTGCCTCAAATGATTTGGTGAACCTAGCTCTTCTAGGCCTTCCCAAGAGTAGGCATAGCTACCAGGACTCTATTAATGGGAGGGAGAAGATGCCAGATAGGAGCGACTATGGTCCAATTTGGAACAAGAAGAAATTCGACGGAGCACCAAGGATGGATCCTCATCAAAGACTGATGATGAGGAGAGTTGTGCCTTGGTTGGCAAGGTGAAGAAAGGAAAAGGAAAGGTGTACCATTCAAAATCTGAGACCACCAAGGCAGGCAAGAAGCGAGACTTTTCAAAGGTAAAGTGTTTTCACTGTCACGAGCACAGGCACTATGCATCGACTTATTCACAGAAGAAGGCAAGCAAGAAGGAGACTGCAATTGTTGTGGGTGAAGCGCTTCCCCACAATTTGAGCTTGATTTTACTCTCATTTTATGCATGGCCAACACTGTAATGGGATGTGTTTCCTCGTTCCATATGACGAGGAATAGAGATCTATACAGTGACTTGGAGGAGAAGGACCTCCAACATAACATAGAGTTTGGAGATGACAAGAGGTATAACGTGCTCGACATAGGTATAGTTACCTTTCAGAGGGAGTATTTCTCCCCTCTCAAACTGAAAGATGTTTTATATGTTCCATGACTAAATAAAAATCATGTCTCTGTAGCAGTACTGGAAGACCATGGTTATGATGTCATATTTAGAAAAGGAAAGGTGTTCCTTAAACACATTGCCACAGGACGGGTGAAACAAATCAATGTAAGAGTTAAGAACCTGTATGCTCTTGAGGTCGATGATACATGAAAGTATTTGAGGATAAAATAAAATTTTAGTGACTTAGTGGTTGAGAGGGAGCAAAAATTACCTCTCAACTTGCAGCCTTAGAAGCAGTCTCAGAAGGTTGTGGAGCAACTACAATTGGAGAAGCAGAGAGGAGACCGAGTGGAAGCATCCACTCAAGTAAAGACCTCTAGTAGGGGGAAATTTCGAGCGAAGTAGGTAGAGGGAGCACATGAATCCATACCTTTAGATGAGATTTGGGGCGATGTGAAGTCATAATCCCAAGAGAAGAAATCTGGGAAGGGTCCATTGAGATTTCTTGTCTCATGTATCATGACCTTGCTACGAGGGCCCAAGTACACAGTAGCAGGATGGATCAGTGGTGATTGATGCAGTAAAATGTAAGAGTGAAAAATTTTATATGTTAGAGCACATATCAAAGTTGGAAGTAGTGCAGATGGCACAAATGCAGTCATTAGCAGCGCAGAGTTTTCAGTAGATAGTGTAGTAGCGAGCAACAGTCAGAGACATTGGAGAAAGATCCATAGTACTAATTGGGTTTGGATGTTTTTTCAATTTTAGAAGTCACAGTAGAAAACAACATTAGATAAGCATTGGATGCATAAAATTCCAAAGGTACAAGATCAGGATACAGTTGAATTCATTTCTTGTTGAGAGGGAGTGTTGAAATTGGAAAAAAGAAATATTGAAAATGGCACCCACGAGGCTTCTAGTTTAATTTTCCCTTAATTAAATTAGAAGTAAATCACAATTCCACATCATATGATAGCTTGTAAGTGTTAACTGAATTAGGAAGGCTTAGTAATTCAAGTTGGAGTTCAAACTTGAGGCATGTAGAGTTCTTCCTAGTTTTAGGGAGTCCAGTTACATTTATTTGTGAGTTGTAATTAGTTGACTCAGTTATTTGAGTTAAAATCAGTTTAACTAGTTATAGCTGAAGGATGAGTTAGTGATAGGTCCACTGAATTAAATATGATTTAATTCACAAGTAGTGATCAATCCGTTAAATGATAATTTTCTATAAATATTTGTTCCATGTCAGTTCTAAGGAAGGCCCAGTTGAGACTGAGGTTAAAGTGAAGAGATCCATTAGTTGTATAATTAGAAAATTGTCCAGGTGATCATGTTTCCTTGAATTAATTGAGAAATCAATTCTTTGGAATTTCCTTATTAATAGGGCCACATTTCCTCCAAGAATGTGTAAGCAAGGCTGGTTAGACAAAGGCTAAGAATTGGTTAAGTATTTGACTCATTTTTCCTAGATCAAAGCGAGACAGTCAGTAGAGTGAAGAGGTTTCTTGGTTAGGTAAATAACATTGTATTGTTTCATGATCCTTGACTTTATACAATATATAGATAGAATGGTTTTAGGCAGTGTGCTTTCCCTAGGTAAATCTTGTGTTGTGAGATTTATTATTTCTTTCTCTTACTTGTTATGTGATTAAGCAATCGTGTTTTGTTTCCGCAAATTGTAGAATGATTTAGTATCTTGTCTTAGTACATTATAGGATCAGATTGAATCTTGTTGTTATATTTTCTACACCAAGAAACATATTGCACCAAGAGGGATTTTTCGTGAAAGCAAGAAGCCAAGTAGTTACCAAGGGTACTTAGTTTCTATGAGCACCATTGTTCAATCTGATCCTTGTATGTTCGAAAAAGTCGTAAAGCATCAAGTTTGGAAGGATGCAATGAACGAAGAGTATGAGTCGATCATGAAGAATGATGTCTGGGATGTGTTTCCCAGACCCAAGGACAAGTAAGTGGTCACCTCAAAATGGCTTTTCAAAATCAAACATGGAGCTGATGGGAGTGCTGAAAAGTTCAAGGTCGAGCTCGTTGCTCGAGGATTCTCTCAAAAGGAAGGAGTGGAATATGATGAGATATTTGTACTGGTTGCTTGATACACCACTATCGAATCTATCATTTCTCTTGTTGCCTCTCAAGGATGGCGCCTACAACAAATGGATGTCAAAACTTCTTTCTTTCATGGCTCGCTTAAAAAGGAAGTCTATAAAGAGAAACCCGAAGGGTTCAAAGTTCTGGATCGAAAATCACTTGTATGCAGGTTGAAGAAATCCCACTATGGGTTGAGGCAAGACCCCAGGGCTTGGTATGAGAGGGTTGATAGCTATCTTATGATGTTGGGTTTTATAAGAAGTGAAGCTGACCAAAACCTATACTTCAAGGTTGAAAAGGACAGGCCTCTCATTTTGGTACTTTATGTGGATGATCTCTTTCTTACAGGTGCAAACCCTCTCATTTATCAATGCAAGAGGGATTCTGCTTCTAAATTCAAGATGAAGGATCTAAGGTTGATGCACTAGTTCCTAGGCTTGGAATTCTGGAAAAATACAAGAGAGATTGTCCTTTCTCAAGGAAAATACATTCTCTTGAGATATCTCCAGGGCACAATCAACTATAGGCTGAGATACACTGTTAAGAATTTGATGCTACATGGATATACTTATGTTGAATGGGCGGGTAGTGTGGTGGATTGTAAGAGCACATATGGTTGTTGCTTCTCACTGGGATCAGCTTCTATATCCTAGATGAGCAAGAAGCATAAATCAATTTCTTTAAGCACCGCTGAGGCAAAATACATTGCTTCTAGGATAGCTTGTTGTGAAGCTTTTTGGTTAAGGAAGCTCTTTAATGAGCTATTTCAGCATGTGTTTGATACCACCGCTATCTATTGTGAAAACCAAAGTGGTATTTTCCTTTCATAGAATCATGTATTCCATGATCGCTCCTGATATTAGGTACCACTTTATCTGGGATATGGTACAATGGGGAGCAATAAGGCTCTACCATGTCAGGACTGATGAGAAGGTCACATATATTCTCATGAAGCCCTTAGGCAAGGTCAAATTCTTAACCTTCTGTGAGAGACTTGGAGTCATGGAAAGATCCTCCTATGAGAGTCCCACATGAGTTGGACACTGAGATCTGGGAGCTTTCGAGGGGCTTGGGGTACTGCTTGGAGCTATGAGCGACCATAGGGTGAGTGGCTCACCTTCCCCTAGTTATGTGTTGTGTATAGGGTGAGTAGTTTACCTTCCCATGTGATACCCCATTATGGTTGGTATGTGTGTAGATTGAGTGGTTCACCTTCCCCTACAATTGATACATGCACAGGATGAATGGTTCACCTTCTCCTATGGCATATGAGCATGATGAGTGGTTCACCTTCTCCTGTTAATTCCCCAACATAAATCCTACCCATTTAATCTGTGACTCATGGGAAGTACCTCTAATCTAGCCAATGAGTTGGGAAATTAGGATAGAGACCAGAGCACTACCAATGGACGCATCATGTATTGTCATATTCTCTATGCTAGGATGTATGGTTTTCAAACAACTTGACCTGGTATCAATTGAGGTTCTACCTCTAGACTCACTTGAGTCAATGGAGAGTGGCAAGGTCTTGTAACTCACTCTCGATCATTTCTTCTTCATTATTAATTCATGGTTTAGTAAAGTGGAGAAAACTAGAGCAAAGCAGGGATGACAGAGATGGTGCAGGATGGCAAATGGATTTGCAGGTGGAATTATCCCCAATTGAGAGGGAGTGTTAAAATTGAAAACTAGGGCTAAAATCCACCTTGGAAAACTCACATGATGGACATGATATTTTTATTGGATTCTTCTTTTCGAGAGGTATAAGATTGATCTAAATATCATCTCGTTCGGACTAGCAGAAGTATGATTTTGAATTTATTATTCACACATGTGCAAATTTTCAAGTTTGGCCTTAGTCAAATGTAGGCTCATGAAGCCCAAGAGATGTGTCTCCAAACCCTCAATGATTTGTATAAATAGGAGTGACCTTCTCCTCATTTGGACATCATCACTCATCATATCATACATCTCTCTCTCCTCTCTTAATTGGTTCGTACAACTTGGAGCAACCTCTCTTTACTTCACACAAGTGAACTGAAAGATGAATTGTAGGGCTAGATTAAAGGTTGAATTTTAGAGAAATAGGGAAGCATTGACCGAGGGTCATTTGACCTCCGTTGACTTTGGTTTTGAGGAAGAAAATCCAATTTCTGGAGGTCACATTCATTGCCACATAAATCGAGGCATTTGGGACAATTTAACCAGTTTGACTTTACAAAGTTTACACTACCATTTGACTGGGTCTGACTAGTGTGTTTTGGGTTTAATTTGACTCTCTTAGAAGGCCAAATTGGAATGTTGTTGACCGAGCTTCTTGGAGGACATTTTGGAGCCACTTTGATTAGCGTTGAATTTCTCGTTAGGGTGACTATTAACTATTATGGACTATTGATTTTGGCAAGACTATTTTGGGAAAGTTAATTTGATATTTGTACTCTCTCTCTCTTTACTGAACTATTGAAGAATAATAAGAAGAATTGATCAAAGGGTTTTCCCAATATTGGGGTTTTTCCTTGGCATTCACCAAATACTGTGTCCTCTTGCCTTGGCTTTCCTTCTGCATATTTGTTTAATTTCTATCTGCATTTACTATTAATGTGAATAAGTTGATGTGATTTCTAAATTGGAAATTGATATTGGGCTTCTAGGGAACATTGAAGTAAATTGTGCTAAGCATAGAACATACCATTGTTAACTAAAATTAACAATACTCCATCCATCATTAGGGACCAAAGAGCTCTTTTGTCCCTGATGATGGATGGACTATTGGACATTCAAATTTTTTTACAGTTATTCATATTTTAATTGGAGATTTTGGGAGGAGAACAATGTAATGGATTTTGATCTGTCCAATCAAAACGTGGGACGGATCAAAATCGATTATCCAGTTCTCCGCCTGAAATCACCAACAACAATATGAATAACTGTGAAAGTCTCTAATCACTTAGATAAATAGCCTAGATCCATCTGACTCCAGATCTATCATGCACTGATATGGATCAAATCTCTGAGATGTAAACTCTTCCTCAAATTATTAATCTAAAACTATTAAATCTAACAATATTAATATTATAATATATTAATATTAATAATAATATTATATTTAGTAATAATAATAATAATGTCCACAAGGTCTTGGATAGATGGCGATTGGGTGCTTTGTTAAGGAACTCCTTGATGTGAAGTCATCAATTCAATTCACTACCTTAGATGTAATCCTCCAAACTTAAAAAAATAAAAATAATATTTAATATTAATATTAAATTTAAGAATGTTTTTTACGCATCCCACAACCCCTCATAATGTTGTAAAAAAGGTAATTGTTCAATTTTATAAAAGTCTATCGGTGAGGAGACTGCCGAGCCTGTCATGCGGAGGCTATGATTATGTTCGAAGGTGGGTCAGCCACCCCAAACATCTTCGTGAGCGAGGTGGCCCCGTTGGGCCAAGAGAGATATGTGGGTCACGGTGGCTTCCAAATCAAACATACATTTCGGATTAGATTTGGTTACAACATTAGTGTGAAAAGAGTCGCGATAGAGTGGACATAGGGGTAGAGAATGTGCGGTAATAATTTAATCCAAATATCACAGTAATTACATTTTACGCAGTCGAAGCACTCGGGCTGCTGCTCAATCATAATCAACTAGGCTTGCTATTCCTGATATTTTTTGTTAACACAATTTGCCTTCTCAAGTGAACCAACTTTTATTTATCATTACAATCCTTATAGTGGTTTTTAAGATGGCATCTTTTCTAATCTCATTATTCACCTATGGAGATGTAATTGGATGAATCCTATCTTTTCTGCACTCCTCATTTTGATAATTCTTGATAGTTTTACAAGTACGGGAACGATCTGTCCCGGTTATGTGGCTGCCCAACTAATCCTTTTTGCTTCAACTTGCTAAGGAGCATTTTCAACTGGGCACTTGATGGTGATCTTCTCGCTGAGAGTCATTCAGAGCTGAAATTATTGGACTATGTACTGTTTATATTTATAATATAAATCAGCATTTTTTTCTTTCTGAGAAAAAAATAAAAATAAAAAAATAAAAATAAATATATATATATATATATATATATATATATATATATATTCACATCGGAGTAAAATTATATTTCAAATCAAATATAATCACTTTTTCAATTTATCAGGTCATCTAATAATAGGATTTTATTACATCTCACAAAAATCTTCCAATTTATCTGGAAGACTTCTCCATAGAGTCATCATTAACCTTTCATAACAAGTTTCTTTATTACTAACTTCAACTTTTCATAGTAATGTTGAAATAGATATATTTTTATTTATTTTTAATCAATTAATTTTTATTTTATATTATTATTTTATTATTTATGAAATCATTTTATATCTCCTTTTTCTTTATACATAAAAAAAAAATATAAATAAAAGACACTCAAAATTTGAATTAAATTTTCATGACTTTGTAAATTATCATAACCTTTATTATTCATATAATTATAATATTATTTTTAATTAAGAAAATAATTATAAAATTTGCAATAATTTTATTAGTCTTTGTTAAGATAGGAGTATAGAAAATCATAAGGAAAGATTATAGCAATAGATTTGCTTGTTGTCCACTATTAATTTAAAATTAATAAATACAAGTTTAAACTTTGAAAAATAAATATTTATTTTTCAATATTATTAAAAAAAATAATTTTCAATATTTGGTTGGACAAAACTTGATGTTATTGCAACATTTTGAATCATATTTTATGCCATAATTTCTCGATATGGTTGCAATATTCATGTGAGGAGTTGTAGTAATTACAACCCCCATACTTTATGCAAGTCTTTGCATGAAACATGAACAAGAAAAAAATGTAAATAAATAAATTTACCATGACATACCAATCACAATTGTTAATGTATTCCTCGACAATTTAATAAAATTTAAATAGGAAGACTTACTAGTGGTTACTACCCAATAAAATTTATGCAAGTATTTAATTTCTCCACTTTAGATGTCAATTTATTAGTCTCTCAGAAGATATGATTCAAGCAATGGATTTTCCTATTTATCACTATGGCTCTAGCGATGAGCTTTATGAGATTTCCTATTGACCATTAAAAGTCAAGTCTCACTAGCACAACCGGTTGATAATGAGCCTAGTTAGCAAGACAAACCAGGATCAAACCTCTCGAGGGTGGTTGTAAGCTTGGAAGATCACAGAATACTTGATGAACAAAAAAATTAATAAAATTAATAATTTAATTAAATTAATGAAGATCAAAATTTAAAGATAAACCCTCGATCGGGGTGCGATCCGGTTATATATCTCTAGGTGGATCATGATTATATCATTTAAGGAAATTCCTTACCACCTCTACTGTGGGCTAGCTAGCAATAGGTGGCAAACGGACGAAGGTGGTGAAGGTCATGTATGAGGCAGGGGACTCAGATCCTGAAGGTGCCATCATAAGGAAAGTTGGGATAAGGTGGAATGGAAGATCCATCAGGAGTTTATAATCTGGCTATGTTACTCTGAAACCATTTTTCTGTGGGTGAAGGTCAATTGGTTCGGAGCCGACAGGAGCGATGGGATATAGAACCACAGGTTGTGGCACCCAACCAACCAAGGGTATGTTGTTCTATCCTTCTCATTTTTATGTCTCACAAGTATGGAGATCGTTGGAAATTTTGTGTTTTTCGCTTCGAAATGTAGTAGTCTGTTGGGTGCATCAACTCATTTGTCTGCATGGGGTCCTGGATAATTTAATTTGGTTTTCTCTGGGTTGATAATGTCAATTTCCATTTTGTATGGTATAATGTTATAAAAAATGGGGGATATGGAGCTATTTTTTGGAATGTACGGTAGCAAATACTATGAATTGGGTGACTAGTTCTGGGGGTTGGTGGAACCACCCTGACATACATGGTAAACTGGAAGATTAATATGTGATTATCACATATTGTTTCTAGTCGTCTGGGGTGCATGGGGAAGATAGGGATAAAAATGTTGCAATGCCACGTGGGAAGCCTAGAAAAACCCAACAACCAACCTCAGATGGGGGTGCGGTTCATATTCATCGTCGTGATATGGGATGGCAGTTTATGGATTATCTGTTATGACTCATTGATAATGCATTTCGTTTTTGTATGGTCCTCACTCCTGTGACAGAGATAGGCCCCAGGTGAGAAATCGAGACCTCAACTAGGGGCGCACAATCATATTGTTCATTAGCTTATCGAACTGATACAAGGCAGAAAACTCCAATGGTGTGGGAAAAGAGCATCAAAGAGGAAGCAGGGGTGGACTACTGGAGGTGGACTTGGAAGCAAGGGGTTTTGAAAGAGAAAGGAGAGCCCTCCTCCCAGGCTCTAAGGAGTTCGGGCGGTAAAACTGAAGCCAAGAACCCTAGGAATGTTGCTTAGTAATATGTTGAAGAGATTCTGAGTCAAGTTAGGAAGGTAGTCGTGAAGTGGGAGGATGCTCTCACTTGCCAAGCGGAATAATAATAAGCAGATTTGGATGGTGAACTCATTGTTGCTAACTTGGGAAATACCAGAGGCAGGGTATCACAGTGCCAATAAACCTTTCATCTTTATTGGCAGATGAAACATTTGGTGGAAAAATCCATCATGCACACTATTGATTTTATGCAGGTAGATCCTTCTTTCCAGGAAATTCAAAAATACTTCTAGCTCTTGCAGTTCCAGTTTCAGCAGTAGAATTCCCATTTGGGTATAATCGAATAACTCCTTAGGAAGCCTCAACAATCTAAAATGCCCAGGTCTAGTGCCAAAGACCCGACTGTAGAAATTATATAACATATGCATTATATATCCAGATTCTCCTGATCTAACAATATTTATCTTCTTGCTAAATACAGAATCCTTCCACTATTAATATTTGGCAGAAAATCAATTGCAAACACATGAAGGAATAAAAACAATCGCACATAACACAGTTGTTTAATGGGAAAGCTAGAAGCTAAAAACCCCAACTATCATATATTATGTATCATGGAGATCATGGAACAATCTCATACAAATCTTAGTACATCAAGCTCTTAGTACAATACAATCGTCACACACTATCTCAAGAAATCTGCAAATCCATGCACTGATTTCTGTCCCCTAATAGCCTTGCCTCCACTGCACAATCCCTGCTGAAGAATACTCCTGAATGAATTTGAATTGGCCTTGCCTTGATTGCGCAATCCTCATTGGAAACTCCAATGTGTGTGTGATGAAATCAATGCATCACTATAGTTACAACGGATAGTCCATCTCACCCTTTCACCTACCTCTCCATTATGTCTCCACTAGAATTGACATGCACTATAGTTAACTGTTGTATTTGTTTAGTTGATTAATGAGTTATTATTTGTGAATTAATTAACTAATTAATTCACTCAACTCTAATTTGTGTATCATTTAGTTAGAATAGATACAACTGGCTCAACTGAGTTTAACTCCAATAACTGAGTTAAATTGCATAACAACTCCATGAGCTACTCTTCCAACTCTGTCATAAATTTTCCACTTCATTTCTAACTGAGTCCTCCATGCATGAACCACCAATTAACCCTAGGAATTGCGTAATTTCTTCAGCCCATTGATTTGCCAAATCTGTACACTGGAATAAAGTGCTCCAAGAGAATAAGTTGTTGTTTATTATCGGATTATTATTAAGAGCTAATAATAACCGACATACATCTATTTTTAGCTCAACGATCGATAAATATACTTCACCCAATATTATAAAAATATAATTTCATCTAATTTTCCAAATTGACCAACCATCCACAAATAGCATCTTGCAACTTCTGAAATATGATCACCATGTCTAAAAATAGACATAGTCTAAAAATAGACTTACACATAAAAATAGCCTATGGGCCCACTTAGTGAAGGTGATTGATTTTCACTAGGCTTCATCCTCTCGTTGAATCTCAACATCGACGCCTATTGCGTCCTCGGAGGACTAGCTAGTTATTCATCATGTTTGTTTATTGTTTTGATTTTTTATATTTTGATGAAGAACATACAAGTTTTTAGCCTTAGGAAGACAATATTCTTTAAGGATTTAGACTGTTCGGTTTATATAGTTTTGTATGATAGACTAAATACATTTCAGTTCCGGTTGGATTATAATGCCTTATAATGACTAAAGAACTAATTTCCCATCAAGAAAATTGAAGCATCGAAAAAGATCATTTATTGTAATATACCCTTTTTTAATAGATGAATAAAAGATACTACTCAACTTTAAAAAAAATTAAAAAATAAAAAATAAAATAAATAAGTAAATAAATAAATAAATTTATGCATTACCCAGGAAAATAAACACAAATATAACATAAAAATCACAGTAGATTAGTATTACATAATTTATAAAATGTTAGGATTGCATAATCCATTATCACTTTTTTATTGGTATCTAACCATCCTCGTAGTTATGGGTTTCAAAAGATCACTAGCTTGTTCCACCCTCCTATGGGCATTCAAGGGATTGGACGTTCTTACTTGGAAATGTTCTTCTTATCACACAACATATATCTTCATCAATTACTTAATTCATGTGGTTACATGATTTCATTAACATCTATGCTTAACCTCACTTTAACCAAACGCTTTCATTGTTAATGATGCTTAAAACATAATGCAAGCTCCTAATGCTTAACGCATAACGCAAGCTCCTAATATTATATTATTTGTATATTATTTAGGTGGAGAATTAATTATAGATGTAATGGTTGTTTTAAGAGTTTTTTTTTTTAAGTTTGATATGATAGGATGTATACTTTTTATTATTATTAATTTTAATATAAAATTATTATATATATAAAAGGTTATAATCAAGTTAGACATCAAATTAATGTATAATTTCTTTTTGGTTTGTGGGAGATCGAACCTCCTTATATATAGAGATGGAGATATACCATTTTAAAAATATTATATAAAATATTTGAATATTTAAATAAAATAATTTTATATAAACAAAAAGAGTAATTTAAGTAATTTAAATTTAGGTAAAAAAATACTTTATCCATAAGTTTAAATTTAAGGAAAAAGTTACTGTGTTCATAAGTGATTCCTACTTCTCCATACAAGGGAGATATATAATTCATTCAAAGTTTAAATGAAGTTAACAATGTCATCTAAAAAAGTATTAATTTATTAAAAATAAAAATTTCAATGTGGGACATAAATGAAATGTCTCACTATTTATTAAGAAAAATATTTCAATATTAATTATTTGATATTGGCTTAGTCAAGATTTGTAGTTTCCAAGACCTAATAATTTACAATGGTGTAATGAATTGTCCAAACTTCAACCACGTGACGGTGTATTCATAAGGTCCATATTATTGTCATGGATTATGTAATATATGATATCCTTGTTTTCAACCAAATAGTAAATTTTGAACTCTTTAATAACAATGAGACTCGCTTTGATCATAGAAATTTAACGTTAACTCTAAACTTTGTCATATATGAAAGCCACATGCAAGAAAATTGTGAGAATCAATGGAAATATTTTTTGACAAAAGTAAAATTGATCTCTTATTAAAGGATTTTAGTAGAGATTTAAGTCTCTTAACTTATAAGGATAATGTCGAAAACCTCTATCATAATTTTTCTTCGCTTCCATTAAAAATTTTCCTAATGAGGTGTCTTGTAAAAGGAATAATAGAACAATCAACCTTTGTATGATAATGATCGTAAAATTTCTAGAAAAGAAATTAGGGATGCTCCTAAAGAATATTTAAATATTGATAAGATAACTACATGCAAATATCATATTAAAATGAATAAAAGGTATTGTATAAATAGAAATCATGAGAAATTATTTCACATATGTAGATAAGATCCTAGCAAGTTTTGAAGGAAAAAATTAATTTGTAAAATTTAAGAAAATGATTTTATTCCCTAGAAGAACTAGAAATCCCACCTTAAAATTATTTACGAAACCCCTGATGCCATGGGAACTAATTTGGATGCCCTTCTAGATGATGAAATATTTTCTCCAGAAAACATTAAGTTTGGGGTTAGTTGCCTCATAATTGAAAAGCCAAGGACATTGAACGATACCAAGTTCAAATTTTAAAAATATGAGGGTCTATCCTCATCCCTCACATACATAAGCTCTTAAATTTGTAATTGAAGGAAGGCTTCCATAATTCTTAGACATAAGGCTTCATTGTACCTATCTTGAAAAGTGGGGATAAAAGAATTATCTCTAAGACCATTATCATTAGAAAACTTTTAGCTAAGTTGTACATAATTATTTTGGAAAAGAATATTAGTTTATGGCTAGAAAGCCATGATAAAAGAGCTAAGGCCAATATGGGTTTAGGAGGTATCATTAAATATTGTATAACCTTGCTACTCTTAGGATCATTGCATAGGATTGTTACAATAATCAAACTAATCTCTTCAATTTTTTTGTTGACTTAAGAAAATATTTTAACATCCTTCCCAATACAAACCCGTGGAATAAGCTCAAAGATATAATGATTCCCCTTGAGTTTAGTTTTTTGTGACAAGGTTGTATGAGAAGGATATTTTCAATTTAGGACCACTAAGGGTTTGTCAAAATAAATTAACTACAATATCATAGCCAAGCAAGCGTCCCTCTTGTCCCCTACCCTTTTTGGCATATACATAGAAAAACTAGAAGAGTGTTTGGAAGATGCAAGTTATGTTGGCCCTACACTCACTACTATAGTCATAACCCTTCTCCTGTATGTTGTTATTTTAGTGAGGAGTCATTGAAATATTGGCAATTAAATAAGAATCCTCCAATATTTTTGTTCCAAGTTGTATACACGTTGTATATGACTACTAATGCCGACAAAATAAATATAATGATAATTAGACCTATGAAAATAACATATGATACTTTCATATATGACAAAAAAAACTTAGAGGATGTTCCTTCATACATATATCTTGGAATCGATGTTCATCACAAGCTCGACTATAATTTTAACATTGAGAAAAGGATAAATGATAGATGGAAAGTTTATTATGGGCATGAAATAAATTGTAAGTTAGCATATCTTTGGATATGGGATTAGGAAAAAACCCTCTTTCAGATTCTATTCACTTCTTTTATTCTATATTTTTGTGGGCTTTATGCATGCAATATGTTAGCACTATTCAAATTTTCTAACCTTGGTCAGTTTATACTTGCTCCTAAGTCATGGTATTAGATAAGGTTGGAGTCATTTCTATGTTTTATAGGGTCTAAGCCATACGTTACAAGTCTCATTTCATCACCAAATAAAGTTCATAAACCTTTCTTTACTCTTTAGAAGTCTCATACTACGTTTTGAAAACCATATTTTAAAATTTTTTTGAATAAGCCATGAAACCATGTTTTCGTAGCGCGTTCAGTGTAAAAAACTGCTTCTGCAGTACGAAAACGCTGGTCTTTTCGTAGCGCAAAATCTCGAAATCACGTTACCAGCGCTACGAAATCGGGGATTCGAAATTTTTCAGTTTAGCTGTCACATCCATCAATTTTGGGTTACATTTTCATGATTAGGTGTCAGTCTACGAATCCTCCCTCACGCATGCAACCATCCAAAACAATTATGAAATCATTATGTGATTTGTTAGGGGTCATTTGTCATTGATCCTTTTCATATTTGAAAAAGGTTGGTTATCATTGATTTTATCTCATGCAAAGAAAACACTGCATGCATATCTATTGTTTGAAAGAGGAGCTCATGATAAGAAACCATAGATTTCCTTAAGTTTTCAAGCGAGGTAGAATTTCAATCAAGTGAGGCAGAATTTCAATCAAGAAAGGCCAAACCTAATTGATGTTATGTCATCAGTTTCGATACTTGCTAATCAAGTGAATTTGAAAATAATTGCTGGCTGAAGCAGTATTTCTAATCAAGCGAGGCTGAACCAAATTTTCAAGCGAGCCAATTCATCCAACAAGGAGGTCTATTACAGGTTTGTTGAAGACATAGGGTTTTCAGGAGGAAGATGATAGAAGAAAAGAGAAATCACAGGTCTGGTCACTATCTGAGAACAAAACCTGAAGGTTTAGAAGCTCTCACAAGAGATAAATTTGTTGAAGAAGCCTTCAAGAAGGTAGGGTGTTGGAGGTTTTGCGAAAAGCTTCAAGGAGGGCATAATCAGGTTACCAAAGAGTTTGCTATGAACTTCACAAGGTCAAACAAAAAGGTAGGTTTTCTCAATTTACAAATTTCTCCTGAAGTTATATCAGCAGTAACAAAAAGTCCAAGGGGGTAAGATAGATGGTTCAAGAATTTTAGGTTTGAAATGCAACCCAGAAAAATCTTTTTGAAACCAGAGTCTGTGGATACTGATTTGAACAAAGTTGTGCCAAGAATTTATGTCAAGGATGCATTTTCCAATCTGCTCTACAACATCCCAAGGTACTTCACCTGAGAAGGGAGATACCACAAGGTGTACACTTATCACTTTAAAATCTTATTGTGTTTCATAGGAATAATCTCTCTAGACTTACCTTTATTTCTATTTCGAAGTCTAGCCAAGATGGTAGACAAAGTAAAGATGAAAACTCAGGCATGTGAAACCTCATTATTTCATCATGATCTAGTCAAGTTAATAGTTTTGCATGAGCTTCAGAAAGTGAATAGAGAATGGTCTAAATTTCTCTTTTTGAGTGGAATAGGAGTTGAAGGAATAGTTGCTAGCCCTCAAGTCAAAGAAACATCTCCTTCGAAGACTACTGAACCTATAGAAACAAAATTAGGGAGGTTTGTGAAGCTTAAGCCCAGGAAACAGGCTAAGGAACCAATGATAAACATATCACTGAATATCCAAAGGACTCATCAATCCGCACAAAAGAAGAGAACTCATGTCAAAGAGACTATATAGGAACAGTCAACTAGTAAAATAGCTCAGAAGAAGTTGACTAGGAGTCAAAGGTCAAATGAGAAGGGTAAGGCTGTGGTCACAAATGAAAACTTGGAATTAAGAGGTGACTTGAATGATATATTACAAGCTATTGACATTGAAGAGTCTCCCTTGGTTCAAGCAGATTTCATCAAACTAGATATAGGTGGCAAATCAAAGAAATTGAGAACATCTAAAAAATTAGATTTTGAGGATGAAGTGTCAGAGTTTGTCTTTAAGCCTAGAAAACCCTTGACTAGGCAGTCTAAGAAATTGCAGCAGCCAAACATGGAGATAGTCCAAACAGGGGGTGAGGATACAAATGTTTTTGAATAACTCATAAATATATCATCTCCAATGTTTGAAGAACACAGAAACAGAGTTTTTAATACTCAGAGAGAAAAGAGTATTTATGAGGAGGTTAAAGACAAACTCAGAATTGCAAACATTGAAATTGATAAATTGAAGAAGAAAGTGAGAATGCATGCTGTAGAAAGGTCAAAATTTGAGAAGTTGAAAGGTCTGTGGGAGCTAGAAAATGTTTCAAACATTGAGTCAATAAGAAGTCATGATCAATTCTATATATGGACTGTCCCTGCAATCAAGGAAGAAAAGTTCATAAGGATGGTTAATACCACACTAAGAGCTAATAATAGAAGGCTTAAAAGGCGGGTTGAAGATCTTGAGATACATCTAGCAAAGCCTGAAGATCAACCACAACCAAAACGAGTGTAAACAATAAGTGACATCTCCTAACACATTTTTGGGGCTATGTGTAAAGATTTCATTGTTGAAAGAAGTTCAGAGTTTATTTTTTATTATTATGAGAGCTTATATATAACTAGAAGGATGGTAGTAAAGGTTTGAAACTTAAAATTTTGGAAAAAGCTGTGAAAATATAGACACATCAGTTTTGTAGCGCACTATGAAACTGCTATAGGTGTCATGCATAGCAGTTTCGTAGCGCGCTACGAAACTGCTGTAGAATGTAGTTTGAACAATTTTGCAAGGTTTCAAAGGGTGAAAAGACTTGTTTTTTAAACCTTGATGATGCTGAAGAATGTATAAAGATCACAAGTGAAGATCCAATTCAAAAACACAGAAAAATGAAGGTTCCGAGTGAAGTTATCAAAGGTAAAGTTATGTGCTACGAAAACAGCAGACAGTTTCGTAGCGCAACAATGTTAACAGTTTTAGCACTCCTTCAAAAGTTTGGCTTCGGCACAGTTGGAAGTGTGAAGTCACATGAGTTTAATAAGACATTGCCACATGTTTTTGAGCATAATTTGGTCAACAAATGGTTTGAAGAAACATAAATGAAGCACTATAGCTATTTCGCAGGGAGCATGTTCCTATCTTTCAGGGCAGATAAGAACAAATCAATACAGTCTAACAGCAAGGAGATGGACATCATCAAGGTCTAAGTTTAGGAGGAGCATATATCATATATAAGATCTAATATTTGGATAAGGTTGTTAAGTTATAATAAAGAGTTTTATTCCTAGTTGTATTAGGACTCCAGAACAGACAGTTTAACTATCAGATGTAATTAAAAGTTTGTTTTAGCAGTTGATAGGTGTCAAGCTAGCAAATTCAAATTTTCCTCAAGTGATTGGAGAGAATCCAAGAATGTAATGATGACTCTATAAAAGATAAGAAGTCGAATTTCATAGGGTTGGCAATTTTCATTAACAAGCATATTGTTTTGTTGTAGAAAAAACTGTGTTTTTATATTAATATAGAGATATTGGTTTCATCACTCAGGATTCAGAAAGGGTTATTTATGTTTGATATTCTCATGGTTTTCCTCTTTAAATTACTTGCAGTGGAATTAATGTATGTTGCTTAGAATTCACTGAAAGTGCTTTAACTTCCTTCATATGTTCATGAACTGTGTTTATTTTCTATCCTAATGTTTTGTTGATGCAGCTAAACCATGAAATTCCCTGAGTTCCATATGAAGCTAATATTCATGTTTTTTGAAAACACATTTGACTCCATAAGTCCAATAGATGTTTGTTTATTATCAGTACAGCCAATTATCCATTTTTATCCATTTTACTCATAGAGTTAGCCATCTAATCCTTATTTGAAAATCATAAAGCTATTGAGAGAGCCCTATCAGGTTGAGGAGGCTAAGCCTCAACTAAAAGTCTAGTTTGAAATAGTTACTCATAGTCTTCTTGATCAGCAGCCTATCAGGGTCTGATTTTGAGATAACACAATATCTCTAGAGAGTAATGGAGGAACATAAAAAAAATCTAAAAGGAGTTTATGACATATAATCTCAATATTAAAGGAAAATTACCCTATCTTATCCTCATAATTAAACTGAGTATTCTCCCTATTGGAGCATGAGTATGACTAGGTATCTTATGTATAAGAATAATTTTGTTAGGGTGAAGGAATAACCATTCTAACACAATTCAATTAGTGAGAAATCACATTTAATACAATTTGGTGACTCTTGGTTTCATCTTCTAAAAGTTCCATTGATCTTTCATATTCTCTTATTTTCCTAATATCTACAATTCATTTACAAGGACAAAAGCATCGAGAGATTATGTGTGTAACATTCCCATGTTAAGTGAAAGGAGTGTTTGTGAGTCCAATAATCATTCTAAACTTTTCAAACATTTCTCTTCTAAGAAATTTGGTGAATATATCCACAATTTGGTCACTTCTAGAACATGGTCTCAAATTAATAGTAGTGTCCTTTAAATAATATTAAATCAAATGATACTTTGTGTTGATGTTTTTAGCTTGATAATGGAGCTTGATATTCTTGGCCAATATGATTGAGAATTACTATCAACTAGAAAGAATAGTAGAATTCACTTGTTTCTCCTACAAATCTTGAATTATTTTCTTGAGCCATACAATCTCCTTTGTAGCTTTAACAACTTCCACATATTCTACCTCTATTGTGGAATATTCTAGAATTTACTATTTTCATGACCTCCTAGAGAAAAATACTAATCCAAGACTCATGATATAGTGCAATGTAGACACTCCATTTTCCTTGTCCCCATAAAAGTTTGAATTAGAATGTCCAATAAAACTGAAGTCATCCACCTTAGAATACTTTAGCCCAAATTTTAAGCTCCCTTCAAGTATTTTGAAACTATTTTTGTAGCAAACCAATGTCCTTCACAAGGCCTTTTCATAAACTTGGAAAGAATCCCTAGAACTAATCTGTAAATTTTCATGGATAGTCCACTAGACAATTAATCACAACAAATCTACTAAAATATATTTGGAAATATGAAACTTACACTATGAGGGTTAATTTCTCATTATATTTATAGATTTGTTTATTATTGTGTTATGTTTATGCATGTAATAGGTAAAATATAGAAAATAAACAAAAATGAAATTAAACTTAAAAACCATAATAAAAACAAGATATGATATGGGAAACACTTATGCAAGAAAACCTAGGATGAAGGTGAGGCTGCTAAGATCCATGGCCTGTGGGCTACGATAGTGAAAAAACCATCTATTTTTTCTTTCTATCTATCCACTCTTAGCTACTTAGCTCATATATGGAACAAAATGCACTTGAATAGAATGGAACCCATTTTCCTCCTTATGGCCTAGTTATAACACGACCCAAGAACCTACTAATGGTTAAGTTTGATTCCTTCAACTCTTAGAGTTACTGATATTGGCTCTTCTAGAGCCTTATTTATCATGGTCATGTGGATATCCCCTTTTACATCAATAATGCGGCCTAACATGACACGCTCTAAAATCATGATGGTTAAAAAAGGAAGGTCAACTTCTAGGTGGCATAACTTTTGTATACAGGCTCCAATTAAGTCAATTCCTATGTAATTGGAAATTTAATATGTGTGTATAATAACACTAGGAAGTGAAACACTTAATCAAGAATTTTTTACCCCAAAAAATGCCATTTAATGCCTCAAAATTCTTCAAAAATGTTTCAAACCCTAATTCTCCAAACTAGGACCCATTGATAAAAATGATCCTACAAGATAATTCCTCCAATTTTCCACTCGAAAAGAATCAATATGGATGAAAAATATTTGAATGATCCAATTTTTATCACACCTCTCCATTTTTGGAAGCATTTGGTCCTATTGCAGCCACAAAAACAACCCCAAAATTTTTACATTATCAAAAATTTGGAGTCCCCTAATATAGAACTTTTTAAGTCTCATGCTTCATCTAAGGTAATTTATCCTCATGATTCTTCTAAGCCCTATTTTACTTATCAAAATTTTGCACTAAAGCTTCATTGCATCTTTTCTTCACAATGTGCAACTAGTCCCAACCACACCCTGCATTCCCAAACCACAATAATTGCACATTTTCACAATCTAACTTGCATTATCATTGAATTACATCTGATACCTACGATAAAAATGGCCTTTTACAACCTAACCTGCATAATCACATTTTTTATTTCTAATATATCACTATGTAGCCATCCCACATCAACTTGCTTCTATTCGCAATTCCCCCCTATATTTTCATTTCAAACTATCTCATTTAATCTAAGATCCTAAATACATAGGACATAAAACTTCCTTATATCGCTACCTTCCTCTGCAACCTGCGACTGCGACCTAGCACTTGGACTTGAGTAAGTTACCATGTTCTCTCTTTCTAGTTTGTGATTTTGTAATTTTTTTTTTCCTTCATCAATTCATTTTCTTGTCATTTTTTCTTCCTACCATTTCATATTCCACTTAGCCTTTCATATATATATTTGTAGATCCTTTTTCATTTATATGTTTTTAATTGAGACTCTCTGCTTCTTGTACACCACACTTAGCCAATTTTTCCAGTCTTTCACCCTGTCACAGTGGTGGAGTTCTAATAAAATCACCTCATTGCCTCATTCGTCGATAACAATGAAAAAAATGACCTTTTTTCTTGTGACCTATTTTTCTCACTACCGCTAACTATCTTATCATAATCTCTATCTGCCATCTACGATAGCGCCAAGCCTAACCAATTTGCTCCCCATTGTCACATCCTAGATCTAAAATTGCAATTTTACAACATGTGATTGTTCCTTCATTTATCAAAATATATCCTCGAAAATCGCAATATATTTTCACTATCTGCGACTAATCCAAGTGCATTGTGATTTCACCACCTATGAAACTTGTAAAAATAATGAATATTTTTGTGTTTTCCTAACATTTTATGGCCATGAATATATTTGATATGCAAGGTATTAGTGATATACAATGCCTTAGCATATCATTATCCATAAGATATATGGCACCACTTTCAAGAAGAAGGCATGACAAAGAGTTAGCATAAAGTAGTGTTGAAGGGGTGGTTGGGAGCCCAACCATCAAAGTTCCTACTGAAAAATCAGTACCTGTAACATGGAAAAACATATATCAAGCATTCTCTAGGAAATATATTCCCAAATAATAAGAATACTATGACATGTACCTTAATATTAAGAGCTCATGGTTCCACAAGCTAGCTGCAAATCCACATGTTTTCACATCTACAGAGACCATTGAATGGACCATAAAATCATATTTATGAAAACAACATTATAGACAAGATCATCCAAGGTACACCAAAATAATCATATACACCATAGGATATTTCAGTATATTATAAGATGCCTAAGCCTCATGAGAATCTCAGTCCACAATGGTATTGTAGATTGAAGACACCAACTAAAGATTTAATGAAGACTTGGTGGTTGGAACCTAGAAAACTCAGATAGAAGAGAGATGGAATCTATAAGACTTAGACACTTAGGAGGGCGTATCAGATGTTAATGGTCATGTGTTGTAGAATATATGGAAGAGAGGGTGAAAAATTATTTGAAGAGGGTTGGGTACCCATGGTACACACATGTGCCACATAAGGAACCATCTTCAATTGAGTAGAGGTCCTAGCATCTTGAATCAAGTGAAATGTTGGAAGAGCTAAGCATCCAACTGAAGGGGAATAACCAAAATTCTACATGGAATCCTACTTGCTAGCTGACATCTGTACTAAATTGGATTTCGAAGCATTAGGATCGAGATGAATTTTTTCCATGACATCCTTCCTGTACCCATTTATTGCAAGAATTTTTGGGGTAATGGATATAGAGGAATGTATGCCCAAATCACAGAGTATTTTATCGTGAATGTATACCCAAATATCTTTGAGATTGAGCCACCTTGGGTGTATGATAGGGAAAGGATATCATTAATTGTTATATTTTATTGGTTAGAGATTATACATATATAATATTATTTAGTGCTTATAGGAATCCTCATTAGTTACCACTATTCGTCACACAAATTTTTTTTTCTGCAAGAAGTGGCATATCAATTCACAACATAGCTCACTCATTTGTTGATAAATTCAAAGAAGGATCCATGGCCTAGATTTCACTTATTCATAGGAAAATATTGCATGAAGAATTTCAATGAAGCAGAAGTTGAAGCATAGGAATTAGAACACCTCAAGTTTAGAGAGCTTAGGTAGCATAGATATGACTCAAAGGGTATTGCCACCCAGCATTGCCAAAAAATAAAATATGGTTGGGCATATAGTCCAGTTACTTGGGAATACGAAGAGAAATTAAATAACTTATTTAGTGTTTCCAAAGTATTTGAGTTAGCCGAAGGGATAGGCACCTCCAAACCTACAAATAGCCCTGATCTCTCAGAAGAAGACTCATAGGAGATCATGGATTCAAAGGAAAAGGGAGTTACATTAAAGAGAAAATTGTTGGAAACTAGATCATTATTGATTCTCAATTAGCCAAATGCATAAATATTATTATCTTATCAAAACATGAAATAAGTAATAAACTCATGTTGATCAGCGGTTGTCATTGATGTCAACCCAAGCAGCCCCAGGGGCTAACCCAATATTTCATGGGAATTTTGACTTACCAAATTAATATATTCTAGCTCAATAATGCTTTTTATGGTTTCTACTTGTCGAGATGTTTCCATTGATATATGGCACACCATGTAATTCTTCACGGTTTGAGAGATATTCATGTTTGAAGTTTGTACCCCCAGTTAGTGGGCTAAAACCCCATGGGATTCGGGCATGGGTCATTGAAAAGTCATAATTAATATTTTTTATTCTCCTACAATCCCTCCCATGTTCACTTGTTGAAGCTCCTCTCAACTTAAGCATTCATATAAATTGTGATCTTCATTTCCTCCTTATGCAAGGGATTCGGCCATCTGAAACATGTCATCTTGGAATTTTTGCTCTAAAATTTTTTTCTAGGAAGGCTCAGAAGCTGAAATTTTTATGAGGCGAAGCTGAAATCCTGAGGAAGCTGCAGTGAAAATTTCAGATCAAGGTGCACAATATTTTTGGAGATATGATCTATGTAATTCAGGGTTTTTACAAGCTCCTGAAATTCATCTAAAAAAAGTGACCTTGGTAAATTCGTCATAACTCTCTCTCTGAGTATTAGATTGGAATTATGTAAAATGTGATGGATATTGCACAGTTTGCAATTTTCGATCTATCAATTTTAGAAACAAATTAATAAACAATGACACGTGGCACGCCGTACAAGTGTGCTCTGCTGAAATAGTCCATAATTAGGGCATTGTGAGAGATTGGGTATAACTCTCTCTTCAAGAATCAAAATTGGTTCAGACCTATGGAATTGGAAAGATGACTCAAAGGACTACTACAGGAATAAAAATCAGATATTGAGGATCTGAAATGACAGAGATACACCAGATTCAATATCAAGCTCCTAGAAGGCAAGAAAAAGGTAGATCATGTGTTGTCAAGGGTTGCAAAGGACCAGAATTTCTACAGCAGAAAATAAAAGCAAGGTGCAACAGATGGTAGCATGACAAGAGCAGTAACCAATATGCATAACAACAGCAAGAATTTCATCATATGAAGTCTTCAAGTGGGCAACACTGCAGACAATCATTGTAAAGGTATCATTGTACTTATTCATTGTAAATACATTATCGTACAAATTGTACTAGTGTCTATCTACCAAGGGTTGAAGAGGCAGTGTTGGGAGGTCTAGGATCATGATTAGCTGGTTGTATCAAAGCTGGGGTTATGGTCTAGTATATATATTTCTTCTACATCATTCTATATCATTGTAAAGTGGACCATTTTCCCTGGTGCAGGAGTCCATTCTTCTTTTATTCTTCTATAGGGTGGTAGGGTGGTGCTAGGGTGAGTTGTAGCTCATTGGGTGTTGGGGCATCTATTTAGTTGACTACTGAATAATCTCGGGCATTGGAGCATCCATCTAGTGGGAGCTGGAGAAGAATGCTTTTCTAGATTCTAGGAAGTTGGAGCTTTATTTTCAATTGGAGTTGAATATTAAAGAATTATTAGAAAAGCATTAGGTGGTTTTTTCCCCAGAGTGGGTTTCCACCTTAAAAACTGTGTGCATTTGTGTTCCTCTTGTTTACTGCTATCATTGTACAAACACTGATAATAATTGAAGATTAACTAATGCTCTAATTGAAAGGAATACTGATTCACCCACCCCTCTCAGTATTTCCAACAATTGGTATTAGAGCTTGGTTCCTTCAATAGCAGTTTAACAGCTGGAAGGAGGTCATGGAGCATACCAAGAATGGTGTACCTGTATTCAATGAAAATAATTATGCACTCTGGAAAGGAAGAATGGAGGTATATCTCTTGGCGCAAGGTTATGAAATATGGGACAATGTTCAAAATGGATTTACATCAACCACGGATGAACAAGGTAAGAATAATTTGGTAAATGATGCAAAAGAAAATAATATTATTATCAGTGGACTTATTGAATCTTCTTATCATAAGGTGTTGGGTTGTAAAACCGCCAAAATGTATGGGACAAGCTTGAGAATATATATGCCGGTGACTCAAATGTTAAAGAAGCAAAGCTTCAAATCTATAGAGAAAAATTTGAGCAACTCAGAATGAAAGAATATTGCAACATTGCTGCATACTTCCAATACGTTGATGAAATAACCAATACTCTAGAAGGATTGGGAGAGCCAGTTGATGAGAAGACTATTATACAAAAAATTCTTAGAATGTTACCAGGGAGATTAAACCCAAAGGTATCGGTCTTAGAATACAGTGCAGATCTGGACAAACTCAGCAAGGAAGAATTACATGGAGTTCTCATAGCATATGAAATGAGACTTGATGAAGAAAAGGGTACTTCAAATCTAGAAACTACGTTTGTTGCATCTAAGAAAACTAATAAGGACAAACAACCTTCAATTGAAATGTCATGCACCTGCAAGTGTGAAGAAAATGGAGATGATGGAGAAGGTCTTTCAGATGAAGAATATGCTTACTTTACAAGAAAACTAAAACCTGGTAAGGGAAAATTCAAAGGTAAACTTCCATTGATATGTTTCGGTTGTGGTGAGGCTAGGCATTTTGTACCAAAATGTCCGAACAAAATTGATGGCAATTCAAAAGGAAAGAAAGGCTTTAAGAAATTCAACAAGCAAGGCAGAAATAAAGGATCCAAAAGGAAATTTCTCTCTAAATAAGATAGCTCCTCATCCGATGAAGAAAGTGACAACAGAGAAGAAGCCAATGAAAAAGTATTGTTTATGGCCAAGCACAATAAACAAGAAGTGTCAAACAATGAGGAAGAAGGGTTGACCATAGAAGAATTTTATGAGGAGGCAATCAAGCTTATAAAATAGCTCAATGCTGAGAATATCCGTTCCAACACTCTTGAAGAACAAGTTCAAGGTCTCAAAATTGAGGTTGAAGAACACAAATGTATTGAAGAGTCACTTCAAAAGAAGTTGGAAGAAATCAACCAAGAAAGGGAAGCATTAGAAGCTGATGTAGTCTCGCTGCGTAAGGAAGTGAAGAAGGGAAAAACTGTCCAAAACTATGCCAACAGCTCAAGGGAATTGGAATAACTCATCAACAATCAATGATCTTACAACGACAGAACTGGCCTCGGTTACAAAGAAGAAGAAGCAGGACCTTCTACAACAAAATACAATGAACCTATGAGATTTGACATACATGAAGACTTCATTGGACAAGAATTGCAAGCACATCCTTAGAAGACGATTCCTCGACGACGATTTTCATCCAGGTACCAACATATTTTTCATGGCTATTGTTATTCATGTGGAAAATTTGGTCATAAAGCTATAGAATTTCGCACGTACCCTATGAACCAATACAATTCCAAGAGATTCTTCAAATATGAACCTCCCAGGGCTCAACAAAACATCAATAGATTTGAAAATTTAAGAAATAATATGGAATGTTACAAATTTTAGAACTTTGGGCACATAGCCAAAGACTGCAGACTTGAAAATCCTCCAGAATAATCTTCGAAGCCACATAATGAATGAACATGGAAGAAGAAGAAGACTGATAATTGTGCTCTCGCTCTCAAGGCTCAAAAAAAGAAAGATGTGTGGTATGTTGACAACGATTGCTCAATGCATATGACTAGAGATAGAAGGAAATTTTTATCTCTGAAAGAGAAGAAGGATGGAACCATATCCTTTGGAAATGATGGATCTTCAAATGTTATAGGATCAGGTACTGTCACTCTCGGAAGAAAAGATGTTATAGCCAAGAATGTTCTATTGGTCGAAAACATGAATCACAATCTACTCAGTGTTGGACAAATGTGTGATCAAGGACACACAATGCTATTCAACTCCACAAAATGTGAAATCAGGAAAGGCAAGTATGATAAAATTGTGGCTACAACAAGTTGAGCTCCAAACGACATATATGTTCTGGATGAAAAAACTAAAGCATGTCTACTAGCTACAGAAGATGAAAGTTGGTTATGGCACAAACGAATGGGTCACATAAACTTTGACAATCTTGTCAGGATAAGAAAACAGGAAGCAGTACGAGAAATGCCGAAAATATCAAAACCTTCCAACATACTATTTGAGGCATGTCGGCATGGAAAGCAGACAAAAGTCCAATTTAAAACGAAAGAACAATTTTCATCACATCCATTGGAATTGATACATATTGATCTATGTGGTCCTGTGAGAAAAAAAGGCTTAGACGGAGAATTATATTTCATGTTAATGATAGATGACTATACCAGGATGACAACTGTCAGTTTCCTAAAGAAAAAATCTGAAGCATTTGAGTGCTTTAAGATCTACAAGGAGTTGGTTGAAAATGAAATTGATTTGAAAATAAAGTGTTTAAGATCAGATAATGGTGGAGAATTCACTTCCAAATTATTTCAGCAATATTATGACGAAAATGGAATAAAAAGTAAATTTTCAACAGCACGAACACCTCAGAAAAATGGAGTTGCTGAAAGAAAGAATAGAACTGTACAGGAAATGGGTAGAACAATGTTGAAGGAGTCAAAATTGGATGAAAAATTATGGGTTCAAGCAATTGATACGACAGTCTTCATTATCAACCAAAGTCTTCTCAGAAATAATTGCAACAAGACTCCATATGAATTATGGAAAGGAAAACCAGCTAATGTAAAATATTTCAGAAATTTCGGAAGCAAATGTTATATCAAAAGAGAAGATCAAAATTTGGGTAAGTTTTAATCAAGTGTTGATGAAGGTATCTTTGTTGGTTACTCACGCAAAAGAAAGGCCTATAAATGTTATAATCTAAGATGAAAACAAATAGTGGAGAGCATAAATGTTACATTTGACGAAGATGGTGTTCTAGTGAGTAATGATGAGGATCTAGAATATTTGAAACTTGAGACAGAGGCTGAAAAAGACACAGATAAAATTGTAGAACAAGAAGAAACTATCAATGAGAAAGAAGTAAACAATGATCATCAAGATATACGAGAACAACAAGAAGAAGCTCCTCCAAGGAGAACAAAAGAGTGGATTCGAAAGAACCATCCATCAAATCAAATCATTGGTGACATAAATGAAGGTCGACAGCTTCGTTCATCACAACAAGCTCATGTTTCTTTTCTAGCAACCTTTGAGCCTAGTAGTTTTGAGCAAGCCAACCAAAATGAACATTGGGTAGCAGCTATGAATGAAGAATTGGATCAAATTGAGAAGAATAACACCTGGGAATTAGTTCCATGACCAAAATATAAAAATGTCATTGGGATTAAATGGGTGTTCAGGAACAAATTGAATGAATATGGGCAGGTTACCAGAAACAAAGCAAGATTGGTTTGCAAAGGCTATGCACAAGTGGAAGGAATTTATTTCGACGAAACAATTGCACCAGTTGCCAGAATTGAAGCCATCCAAATGTTTCTTGCCTATGCATGTTCAAGAAAAATCGAAGTCTGCCAAATGGATGTTAAGTCAGCATTTCTGAATGGAGAATTAGAAGAAGAAGTTTACATCGAACAACCTGAAGGTTTTCTACTATCATAAAAAAGAAGACTATGTCCGTAGGTTAAAGAAGGCTCTATATGGCCTCAAGCAGGCTCCCAGAGCATGGTATGCTCATCTTGATGGATATCTATGTCAACAAGGGTTCAAGAAAGGTACTGTTGATAGCAATCTTTATGTACAAATACATAAAGATAATTTAACAATTGTTGAGGTATATGTGGATGATATAATATTTGGTAGCAATGATGATCGACTAAGTAAGAAATTTTCTACAAAGATGCAAAGTGAGTTTGAGATGTCCTTACTTGGTGAGCTAACATACTTCTTAGGGCTTCAAATATCTCAGCAAGAGAAAAGAATATTTATATGTCAAGCCAAGTACATCAAGGAAATGCTCAAGAAATTCAAAATAGAAGATTGCAAACATGTCCTTACTCTAATGGTAACAGGTTGCAAATTGAGCATAGACGACTCATCTAAGGATGTGGATCAGAAGTTGTACAGATCTATGATTGGTAGTCTTCTATATGTAACAACCTCTCGGCCAGATGTTATGCAAGTAGTTGGACAAGTAGAAAGATTCCAAGTAGCACCAAAAGAATCACATATTATTGATGTCAAAAGAATTCTTCGATATCTAAAGGGCATAGAATAATATGGCTTGTGGTATCCCAAGGGTAACAATCTCATTATTCAAGACTTTACAGATGCAGTTTGGGCAGGAAGCGTTGATGATCGTAAGAGTACTAGTGGAGCAGCATTCTATCTAGGTGGTTGTCTCGTATCATGGTTGAGCAAAAAGCAAACTTCAATCTCGTTATCTACAGCGGAAGTAGAGTACATTGCAGCAGCATCATGTTGTACTCAAGTCCTTTGGATGAAAAAAACTTTGCAATATCTTCAAGTACAATTCAGTGAGCCTATTCCCATATTCTATGACAACACTAGTGCCATCAACATCTCCAAGAATCCTTTCATGCATTCAAAAACAAAACACATTCCGATCAAATATCATTTTGTTAGAGAAAAAGTCACTGAAAAGAATATCAAACTTGAGTATGTTTGTACAAAAGAACAAATTGCTGATATCTTCACTAAACCTTTACCTCGTGAAGCATTTGAATATATTCCTCAAAAGCTTTGGATTCTCGCAAGTTCTCATTAAATTTTCCTTTTTCAAGAATATAAAGCGGGAGTGGAAGTGTGTACAGGTCTGTAGGACGATTGTGTGTCAGCGAGAGTGGAAGTGTGTACAGGTCCGCAGGATGGTTGTGTTTCAGGGGGAGTTACCCTTTTCCATTGATGTCAAAGGGGGAGAGAATTTTGTAGGAAGAGGTGCCATGATTGCAGGGGGAGTACTTGTGTTGCCATCAATGCCAAAGGGGAAGATTTTTGATCAACGATTGTCATTGATGTCAACCAAAGCAGCACCAGGGGCTAACCCAATATTGCATGGGAATTTTGACTTACCAAATTAATATATTCTGGGTCAATAATTCTTTTGATGGTTTCTAATTGTCGAGATGTTTCCATTGATATATGGCATGCCATGTAATTCTTCACGGTTTGAGAGATATTCATGTTTGAAGTTTGTACCCCGAGTTAGTGGGCTAAAACCCCATGGGGTTGGGGCATGGGTCATTGAAAATTCATAATTAATATTTTTTATGCTCCTAAAATCCCTCCCACGTTCACTTATTGAAGCCCCTCTCAACTTAAGCATTCATATAAATTGTGATCTTCATTTCCTCCTTATGCAAGGGATTCGGCCATCTGAAACATGTCATCTTGGAATTTTCTCTCTAACTTTTTTTCTACGAAGGCTCAGAAGCTAAAATTTGTATGAGGTGAAGCTGAAATCCTATGGAAGCTGCAGTAAAAATTTTAGATCAAGGTGTGCAACATTTTTGGAGATATGATCTGTGTAAGTCAGGGTTTTTGCAGGGTCCTGAAATTCATCTCAAAGAAGTGACCTTGGTAAACTCATCATAAATCTCTCTCTGAGTATCAGATTGGAATTCTGTAAAAAGTGACGGATAGTGCACAGTCTGTACTTTTCTCTCTATCAATTTTAGAAACAAATTAAGAAACAGCGACACGTGGAAATCCATACAATTGCGCTCTGCTGAAACATTCCATAATTAGGGCATTGTGAAAGATTGGGTATAATTCTCTCTTCAAGAATCCAAATTGGGCCAAACCTATGGCATTAGAAAGATGACTCAGACAAATACTACAAGACTGAAAATTAGATATTGAGGATCTGAAATGACAGATATACACTAGATTCAATATCAAGCTCCTAGAAGGCAAGAAAAAGCTAGATCATGTGTTGTCAAGGGTTGCAAAGGACCAGAATTTCTATGGTAGAAAAGAAAAGAAAGGTGTAGCAGATGGCAGCATGACAAGAGCAGCAACCAAGGTGCATGACAGCAGCAAGAAGTTCATCATATGAAGTCTTCAAGTGGGCAACACTGCATACAATCATTTTAAAGGTATCATTGTACTTAGTCATTGTAAATACATTATTGTACAAATTGTACTAGTGTCTATCTGCCAAGGGTTGAAGAGGCAGTGTTGGGAGGTCTAGGATCATCATTAGGTGGTTGTATCAAAGTTGGGGTTATGGTCTACTATATATTCTTCTTCTACATCATTCTATATCATTGTAAAGTGGACCATTTTCCCTGGTACGGGAGTCCATTCTTCTTTGATTCTTCTATAGGGTGGTAGGGTGGTGCTAGAGTGAGTTGTAGCTCATTGGGTGTTGGGGCATCCGTTTAGTTGACTACCGAAGAATCTCGGGCGTTGGAGCGTCCATCCAGTGGGAGCTAGAGAAAAATGCTTTTCTAGATTCTAGGAAGTTGGAGCTTTATTTTCAATTGGAGTTTAATATCGAAGAATTATTAGAAAAGCATTAGGTGGTTTTTTTCCCAAAGTGGGTTTCCACCTTAAAACCTGTGTGCATTTGTGTTCCTCTTGTTTACTGCTATCATTGTACAAACACAGATAATAATTGAAGATTAACTAATGCTCTAATTGAAAGGAATACTAATTCACCCCCCCCCCCCCTTCTCAGTATTTCCAACACCTCAAAGCATAATAACCATGAGAAACATAAACACAAGCATGCAAACTTAAGAACACAAGTATTTCTGGTGGAAACCCTTTTGGGAGAAAACCACGTTTTTGTTGTTGGGCTTCTCAATTCTTCTATTAATCTGTTGAAAAATATTTTACATGGATTATCTTACAACCATAAGCTAGAAGAATCCACTTAATTTACAATATGTTGGCACCTATTAGACAGGAAATATGTTTCTATCACAGATCTATGGAAATCTATCTGCTGGAAGCTCCCATAACCAACGATCCTAGCCCAAATCCCATTAGACTATCCAACTCCTATTGGATGTAGAAATCTATTTCTTCTATTGAATCCATAAAAACATTGTCTACTTTGAATCCTCCATGCCTTCACTTCCTCCATGTGAGCCACATTCCATATATTTTCAAATTGGGTTCTTAATATGATCAACATGAGCAACCCAACAACACCATCATTCTACATACAAAATATGAATATTTTTTTTCCCCAAAGGGGGTTACTTCTTCTCTTCTACTCACTACAATGCCTGTTCTATAACAAACCACAAGCTGTCAATTCTTCTCCTCCCTAAACATTGTCACCTACAAAACAAAAACTTTGAAATTATCCTCAAATCATTCTATGAATTTCACATACATAACTATGATATATCTCTGCAATATTTTGTGTTTAGCTTCTACAATATCTACTCACACTTAATTCCCTCATAATGTCATGATCTCACAATATTAATATGACTAACCAAATAGACTCAAATCCTTTCTCTATTTTTTATTTTTCTATGATGATTAACTCAGTAAATGCTATAGGTTATGGATCACTCAACAATTCTTTTCACCAAAATGGATTTGATTGGATCCAACTCCTTAAATTAATCAAGCCACTCTCTCCACTAGTTTATGGATATTCTCAATTTTAACCAACTTATAGAAGCTCCATTACCTTTTCCAACAACATACTGAAAATTTATGATCAAGAACGTCACCACAATACCAAAATTCCTCGAGATGCATGAGGAATCCAAAGAAAATCTAGATATAAGTATCATTCAAATGAATAAAACTATGTAATCTCAAATGGTTGCATGCACATGTCTATCTACCAGTGGCTAGAGTCCTTCAACTGCACCCACAAGCTCTCATCCCTGCAACTATGGAAAGGGATGGAAGAAACTCAGTCAAGCCAACTCATAATTTTTCCAAACTTCTTCGATAGCTTGATCATCATTAGAAATACCTCAGCAATCCCATGTCACCTTTGAAACACTTCACCAAGTCACTGCCACATCACCATCATCATCATAATTCAAACTAGGATGACTTGGATGTCGACCAACAAATATATTAACACCTAGGGAATCAACCTTATCCACAACAACTCTTCCAATAGTATGTAGCTCCATAACATGTCAAACATCCTCCAATACTTGTACAACTAACTCAAGCATCCTCTAAAACTTGTAGAACCTCTCCAAGCCTTATGTATCATATCATAAACACAAGGACCTAATTCGAGACATGGATACCTAATCGACCAAACTCCTTAACTCTAAATCCGGTAGCAGCAACCAACACCTATATGCAACAAATAAGTGAACATGATCAAGGAGATCATCACATATTCAACATCACTTTACTAATCATGCGACACCTCTATACAGTTGACCATAGTGGAAAAACCTCCGAACCAGTGAAACACACCACCATTCAACTCCATGAAACAATCATGACCTTGAGGACCATGACATCCTTTTCTCACACTATAGATGCAACACCTGCAATCATAGTTCCATAATCACATCTCCATGCTACTAGACATGCCAAAACCAATGCAACACACAACCATGTACAAGCCACCTGCAGCCAAACGTGCAAGTACTAACCAACTCTCCTGCAACCCATGATACCAGGTTGATATCAATGATAAAAGAAAACAAATTTGAAACACTGCAACAAAGATCAATGCCAAAAAAAATAGTATTAGGAGGCCAAGAAGGAGAGACTAAAAAAACAAGTATTCGAACTAGAGGTTAAGAAGCAAGCTGAGAGGAAGCTAATAAGAAGCAAGCCAAGGAGGAATCCATAAAGAAGAAAGCCTAATAAGAGGCGTGAAAGAATCAAGATGAACATGAGATGAAGAAAAAATTAGAAGAATAAATATGAAGGAAAGATCCATTGGAAAATAAAAAGAAAGAAGCAACAAAAAAGAGGAAAGAGGAAGAAGTGAGAAAGAAAAGAGAGGAGAAAGGGAAGAAGAATCAGGAAGAAGTGATGAAAAGGAAATAAGAGGAGGAAGAAAATAAGAGAGGGTACGACAAACATATTGAGGAAGAAATAATTGTTAAGGAACTAACCCACAAAATATAAAAATAGGTCAGATTAAAGAAATTGAGAACATGAGTGATTCTACCCCCTATGAATGTCGAACCCCCCACATCAATCACCAATGGTCATTTCTCGATTAATGAAATGGGAATTACATTCAAGGAGGAGGACCGAGTACTAAATTTTCAGGTTTAAGATATGATTAGTACAAGAACATAATCTCGTAAGAAAGGCATCAATGTTTGGCAATGGAACTAGGTAAACCTATATCTGTCACTACATAAAGAGATAGTGTTATGCAACCAAATCACAAAATAGAAGAAAAGATAGATCAAAGACTTGAAAATTAGCCTCTTCGAGGAGTAAACCTCCTTTACATCACATAAATTAACAATTCTTGGATGATACAAATGATAATACCTACTTGGTATATATAGGAGTCTAAGGGGTCACAATATAATCAGAGCCTACATAATAATAATAATGTAATGACAAAATAATAGAAACAGTGGTCTTCTATGGGGCACAACATTAACAATATGGGGGCTACATGGGAAAAACAATAAGAATAGGGGGTTACACTAACAATAACAATAAGGGGGCTACACTAGTATTATAGGGACCTAACATGCCCCTATCCTTCAAAAAAGTGTTTTCCTCAATGCTTGAGTAGTTCTAGATGCTTTTGTATAAAATTATCATCCTCCTTCTTAGCTTGATTGAGGGTAATTTGTTTGTATGGTTCTATCCATAAAAATACCTAGTCGACTACATCAAAACTTCTCTCGTTGTGATGATAATATGCCTGTTGTTTCATTCGATTGTGTGCCAGAGTGAGTTTTTCCTTTAAGAGTTGGAGAACTTGTTTTTGATGCTCAATGTGATATTCCACTTCCTAAACCTTAGATTTTTGTCTTAAAAATGATGTGATGGAAGGTGGATGATATCCATAAAGTGCCATAAAAGGTGTCATTTTTGCTGCAGTACGGAAGGAAGTTGTATACCCCCGCTTAGCCATAGGTAACCACTTGAACCATTCTGTTTGATTATCATATATAAAGAAACAAAGATATATTTCCAAATATTTTTTCACTATCTTAGTTTTCCCCTTAGATTGAGGATGATAAGATGATTTATGAGTTAATTGAGTACCGAAACAAGGAAATAATTCCATCCAAAAAAATTCCTTCTTGACCCTGTGGTAAGATTTTGAAAATCCAAAGTTTCCTCCTAAGGGGGAGGTGAGCAATTCCAAAAGAACCTTTTGTTTGAGTTGGGATTTATTAAAAATATATAAAAGAACTTTGTACCACAATGAATCATTTTTCCATCTAAATGTATCAGATGTATTGGGATCTTGCTGCAAATTTTGAATAAGTGTCCACACCTATTTTGCATTATTCCATTGATCCCTTGCGTCAGTTATCTAATCAAGTTGGATAGTGGAAAAAGCACAAAGAAATGCTTCCAGATCCTCATCCTTTCTTGAGAGTGCATTTGCAATAACATTTTTCTTTCCTTTTTGGTAAATGATTTCAAAGTCATAACCCAACATCTTTGTGACCCATTTTTTCTTCTCTTTTGAAGATAATCTTTGTTCCAAAAAGTATTTATTACTATCGTGATATGTTTTTACATTGAAGTTTCTTCCCATTAGGTAAGGTCATCATTGCTTTTTTGCATGTAGTATTTCCAAAATTTTCTTCCAATAAATAGGGTTGTGTAAATACTTTCCCTTGATTGGACAACTTTCAAAAGAAACAGGGCTTCCTTCTTGCATTAAAACAATACAAATTCCATTCCTTAAGGCATCACATTCCACAATAAATATTTTTCTGAAGTCTAGCGTAGCTAAGACAGGTGTGTAGTAAATTAAATACTGCTCATGTAATGTTCTAAAACATAATACTCAAATCTACTCTACTCATATGCAGAAAGAAAGTCACGATTGAGAAGGAATATCAAGAACATTTGAAATGAATCAATACACTTAATATGGGGATATATATATATATATATATAAAGAGAGAGAGAGAGAGAGAGAGAGAGAGAGAGAGAGAGAGAGAGAGAGGAAATACACTGATAAAAACCCCTTCCTATCTGTATTGCATTAGAAAATAAATAGAGAAGAAATATAATGCTTGTTCAAGCCTGAACAATCTCCTAATAAGTATAATCTATCTCACTGCCTCACAAACTAAATCTGGAGAAAACTTAGCCAATTTTCCAACCTACCAAGCTCCTCTTTCCTTGTTTTTTTTTCTCAAGGAACTAACCCCCTATTAATTATGGAAATCCCCATCCTGAACTACGTAATCCCTATAGGTCCTTCTCTGACTGCATGCACCACCTATACAGCTTAGATAATTATACAATTGATATTACACTGCCTTTGAACTCCAATATAAACTGGGTAACCCATATTTCATGCTTGCATGAGTTAATTATGGTTTATTTATCAGTTAATTGTTTGAACACTGAAGTTTCACCCCACTTATAGACCTCCTACTATTTCCTCCAATAGTTGGAACTAGTTTAATTGACCTGAACTCAATTTAAATGAATTAAATTGTTATAACTGAAATTAAACTCAACCTAACAATATAAACTTTAGGAATAAATATACATGACTCAAGTTAGTCCCTAAACTTGAATTAAATGATCCAACTAATTGAAACTAACTTAGTTAACTTTTACAAGTTGTCATGTGATGTGGAATTACAATTTTCTCCTAATTTAACTCAAGCGAAAATTAAATCGAGATTTTTTTTTCCATTTTTTCAAAACTCCCTCTCAACAAGAAATGGATTCACATATATGTCGATCTAGAACCTTTGGAATGTATAGCATGAAACAATTCTCATTGTTGTTGTTTCTGCTGAAACATCTATAACTGAAAAACACACACACACACACACACACACACAGATATATATATATATATATATATATATATATATATATATTCACCAAATCAATATGTGACTGTCTACTAGGAAAATTGTGCACCTTATGACTCTGGTATTGAGCCTCTTTCTCTATTGTCAACACTGCTCTACACTCCTCAGTATTTGACTAAAATTAATCCTCCTGCTACTGAATTTTGTGGGCCTTCGTAGCAAGGTAATGACCCATGAGACAAAAAACACCTCAATCAACACTGCCCAAATTTATGCAAGTCTAGGGACTATTGCTTCACATCACCCCACCTCATACCTGGAGGTATGGCTACATGTGCTCCCTCTTCCCATGTTATGAAACCAGCTCCAAAAATAGAAGAAAAGAGATATCAACACCTTAGAAATAAACCACTTCAAGGGGGAAACCTCCTTTACAATACATAAATGAACAATTCTTGTGTGATACAAATGACAAAACCTCCTTCTATATATAGGATTCCATGGGGTGACAATATAATCCTATCGGACCTAACAATAATAATGTAAGGGAAAAATAATAACAATATGGGGGTTACAGGGTACAACAATAAAATTAAGGGGGTTACGCTAACAACAATAAGGGACTACACTGGTAATCTAGGGACCTAACATGCCCCTCTCCTTAAAAAATGTGTTGTCCTCAATGCTTGAGTAGTTTTGGATGTTTCTGTATAAATTTATCATCCTCACATGTAGAATATTTAGTGGGTAAGTTCTTCCACTTGATGAGATACTCTGAAATTGATCGATTTTGTAGTTTTCGAATTATTGTTTCCATGACTACTTCATGTTCCAATATGATTTTTCCTTCCTCATCAAGTTTTGGAAATATTGTTTGAACTAGAATTTTGTCACCTATAACCTTCTTTAAGCATGAAACATGGAAAAATGGATGCACTTGCGAAGAATTAGGAAGCTCCAATTTGTATTCCATAGTACCAATCTTTTGCAACACCTTGTAAGGACCATAGTACTTTGGCAATAATTTATTATCCTTCTTAGATTGCTTGAGGGACATTTGTTTATATGGTTGTAGCTGTAAAAACACCCAGTCTCCTACATCAAAACTTCTCTCGCTGCGATGTTGATCTACCTGTTGTTTCATTCGATTTTGTGCCAAATTTAGGTTATCCTTTAATATTTGGAGAATTTTTTGTTGATGCTCGATGTGATATTTCACTGCTTGAACCTTAGAATTTTCACTTAAATATGATGTGATGGATGGTGGATGATATCCATAAGTTCCATAAATTCGGTCATGTTTGCTGTAGTATGGAAGGAAGTGTTATACCATCATTTAGCCAGAGGTAACCACTTGACCCATTGTGTTTGTTTATCAGATACAAAACAACGAAGATATCCTTCCAAAAAAAATTTCACTATCCCAGTTTGACCATCAGATTGAGGATGATAAGATGAGCTATGAGCTAGTTTAGTACCCAAACAAGAAAATAAATCCGTCCAAAAATTTCTAGTAAAAATGGGATCTTTGTCGCTTACAATAATCTTTGGGTTTCCATGTAGCTTTTGAATTGTTTCCATAAATACAGTAGCAACTGTACTTACTTTAAATGCATGAGATAATACACAAATGTGTGCATACTTGGTAAGTCTATCAACTACCACCATGATGACACTCTTTCCTTTGCACTTAGGTAAACATGTGATAAAATCCATTAAAATCTCCTCCCAACATTGACTTGGAATGGATAAAGGTTGTAGAAGACCCGGGGTCTTAATTGTCTCAACATTATTTTGCTGGAAAACCAAACATTCTGTCACAAAATTTTTAATATCAGATTTAAGGCCATCCCAAAAAAAATATTTCTTCACCCTCCAGTAAGTTTTTTAAAATCCTGAGTGTCCTCCTAAAGGATAATTTTTCAATTCAAAAAGAATATTTTGTTTTAGTTGGGAATTATTACAAAGATATAAGCGATATTTGTAGCATAAGGAATCATTTTTCCAACTAAATGTATCATATGTACTAGGATCTTGTTGCAACTTTTGAACGAGTGTCCACACTTCTTCGTCCTTCTTCCATTCATCCCTTGCTTTAGTTATCCAATCTGGTTGGATAATAGGAATGTCACAAAGAAATTCTTCCACCTCTTCATCCTTTCTTAAGAGTGCATCTGCCACAACATTTAGCTTCCCTTTTTTGTAGTTGATTTCAAAGTCATAACCTAACATCTTTGTGACCCATTTTTGATGTTTTTCTGAAGATAGTCTTTGTTCCAAAAAGTGTTTAATACTATCATGATCAGTTTTTACCTTGATGTGTCTTCCCATTAGGTAAGGTCGTCATTTCTCTAGTTCATGTAGTATTGCCAACATTTCCTTCTCATAAATAGCTTTCTGTAAATACTTTCCTTTGATTGGACAACTTTCAAAAGAAATGGATCTTCCTTCTTGCATTAAAACAACACCAATTCCATTTCCTGAGGCATCACATTCCACAATGAAGGTTTTTGTGAATTCTGGTGTAGCTAAGGCTGGTGCTAGGCACATTGCCTCTTTAAGATGTTCAAAAGCCTTAGTTTCTTTAGGATTCCGTGAAAATGCATCTTTCTTCGATAATTTTGTTAAAGGTGCTTATATTCTCGCATAATTCTTAACAAACTTGCGATGATACCTTGTTAATCCGAGAAATCCTCACAAATTATTTATGGTTGTGGGGACTTTCCATTCCTTAATGGCTTTAATTTTCTTAGGGTCTACCTTAACACCCTCGTGAGATACAATATGACCCAGATATTCCACCTCTTGTACTCCAAATAAACATTTGGAGGTTTTTTCATATAATTGTTTCTCCTCCAATAGTTTGAGCACCCTGTCAACATGTTGAACACGATCCTTCCAACACCTGCTGTAGATTAGTATATCATCAAAAAATACTAACAAAAATTTTCTAAGGAACAGTTAGAAAATGGAGTTCATCAACCCTTGAAATGTAGAAGGTGCACTGGTAAGGTCGAAACGCATGACCAAAAATTCATAATGACCCTCATGAGTTCGAAATTTTGTTTTTAGAATATCTTCAGCCTTGATTATAATTTGATGATATTTCGAATGAAGATCCAACTTGGTAAAATAAATTGCTCCATGTAATTCATCAAATAATTCATCAATCACAGGAATGATAAATTTATCTTTAATAGTGAGCTTATTGAACTCCCTATAATCTGGACACATGCTCCATGATTCATCCTTCTTGTGCACTAATACTACTGGAGCAGAGAAAGAACTTTGACTAGGTTGAATTATACAAGCCTCTAACATTTTTGCAATCATACGTTCAATTTCACTCTTTTGGACATAAGGATATTTGTAAGGCTTGATGTTTGGAGGAACACTTACTGGAATAAAATGAATAGCATGATAATGATCATGAATAGGTGGGAGTCCTTTGGGAGTTTCAAACACCTTAGAATGATTGTCCAAGACTTTTTGGAGATCTTGAAAAATAGATGATTTTGAAGTTGGAAATTCTAGTGAGCATAATTGTGAAATTACACCTCATTGTTCTTTCTTCAGAAGCTTTTTCATGACATTAGAGCTTATTATCTTTCCCAGCTTCCCTATGATACCCCGTAATTCAACTTCCTTTCCTTCTGAAAAAAAATTCAAGAAAATTTCTTGAAAATTAAAAGCTACCTTCCCCAAAGATTGTAACCATTTTACTCCTAGTACAACATCAGCACCTCCCATTGGAATGGAAAGCATTGGAATAATCAATACATATTCCGCCATGGTTAGCTTGATATTATAGAATTTTCCATTGCAATTTATATTTCCCCCATTTGCTGCTGGGTATAGGAATCAATTGAATTCCTTTGCTACCTTACAATGAATAAAATTATGGGTACTACCCAAATCAATCAGCACTATTACCTTTTCTTCTTGATATGGCCTTCTATCTTGAGCGTTTGAGGAGTGGTAATGCCTGCCAATGCATTACATGATATGGTCAGAATCATTTCTTCTTCCTCTAGGGTTGGTTTTTGGTGTATATCCTCTTCTTTTGAATTTTCTTGTTCATTTTATTCCTCCTCTTCACAATCTATGTAAAATAATTTCTTCTCAGCACACTTATGACCTTTAGTGTATTTGCTATCACAACTGTAGCAAGGTCCTTTTTCTCTTTTTTCTTCCAATTTTTGTGGTGTCAACCTTGTAGGTTGTGGATGTCTAGGAGTAGCAACACTTCCATCTTTATAGATGTAAGTGGTAGGTTTCCTTGTCACCATAATTTTACATTCAATTTCTCTTTCCAACCTAGATGCCTTCTCCAATGAATCAGGTTCCCAAAGACAAAATTCATGTTGTATGTTATCCTTTAAATTCCCTACTAGGACATCAATCCTGTGTTCCTATGGAATATCAATTACCCTTATATTAAATTTTGGAAGTCCTCAATGTGCTCCACCACTAAACCCTTTTGTTTGAGATTTATCAATTAGCTAAAGAAGGTGTTGCTCTTTGTATCCTAATAATGTGCTATCATTTCCTCCGTAAAAATTGACCAAGTGTCAATAATTTTATGGAAGCAAAGTCATCGATACCATACAAATATATTTTTTTCTAAATACAAAGTTTCAATGAGTACCTTTTGTGTGTTTTTCACATTACCGAGATCAAAATATTGCTCCATCTATAGTATCCATGTTACGGGATCCTTGCCATCAAACTTCCTCATATTGATATTTGGAATATGGTGGGTCTTCCATCCAACATTCGAGTTTATGAAATCATGATTAGCATTTATTTTTTTCTCATCATGAGTTTCCTGTACTATATTTTCACCATTTGGAATCATTTCTTTTATCAACTTTGTCAAACATTCCTTCAAACCTTCCATGTCCACTTTTGAATAATTCTTCATGTTTTCCATGTTGTCTTTATTTTTTCTTTGATCTTAGCCTCCATGTCTTCCATGGAATTATTCAAACCATCCATCATGCCTTTCTTCAAACCATCCATCTTATCTTCCACACTTTTTGTCAAAACTTCCATTTCATTTTTTGTTGCTCTTTGCGAGAGCGAAATTTGGTTCACTTGCTCTTGTAATTTTGATATATCTTGTTGCACTTCTTCATCTTCATGAGTCATAGTAGAGTATTCTGAGGGCTTAGTGGGTGTTGAATTCTTTTTAGGGGGAATCTTAAAACCTAATACCAATATCTATGCTTCAATATGCCCTTGGAATCACTTCAAATTGATTTTTCAAACAAGACTTATGCAATTTGAAAAACAAATACACACCTTTTTCTTTATTTTGAGGAGCTCGATATTGAAACTGAATTATCTTTATGATTTCAGATCTTCAATATCTAAAATTTAGTCCTATATTATCCCTTTGAATATTTTTTCAAATTCCACAAGTATAACCTTATTTGGATGCTTCAAGTCAAGGTTATGGCCAATCTCCCACAATGACCTAGTTACAGACTGGTTCAGTAGAGAGAACTTGTATGGCATGCCACATGTCACTGTTTCCTCCTTCAGCTCTAAAATTGATATACAAGAAACTGTAGTCTATGCACTTTTAGATACTTTTTACAGAATTCCAATCCGATGCTCAGAGAGAGAGTTATGAAGATTTTCCCAAGGTAACCTATTTTAGATGAAATTCAGGAGGCTACAAAAACCCTAACTTCCACAGATCATATCTCTGAAAATATTGATGAACCAAGATCTAAAATTTTTACACGAAGTTCCTCAGGATTTCAGCTTCACGTCATAACAATTTCAACTTTTGAACATTTGTAGAAAGAAAGTTATAGTGAAATTTCCACGATGACATGTTTGGAGCAGAGAATCCCTAGAATCCAAAGCTCTGATACCAAATGTTATGAAACCAACTCCAAAAATAAAAGAAACGAGAGATAAATGCCTTATAAATAATCCACTTTGAGGGGGAAACTTCCTTTACAATACATAAATGAAAAATTCTTGGATGATACAAATGACAAAACCTCCTTCTATATATAGGAGTCCATGGGGTCACAACATAATCCTAGCCGACCTAACAATAATAATTTAAGGGAACAATAAGAAAAATATGGGGGTTACAGGGGTAAAAAAATAACAATAAGGGGGTTACACTAACAACAATAAGGGACTACACTAGTAATATAGGGACCTAACAACCCACTTGGCTTGAAATATATACATACTAGAGGTCTCTTCTTGAGTGGATGTTTCCACTCTATCTCCTCTTTGGTTCTCCAATTGTGGTTTCTCCACAACTTGTTGAATTTGCTTCTCAGGCTCCATTTTGAGAGGTAAATCATAGTCCCTCTGATACCATGACTACACCACACACATACATAGTACCACATGCCCACACACAGCATGTACGACATGCACACAATATGACATGTATACGAGTACCATATGCACAACATGTACACAATACCACCTATACACAACACTACTTGCACAATGTGTGCACAACATCACATGTACATGACACCACCTACACAACATTTACACAATTCCAAATTTACACCAGCACCTATACAATCTGTACACAATACCACATGTACATAACACCACTTGCAAGACATGTACACGACACAACATGTACATAATTCTATATGCATGACATGTACACAACACCACATGTACAACATGTACAAAACACCACATGCACACAACACCATATATACAACCATGCACACAACACCATATGTACAACATGCACAAAAAAACATATGTACATAGCACTACATATTCAACATGTACATAGCATCATATGTACACAACACCACATATCCAACATGTGCACATCACCATATGCACACAACACCGTATATCCAACATGCACATAGTACGATATGTACACAACACTGCATATCCAACATGTACATAACACCATCTATATCTAGCACCGCATATGAAATATACACACAACACCATAAATATAATAGGCATACAACCTCATATATAAAAAATACTACATATGTTACATGCACACATTACCATAGGTGTAATTATTGAATATACAACATGCACACCATATACATAATAGTAGTATTACACATCCATAGACCACACACTGACCCCACAAAAAACATTGCTCCTAGTTTCTTTCCACTATCCATGTTTATCCTAGCATGTCGTAGATCACATATTTTTCACTTTGTTGATGTACCCCTCAACATTACCTGTAAATAACATAAACATAGGCATAGTACAAGCATATAATATCAATTCATGTCCACATGATAATAACCTCATAGATCTATCAATGCAACTATGCCACTTGATTCCTCATAGCCAGGAACATCTTCATGCCATTCACTTGATCAAAGTGGATATTGGTGGCTACCTGCCTATTCCACCTCGTTAGTTTCATCAATTTTTCTATTTACTAATTTTAGGAGTTTTTCGGGTCGTGAACTTCCAAAGTCGTTTTCAGGCCCTAAGTGACATTTTTTGGGCATGATTTCTCTAGAAATTTGAAACAAATCACATGAGAGTTGTATTCCTCAAAGATATATTTCCAACGAGGTATCATACACACGAAATGGAGATAATATGACCAAGTTACGACCCTAGAAAGTTGGCTACCCAACTAACCCCAACGGGGCCCATAAACTCTTTGTGTTACATCTCCTCTTGTTAGGGTTTTGGTTGTTTAGGGATTTCTCTTATTGTTAAATAATAAAAAGGCCCTTGAGCCTCATTTTAACATAGTTTAGAGGCATGTAGCCACCACATCTCTTCTCAGAGATAAGCTACCCTCACTCGAGCTAGTTTATTTTCCATTCAGTCTGTAAGCATTTTTTAGTATTTGATATTAATGAAGTGAAGTTTTATTCCTACTGCATCGCTGCGTTTATGTTTATTTCTATATTTTATCGTGTTCCTTCATAAGTCTGGATTAGTGGTATCAGAGCGATCTGCTCTTTCTCAATATTTCTTGATATGTCCCCAATGAGGTCAGGGTATAAGGAGTTAGGGCTCAATATGGTTGAACCTTTGCAAGATCAACCTCGAAAACCCTGACGAACTCCCATTGTGGAAGAAAAGAAAACAAGGGTGTAGGAGATCCTATCAAAATATTGCTCAAGGAGGCCCTCTAGAAACAAAGGAACACGATGATGGATAAATTTTCCCAGATCCTCCAGTGACTACCCATCGACGACTTATCTTCATCAAAAAACCACTCTGGAGGCGCCACTCCTTTTAAGCTACAAATAATATTTGACATTCCCACATTTGAGGTCCAAATAGATGCAGACGCCATAGATAGATGGCTGAATTTTTTAGAAGGGTATTTTTTAGTCAATGATTTCTTCGATCGAAAAAATATTACCTTTGCGCTCCTCAAAGCCACCCCCCATGTCAAAAGATTTGGTGGAATTCTTGTTGTGAACATAGGGATGAGGAAGAACCCTCAGTTTTTTCAGCTACACCTACATGGAATTCATTCCGAGATGGCATCAAGGAACAATATTACCTCGTGGGGAGCTATGAGGACAAGTACATCCAATGGACCACACTGCGATAGTAAAGGGATCAAGATGTGCATAAGTTGACGAATTTTTTCCATACACTGTGCACAAAGTTGGGTATAATTCAGAGAAACGCTTGGTGCTTAAATACCACAACTATTTCCACTGATACACTTAGGAGGAAATGGAGTTCCTCGACATTACCTTGCTTGGCATGACATATCGATATGCCACGAAGATCGAGCAGAAATTTAAGTAGAAGAAGTTGTTAGGTCCCTGTAATTTGTTAGATTGGAAAGACCAAATTAAACAAGCGTAACATCAAACCAGTCTTTGGAGCCCTAGGACCTAGCCTTCCTGGACTCATATAGGGCTCTCTCTATATTTGAATAAAATATTTAAACTTGATTGATTTTATGGTTTTGATTTCAGGCTAGTTATAATGATAGGGTTTGTTTGGTTGGGTTGGGTATCAAGTAGAACAGATAGAGTAAGAGAGGTTTAAACCATTGGGCTATGGAGTCTACAAAGGGTCTTGAAAAGTACAATAGTAGGTCAAGGTTGTATCACAAGGCAAGTTTAACAAAGCCAAATGGATCTAAAAGCTTATGTGATTGAAGCGAGCATTAACTTGTGAGATTAGTAGGTTTAAAGGGCAGTTAATAATCCTTTAACAAATTCTATGACAAGAAAAGTCTTTAAGAACACTATGCATAATAAATAATCAAAGGATAGGGCAAACCATAAACTTATTTGACTAAATGCTAGAAATTAAACATTTAGACAACAATCGAGTAAACCCTAGAGAGTAGAAAACTCCTAAATCTCTCTAGCTATCTACCTTCAGAGAAGGAAAACATGTAAGATAACACATAAGTAATGATTAAAAAGCAGGTAACTCCTAAAAATCTTTAATCAAACCATAAGACTTTCAAAGAAACCATTTCAAGATAGGCCAAAGGACAGGGCAAACCATAATCTTCTTTAGCCTAAACCCTAATTAGTACACTTCATAGAAAGCCTTGAGAACAATATTTCAAGCAAAACTAAAGGACAGAGCAAACCATAAACTTCTTTAGCCATACTCTACTAATTTAAACTCAAGGAAACAAACTAGCTGGACATGGAGAAAAGGGAACTCATAATTTCACCAAGCAAACCTAATAGAGGAAAACATCTAAGAAATATAAGGCAGACAGAGTTAAGGTGCCTCTAAACAACATGTCTTAACCTAACATTTCTGTTATATTCAATGAGAAAGATGGACAATATAAAACATAAGAAGACAAGTAATAAATAAGAAATACATCACCATCAACCATGTTCATGAATCTTGCAAGTGTGCTTGCTCCATTGCCATGCAAATCAAAACATTCACAAAACTCCAAAGCCAATTTCTCCTCAAATACAAGTCTATGATATTCTTTTCAATAATCAACCAACATGAACAATGAGGCATCCATGCAGTATTTAACTTTCAAAGGAGGACCAAAACCCTAGATAGGGTTCCAAAATGTCATTAACTACATCATAAATGCATTTGACCATTGTGACCATGCAAGGCCCAAGGCACTAATATCCCAACTGCAAAAATAACTTCTTACATAAATTATAAGCTAACTTTAGAGATATTTTTCTATTAAGCCATAAAAATATATTTTTCATTAACTCCTTGTGTGTTTTGTTGACTTTCTGGCAAGGGCGCAGCAACAAGGTTCACTGGGAAAATTGCTTGTTTTGTAGCTAATATTTGGAGGCCTTCTCGGTGTCCAAATGAGCTCCATGATAGCTCATTGGAAAGCCTGGCCTGTATAGTTTCCAAAAATACCCTTATTTGATAGAATGGAATCCATTTACTTTCTCAAAACCCACTTTTAACAATACTTGTAAGGGAGCAGTGCCAGTGCTGAAAAAGAGGCAGAAAAGGTGATTTTTTGCTTGTTTTTGGCATTTTTGAAGGACCAATTATACTCCAAATGATCTAAAATTTTTTGTGGGTGATGTCCTAGGCTTGATGAACAAAGAAAGGAAAATTTTTCCTTCATTGGGTGCCCCAAAAAAGAGCACAACACCAATGGCACTGTGCTTTTGGCTCTTCAAAATAGTTAAAATTTCAAAAACTAAAAAATGTGCCAAAATTTGGATTTGTCTTGCTGATTATGTTTGGGATGCTTGTAGGGATGTATCAGTAAGAATTTCAATCCTTTATTTATCCATTGCCTCTTTTAGGGCTTAAATCTTTGCAAGGTATCTTTTGAGATTGGCCCTTGCAATCTTGTTTCTTAAGGAATAATGCATTGCCATCTTATTTTGCATGTCAAGGTCTCTCTTGGTCTTCTCTAGCTGATATTATAAGTGCACATTTTCCCTCTCTAGCCAATATTCCCTAACATAGTCTATTTCCATGGCAAGAAACTCATTTGGAGTGCATTGCTCTACCAATGTTGTATCTTGCTCCCTTTCTTTGGCTAAGGCTTTCTTCAATCCAATTGTCCTTGGCCTCCTCGTAGGAAGTTGTTCTTCCTCTTCTTCAGTGTCATCATGAGTGCCCAAGCCTCATCTAGCTTTGCATTTACTCCTCCAACCTCTTTTCGAGCTCTGATATCTCTGATCTCACATATGGCTTTATCTTTTTCCAGCTGCTTGTTTTCAACCTCAAGGAAATGGATCACATTGTTAGCCCTACCAATGTTTTCTTGTAGATCTCTAATCTGGGCATCCTTTCTTTGGAGGGGCGTGTTTGAGATCCTTTCCTCATTCTCATCATCACTTTCAAGGTGAATTAGCCAAAACTATTTTTCAGTTTCATGCTTGTCTTCCTCTTCTTCATCAATGAATTTTTCCTTACCTTTGTCAAGTTTTTTGGTTGATGTAGAAGGCATGGCCCCTTACCTCTTAAAAGCAGCAAACACATTCCTATTTCCCCTTTGGTAGGTAAAAGGAAAATGCTCAATGTTACTCATGTCAGTTCCATCTATCTAACTTCCATCATCACTCCCATCAACACTACTCTCATGGCTCTTTGACCCATTGCCATCATCCTCACTACTCTTTGCCTCTTTGCCATCTGCTTCACTAATATGTGCCTCATCACTATTTTCCTCACTGCCCTCACTACTCCTTTCCTCACTATTTTTATTTCTCATTGTTTTCTTCCTCATTGGCATCCGCCTCACTAAAATTTGCCTCACCATTTTCTTCCTCATTGTTTAATTGATCATTGCTTTCCCCCACACAGTTTGATGCACTAGTACCATGAGATGATGGCAAGGGATCGTGAGAGGGTGATGAAGGAGGATTATTCTGAGGTGAAGGTATGTGAGTGAGAGGTGATGTGGAAAGGTTATCATGGGGTGAAGGAATGTGAGTGGATGGCAATTCATGAGTAGTGGGGTGTGATGGTGAAGGAGGAATGGGAGGATGAGAAAAAGAAGGTATATCTTGCTGAGGATGGGCCTGTGGAGTAGTAAACACTTCATTGGAAATGAAGGTCTCCCATGGAATTCCTTTCTGCTGTAGTTGGTGCATAACCACCATTTTGATAAGAGAGTGATGGAATAGGCTTTGCATCTTCCGAGGGAAACCTCTCTTCTGCACTATATAGGCCATTTTGTTAATGCTTCTATAGAGGTAATAGGGTATATGCAACATCCTCACTCTAGTAAAGTGCATAAGAAGCCTGATGTGGTAGGAGTAAATATGGGAGAACCTTCCCTTACATGTAAAATACTTCATGATAATTCTCATCATTGGTGCATATATATCAAGCAGGTGAGAGAAAGGAAAGATGGATTTTTTGTGGCCTTTGTACCTAGGCTTTAGGTAGGGTTCAAAGTAACTCATATCAAGATTGGCCTACTTGAACCATTTCTCCCCTACACTAGCTATGCCTGTGGCATTGGAAATAACATCTGTAGATAGCTCAAAGGTGACCCCTGCAAGGTTAACTTGTTTGTCATGTAAGTTAATGATAAATAATCTAGTTAGCTCAGAGTGGTTTTTCACCTGCTGCACCCTTTCACAAAAATCAAAGCATCCTACATGCTTGAAACATGAAACAGTTAAGGGAGATGTCATTAGCTCCCTTGTGTTTGGGGGTTCAAACCTGTTGATCTTTCCACCTTTGTGCTCATGCCTCCTTGGCATTTGGCCTTCTCCTCCACTACCGATGTCTTCTGAAATTGTAAACTCTGCCTCTGAGAAACCCTAGGACTAAAAATGGAAATGAGATGAAGGGATGGTGATGAAGAAGGTATCTCTGCAAGTGAATAAGACGAGTGAGTGAGGGTATAGGTGTATGAGAATGAGTGAGAGGCTAACAACTCAATGAAAACCCTCTACTGATATGTCTAAACTCTGTTTTGAAACATTTTTGGGCTGATGTCAAACTGAGATGAAGGATGGAAATGGAATGTTAGCCTTTTCAAGTGAAGGGACTGATTGAATGAATGGAATGGGTGTAGGGACAACTTAAGAGAATGGACAACCTTCAAACAATGTAACCCCTCTGTCTATCATTAATTGTCTTTACAAGCATATGAAATCATGGTAAACAGTGTTTTCAAGGTTGAAACTTAGGGTTTGATCTTAGGGTTCCATTTCATTGATTTAGAAAACACCAAAATTTCTTGAAGGTAGGTGAAAAACATGTACCTACCAAATCCCTGAGCTTTATAAGACTTTGTAGGAAAATTGACATGGTTTTGAAGTTGTTTGCGTGGCTAATATGCTTAGGAAGTCATCCTGGCCAAGAGCGCAACGCCTAGCTGAGGGCACAACGCTCAATCCCAGGCATGCAACACCAAATTTTTTCTTCACTGGGCCTATCAGGTAAGGGCGCAACACATTCCCCAGCGCGCAATGCTCACTTTCAGGTGGGAAGTGCCAGTGTATTTTTTAAGGGGATAAATTTCTAAGCGTGCAGTGCCGATTGTTGGGTCATTGTGATTTGCTAGATTGACAAGAATAAACACTGCAAGGGCCACATCAGAATCACTTTGGAATCCTAGGACCTAGCCTTCCTGGATTCAGAGAGGGATCTCTCTATTTAAGGTGTTTTTGATTGATTAATCTTTGTGCTCTTTGTTTTAATATTTTAGGCTAGTTATTAATTTTTAAGCACTTGTTTTGGTTTTGGTTGGATTAAATTATAGATTGAAGGATTAATGGTGTGACCGATTGAGGAAATGTTTCAGATGATTAAATATACTATGAGAAGACATAAATTCATTGGGAATTGGAGTCATAAAAGGATTTAATTGTTCATCAACTCTGCAAGGGATTTCATAGGGCAAGCTAACTATATCAAATGGATTCTTTAGATTAGGTTGTGATATGAAACATTAAGAAGTTGTGAAGGCAGAAAAGCTATAGTCAGTTAAGAATATTCTAGCTCTACTTAAACAAGAAAATCCTTTCAAAGTAACTATTTGGAGCAAGTCAAAGGGCAGGACAAACCATAATCCTCTTTGGACAAAATTTAATAAGAAAACTTTGAAGACAACAATCCAATAATTCAAGAACTACTTTTAGACAAAGAAAACATATAAGATAATAGTAAGAGTGGTCTAAGAACAAACAGAAATAATCTAATCTGCCTTTGACAAACTCTTAAAAGACTCTTCAAAGCAACATTTCAAGACAGTTCAGAGGGCAGGGCATACCTTAAAACTCATTAGTTCAGACTCTAATAAGTACAACTTAAATAAAGGTCTTGAAAACAATATCCCAAGTCTTACTCAAAGGAACATAGGTTCACCATAATTTCCTTGGTTTCACTTTATTGAATCATTCTTAAGACAACAAGCTAGATAAAATTAGAAGGCAATTAAGAATCTCCCAATCAAACCTATGCAGAAGAAAGCATAAATATAAAGAATACAAATAGAAAAAGGGTGTTGAAACAATAATTCCTAATCTAAAACTTCTGCGTCTTTATCAGAGAAAGATGAACATAATGGAAAATGTAAGAAGAAACAATAAAAATTAGGAAAACTTCACGATCAATATAGCTCAAGGATCCAGTGAACATGCTTGTCTTATTGATGATCAAACCAGTTACAATACTCTAGGCACAATAGCTCTATGCAACTCATAGCTTTCTTCAATTCAGTCTAGCATTCCTCAACTAGCTCAATAGCAGAAATCTGTCCAAAAACCATCAAGTAACCAACATTTTAAATGAAGCTCATATGCAATATTTATATGCAAAATGAGGAGGTGTTGCTAACCTAGGATGTGTAAATGTTATTTATGACAGAGTTAATGATTTTTTACCTTTGAGACCATTCAAGGCCCTAGGCAAAAATATCTGGAAGAGTTACTCTAAATAATAACTTTTTCCTTAACTTCTAAGTTAATTTAGCTGAAATATTTGACTTTTAAGGCTTTGTAATAACTTGTGTAATAACTGTTGAGCTGCTTCAAAATATCTCTCACTGAGTAATAACTGCTTGATGCCTTTGTGTAAAGAAACAATGTTTTTAGGTGGAAAATTTGCCTTTGGAGAAGTAATGGCTCCTTTGTTGAGTCATTCGAAGCTGTCTTTGGGTAATCTTCCTCTATTTTATCCATCAATCTTTTGTATTAGGCCTTTAACCTTGATTTATCCTTAATATTATGCATCACTATCTTTAATCCTCTATTCTGATTTATAACTGTTTTTTCCTTTATCTGTTTGCTTTAAGCCTTTGACTTTCATCTTTAAACACTGCTTTAAAGGGCTAATTCTTTGTTTTTTTTCTTTAATCTGCAATCAACCCTTTTAATCTATTGTTCTTCATTTTCCTCATTTCTCTGACAGTAACTATTCTTTGTATGCATGTAGGGTTTCTTCATGGTAAGAGGGTTATAACTCATCGATGATCATGATTCATCGATGGATTAACCCTTATGCAGGCTCCCCTTGTTCTTTTGCATGAATTCACCTCTCGGATTGTCATCCAGAGGCTTAATTTGTCAATTTTTAACTGTGGGAGGGCATCTTTGGGCCTTTTTTTGCCTCTAAACACCTACAACAAACAAACAACTATTTAATTTAAAAACCTATGGAGGGGGTAATAACTGCATTTCTGGGGTTTTTGGCTTATCGGAAGGCATTTATAGTGGGGAAAAAAACACAGGGGTGAGGTTCCAAAGGAGGAACCAGGAGGAATTTGAATAGAGGCTGGAAAAGGAGGAAGGCAGTTTTCGCAAAACCACCAGCGGTTTTCGTGCAGGGTATGGGCAGTAAGTGGTATTTTATGATGGGCACGCAATACCACAAACTGGCCGCCACGTGTGTGGGCCAATACGGCCCATTTCAGGTGGACTTGGGGTGTTAAACCTCGGCACCGAAATCTACGCGACATGCAATCTGGACCATTAGATCTTGGGCAATAAGATCTATGGTGCGGGTAGTGTTATGAAGCGAGGTGCAAGTTTGGTAGGGGGGAAGTGGAATACAGGTGGCAGACGGTGGTTGGGGTGCGGAGATTAGAGTGGAAAGTGGGGTTGGGTGATGACGTAAGCAAGTTTGTCAGGTAGCGGGGAACGGGTTAGGAGATGGGATGAGGGGTGGTGAGAAAGGGTCATTGGATTAGGGCTTATGATCTGATATCAACAGTAGAGAGAAGACCCGAAAAATAAATAAAGTGGTGGGGTTTTATACAAGGCACGTGGGGTTAAAAATAAAATGAAAAGTAGAGGCATATTTGCATGGGGAAGGGGCTCGGGAATAGGCGAAAGGGAATGGTCCCGTGGGGGTAGAAAGCATCGGGGGTTGGGAGGGGAAAGACTTAGGAAATAGTGATAGGTCATGGGCTAGGGTGACATGGGTAGGAGGGTTGGGGCTTAAGGCCGAAAAAGGGCTTAAGGCCTATATGTAAAAAAGTGGGTTTTTCACATAAAAACAGAGTTTTTATGGCTTTTTAAGGGTTCCGATAGGTTAGAAAGTTTAGGATAAAACAATGTAAAAGGGGTTTTTACATTGTCTTAACGGTTTTTATAAGATATTTATCTATGAGGGGGGTATTTTTAAGGGTTTTTTGAGAGGAGAAGAAGGGAGATGAAATAAGGGTGTTAATAAAATGATGAATGAGTCAAATAGGCCAAAAAATGGAGTTTTTTCTTTTTAGAGTTGTAGGGTGAACATCTGAGAAGGCACCAAGGTAGGAAGGCTTAGTAAGAAATAGTATTTTTTAGGATGATGAAGACAATGAGACCTCTAAAGATAGCTAATGGGCAAACAATGCTATCTTTAGGTGCTTGTAGAACATTCATAGTCATCTAGTGAAATCTGTAGAATACAGGAGGATAACAGTGGCTCCAGCTGGGGAGGGAAACTTCTTTAGGAGGTGTCAAGAACCTTAGAAGATAAATCTCTAGAAGAAGTAGGTCAGTGCCTTGATTTTCACCTTGACAGACCTCTTTTATATTGATGATTTTCTGCTTTGAAGAGGTGATCTGCAGTATCTGAATCATAACATGATTAATTCCAACTCAACGTCTACCTACCCATCACACTAGTTCTAACATTTTTATTCTCTTTGAGTGCATTTGGACTAGCAACTCTTTAACATTTATTTATTTTTGAAAACAGAAATAAAACTATCTATTCCTATCCTTATTTCTTCCAAGAGTTCAGATTAAACCGTTGAACTCTTTTATTTTCTACCTAAAACTACTTGGCTGCCAAGATTTAAACTGTTTGGCAGTCTTTATTCTTTAATCTAAAACAGAAAATTGAAAAAATAACCAAATCAGGATTAGACAGTCTGATTTGTTATGATCAGTGATACTTTGTTCAAATTTACATACAAAATTTATTTTGCAGAACTTTCAATACAAAAACTTGGAGGGATGAAATTTGGAATTTGCTTTTTTATCCCTATCTTCTTTCTTGGTTCAAATTTTGAGCTTTGGAACCAATTTCTAATCTAATCTAGTCAGCTGATAAGCCAAGTTTAGATATTTTGAAAAATCTTCATTCACTAACCTATCAGCAGAAATTTAAAACATGGTTTAAATTAGGATTAGACAGTCCGATTAACCATGGTTGTGGGATTTGGAACAAGCTTCACACAATCATTATTTGCATAAAAGTAAATCTTGAAAGACAAGGCTGTGATGTGTCATTAATAAGGCATCCTTATCTATCTCTTTGGTTTTTTTTTGAGCATGTGGAACCAACATCTTTTCATTCTTCTAATCTATTCTTTTTGACAAGTCAAGTTTGAAGTAGTCTTGAAAATCATTGATTCTACTAACTTGTCAACATAAATTTAAATTATGTTCAACCATGATTAGGCTATATTACTGAACTAGGTATCTTTTGAATCAGTAGTGGCAATTAGACTTGCACAGTTTCAGAAGTACTATTTTTTGGGTATGGGGTTGTACCTTTTCTTTTTTCTGCCCTCTTTTTCTTTGTTTTTTCTATTTTTCTATTTATTTTTTCTTTGATTTTTCTTTAAACAATGTTATATACAATGGATAAAGATTTAAACTGGTATCTTAATGGAAATGATGTTTGAGCATCCTGTCATTGACAGGACCTCCAAAAAGTTCTGTTCCATCCGTTTCTTGTAAGAAAAATGCATTGTTGCCTCTAGCAGAATGGACAATATAAGGACCTTTCCACAGATTTTCAAACTTGCCATGTTTTCCTTTGTATTCTCTCCTAGAATCCCATTTGAGCACTTTGTCACCAATGTTGAAGTCATTTTCCATTCTCCTTCTGTCAAACAGCTTCTTGAAGTTTGCTTGCACTTGCTATGTTTTTTTATAGACTTCCTCTCTTATTTGTTGCAACTGTATGGTCTGATCTATCCTTCTTATCATGTCATTTTCTTCAGACGGTACTTGCTGGATCAGCTTCATGACTGGCACTCCTAGGCTTGTTGGAAAAATTGCATCTAGTCCATAAACTAACTGATAGGGAGACATTCCAATGGATTTCTTGCATGTTAACTTATCAACCCATAATGCATGTACTAGCTTGTTATGCCATGACTTTTGATTTCCCTCCAACAACTTCTTCATGATTTTTATTAGACTTTTGTTTGAGGATTCTGCCAACCCATTACCTTGAGGTAATAAACTGTGGAATGACGCAATGTGATCTGATATTTGTGGCGAAATTCCACCATCCTTTTGGATCTAAAGGCAACTACATTGTTAGTGATAATCTTTCTAGGACACCCAAATCTAGAAAAAATATGGTTTTCAAGGAATTTAATGATGACTAGATCAGTGGCAGTTCTAGAAGGGATGGCCTCTATCCATTTTGTAAAGTAATCAATTGTTGTGAGGATCCATTTATGCTGGGAATATGAAGGAGGATGGATTTCCCCAATGAATTCTAGGCACCATTGTTGAAAAGGAGCTTCAACAGAGATAGGATGTAGAGGTAAGGGTAAGAGTTTTATTTTGCCTTCAAATATTTGACACTAGTGGCAGACAACTACTAATTTATGAATATCTTGGAAGAGGGTGGGCCAATAGTAACCAGCTCTAAGATTTTGCTTACATTTGTTTTCTAATAGAGGTGGCCTCCACATTCCCCTTCATAAAACTCATCTTTGATCTTTTTTGCATCATTCTCAGGCAAAAATTTCAGCAATAGACCACTAGCATTTTTCCAATATAACATTTATCTGTAATGCAATAATTTACAACTTTTAACTTTAAAAATATTGACTTTGTTTTAGATAAACCAGGAGGAACATTAAGATAGTAGAGAACATACAAAATATCAGCATACCAAAGTGAATTTAGCATTACTTCCTCAATAGGAGGGGTTGTGCACTTCTAGAACATCAATCATGTTCATATCTAAGGCTTTGAGGTTTTATTCAGCATAATTTTTGCAAGTCCTTGTCCCTTTATCAATTTAGTGGGTCTGATTTCCAAGTCATATTCTAATATAACAGCAATCCACTTACCTCTTTTGCCATCAGGATCTTGTGTCAAAATTTCTTTGAAAACTATGTGTGGGACAAATGTAATGATGTGTGAGTGTAAAATGTAAACTCTGAAATCATTCAAGGCCTTAATTAAGGCAAATGCCTGCTTTTAAATTATGTTGCATTTAAGAGGAGCATATCTTAAAGCATTACTAAAAAATGCAATGGGCTGCTCTTGTCCTTTTATGTTTTTCTGTAGTAGGACAATAGCAATTGTATGTTTTGATGCAAAGGAGAAAATGAAGAAATATTTTTTGAAATCAGGGCTAATGAGAACTGGTGTTTGAGTGAGTGATTTTTTAACCAGTTCAAAGGATTTCTTTTCTTCTATGGTCCATTTAACTCATGTTTCCCTTTTTAGCATGTTTTTTATGTTTCTAAGGAGTTCAACTAGGTTTGATATGAACGTTCTTAAGAAATTAATCTTTTCAATGAAAGATTGTAGCTCTTTGATGTTTCTAGGATGGCTAATTTTCAATATGCCTTCAATCCTTTTTGGGTCTATTCTTATTCCCTCTTCAAATGTAATGTGGCCCAGAAGTTTACGTTCTTGGAGGCCAAATAAAGTTTTCTTGGGGTTTAAGGATATTTTCTGCATTTCTCAAAGACTTTTCTTGAGTGAGAAAGGTGTTCTTCATCTGTTTTGGAATAGGCGGTGATCTCATCTAAATATATCACAATGAAGAAGCCTATCTCTTCTGAAAAAGAAATATCCATGGCTCTTTGGAATGTGGCACCAGCATTCATTAGACCAAAGGGAATTTTCAGATACATGAAAGTACCCCAAGGTGTAATGAAAGTTGTTTTCAGTTGATCATCACGATGTACTAGCACTTGGTTATAACCTGAACATCCATCTAGGAAAGAAATTATTTTAGAACCTACTACCCTTTGTAAAATATGATCCATTTTGGGCAAGGGGTAGTTGTCTTTTAAAGAGGATTTGTTTAAGTTTCTAAAGTATATACAGAGCCTTATTTCTGCTGTTTTATTCCTTACCGATATAATATTGGATACCCAGTCTAAGTATCTCACTGGGACTATGATTCCAGCATCATACATTTTTTTTATTTCGTTCTCAACCAAGGGTAATTACATAGGGTTTGTTCTGCACAATTTTTGTCTAAAATATTTCTGGTTTTCTTTGAGCGGTATCTTATGTTGCATTATCTCTGTATCATATGATTTCATGTCCTCATAACTGTAAGAAAAAAACATCAGAAAATTCTCTAAAAAGCTCAAGATATTTCAGTTTTATATGAGCTGGCAGTGTTTTGGATAATTTAATCATTTTGGGCTTTTCTTTACTATCTATATTGCATTCTTCCACTTTAGTTTTAGTGGGTTCCATTTTTGGATTTTTAGCAATATCATTAAAGTCAAACAATTATTCTAGACGCACCAATCCCTTTGGCAAGTTATCAGTGTGGGACTGTAGCACTTCAAAATCTTCTTGTTCTAAATTAGTGCTCAGCTTTGTTTTCTGTGGGTGTTCTTTAGCTAACAGATTTACATCAGCATGGTTTAAATCAGAAATGTTAGGATTTTCTTCTTCATAAGTTTTTTCCTCAGTAGGACAGTCTTCTTCATACTCTGAGTTTGAATTGGCCATTTCAAACCCATTTCTGGAATGTAGGAAATCCTCTATTTGTTTATCTCCTTCAAAGACTTGCCAATACTTGATATTATGAGGGACTGCTGGTCTATATCTAACTTGGGCTGTGTATTGTTTTCTCTCATAGGGTTTTTGACATGAACTAGCAGCAAAGGCTAAACCATTGGCAAGAATGTTTTGGTTTCTAGGGACAAAATTAAGCTCATATTCTGTGAATGTTTTCAAAAGGTCAACAACATCATCTCTATAAGCTTGTAATATTGGATGCTTGGCAGTATATTCTCCATTCACTTGTTTGATAATCAATTCTGAATCTCCATGAATAGTTATCCTCTTGGCTCCTATTTTTCTCAATAATTGTAGTCCTAAGAGGAGATCTTCATATTCAGCTATGTTATTTGTGCATTGAAAGTTTAGTTTGTATGAATGGCCCTCAACATGATTATTCTCTATTTTATGTACCCATATGCCTGCTCCTAAACCAGTTTTGCTACAAGACCCATCAAAACTCATACTCCAAAGAGGTTCATGTTCAGATTTGTTATTAAATTTATTTTTTTCCTCTTTGGTCTATTTTTCATAGCTGCCACTATGTTGTTCTTTAGGGTTTGCACTATGCTAAGTTTTGTCTTGTTCCTCATGGTTTCCATTGTGTTGAGGATTTTTTATTTGTTTCACATGGACAGCGCTATGTTGGTGACTGTTTTGCTATCTAGGATCTTCCTTGTGTTTGTTGTAATTTTCTGAATTAGAAAATTGTTTTGGCCTTTTCTCCTTTTCTCCCCCCTTTCCTATTATTGGTTTGTCATCTATTTCTCCTAGCTCATTAATATTTTCATCATTGTAGATAATGAATGAGTCAAGGTCTGTATGAATAGAATAAAGTGGGGAATTGTATGGTTTTTCTTGACTACTAACCATGTATTTCATGTGTGTTTCCCTATATAGTCTTCTTGGTTGACTAAAAACATGGATGGTTGCATAATTCATATCCATCTAGAGGGTACCTTGGAGTTTAGAACCCCATGATCTTGAAAGGAGCATGCCATATTTAGGAGGTATATCAGCCACTACAATGTCCATCACTAAGCTCTTGGCTGGTATTTGTGCTAATTTTACACATAAATCTTTGATTAGGCCTAGACATTTAACTCTACTGGAATCAACATGGTATAAATCCTTATATGGTCTAGTTATTTCAAGGCCTAGTCTTCCAATTACTACTTTAGGCATAAGGTTACGGTAGGCTCCTGAGTTAAGCATGGCATTGTGCAAGATCTTATCATGGATGTTGAGACTGACATAAAAGGGAGGTGCACCTCCTTCTTGAAACTTTCCTTCTACTTCTGGTCCAAACAAAAGTTTAGGTTTGTCATCAGTCACATTGACAGAATCAGTTTGTTCTCCTATGTTTAAAGCTCTTAAAAGTTGGGTTTTATATACATATCGGGTGACTAATTTAGTGAGAGGAACTGGGATCCTGATTATCAATTTCACTCTCTATGTTGAAAGGTATCTGAGTTTTTAACATGTTTAAATCAGCCTTCTTAGTCACTTTTTTCTCAGCAAAATCAACTTGCTAGTTTTTATTATGGACAACAGTTAAACTAGTTTTTGTAGGAGCATTAGCTGAGTTGCTAGTGCTACTTTGGTCACCACTAGGTTTGTCATAATTTTGGGTGCTTTTTCCTTTGTTTTTATCAGAAATTTCAGCCATTGTTTTATTGTTTTCTGTTGTCCTTTTAGGAATTTTTTCAGGATTGTTTGTAGTAGAAATTTTAGAGGTTTTCCTTTTGGGAGTGTCTTGACTCTTTTTACTCCTAAGGTCATATTTTTTGTATACTTCTATTATAGAATTTTCAAAGCCTTGTTTGTAATCTTCAGATTCTGGGTTTTCTTCATCATAGGGTGTATTTATGCCTTGTTCTTCCTCAATGAGGAAAACAATATCCCCATTGTTTACCCCCAATAAGTTTATATGATCCTTCTCTATTTCTTCAATCACTCCCTCATCTTCATCAGCATAGTTTTGTTGGAAAGGAGGTCTAATTTGTTGATCAGGGCCTCTTTGTTTTATTTGAGGGGGATTCCTTCTAAATTTTTGGTTCTGATTTTGATTTTTATTTTGAGGAGCTGTTTGGTTTTCATTAGGATAAGCTCTCTCATTCGTGTTTATTCTCTCCATCATCATCTCCATGGTTATAACCAAGCTATCAATTTTGGAATCTGATGTGGATGGTCCAGCTTCATCTTTGTAGGTAACCTTTTTCTCTTCTTTCAATCTAGCCCTTCTGGCATTTAGGTTAGCTTCTACACTTATTTCCCCTTTCTGCATATCTTCTAATGTGAGGGGTTCTCTCTCCCTTAATTGATAACACATGTCTGGATCAAATCCTTCAGGAAACATTATTAAGGTTAAGCCTTGTGGTGGCTTCATTTGTGGAGGGAGTGCATTATAAGCACTATTGAATCTAGTGCAATAATCTTGGACACTCTCTCTAGCATTTCTTTTAATATCATTGTATTCTGACAGGATTTTAAGGGGGTTTCTCTTGACTTCCCATTTTTTTAAGAATAACTCATGAAAAGTAGGGAGGTCATTGATACTATTGGGGGTTAAGCCTTTGAACCATTTTCTTGCTTCTCCCCCTAAAATTTGAGAAAACATTCTCAGTTTAACAGTTTCATCATCTATTTCTTATCTGTCAAAGTAGTCATTCATTCTGTCCACATGTTTTTGAGTTGTGGTAGAACCACTAGCATCATATAATGGAATATTGGACTGATAGTTCAGTGGAAGAAAAACTAATGGTAAAGGAAGGACTAAGGGAGCATACCATGTTGCCATGATATGTACTTGTGGAAACAGTGGAGGAAGGTGATGAAGTGGAGTAGTTTGAATAGTGGGTGTGTGTATGGGTGTATCTAAAGTACTTGGAACATATAAGTGATGTTGAGCAGATCTAGGATGAGAGAAGCCAAAGTTATGGAGGAAATGGGGATCAGGAGGAGTGGAAGGAGAGGCTTCTCTGCTACTACTTTGTTGTGAGTCTTCAAGCTCAAGGTTTATCTAGTCTATACCACTTTGTGACTTGTTTCTAGATAAGCTTCTTATATGAGGTAAGTCAACTTGGGTATTTTTCAAGTTTATAAGGTTTTCAGGAACTGAACTTGCTCTTAAAATGGGTCTAACAATAATTGGGTTTTTAGGTGTGGGAGACTTCCTAAGAATGCTTTCAGGATTGTCAAATATTGTAAGAGGATTTTGGTTAGGATGGGATCTAGTATGGATCCTTCTAGAAGCTAGGATTTTGTACCCAATAGGTCAAAAAGTTTTTTAGAGATATAACAGCCTTAAGAGACAAACCCAACTGAAAAAGAGATAACTAATCCACAAGTATTCTTAACTGGGTATTTGTTTAATGTTTTGATGACAGGGTAAGCTTCCCAGTGGAGTCAATGAGAATTAGTGGATTCACCCAGGTGGAAGATTTTTACTTGTCTTTTAGGATTGGTTATTGTCCACCATCAACAATCAGGAACCAATCTTGGCTGACACTTAATTCATTTTAAACTGATGAGGCTTTCTGATTTTTGAGTGAATTTGAAATGTTTACTACTCAATGTTCCCCAGTATGGTCACCACTATGTTGTCTCCCTATGATTTGCTAGATTGGCAAGAACAAAAACTGTAGGGGCCACCATTAGGGGAATTTTGAGGTCTAAAATGGGCCTCCTAAGAAAAATGTACAACAAAGATAAACTTTATAACAACCAATAGGATTCAAGATGATGATGTCAACCATGGGGGATGATTCACCATTTTTTAAATAAAAGGGTAAAAATATTAAAAAATAATAAAATAATAAAACTACTTTTCAACTCGTATTTTCAACTTATCTCCCAAAATTTTTACTCAAATTTCGAGCGGGAGTACTCGTTGGATGCGAAATTTAATTCCTCATCCAAGGAGTACCCATGTTGCATACTTTTGATGAACTCTACTACACGAAAAATGAGAAATACATAAAAAACGTGATTGTAATCACGTTTTTTATGTATTTCTCATTTTTCGTGTAGTAGGACCCATCGAAAGTATGCAATATGGGTACTCCTTGGATGGGGAATTAAATTTCGAATCCAATGAGTACTCCCACTTGAAATTTGGTGTTAAAGCAGGATATAAGTTGAAGTGAGTTGAAAAGTAATTTTCCATTTTTCCTTCTAAAATTTGATGATGTCATCAAATCTTATTTGATTTTTTCCACTATTATTTTATAATTTCCTTAGGAGGCCCATTTTAGACCTCAAAATTCCCCTAATGATCAGAACCGCTTTGGAATCCTAGGACCTAGCCTTCCTGTATTCAGAGAGGGATCTCTCTATTTAAGGTGTTTTTGATTGCTTTATCTTTGTGCTCTTTGTTTTAAGATTTTAGGCTAGTTATTAAGTTTTAAGGACTTGTTTTCATTTTGGTTGGATTAAATGATAGATTGAAGGATTAATGGTGTCAATGATTGAGGAAATGTTTCAGCTGATCAAATAGACTGTGAGAAGACATAAATTCATTGGGAAATGGAGTCATAAAAGGATTTAATTGTTCATCAACTCTGCAAGAGCTTTCATAGGGCAAGCTAGCTATATCAAATGGATTCTTTAGATTCGGTTGTGATATGAAACATTAAGAAGTTGTGAAGGCAACAAAGCTATAGTCAGTTAAGAATCTTCTAGCTGTACTTAAACAAGAAAAGCCTTTCAAAGTAACTGTTTGGAGCAAGTGAAAGGGTAGGACAAACCATAATCGTCTTTGGAAAACCTTTAATATGAAAACTTTTAAGACAAAAATCTAGTAATTCAAGAACTACTTTCAGAAAAAAAAACATATAAGATAATAGTAAGAGTGGTCTAAGATCAAACTGAAATAATCTAATATGCTTTTGACAAACTCTTAAAAGACTCTTCAAAGAAACATTTCAAGACATTCCAGAGGGTAGGGCATACCTTAAACCTCACTGGTTCAAACTCTAATAAGTACACCTTAAAGAAAGGTCTTGAAAAAAATATCTCAAGTCTTACTCAAAGGAACACAGGTTCACCTTAATTTCCTTGGTTTCACTCTATTCAATCATTCTTCAGACAACAAGCTAGATAAAATTAGAAGGCAATTAAGAATCTCCCAATCAACCCTATGCAGAAGAAAACATAAATATAAAGAATACAAACAGAAAAACGGTGCTGAAACATTAGTTCCTAATCTAAAAATTCTGCTTCTTTATCATAGAAAGATGAACATAATGGAAAATGTAAGAAGAAACAATAACAATTAGGAAAACTTCACCATTGATATAACTCAAGGATCTAGTGAACATGCTTGTATTATTGATGATCAAACTAGTTACAATACTCTAGGTACAACAGCTCTATGCAACTTAGAGCTTTCTTCAATTCAGTCTAGTATTCCTCAATCAGCTCAACAGCAAAAATATGTCCAAAAACCATCAAGTAAGCAACATTTTAAATGAAGCTAATATGCAATATTTATATGCAAAATGAGGAGGTGTTGCTAACCTAGGATGTGTAAATGTTATTTATGACAGAGTTAATGATTTTTGACCTTTGAGACCATTCAAGGCCCTAGGAAAAAATATCTGGAAGAGTTACTCTGAATAATAACTTCTGCCTTAACTTCTAAGTTAATTTAGCTAAAATATTTGACTTTTAAGGCTTTGTAATAACTTGTGTAATAACTGTTGAGCTACTTCAAAATATTTCTGACTAAGTAATTACTACTTGATGCCTTTATGGAAAGAAACAAATTTTGTAGGTGGAAAATTTGCCTTTAGAGAAGTAATGGCTCCTTTGTTGAGTCATTCGAAGCTGTCTTTGGGTAATCTTCCTCTATTTTATCTATCAATATTTTGTATTAGGCCTTTAACCTTGATTTATCCTTAATATTATGCATCACTATATCTAATCCTCTGTTCTAATTTATAACTATTTTGTCCTTTATCTGTTTGCTTTAAGCCTTTGACTTTCATCTTTAAACACTGCTTTAAAGGGCTAATTCTTTGTTTTTTTTCTTTAATCTGCAATCAACCCTTTTAATCTGTTGTTCTTCATTTTCCTCATTTCTCTGATAGTAGCTGTTCTTTGTATGCATGTAGGCTTTCTTCATGGTAAGAGGGTTATAACTCATCGATGATCATGATTCATCGATGGATTAACCCTTATGCAAGCTGCCCTTGTTCTTTTGCATGAATTCACCTCTCGGATCGTCATCCAGAGGCTTAATTTGTCACTTTTTGACTGTGGGAGGGCATATTTGGGCCTTTGTCCGCCATTAAACACCTGCAATAAACAAACACCTATTTAATTTAAAAACCCGTGGAGGGGGTAATAACTGCATTTCTAGGGTTTTTGGCTTATCGGAAGGCATTTACAGTGGAGAAAAAAACACAGGGGTGAGGTTCCAAAGGAAGAACTGGGATGAATTTGAATGGAGGTGGGAAAAGGAGGAAGGCAGTTTTTTCAAAACCACTGGCAGTTTTCACGCAAGGTATGGGCGATAAGTGGTATTGGACGATGGGCACGCAATACCACAAACTGGACGCCACGTGTCTGGGCCAATACCAACCATTTCTCATGGACTTGAGGTGTTAAACCTCGGCACCGAAATCTACGCAACATGCGATCAGGACTATTAGATATTGGGCGATAAGATCTATGGTGCGAGCAACGTTATGAAGCGGGGTGCAAATTTGGTAGGGGGGGAAGTGGAATACAAGTGGCAGACGATGGTTAGGGCACAGTGATTAGAGTGGAAAGTGGGGTCGGGTGATGACGTAAGCAATTTTTTTGGGTAGCGCAGAATGGGTTAGGAGATGGGATGAGGGGTGGTGAAAAAGGGCCATTGGATTAGGGCTTATGATCCGAGATCGACGGTCAAGAGAAGACCCGAAAAGAAATATAGTGGTGGGGTTTTATACAAGGCACAGGGGGTTAAAAATAAAATGAAAAGTGGGGCATATTTGCATGGGGAAGGGGCTGGGGAATAGGCGAAAGGGGATGGTCCCATGGGGGTAGAAAGGATCGGGGGTTGGGAAGGGAAATGCTTAGGAAATAGCAGTAGATCATGGTCTAGGGTCACATGGGTAGAAGGGATAGGGCTTAAGGCCGAAAAAGGGCTTAAGGCCTATATGTAAAAAAAGTGGGTTTTTCACATAAAAACAGAGTTTTTATGGGTTTTTAAGGGTTCTAATAGGTTAGAAGTTTTAGGATAAAAAAATGTAAAATGGGTTTTTACATTGTCTTAAGGGTTTTTATAAGAGAATGATGTATGAGGGCGGATTTTTTAGGGTTGTTTGAGAGGAGAAGAAGGGAGATGAAATGAGGGTGTTAATAAAATGATGAATGAGTCAAATAGGCCAAAAACTGGATTTTTTTCTTTTTAGAGCAGCAGGGTGAACATTTGAGAAGCCACCAGGTAGGAAGGCTTAGTGAGAAATAGTATTTTTTAGGATGATGAAGACAATGAGACCTCTAAAGATAGCTGATGGGAAAATAATGCTATATTTAGGTTCTTGTAGAAAATTCACAGTCATCTAGTGAAATCTGCAGAATACAAGAGGATAACACTGACCTCCAGGGGCGCAACACCAGAAGACTTTGCCTAATTTTGACTTGAAAACTCCCAAATTACTCACTCCTAAGCGCTCTTGATCACTTCAAATGAAATAATGATTTATTGAAGTGTTATATGGGCTTTTATAGGCTTACGAATTAGATTTAACTTTGCAAACCCACTTCCTAATGTGTTAAGTCTTTTTCACTTTCTCACTAATGCTTTTTGAATTTTTTCTTGCAGGTGACTGAAAACATTAGATTGGCTTTCCCCTTTGCTACTTGAGGCTGAAAAATTTAATTTTGACATATTTTTGATTTATCCATATAGCAACATCTCCAAAAAATTCTCTAATTTCCACCATGGGGTTCAACTTACCTCTTTTTCTCATTTAGACATGGCAAGCTCATTTTTATAAGTTTGGGATCTGATCACACAATGACCTCTTCAAAATCCTTTTGCTTCCACCATGGAGTTCTATTCATGCTTCTTCTCATCATTTCATCTTCTATGTCTATTTTCCCAAAACCCTAGGTTTCTGGAGTGCTTTAAGACAATCATCAGTGTTGTCTTCTAAGTTCTCTACAGCTCTTTCAAGTTCATTCATTTCTGTCCAGTTCACTTCACCTTTTTCCTTATCTCATCAATAATCTCTGATAGAATTTCTTCATTTTTGGCTTTGTCTATCTCCTCTAGTTCATTTATGCAAGTGGTCAGTGTTTTGGCACTCAACTGGGCCATTAAGTTCAAAACCCTAGTTCTCCTCAAGACAAATTTGTTTCCCTTTCTTCTCGCTACAAGTTGTCTTCATTTAGGAGTAGAACATCTACCTTATCAGGAATTTCTACTGATGGACCTTTCAACACTCCTACAGAAGTGCCAAAGTTTGTCCATTCTCCTCATGTGCAGGATTTGAACAAAAGGATAGTCTTCTTTGGAAACTCTTTACTTCTTTCTTGGATAACCATGTCTTCAAATTCCCTTACATCTGAGCCAACTTCTAGCAAAGGAAAAGAAATGTTTGGAACACCAATGATGACCTTAAAACATGTGAAACCCTAATTGACCTAGTGGGAGGGTTTTTTGACCTGATTTTGACTAAAAATTTGCTTGGAGACCGTCAAGTGAAAACAAAGTATTTGTGAAAGTGTTGTATTGAAGATCCAAATTCCAATGTACTTGGTTTATCTAAGAACCTACATAGATAGTTTTGAGACCATCAATTCTTGAGGAACTTGGGGGAACATGGGAATGAGTTAGCAATGGGAAAACCTAAAGGGAAAGTGGAGTTACGGGCAAGGCAAAACAAGGTAATTAGGTCATAGGCAGGAAAGAAGGATGGAGATGAGAGGCATAAGCCCATAAGGAGTCTTTTAGGACTGACACGGTGACCATGAAATGGAAAATTGATAGAATAATGAAAATGTTTCTATAAGGATAATGAAGGCAGTGAGATTTCTGAAAGTCACAATATTCTAGGAAATTTGTTTTCAGAAATCTAGAACTAATCTATAGTCATCTAGAAATAGTAAAAAATACTGATGACTAACATAAGCAAGACGTTGGATCTGTGAATCTGAAGAAAGGGAAAGGCGCCCCCAAAACGCAGAACAAGGGGGGAAACCAAAGCGGGGTGACTCAGGAAAACCTGCCTAAGTAACAAGAGAATAAAAACACCACAAAGATAAATAAGGACATGGGGAAGTGGTGTGAATTTCATAAAATCTCCACTCACAACACAAGTGAGTGTCGGGCCAAATATTCATTGTTGGTCGAGTTGAAGGCATTTGAATCAGTTGCATGTTATGATTCTCAGTCAGAAGAAGAAAAGGGGAATGACAAAGGGAAGAAAATAATTGATGTGGAACTCACTGTGCCAGAGTTGGCACCACCAAGATCCAGAAGGAGGAACCTGAAGATACAGAGGAGGGGGAGAACGTATTCCATTCCTACATGTGGGTGAAGGGTTCTCCACTGCAATTCATTGTCGATAGAGGAAACCAAAAGAACCTCATTTCAATAGAGGTCATGAAGCGGCTCGGCCTACCGACCACATCACACCCGCAGTTGTATACCATCTGATGGCTTCACCAAGGAAGATATCTCCACGTTAGCAAGCAGTGTTTCCATCCCTATAAAATCAAGCCCTTCATAGATGAACTACTATGGTATATTTCTCCTGTTGAATTTTCTGATGTATTATTAGGCCAACCATACTTGTGGAAGCAACAAGCTATGTATGAGTCTAGGCCTTGTTCTATTATTATTACTTTTGGAAATACATTGTAAAGGATACCCGAGGTAGTATCGCCTTCCACCATCTCTTTCATTATTGCTAAGCAATGCATTAAGATTATTTCCAAAACCAGGAAATTTGTTTTCATTAGGATTCACCCATAGGGAAAGAAGAATATTGTGGTTGCAGCCTCCAAATAGGGCATCCCTGTGCAGCAGCAGCAAATGGAAAAATTTGTGGAGGAATACCAAGACATTTTCTCCTCACCCATAGGGGTTCCTCTACACTGTCAGGTTAAGCACTCCACCGATATGACCCTAAGCACATCACTACCTAATGGGCCAATCTATCGATGCTATGAGCACGAGAATGATGAAAACAAGAGGCAGATACAAGAGCTATTACAGAAAGGGCACATTAGGCGCAACTCCTCACCATGTGGTAGCCTAATCATGTTGGCACAGAAGAAGGACATCACCTAGAGACTCTGTATTGAGTATAGGGGGCTGAACAAGATCAAAGTATGGAATAGGTATCTAATCCCATGGATCGATGACCTCCTAGACCAGCTCAGGGGGGCCAAATATTTCAGCAAGATCGACTTGAAGTCTAGCTATCACCAGGTACCAATCAAACCCTCTGATGTGTGGAAGACTTCCTTCAAAGCCAAGGCGGCCCTCTTTGAATTTTTTTTCATGCCTTTCGAGTTGATGAATACTCCCACAACCTTGATGCGGATGATGAACAACATGTTGCGGCCATTCACCAACTCATTTTTGGTGGTGTACTTGGATGACATCCTGATATTCAACCAAACTTGGGAAGAGAACCTCCACCACATCCGACAGGTCCTCCAAACATTGCTGCAACACAAGATGTGTACGAATTTGGGGAAGTGTACTTTTGGCGTGACCCAGGTTCAATATTTGGGATACATTATTGATGAGCGGTGTGTGCATGTTGATCTAGCCAAGATCCACGTCATTCAGGAATGGTCAGCCCCAACCACTCTAACAAAGCTCCGCAACTTTCTGGGTCTTGCCAGTTTCTACCACAGGTTCATGTTGGGATTCTCTCATATCACTTGGACGTTGAATCAAGTCACCAAGGGAGGAGAAAAAGCAAAATTATTTTGGTCTGAATCTCAATACAAGGCATTCGTAGTGTTGAAACATCGCTTCTACTCTACACTAGTGCTCACATTACCAGACTTGAAACAACCATTTGAGATCAAGAGAGATGCATTTGACTATGATATTGGGATAGTCCTTACTCAATAGGGGCATCTAGTGGCATCACAGTGAGACACTTTCCGACACAGTCTCGAAGTATCCCACTTTTGACAAAGAGATGTATTCCTTGTGCAGGCTTTCTGACAATGGAATAATTACATTTTGGGGAAGGAAATGGTCATCCACATAGACCACCGACCCTTGCAGTTCATACAGACACAAGGGAAGTTTTAGAATGATCATCATCAGAAGTAGTCCACATACCTGCAATAGATTCATTTGAACATCAAGTAAAATAAGGGAAACACCAATAATGTTTCAAACTGCCTTAGCCGACCACTGATTGTGGCGCTAACCACCGTGCTCAACTCTTGTGGGCACCAGAATCTTGATTGACCACTTCTCTATAGAAGCAATCTAGAATTATGTGACACATACAAGATGCTCTTGGAGGGTAAGCAAGTTCCAAATTTTCACCTCTAGGATGCACTTCTATGTCACCTGGGACACCTTTGTGTTCCTTCAAGAGAACGTACTAAGATGGTTTGGGAATTGCACTATAGTGGATTCATTTTCCATTTTAGGGACGCGAAAACAATGGCAGTACTGCAAAATTATTTCTGTTGGCCAAACATTCGACATGATGTCAGGAAGTGCACCAGATCCTGCACTACTCGTACCATTGCCAAATCGACCATCAAGAAGCAAGGCCTCTATTATTCGTTGCCTACCCCTAGTCAAACATGGGAATCCATCTCCATCGATTACAAGTCAGGCCTTCATTCTACTAAGCATGGAAATGACTATGTTTTTGTGGTCGTCGACAGATTCTTGAAGATTTATTTTGGCCTCCAAGAAGAATATCACAACAAAATCCACTGGTAAACTCTTCTTTGAGCAAGTGTGGGTATACTTTGGGATACCACAATATATCATCTTAGATCGAGACAATAGGTTCCTCAGTATATTTTAGTGTAGCCTCTGGTCAATGTTGGATGCCAAGCTCACCAAGTCCACAACTTTTAATCCCCAAATCGATGGATAGACAAAGGTTGTGAATAAGATGATTGTACACATTCTGCACATGTAAAAATAAAAGAATCCACACACATGGGATGAGATCCTCCCCTATATACAAAATATATATAACTCAGCTCTCCACATCTCAATTAGCCTCAGACCCTTTCAAGTGGGCTTGGGATTCTAGCCACTATGTCCTATTGAAGTAGCCATGCCATTTGAAACTACTCAGGGATATTCGACTCATGTCTAGTTTGAAGCTGATAAGGTGCACATCTTCATTTAGCGCACTCAACACATCTGCCAACAGGTTCATGACATATTGAATAGAGCTAATTATAAATACAAGAAGCAACATGATCAGTATCAGGTGCCACACAACTTCCAGGTGGGTGAGAAAGTGTGGCTACATTTGCAGAAGGAGCGCCTCGTTTGACCCCACTGCAAGCTTCACCCGCCTCAATATTGGCCATACACCATCACCAAGGCTATAGGGGATAATGACTTTGAGGTCAGTATTCCACCATGACTTGGTCTGCATCCAGCGTTCAATGTGGACCACCTCCGACCCCACTTTCCACCTCTACTGGACACATTCAACATGGAAAAACAACTCACACCAACAAATTTAAACCCAGAATGCATGGGATAAGAAAAAAATGATAAAATCATGGACACATAGATTAAGAACACCTGCCATCAGAGGATCCAACTATATCGAGTTGTCAAAGAAGGCCAACTCCTTTACCAGGGACTAGGTTCAACAGAAATTTCCCCACCTCATGGAGGCTCTGCACGCAATTGGGACCATTACTTCCTAAGGGTGGAGGAATGATCTAGGTGGATATTGGTGGCCACCCACCTATTCAACCCAGTCAGTTTCATGAGTTTTCTTATTGACTATTTTTAGCAGTTTTTCAGGTCCTAAACTTCCGTATACATTTTGAGGCCCTAAACAATGTTTTTTGGGCATGATTACTCAATAAATTTGGAAAAATTCGTGCCAATAGCTATAGTCCTCAGAGAGATATTTACAACAAGGTATCATACATGCCAAACAAAGATAATATGACCAACTTGTGACCCCAAAATTTTTTTTTCCCAACTAACGCTAATGGGGCCCATAAACTCTTGGTATTACATCTCCTCGGGTTAGGGTTTTGGTTGTTTAGGGTTTTCTCTTATTGTTCAATAATAAAAATTCCCACGAGCCTAATTGTAACATTGTTCAGAGGTATGTAGCTGCAACATATCTTCTCAGAGATAAGCTACTATCACCCGAGCTAGTTTAATTTCCATTCTGTCTGTAAGCATTTTTCAGTATTTGATATTAATGAAGTGAAATGTTATTCCTGCTGCATCTCTGCGTTTATGTTTATTTCTATATTTTATTACATTCTTGCATAATTCTGAATTATCACTTGCATAATAAATCATTCCTCTATAAGAATGATCCTTGACAACCCTGTCAGACAATGACATATATACATAGATACATACATATATAATCATTAACATAAAAAAATAATCATCATTTCATAAAATGACATGCACACACACATACACACATACATATATCCATACATAAACATCAACAAAAATAAATCATGATCCCATCAGACAACGACATACATACATGCATATATACATACATATATACATACATATATAGACATTATCATAATCATGATCACAACATAATTACTAGATATCATAAGGTATAGGTTAAGAGAACTCCCTTTATGTGTGCATAGTATGCACAACATTGAGAACAACAATTCCCAACATAGCCAGGACACCTAATACCTCATGTTCATTCAATTTACCATTTTTTTTCCTTTCTCATGATTGTTCTTCCACCGTCCATTTACCACAATTGACCCAACCAGTCAAACCGACTGTCATATCCTTACCTTCTATTGTGCTTACCGATGCACCGAGCTTAATCTAAGCCTTACATTACCCATTGGGTACCACACAACTCTCCCTGAGCTCCATTTGCTTCTTCCTTTCCCAACCAATTCCCAAGACTCAAAACATAAATGGCAAGCACAAGAAACAAAAAAGAAGAAAACCATGAAAACAAATAGCAATACGAGACCACAAAAAGTGGCATGGCCATGCACTAGATGCAATCAAGACCGCAAACCAAACGCAACAAATCACAACAGACCAAAAATGCAGGACTAGTAACAAGCACCATGACTCAATCCCTATGGTTCCCAATACTTCCAAAGGATATCTCATCCCAAGCCTTCTTTAATATTTCATGGCATGCTCTTTCCATGCAATCTCCTGCATCATATTACCATAACTACATAAATATCAACACATAATAAATACAACAATATACTATTTATCTTAGCTTGTTGTGAAAAACACGTTGCCTTGTAACTAAACAAACATTTCATTCGTATGTACCAAAGATCAAGACAACATATTTATCAATTTGAAATAAATGTTTACCAATAATAACAACCATGACATAATTAACAATCAACTCACATTCATCAGTCATACTACATAATGCTACAACAATTACCTACTTTCACTCAAGTACATATCAAATATCTCGACACATGTGTTTTAGTACAATCATCTTAAAAAAAAATCATTTCTTTATGCAATCTTATAGATACAACTCATCTCATGTGATTATTCAAACATTCAAACAAACTATAAAAATACCAGCTTATAAAAATCAACTAGGTCACAAAATCAAACAGTCAAGCACGAAGTAAATGACATAAGCCAAATCATACCTTAATGTATATTAGGGGAGGCTATATTTTTTTCACGATCAATCTATATTAGCACAATGTAACTTCACAACACCTCAACTCAAACATAAATAAGGTCATGATATGCTTAACAATAACTAGCTAACATGTTCACAGCATAAACTCGTAAACAAATTATTTTCTTGCATAACAATCACATATGCATAGTCTTTCTAGATTTGTATGACATTATATCACAAATAAGTTGAATCATACCTCAATTCCATAATCCTAACCATCTACCTAGGCTAGTACAATCTATCATGATACATATAACATCAAGATATCAATGCTATAAACCTAATCATCAATTTAACTAACATATAACAACAAGTTAACCTACGACATACTCATCAACGACATATAACATATTCATCAAGTTAACTATAATGTAACAACAACAATTTAACATATAACATCCTCATCAACAACATATAACATAATCATCAAGTTAATACCATGCTTGACTAACCAACGCATGTACATAAGGATCACAGTAGGCAACTAACATCTATCATAACATCAATAGGATGAGAGGCATAAACATAACCATAATTCATATGACTACATTGATCAACCAACATTTATCATACATGTAGCCCTATTAAAATTAGAGTGAAAAACATATAAGTAACCCTAATGCTTACAACATGAATCACATACCTACATACCAAGCATACAAATGCGTATGATGATATGCTTTTACCTTGAAGTCTAATGTTGCAACTTCACTTTAATGATTTGCATCTCCTACTCTATCTTAGCCAACACATTAGCATCATAACATACCAATATCATCATGATGACCTAATTTCATAAAACGACCTTATTCACAACAACCTCAATAAAGCCAATGAAAAATTGATCATATGCACCCACTTGACATGTATAACCAATCATGAATGATCAATGCATGTTCAACATATGGCATCACACAAGAAATAATACATGAATAACACCAAAGAATGAACAATATGTAACCCTATCATAAGAAATAAATTCATATACAATATATAACAATATGCAAGCAAGCATGCATGAAAAATACACAGGCATTAGCAACACATAATCAGTCATACACTCATGACAACATGTTGACAACAACACCATCAACACTTCCATGGAAACATCACTACAACCATGGTTAACACCATGCAAATGCGACAAGCACATAGACTACAAGCATACTAAACACATAAGAAATCAACATAAAGTCATGATCATCCCACCACCCATCTAGTCCGAGAGTTGAACCATGCTTTGATACCACTCTGTAACACCCGCCTCCCACATCTACCTAAGTAACTGGCCAACTGGGGTAAACATGCGACTAGAGGCTACTATAATGAGATTCAACATCCTATGTGACCTTAAGGAAATGGAACCAATGTAAGACACAACATACATACCTTGTACAACAGCCACAACACCCCTAGGAGGTAACCCAACCATTCAGGCCTCTTACCCCTGGGTCACACTGATATTTTCACCCCCTTTGAGGCATAGCCACAAGCATAACACTGCATTTAAAGGGCTAGGAGGCTATAGCCACATGAATAAAACTACATTTTAGGGTCTAGGAGGCTATATTCACAAGCATAGCACTACATGGTAGTGGCTGGGGCCCCAAATGGTTAGTTCTCTACCTTCTGCTCCGGGATTTGAACCACCTTTCAGGCCCATAGCCAAGGTCACTACCTAGAACTTCATGAAAAATTAAGGAATGAAAAATAACAATAGTAAAATGATACAAAAGAAATCACATCAATAAGAAATCATCTAGACCCCTCCGAACCATGACAAAAAAAATTTCGAACATTTCAGAAACATTGAATCTACAGGTGTAAACATTAGATTTAAACATGGGGGTCTCATACTTATCTGAGAATCACTAAGAATAATTTCTTCCTTACATAATTAGTCACAATACAATCTATTTGACCATAGATACATTGTGCATTCATTTACAAGTAATAACATGGATATATCCATACATCATCACTAATAAAATACATGCTTATAACTAGCATAATAACAAAAAAAATACCATGGATACAACAACAATAGAATCCACATAACAACCAGTACATTTATGCATCAAATACTAAAGGAAATAGCTTCTAATTAATGAGTGTAAAAACCAACTAAAAATGGGACTTCCACATTCCACCTAACCATAGATTAGCTGAGCCAAATCTCTCTTCAGCCAATCACCCTGTGCCATATTCCAAGCATGAATGTCGGACTCACAACCAAACAAAAAGAACCAAACAAGCATGAATTCTACCAGAGTTCTCATCCTACACCATGAGGAATTTTCCTATCTCCTATTCTCTCAGGATTTACAGCAATCTACATTCTGAATCAGGGATCACTAGGCCATAAACCAAGACATACTCTCCAGGATTTACTGTACATCCCATCTTGGGAATATTAGGCAAAAATGAAGAGCACCCACCTCTTAGGCTTTACTGCAATCCATCCCGGATCACTAGGCCTAAACCGAGGCAAACCGCCTCTAGGATTTATCGTATATCCTGCCATTCATAGGTCGAGTATTCCTATGCCCACCGAGGCACATAATACTAGCTTTACTGCAACCCACATTCTGGTTCAAGGATTATTAGGCTAGTGGCTTTACCGTGATCCATAGTCGAATTCAGGGACCACTAGGCCATTTTTTTGTCATTTCATAGATCCACCTCACTCAACTTCGAATCCATCCGACAATCCAACTCAACCAAAGTATGAGAAATACACAACACCATGGTTATCTGAAAATGGAAAGGCTAGGATGAAAACAATGTCACACCTAGAAAAACCCATGTCAAGGCATAAAATAACCACATGCAATACCATGCATGCTATATCTAGCTAGAAAGTCACACATGAAAATCAATACCTACAAAGAATCCTACTATAGCTGCTCGATCTCTGCTCCTCCTTGCTTGCTTCCTCCTTCTTCTTGCTTTCTTTCCTTCCTTGGTCCAATGTCAAAATGCTCCAAGAAACTCTAAGTGTCCAAGAGTGAGAGAGAGAGAGAGAATAATGAGATAGCTCCATAAGTGTGAGAAAAATGCTTAGCAAAAGCTTTCCAAGTGATCCTCAATATCCTTTTTATTGATGAGGCCACTATTTTCTCATTTTCCATTATTTTCCTTCATTTTCCTCCTCACATGAAACCTGTGACCTTTCATCTCCCTTTTCTCCTAATTTCCATTATTTTCATAAACAAATGTGCCAAATATGCCATCTTTCCTTTCCAAATCCTTTTCCTATTTCCTTTAGCCATAATAACTGAAATAAACATCCAATAGGATGTTTTTCCCAACATTCAGGTTCGAATAAGTCTCCCATCAAATGTGGTTATTGTTTTTAACTTTTATTACATGGAATTTTCACTATGGTTGTTACAACACCGATCTGCTTCATCTGTTTCCTGGCAACGTGTCTAAGGAAAACCTTCCCTTTGAAAAACATAAAATTGTAGCCACGGTCTTCCACACTGCGATGGAAACAAAATTCTTCTTTAGACTCGGTATAAACATCACATCCGTGAGCCTGAGAGGGAATCCATACTCCCTCTGAAATGTAATTGTTTCAATAATTTTCTTGCTATACCTTCCATCATCTCCAAAATCTATGTTTTTCTTGAGGCCTTTCTCCTCCAATTCACTAAAGAAATCTATATTCCCCATCATGTGGAATGAGGCATTGTTATCGAGATGCCGCATGCTTCCCATTATTGTGTTGAATATGCATGTAATGAGAGTAAAATCAAGCTCAAATTGTGAAGCTAGAGCTTCACCTGCTGCTACTACTGCAGGATCCTTCTTGCTTGCATTATTCTATGGACATTTTGTGGCATGGTACTTGAATCCACGACAGTGAAAGAAATTGATATTGGAAAAGTATTTCATCTTTCCATCCTCACCTAGGGAATTATTTCCCTTGGCTTTATTTCCTTTTTTGACTAATGCAATTTCCAATTCCTCTTCTTTGGCTGAGGTTCCATCTCTGTTGTCCTACCTGATTTCTTCCTACACTAGATCAGACCATAACCACTCCCAAATTGGTAGCTTGTCTCTACCATTCAAAAAATCTTGATAACTATGACAGCTCTTGGGAATACCCAACAACAATAGATCTACCAAATTTTATTTTGGAACAGTCACACCAAACTCGCCAAGTTCATCACAACACTATGTGAATTTTCTCAGGTACTACAGAACTGATCAAGCCTTCTACATTTTGCTGCTACGAAGATTTTCCTTCAGTGCCAGATTCCTATGCTGACTGTTGTTCTCAAAATATGATCCTCCTCGATTTAGCTACATCTTTTTTCTATTGAGCGAGATCCTCGGCATCAACTATTGGGGGTTTTACTACATCAGCCTTGATGTAATCTAGTAGCCCATTTTCAAATAATACTGCCTCCATACATATCTTCCATGCCACAAAATTCGTGGTGCCTTCCAAATAATACTCAAACCTAAATCCGATGGAAGTCATTTTCTCAGTAATAGAGAAATCCTACAACACTAATTTTCCAATTGAAACCCCTTTCAAAAACTTCTAATTCTCTTCTCTACTGTGAATATAGCTATGGTACCATGTAGGAATTAATTGTAGATTCAATACTTCTCATGTAATGTTCTAAAACATAAGACCAAAATCTACTCTACTCATCTGCAGAAAGAAATTCACGATTGACAAACAATATCAAAAACATGTGACATGAATCAATCCACATAACATGAGGATATATCTATGGGGAATCCACTGCTCAAAACCCCTTTCTATTTGTATTGCATTAGTCATAAAATAGAGAATAAATACAATGCGTGTTCAAGGCTGAACAAACTCTGCAAAAGTATAATCTATCTCTCTTCCACACTGACTGACTCTGGCGAAAATTTAGAAAATTTTCATGCCTTTCAAGCTCCTATTTCCTTGCATTGGTTCTAAAGGAATTAACCCCCTATTAATTGTGGAAATCCCCATCCTGAACTATGCAATTCCTATAGGTCCTTCTCTGACTACATGCACCATCTGTACAACTTGGATAATTATACAACTGATAGTACACTGCCCTTGAACTCCAATATCAACAGGGTAACTCATATTTCATGCATGTATGAGTTAATTCTGTATGATTTATCAGTTAACTGTCTGAACACTGAAGTTGCACCCCATTGCTAGACCTCCTACTAGTTCCTCCAACAATTGGAACTAGTTTAGCTGACCTTAACTCAATTTAACTGAATTAAATTGTTAAAACTAAAATTAAACTCAACTTCGGCTCGTAAAATTTAGGAATCACTCTACATAACTCAAGTTAGGCCCTCAACTCAAATTAAGTGAGCCAAATAAGTGAAACTACATTACTTAACTCATACAAGTTGTCTTGTGATGTGGAATAACAAATTTCTCCTAATTTAATTAAAGGGAAAATTAAATCAAGATTTTCCTACTACCATTTTTTCAACATGGTGCTTGGCACATTGACTCTTTAAGATTTTCAAAGGCCTTAGTTGCTTCTGGAGTCCAAGAAAATGCATCTTTCTTCAGTAATGTTGTTATAGGTGTTTTTATTCTCCCATAATTCTTAACAAACTTGCGATAATACCCTATAAACTTGAGAAATCTGTGAAGATGCTTTAGGGTTGTGGGAATTTTCCATTCCATAATGGATTTAATTTTGTTAGGGTCTACCTTAACACCAAAATGACATACAGTATGACCGAAATATTCCACCTTTTGTACTCCAGAGAAACATTTGGAGGTTTTTTGATATAATTTTTTCTCCTCCAATAGTTTGAGAACCCTGTCAACACGATCCTTCCAGTAATTTTTCTATATTATTATATCATCAAAAAATAATAACACAATTTTTTTAAGGATGGGTTTGAAAATGGAATTCATCAAACCTTGAAATTTGGAAGGTGCATTAGTAAGGCCAAAAGGCATGACCAAAAATTGATAATGACCTTCATGAGTTCTGAATGTTGTTTTCAAAATGTCTTCAGTCTTCATTCTAATTTGATGATATCCAAAACGAAGATCCAGCTTGGTGAAGTAATTTTCTCCATGTAATTCATCCAACAATTCATCAATAATGGGAATGAGAAATTCATGTTTAATAGTGATCTTGTTGAGCTCCCAGTAATCCAGACACATATGCCATGATCCATCCTTCTTGTCCACCAATATCACTGGAGCAGAGAAAGAACTTTGACTAGGTTGAATTATATCAACCTCTAACATTTATGAAACCATGCATTCAATTCCACTCTTTTGGGAATAGGGGTATATGTAGGGCCTGATGTTTCGAGGAACACTTCATAGAATCAAATTAATAACATGAATTAGGGGAATTTTGAGGTCTAAAATGGGCCTGCTAAGGAAATTATAAAATAATATAGGAAATAATAAAATAAAAAATTAGATTACATCATCAAATTTTAGAGGGAAAAAATAAAAAACTATTTTTTTAACTCGTGTTTTCAACTTATCTCCCTATTAGATTACTCAAATTTTGAGCGGAAAAATTCATTGGATGTAGAATTTTATTCCTCATCTAAGGAGTACCCATGTTGCATACTTTCGATGGACCCTGCTATACAAAAAATGAGAAATACATTAAAAACTTGATTGCAATAACTATTTTCCATGTTTTTTTCATTTTTTGTGTAGCAGGGTCCATCAAAAGTATGCAACATGGGTACTCCTTGGATGTGGAATTAAATTTTGCATCCAACGAGTACTCCCATTTGAAATTTGAGTAAAACCTTAGGGAGATAAGTGGAAAAAGTAGTTTTATTATTATATTATTTTTAATCTTTTTACTTTTTTACCCCAAAAATGGTGAATCATCCCCCATGGTTGAAATCATCATACTGAATCCTATTGGTTCTTATAAAGATTATTTTGGTTGTAAATTTTTCTTAGGAGGCCCATTTTAGACCTCAAAAGTTCTCTAATTATCATGATCAGAAATAGGTGGGAGGCCTTTGGGAGTCTCAAATACCTTGAAATGATTTTCCGAAACATTTTGGTTATCTAGAGAAATAGATGATTTCAATGTTTGAACCTCTAGTGAAAATAATTATGCAATTATGAATCATTTTTATTTATTCAGAAGATTTTTCATGCCACTAGATCTGATTATATTTCCTTGTTTCCCTATGATACCCCTTAATTCAACTTCCTTTTCTTCCCAAAAAAACTTCAAGAAAATTTATTAAAAATTAAATTCTATCATCCCCAAAGATTATAACGATTGGACTCCTAGTACAACATGAACACAACCAATTGGAATGGAAAGCATTATACTTTTCAATACATATTCCCTCATGTTTATCTTGATATTATGGAACCTTCCCTTGGCTATCTTACAATGAATAAAATTATGGGTACTACCGGAATCAATTAGCACTATTACTTTTTCTTCCTGATATATCCTTCTATCTTGAGAGTTTGAGGAGTAGTAATTCCCGCCAATGCATTACAAGATATGGTCAAATTCATTTCTTCTTTCTTTGGGGTTGGTTCTTGGTGTATATCCTCCTCTTTTGATGTTTATTGTTCCTTTTCTTCCTCTTCTTCACAATATATGTAAAGTAATTTCTTCTCCGCACATTTATGACCTTTAGTGTATTTTCTATCACAATTGTAACAAATCCATTTTTCTCTTTTTTCCTCCAATTGTTGTGGTGTCAACCTTATAGGTTGTGGAAGGCTAGGAGTAGAAACACTTCCATATTTATAGTTGTGAGTTGTAGACTTCCTTGTTGCCATAATTTTTCTTTCAACTTTTCTTTCCACCCTAAATGCCTTCTCCAATGAATTAGGTTCCCGAAGGAAAAAATCATGTTCTATGTTATCTTTTAAATTCCCTATGAATACATCAATACTATGCTCCTCTAGAATATCAATTACCCTAATATTTAATTTTTGAAAGTCCTCAATGTGCTTCTCCATTGAACCCTTTTGTTTAATATTTATCAATTTGCTAAAGATGTTGTTCCTCTTTGTATCCTCATAATGTGATATCATTTCCTCCGTAAAAATTGACCAAGTGACAAGTGTTTTACAATAAAAACACCATCGATACCATACAAACTGATTACTTTCTAAATATAAAGATGGAATGCATACATTTGTGTGTGTTGCACATGATGGAGGTCAAAATATTGCTCCATATATAGTATCCATGTTACCAGATCCTTGTCATCAAACTTACTCATATCGATCTTTGGAATGTGGTGGGTCTTCAACCCAACGTTGGATTCGCTAAAATCATAATTCATATTCCTTTTGTCCTCATCCTAATTTTTATGTATTACCTTGTCATCATTGGGAAGCCTTTCTTGTAGAAACTTTGTCAAACCTTCCATATTGACATTCATCATTGCTTCCACATCTAATTTTAAACCATCCCTCAAAACATCCATGTACCCTTTTATTTTTACTTCCAAACCCTCCATATTAAAATTCATCATCGCTCCAATTAATTTTTGGTTACTCTTTGCAAGAGATAAATTTGTTGCGCTTGGTCTTGTAATTTTGATATATCATGTTGAATTTCTTGCTCTTCTTCATGTGTCATAGTAGAGATTTCCAGTTTCTTACTAAGTGTGTCCATTTTTTTTCTTCGAGGCATTTTGGAAAAAACAAATGATATCTATGCTTCACTATTCCATTTGAATCACTTGAAACTAATTTTTTAAACAAAATGTATGCAAAATTAAAAAACAATAGACACATTTTTCTTGCTTTTGAGGAGCTCGATATTGAGATTGTTGTATCTGTGTAATTTATGTTCTTAAAGGTCCAAAATTTCCTCTTGTGGTGTCCCTCTAGTCTCTTTCTAATTCCACAAATCATTCCAATATTGAATTATTCAAGATAAAGTTATGCCCAATCTTCCACAGTGACTTGATTATGGATTGGTTTAGTAGAGTGAACTTGTAGGAAATGCCATGTGTCATTGTTTCAACCTTCAATCTTGAAAATGATACATGAGAAATTAAAGTTTGTTCAATTTAGTCACTTTTTACTAAATTAAAATCAGATTCTCATGGATAAATTTATGAGGAATTTTGATCCGGATTTTATGCAGGAACGCAATAAAATACAGATATAACCATAGATACAGAGATGCAGTGGAAATAATGCTTCATTTTATTAATAAAATAATGACTGCAATAAGCTTACAAACATAATGGAAATAAGCTAGGGTGCTGGTAGCGTATCTCTGAGAAGAGATGTAGCGTACGCAGGCCTCTAAACTATGTTACATTGAGGCTCGCAGGCCTATTACAGACATAATGGAAATAAAATAGCTAGGGTACTGGCAGCGTATCCCTGAGAAGAGATGTGTCAGCTACCAGCGCCTAAATTGTGTTACAATGCAAACATGATGGAGATGTGGCGAGCTAGGGCACTAGTAGCGCTTATCTCTGAGCAGAGATGTATCGGCTCCCAGCCCCCTGAACTGTCTTACAATGAGGCTCGAGGGCCTATTTGTTGTTGAGAAACAATTTAGAATCCTAAACGTCCAAAACCCTAACCGTAGGAGATGAAGCGCCAAAACTGTGGGCCCCGTTTGGGTAAATTGGTGGTTCAACTTCCCGGGGACGTAACTTTGGCATCCGATCTCCGTTTGATGCACTCAATAGCTCGTTAGAAAGATCTGTCCGAGGAGTGAAAATTTTGAATGATAAAAACTGGTCCATGGACCCATTTTGCTCTCCGTTTTCCCAAAAAACTTCGTTTAGGGCCTCAAAACGGCTCCAGAAGTTTAAGACCCGAAAAACTGCTAAAAATAGTAAGTTGTGCCGAAACTTACAAACTGAAATAACTGATGGTGGGGGTTCAAATGGACTCTATGGGTGGCCACCAATATCCACCTAGATTATTAATGCCCCAAAATGGCTCCGGGTATGCAGGACCCGAAAACCTGCTATAAATAGTAAGCTGTGCTAAAGCTGAAAAACTGAAAGAATTGATGTTGCGGGTCCAAATGGAATAGGTGGGAGGCCACCGGTATCCACCTGGATCAAATTTACATAGGTATTCTATTTGAGATTGAATTATGGACCCTAAAAAATCCCTAACTTCCTCATATCATATCTTAGAAAAAATAAGGAACCAAGATTTGAAATTCATACATGAATTTCACCAAGATTTTGGCTCCACATGGTAAATATTTTAGTTTCTGAAGCCTTGTAGAAAAAAAATTATAGTGAAAATTCCAAGACAACCTATTTGAAGAAGCGAAACCATAGAATCCAATGCTCTGATACCAAATTTTGTGCAATCTTATCACAAAATATAAGAAAAGTTAGATAAATGACTTAAAAATTAGCCTCTTCGAGGGGGAAACCTCCTTTACATCACATAAATGAACAATTCTTGGATGATACAAATGATAAGACCTCCTTGGGATATATAGGAGTCTAAGGGGTCACATAATAATCAGATCCTACAAAATAATAATAATGTAAGGGCACAACAATAAAAATAGTGGGCTTCTATGTTCCACAACAATAACAATATGGTGGCTACATGGGAAAAACAATAAAAATATGTGGCTACACTAACAATTACAATAAGGGGGATACACTAGGATTATAGGGACCTAACAGATACTCTAATGGATACTATTTCTAATTATATAATGATAGCTTCTGCCAAAAGTGAATTTTTTTTGCTACCATTGAAAAGAACATGGAATGCCTTAGAAAACAAGATGATGAATTAAAAAATAGATTACTAGCTTCACAAAAATAGAATAAATACTGGAAGTAGAGATCTATACCATATAAACTACAAGTTTTTACAAAGAATATTTTTGGGCATCAATTTTGGAAGAAGCTAAAATATTGGAGGAAATTATAAAGAAATTTTATGATGAGAAAATCATCCTCCACATACCAGCATCAACATTACTAGAGTTGAGAAAGGAGTCAAAATGAAGGGGGGAATTGGTGAAGGAGGCCTTTAGATTTGTATATAGAATATATGTATGGAGCACCAAATATCCAGATGTACCAACAAGACTAGCAATAAAATATAGGATGCCTACAGAAAGGGACATGAAAATTGAGAAGAGACATGGCCTAGGAGATTAATTCATATCAAATACTCCATAGTGGATTATATTCCCTTATTGAAGTGCATAAAATTCCTTCCATTGGAGCTTTAGGAGAAGGGAAGCCTAAATAATAATTCCAAAGAAAAATGTAAGAGATATTAGATGCAATAAGAAAAGCTGCTACACAAGACAACTTAGACCCCACAAAATATGTAATTGCAAATTATTTTGTGAAGCCAGGAAAATTTCACATCAAGCTCTTAATGCTTTAGATCCAGTTACAAATAGAGGTAAATATGTTGCCTTCAGATACACTTGAGTGTGAGACGAAGTTTGAGAGAGTATTTTTAAAAATGGTGAGATTTGTTGCCTCCAAATAAAAATATTGGCATGAATACCTAACAGGAGGAATATAAGTGGAGGCTCCTAACATGGCATTCATGAAGTTGGTACCATGAAGGAAATATGTCCTCATTTTTTTTAGTCTTTTATGTAATTTGTAAATAAAGCACATGGTAATTAGAAACAAAGGAGAAATTAAATAGGGAGAAAATGAAAATTCATTTGGAAAACAAAAATCCATTTGGAAAATGAAAAGTCATGAGGGAATTTGAATGGTGATGGGAGGTGAAGAGTCATCTCATTTTGTATAAATATACTCTCATGGATGGTTATAAATGAATTTTAGTTTTGGAATCCATTTTAGCACTTTGATTAGGAAAGCTTGTACATCCCCTTTGAGAAATCAAGTAATAGCTTAGTACTTCCATTATTTTATTTCATGGATGCTTCATGTATTGGTGCTATAGAAATTTCAATAGAATATTATGAAGCTCATTGGGATGAGGAAACAAATTCATGCATGTATTGTTGAGCATATTGGAATTATCTCATGGTGATTGGATGGTATTGTTACACATAATTTTGTCACCATTAGGAAAATGACCTCCAATATAGATATCTCTCCATTTCATCAAGTGTCATAGGTTAATTATGTGGTAACCTTCCCCATGTTTTTAATTACCGATGCAAGAAAGCCTCTCATTATTTTCTCAACTTCTTTGATTTAGATCTGGTAGGTTACATGGTGAACCATTCAATGGGGAAATTTGAACCAAATTTTCTTATCCCTATTGATTCCTTTGTGTAATATCCCAAAAGGGAGAATGCAGTAATACAAAAACACAATAGCTGGAAACTACAACAATGAACAAATAATATAAATACACCATAAAAATAGACAGAATAACTGAGCCATTGTATTATATAGGAGGTGGAATACAAGTACACAAGTGCTCAAAATATGAGACACTCAAGCCAAACAAGTGGCCTAGAATGACCTTGAAATTATCCCACAAGAGGGACTGCGTAAATGTTGGACTGGTGAAAGGAATATTGTATTGTCCCTACTGCAAATGTCGGGACTGCAACTGCCGAAAAATATAAAAGTGTAGATATTACAGTTCTGGAGCTCATATGATGTCAAGATTTTAGATCCGGGATCTTTGATGAATACCCAAGATAACCCAAAAAGGATTTCAAAATCTGACAATATTGGAAAATCATCCTCTTAGGCCCTACAACTATATAATTTTTGGGTATGTAGATCTAATGCATGAGATGAAGATATGATGGCTGAAATAAAGCACAACCAACTGAATGTATAGAGGGATAATCCATCCTTTAGATCCTTAAGCTAGAAGCTCAAGATCTGTCTCCTCCAACCTCCTCCAATAGATGCAGTTGCTGAATACATAATAGCTGAAGAAAACTGTGTTGTCAGGGATGGAGGCTCTATGGCCTGCTGCTAGATAATGAAAATCAACTCCTGAATGATGGAAAAAATTAATGGAAAGTGAGGATATGGTCCCTCACAGTATTTCCAGCTGAAATACTGGAAACTTCCTTCCTCCTTAAGATCTGAAAGAATGGATTGCGCAATCCATTGGGGAATTACTGTTGCATGGAGGTATGAAATGATGACCTCAATTTCGGATATGAATATGTTGCTCTTGAAAGCCTAATATTTAAGCACAAGGTGAAAGGATGAATCCTCCACCAGTTTCCTGGCTTAAATGCTAGAAACAAACTCCACCTCTCAAACCCTTAAGCATGAATGTGTAATTACTGATACTGAATGTGAATATGAGAGTGGTTGAATGTGGCACCAATTCCTGATGATGTATGGCAGCTTAGAATAACCTTTCTAGAGTAGGCATTTGAATTCCCCCATGGGTAAGGGTGGGATTTCCTCTTAGAAACACCTGTGTGCTACACAGCACTGCAGACTTAGCTAAACAACTCAAGCATGCATAGAAATGTCCAAAGACAAATCCAAATCTAAACAGATCAGAAATATTAATCTAAAGGCTACCTTCTATTACTTCCTTCATCTTCCTTATATGGTTTGTGAGCCTTCCATAGCCCTGGCCCACCTCATAACTGCGCTGCACATGTGGCCACTAGCCTCCATGAAGACTACGTTGTCTCTCTCATGTTCTCCACCATCTCTACATTTAATTCCCACTCCATCCATCATGTGTGCATTAGATGCATAACTTCCTCCACTATCTCATCATTAGTGCTCTATGATCTTACTTTTAATGCACCATGGTCTCATTTTACCTCCTCCATGATCTCCATAATATCCATTATCTATCATTAATGTGGCATGATCTCCACTCTTCCTTCATTTAAGAATTTGATCCACTACTCCATAATGCAAATTTACTTCTATATTATCCACATACACACATCAAAAGTGGATTGTATTTAGCTATGGGGTTTATGGGTCCCTCCACCCTATTATTTACTTAACTAATTAAAAAAAATTAAGAACTCTAATATTCCAATTAACTGGTGGAAAATTGGGAATATTACACTTTGACATGTGTTCCTTCTAGAGAAATATTATTCCTTCTGATGAAGACCGCTTGGAGGCCATGATCGAGGTATTTCTCTTGGCATGTGTTCCTTCCAGTTGGAAGCCATGAACAAGGTGATATGAGGATGATTATTTTACTATTTCAAGCTCATTAAAAAATGAAATAGGTGCCTATGAGGATGGTTCTTTTACTGTGTCAACCTCATTAAAAAATGAAACAAGTACCTATGAGCATAGTTCTTTTCCCGTTTCAAGCTCATTTAGAAATGAAAAAAGTGATATGAGAATAATTATTTTCCTATTTCAAGCTCATTAAAAAATGAAACAAATCCTCCCTTAATTGAGTTGATTATTTTACCTGATCTCATAAATGAACTTTCATTCCATCCTCATGTTAGTAACTAGTAGTCTACTTAGGAAAATGAAACAAAGGTTGGGGCGCATGTGCCTATGTCGTTTTCTTGGGGGCATGAAAAATTTATCTCAAGCACAATTTTCCTTTGTTTCAAAGCTTTGTTAAAATGAAACCAATTTCAAACATAGTTTCCCCATGTTTCGAGCTTGTGTAAAAATGAAACCATTCTCAAACATAGTTTTCCTTTGTTTCAAACTTATGTAAAAATTAAACCACTCTTAATTATCCTCTTGATTATTATTTTTTATTAGCCTATATCTTCTAGATGAGCCTTTTTTTTCTCATTCCATCGTCACCAATGACTTCATCAATCATTCACTTTCACTTGGTGTTTTTTTCCTTTTGTGAGGAACAATTGTGATGAGTGTTTTTAGTAGCCAACCTCTTGATGCTTGCATGTTTTGAGCAATTCCATCATGACCGGAACCAATTTCTACCCTTTATACCACTTGTTCCTCTAGGAGGAGTTTCTCTTTAAGCTCTTTTCAGACTCCCAAAACATGAAAAGGTTGTCGAGTACACTTGTTTCTTTCGAACTCGTAAAAGTAAATGAAAGGACATCTACCTAGTATAAGTTTATCTATTTTACAAACCACATAGACTATTGACACAAAAGGTATAATTTGACTAATCATGGTCAAAGGAGTTCTCTCCTGCATTATTTTACCCATTTTCGAGATTGAGAGACTGAATTTATGAAAAATGACATTGTGGAGTTTACTTAAGTTTTTATCTTGACTCCCTAAATATGAAAAATGTTAAGCTCTACTTTATTTGAGCTCATTAAAATTTTATATTGAAAGAACTACATGATTTTTATTTTCGTGTCTTTTTCAAACTCTTTATATATGAAAATTACATCAAGTTACCCCTTCACTGGACTCATAAAATGTAAATAGTGTTGACTCGTCAACCATGATGAGACCGAACCACTTCTTCCCAGGGTTCATTAAAAATACTCAGAAGGACACATCCGAAGGATGAGCTTCCAGCAGAAGCATATGTTATCCTCCTCAAGCTTGGGTAAAAATATATAGGTACTTGATATTAATGGTGGGGGGAAATGGGAAAGAATTTTTTTTTCATATTATAAAAAGGCAGTATGTTACTCTTGAAAATGGCACTCCATAATTTTTGTGTCTCAGTTGGGAAATCCATTTGTCTTTCAATTGATCATACCTCATTGAAAGTCTTCAGAGTGGTTTTTGGTCTTATTTTTTAGTCAAATGTTTCCAAGTCAAAATTTCATGTCGCCGATATCTTCAACAGAAGTCCAAACTTCATTAAAATTACCTTGCAAATCATAGACCTCAATCGCATTGGCCATTCCTGAGTCATTCCTAAATCATTCCAAATTTTTTCTTCAAAACTTGACATGAGTTTTGTGTCATAGGCTCTCCTACGAAAAATTATTTGCTATCAAATTCTACTCATTATCGAGGAATTTGATATAGAAACCTCCTTTAGTACCTTGGATCGTGCATGCCTCAATGGTAGGTTTCTCACTTTCAACAATAGGTTCTAATCATTGAAATTCAATTGAATGATTCTATGAGTGTTCAAATTCAAGACATATGTTCACACTTCATATATTGTACTGGAGTACCTTGAGATCCATTGTCATTATTGGTGGTTTCTCTAGCACATGTTAATGGTTCACATCATTGACCATTAATTAGGTGGTTTATACCATGTTCTACTTCGATAAATTCATTTGCATGGTTATATTCATACTATGGATTGATAAATATGAATTCCAAGACCCTGGATCTAGTTTCATCCATCCAGGATGCGTGTAGTTTCAAAATATTCATGATTGTAAATCTAGATCCATATTTAATGGTTGCGTCCATACTGTGTTTAATATTGACATGGATATTTGTATATTTCCATACTTTTTCTTTGAGATACTTATATTATGAGCATGGGAATTCCTACCTCAGTGATGATTATATGAATATTTTGTATTGTAATCATTATTTTTTTTGTTTTAGGTCTCCAACCATGGTCTCTAATCAAAACTTCTACATGGTAAAGAGCTTCAATCCTAAAACATATTTTTTGACTTTGCGCTTTAGGGGGGAATATGTTACATGCCATTTTTTCACCATTAGGAAAATTAGCACCAATTTGAATCACTCTCCATGCAATGAAGTGTTCCAAAGAAATCCCCTACAATGTTAGAAGTAAAACAATCCAAATACAACAAGAATCTGGGATTACATTGCTTAAAAACCTATTTTCAAGAACTTGCGCATTTTTCCTAGTCATTACCTATGAAAATTCATTTTTTACCATTGTCTCCGCTGTAATACTGCACTTTTTCTTCCACTAAAAACTGTGTAAATGTCTTAATGAAGGTAAAAATAAAAAGTGATTCTAGAAGCCTTGTTGGATGAATATTTCTCAACCAAAAGGCCTAGAGCCACTACATACTTGGGCCTCATACCTTGGTTCATGAATCAAAATACCTCTCTTTGTGGAACCCTAATCCCTCTCTTTATGGATCTCATCCCTTGAGAAGAGGATCTCAAACCTCCTCCTCTTGGCCTATAAATTCAACATAGACGAGAGGGTAAAGGGGGAATTTTGGAATGTAAACTTATGTTGTCATATTAGGATAGGAAACTTGTCATCTAAGTGGAGGATTGGGAGGAGGCTTACATCATCAAGGAAAAGGTTTTATTTCTCCTTCTTATTCAATATTAATACAAGTTTTTTATTTCCTATTTGCGCTTTTTATGATGCTCTTTGAAAACTTCCTTGATATTATGCATAGTTTATAACTGAATGTTGAATTAACATTGTGATATGCTATGTTGCAATTTTCATTCACTTTGTGTTGGTAGAAAATTTTGGCCTATCAACATATTTTTTGCTAGAATAAGGCCCTCCATTGCATGAATGATAGGTTTCCACATACTCTCTATCCTGAAACATCTCAGCAAGGAAGTAACCAACCTAGTTTTTTGTCCACTTATTTCGCAAGTGTTTTAACTTCTTAGTTTTCAAGATAAATCCCCTCCTAAGATTCCCTAATAGATATATAAGGTTACCCAAGAGTAGTTGAGAGCTATCAGAAACCTTTTACTTGAGAGTACGCCAGGAAGCTTAGTATTCTTCCTATTACCCCTACATTGCCTCACAAGCGAACAAGGAGAAGAAAAAATACTCACAGTGGGAGCATGTTAGTTGATTTGGTTGAAGAGTTAGTTAATGCCTATTTAGAGGATTTGGTAGACTCTATGGAGAGGAATAATTTTTTCCCACATTTGGATGAAGAAGGGTAATAAACACCTAGAGGAAAACATACATAAGGAGTAGTAATTGGTTATTTCCCTGAATTGGAAGGTGAGCACATTGATTCTGGAGAGGATAAAATTTGATTAACAATATGGTTGGAAATAAACCTCAACATTTGGTATGGATGGCCTAATTGGCATTAAACATTCAAGGTATGCTACATGATATGCCTCTCCATCTAGAGAAATCCATTACCAAATTTGATCGAGATAAGTCGATCATTGCAGATGATTATATCAACAATTACTATTTGTCATTAAGATTAATGAATATGTAATACAAATATGTAGCCTGTAGGATATTCCCTTACACATTTAAAAAAAATACCAAAAATTGGTACTACACACTCCCCACAGGATCAATTACAACTTGCGATGGATTCAAAAAGGATTTGTTGGAAAAGCTCATTGAAGAGAAAACATATACAATATTATAAAAGGAATTAAGCACTCTTAAGATGGTGAAGAAGAAGGTAAAAGACTTCAATCAATGCTTCACTACAATATTAAATAAATTCCCATAGATGTTCCTCCTCATGACTCAATAAAAAATAATTTCTACACAATAACCTTTCCCTCCAATATTGCAATGTTTATAAAAAGGGAAAATAAGGCTTCATTAGATGGCTATTTTTTTGAAGCCCTAGTGGTTGAGAAATATATGGTTGTTATTAGAATACGAACATGTAAGATGATTCAAAGGTTTCTGTTAAGAAGCTTCAGATGAAAACCATTAATTCTACTGAAAAAAGGTTATTGATTTCGATAGTATGATGAATTCATTGAAACAATTGAAAAATGAAGTATTCGATATTAAGAGAAGGAATAGTGAAAAATATTCAAGAAACAAGTATTTCAAGCATTTCTTTAGGATAAATAATAGTCAACTAGCCAAGTCCACATAAATATAAAATATTAATTTGAATGTGGAAGAGCTAAGAATGAATAAATTTTGTATGTTTCTCTAAGAAAATCATTATGAGAAGACATGTCCTCAATGGTTTAATGAAAAAACCTTAATGATTAACAATTTTTTGAATGAGCAATCACTTGAGCACCAACTTGAGAAATCCAATGATGAAGAATAAGATGCTTTGGAAGATGATAAAACTAATGTTGGGTCAACGATGATATTGGATGTGACTATGAGAAGGGATACTCATGTAACTAATGAGGTTGTAGTTATAGAAACTTAGCTGGCTAATGCCCCTAAGTCTTACAACCTAAGGAGAAAAGGTCTAGTGGTTGAACCTATTACACAAGAGAAGAGTAGAGCCTTTTTGAGAAGGTCCCCCCCCCCAAAGGCTGATAATATGAAGCCAACCTCTCAGCTTCCAATAAATCAAGATTATAAAGGTGCCTCAATAATTGTTTGCTTGAGGGGTCCTGACCCAGGGTCGGTGTGCAAGGTTTGGCAACAAACCCCTATACTGCTGGCCCTTTTGATAGTGATCCACTTGCGTAGGTCACAATCTCACCCAAGGTAGTATGGGTGGGTGCTGGAACCAGGTTTCCACACCCTGAGAAAGGAAGGGTAAGGCAAGCAGGGCTGCATTCTGTTCAGATTACCTTGTCTCTGTGCAGGGTGAAATATGTATCCAATTGCATCCACGTGCACTAGATCTACAATTATATGTTTTTTAGAACATCAAAAAAATGTTACATAACCAGAACAAAACAGATCTAGATCCAATTAAATACATAGAATTTTGCAACATGATATAACCAGAGCGAAAAAGATCCAATCATTCAATATACAGACCTTCGCAACGCAAAGACAAAAAATGCATAACACAGTAATTACCAACAATTCATTCAATAGTACTCACAGATTTAGATCTAATAATCCAGCATATTCATTCATTCATCAACCTTTCCTTACAATTCCCTTCCCAACCTGCACACACAGCAGCAGGGTCCGCACATAGCTGGACTAGGATCTCCACGCACATAGCCAGCAGGAGTCTGTTCCGCAAAAACCAAAAAGATTGCATCAATAGCTCATAAAATCCTACCTCTTACAATCCGAAATGCCTCTCTATTTATAACAGTCTAGCTTTAACATTCCTATGGTCCGCAACCCATGGTTTTCAGACCCCTAGTTTACCCTTTAACCCATTACAATGCTTTCGGGGCTTTGACCCACCCCAAAACCCCTGTGTTATACTAAATATAATAAAAAATAACCAAAATGGACCAGTTTCATTTCTTTTTAGGAGACCCCGTTCCAACAGTCCCCCAACACAATCCTGTGACTCGTCTCGAGTCACTCTACTGGAGTGTCACTGATCTGTGTTTGCAGAGTATCCAGAGAGTGGGCAAGTAGAGGGAGGACCACCTGGCTTTGGGACGCAGCTTCTTGTGCGAGAGTGACCATCTTTTGGGAAGGTGGATCATCAGTAGTCATGGTAACACTTGCTAATAACTGATTAAGGTGCTTATTGGCGTCATCAATGTCATGCGTTAACTGGAGAGCTGAGGTAGTCCAGGGCTTTAGACGTTCTGTGACAACATGTTGGCTCTTCCGAAGTTTTGAAATCTCATTCTGAAGGTCATTGATATTTTTCAATCATGCTAAGTGTTGGGAAGGTACCAAAGTAGACAATGTAGCACTAATTTCTTCAATAGCCTTTTTGCGTTGGCATAAGTCCTGATTGATTTGTTGAAGAATGAGGTCATGCTGGACCTGAGACCAAAGCTGTATGGATGATTCCATCAGAGCGGTACCTAGGTCAATTTTCCCCTTGATCATCATAGTGGCATCTGTGATAAGTGTAGTACACTGGGCATAGGCTTCTAGGGGTGTGCCGGGCTGCAGCCTGGACTGTAGTTCCAAAACCTCCAGGCGGGAGGCTTTGAAAGCAGCCACTAGTTTTTCCACTTTACTTCTAGGCGTGTCCTCAGTCGTGATTCCCTTGGTGACTTTCGTGCATAGCTGGTGGATTGCAGTCTCCAGCGCCACCTATTGTGCCTGGGCCTGGGTTACTACCTGAGTCTGTTGGACAAGGGTGTGCTGGGAAACCGCAAGCTGTCGGTTGGTGGCTTGAGCATGATTGCTAATTTCTTTGGTGACACCATGAAGGAGAGACTCCAAGGCTACATGGGTCAACCAATCGAGGGCCAGCTGAATTTTGGCACCTTCTGGGAGCTGCATTTCGAGTAGGGCGCTGGTAGGAATGTTCCAGAATCGACCTGTTGTCCCGACCTATGTCAAACTATTATTGACTGGAAGAGGTGGTGCTTGGATTTCCTGGGTCGGATGTGGCTGCATGTTGATTTTGAGGGCATAGATGTCTTCCTGAAGAGAGGTAACCCCAGCCTTCCACTGAGCCATGAAAAGTGGCCACTGATCCTTGGTTGCCAGAGTGACTGCATCTGCGATTTGCTCCAAATCTCCCCCTGTTAATGTGACCATCACGTCATAGTGCTCACGCTGAGCTTGTTGCTTTGTCCTTTTCAGGGGACTCAATGCCGATGGCCCTGTTCGCTTAGTACTGGTGGCAGGAGTGAAAATGGTACTAGCTGCCGGGTTTGGGGCTATGTTGGACTGCTGTAGTGGTTTATCTTTGGACCCGACTGTAACTGCTGCTGGAGTACTGGAGCGACCTTTTTTCCACTCAGGGGGCCATAGGGCAATTAATAGATCAATTTCCTCATCCGGTACCATATACGGTAGCTCTATCCAGGCCTGACTAGCAAGGCTGTGAATCTAGACATGATGCATAGTGATTTGAAATGCTACGATATGCTTGTATTTGTCGTATATTATAGGGGATAATCGGGGTCGAGAGTTTATGGCAGTGGCGACACTGCTCCGGAAGAGGACCCAAAAGACCTTGTTATAATCAATGTGCTTTTTATCCTTAGAGTCCCATAGGTGGGCATACCGAGCGCCTTCGGACATCCCAGCAGGGAGCTCGGGGACTACTGAATCTTCTGGTTTGTCCCAGGTGACCAGTGCGATGAGGAATAATAGCCAATAGAATAAAGGGGTCCCATGCTCTTGAGACTCGTGGACGTTAGCAAGAAATTATTCACACAAGTATTGTGCCCAATTAAAAAACACACCTTTTGCACATTGTCCAGCTAGCTAGATGACATAAGTGGGGACAGTCACTACCTAGCACCTTCGCATGAGTTTGAAGGCTAACGGGTGAGTGCCCATTTGTGTATCAGGATTGTTGATGGTTTGGATTACAAACCCTCGTTGATTTTGCTGGACCGCATAGGTCTTCTAGACATATGACGCGGTAGCAGCTTCATACTTCTTTCCAACTTCTGCTAGCGGGTGTGGCCCCTGCATCAGAAGGCCCGTAATTTTTTGGATCAACTCAGCATCAATAGGGACCCTGTCACGAATCCATAAGTTTCCATTGTGACTGAGGGCCAGTAGCTGGCATGCCAGTCGATCCGTGATGTTGTAATGGCCAAAGTAGGGCATTTGGAGCAAATTCAGAAGTCCAGATCCCGCCAAGCTGCAGACCCAATGTTGAGGGACCATCGTGGTTCCATCATCTTTGTGGATTGTCTCAAAATATAATGCAGGGACTAATTCGAGGAAGGTGTCCTAGTCCGCTAGATTATGATCATCAAAATTGTCTTCATGGAGGCATCCACAGGGATCACCGATGATGGGGACTTCGCTGGGGGTCAGTGGAGTCTGGAGGTAAGTGATCAGGGCATCCAAATTTTTTGGTATTTGCGTAGATGGTCTCTGTGGGCAGAAAAAGGGGGGTAACTAGTTAATCGGGTTAGTTGGCAGTGCCCCCTCCAGGGCATCTTTTGTGGCGGCTGGAGGAATGGGACATCTTGGGGAATTTCGAGGCCTCTTTACCGCCTGAGGGTTAGTCTTCGAACTTTGATATTTTTCCTTGCCTTTCCTTCTAGTTTGCGGGGGGGGAGGGGAACTTCTTCTAGCTCAGAATCATCTTCCAAAACTTCTTGAACCTCATGTTCCGTCGGAGTGGAGGGTTCAGCAGTAGTAGTCGGCATTCTTGCACAAAAGATGAATCCAGGTTCTGGTTGATTACTTCCTAATGGAGAAGGTTGCCCAGTCATGAGAGGGTTGCTGTGATTGCAACAAATTTCGCTACTGGGTTTCTTTCATGAGATGCTTAAAGTAGGCCGCTTACCTTCGTGAGGCCAACCCCCTTTTAAGGAATGGCCGTTGGATAACAGGGGGAGATATTCGACACAGGGCGGGTTTCCCCAAGAATGGTAAAATCCCCCCATAACTTGATCGACCAGTGGCTCAGGATCCGATTTTTTCAATGGTAATTTCTGCTTTTTACCTGAGGTTATAGTTCCAACGGCTAGTTGTCTTGTCCCCCGGAACTTAGGAGTATTAGTTACACTAGGGTTACTTCTTGGCGACAGTTTTTCACCTTCCCCCAACACAGGGTTGCTCCCTAAGGAGCTCTTGGTCCAAGGCCACAAGACCTTTTGTACTTGTCCTATTAAGGCTTTAAGGGGGGTTGATTCTGGGGCCAACGGTCTGTCCCTTAGTCGTGCCACCATTGTAGAGGCATTTTGGCACATAGGATCATTATCTGTGGAAGCAATACATGACGTCGGGAACTCAGGTCTTATGCATGCTTCATTCGAACCCTTTCTTATGATAGATATGCTGCAAATGTTCAGACCTAGCGCTTCTTCAGTCCTTCCCTTAGGGGTCTTAAAGAAGGGTTCCTTTATGATACGAAGACATCACAGTGTGGACGCTTCCCCTAACTGGTTCTACCATGCTTCTAGCTCCTGACTGGGATCCTCCGTATCTTCCTTGTAGCCTAATACGTCATCCTGGGGCAAGTTTCCCTCGTCTTGAACTGCCAGCTTGTAGATATATTCCCCCTTCATTGGTGTAGGCTCTATATATCTTTTAACTTGTGTCCCTTTTCTGCCTATTATCAAGTTTTCCAGTAAATTCTGTATAGCCCGCAGTACCTGAGGGTTGTGCAGCAACCTTATGCATACTTGTAAGAAAGTTTTAATATCCTCCGCCAGTTCCATATCTCCTTGGTGCATATCTGGTGAACACTTAGCCTCAAAGAGGTCCCTTCATGCCTTTATAAATGTTTCCTTGATTTTTCCCAAGTCTAATCCTTCTTATTTGTCAAATGCCTTGCGGATTAGTGAGTTAGGTTCATCCTTTTCCTTAGCTCCCCCAGTCGTTAATCTAATGCATGTTATTATATGGACTTTCACCTCCTGGCCTTGGGTACCTCACTTCTTCTGTGCAGAAAAAAACTGCTTCTCCTGTTTCCTGGCTTTTAAGGTTGGGTAGTCTTCCCATGCATGGTTCCACTGTCTACAATACCTGTAGGACTGTCACAGGAAGTCTCTGGAAAAAATTCTTGCATTCCCACAGTTATAATAGACTAGTTGGCCTCTATTCTGACCTATGCTTCCCGAGGGGGTTCTATCATCATACTCAAACCATCCTTCCCTAATTTCCTTCTTTAACCGTTGATCCGCCTCCCAGATTGACTCTGACATACCTTGTTTTAAGTCTTTTACGTCTGTTACTTGATGGGAATAAGATTTTGGCTTTCGGAATTTTTGTTTTAGAGCAACCTTAATATCTTGGATGGAGGTGGTTCCACACTGGGCAATGTATCGCATATACCAATCTAGAGCTCTGTCTTGGAATGCTAACGAAAACTACACCCTCTTTATCGTGTCATTTTCCACGTTCTGCGCAGTCCAGAAAAAGTCCGCAATGAACCAAAATCGGTCCATGTCCTCATCTCCTACCCCCTTGAAGGTGAGTAGTTCCAAGAACATCGTCATGGTTCCTTAGGAGTTCCTTTCTAGTCTGTTAGTACCCAAATCCTTTCTTAGCTTCCTTCCAGTCCCAGAAACAGAACCATTTGTTGGCCTGAGGGGTCCTGACCCAGGTTCGATGTGCAAGGTTTTCCAAAAAACCCCTATACTATTGGCCCTTTCGACAGTGAATCGCTTGCGCAGGTCACAGTCTCACCCAAAGTAGTATGGGTGGGTGCTGGAACCAGGTTTCCATACCCTGAGAAAGGAAGGGTAAGGAAAACATGGCTGCGTTCTGTTCAGATTACCTTGTCCCTCCGCAGGGTGAAATATGTATCCAATTGCATCCACGTGCACTAGATCTACAATTATATGCTTTTCAGAACATCAACACAATGTTACATAACTAGAATAGAACAGATCTAAATCCAATTCAATACACAGACTTTCGCAGCATGATATAACCATAGCAGAATAGATCCAATCATTCAATATACAGAGCTTCGCAACGCAAAGACAGAAAATTCATAACACAGTAATTACCAGCAATTCATTCAATAGTACTCACAGATTCAGATCTAATAATCCAGCATATTCATTCATTCATCAACCTTTCCTTAAAATTCCCTTCCTAACCTGCGGACACAGCAGCAGGGTCCGTGTTGAGCCCCAAGATTGTGCTTTCTTTCATCTTACTTTACCTCATTTTCCTTTTTCCATTGTTATCCCAGACCCAATTGATCAATGAAATTAGTTAAAATTACTTTTATAATGATGAACATGGCTAACTTGCTAAGTTTTGTGATTTTTGTCATTGTAATGCATTTTGACCGAAACTAGCTGCAGAATGCAGACATTCCGTAGCTAACCGGAAATTCTGCAGTTGTCTTCACGTTCAGGCATGTTCCAGGTGTCCTTTCAAGAAAAACCACATATGGGTATATTCCACGTCATGTCCACATCGTTCATTGCTCACCATGAAGGAAGAAACGAATTCTGGACGTGGTTTTGGTACGTGGGAACACATTTAAGAAGGCAGACTTCTAATAGGACTGTCTTAGTCCAGATGTCCTTTTTCTCTTTACGTCGCCATCTTCAAGAGTCCTAATGTGATTTCGATAAGGAAAGACAAGGATCCCTGTATTGTTGCAAGTTTTTTTATGTACATTTGTTATAAAAACACTTGGGAAACTGAGAGATAGGCTAGATTTTGCTCTGGATTTTGCTTAGATTTTATGCTACATTTCTGAAGATGCAGATTACTCTGTTTAAGTTATTTCTCCTTTAATGAAGAAGACAGCATTGTTTTGAAAGCCTTGATTTGATTTGGAGTTAGATTCCGTCTGGTGGTAGAGGGCCCCTACCTCCTGCACGGCTTTACTTTCATAATTTAGATAAGTATCTTAGTTGTTTTTACGTTTTTGAAGTTTGAATTCGTAGTTGTTTTCATTAGCCACTATAGTTATACTTGTTCTAAGCACTCTTCCAAAAGATCATGATAATGAATGGGAAATGGCTATAGTGTTGTAGGATTTAATTGTAATTTATTTTGTTCACTATCACAGTTATACTTGTTCTAAGTACTCTTCCAAAAGAAGAAACTCTTCCAAAAAATCCTTATGATGTCTAAAGCATGACTGTGATCCTGAACGTTTCAGTTGTTTGTTTTCACTAAGTAACATAGTTGTTCTTGCTCTTAAAACGCTCTTCCAAAATATCATAATGATGGGTAAGAGATAACTATGATATCTTAGTTTTTAATTGCTTTCAGTCTTTATGTTTGCATTTTCACTGAATTGTACAGTCAGGATTGTTCTAAGAAATTCTTCCAAAATGCCAATCATGATGGAAAAAACAGACTGTATAATCCCATAGATTAATGCATGATAACTTAGTTAGGATACTCCGGAGTCTGATTGCATTTAACTCATGCTCTGTTATTTGTTTTAAGTTTGATAATGGCTTACTAGTTCAACACTGTTTTAGACTAGTGACATCTTAAGTTCATTTTTAGCTTAACTCATTGCATTTTCACTCCACATTTAGTTTTCATCCACTGCATATTAGATTACTTCAGTTGTTAAACTTAACAAAACAACCTTCATTATTTACAAAACCCCTTCTTGTTCCAAATCTATAATCGATTCATAACCCTATGAACAGAAGATAGTATCATTTCAAGGCCTGAAGTACTTTTGCAACTTCCTTTATCATCTCACAAACAAAAATTTCCTCAAAAGAATATTTTAAAAATCTATAACCTTTGAGTGAAGTGTAGTGGTATCAAACCAAGTTGCAAAATACAGTTAGGAACTAGTCTTAGAGTAGAAGATCCTATGATATCAACAATATTTTTCTCCAAATATGTTTTTACAAATCTTTAATCATGGATAAAATATTGTCTCATTAGAAGCTGATGGTTTAATTGTTTAGATTAGGAGAATTTGTATACTTAGCTGACCATTTCTCAAACTCTCCCAAAATACCTTTGATAAAAGAATTGGACAAGTTAAGTTTGTGTTTTGATTCATTTCCTTAAAGTCATTATCAAGCTTAGTATTCTTCTTAGTCTTAGTTTAGATTTGATTTTGTTTCAGTATTTACATTGAATTTGTCATTTGTCATCAACCAATTAGGCTTCACTCTGTTTTTAACCAGTAGCTTCTTTCCACTAGCTTTTTAGACATTTGCCTTGTGAACATAAAACCACCAAAAGATCAAAAACATCATAAATCATCACAAAATACCAAAACATCATAAAACACTAAACAAAACGCATTAAGAGACAAACACCTAGGCACATACAGTGCACTTCACTTCAGCAGTTTACCAACCCTGGTTGACAATTAAATGAACTCAATTTAGGAGACTAGGTTGAGACCAAACATTTTGGCGCCATTGCCGGGGAAGTGAAAACTAGGTAACCTTTTTTTCTTAGCATCCAAAAACAATTATATGCGTAGAGAGAGAGATTCAAGGGGAAGATTCATAAGCAGCAGAAGCAGAAGTTTGATTCCTAGAACACCACTTGTTTCACCTAGATCCAGAGCTAGTACACCTTCAACTCAGACCCATATTCCATCCTTTACTGATCCTGGACTTCTAGAAGACCTAAAATCAGATATCCCATTAGAGAAACCTTCCACTTCATCCACTGAACCTACCTTAGAAGAAGATCTAGAGACTCCTGTTAGGGACACAAACTTTTCCACTTCCATAGGAGAGTCAACTATGGCAGAAGAAGGAGGAGGAGGAGTCTTTAATGGAGAACACACATTATTTGGAGGTAGAGGTAGAGGTAGAGGAGAAGGAGGTAGAGGTGGAGATGGAGGAAGAGGTAGAAGAGAAATAGGAAGCTCTTTTGGGTTCCCTATAATTGATGAAGAAGCCAATACAACCATGAAAAACATTTCACCCTCTGTCCTTCCAAACTTCTATGGACTTAAAACTGAAGATCCTGAAACCTTCCTATTTGAATTTGAAGTTCTGTGTAGAACTTATGACTACTTACAAGATGCTCAAAAACTGAAATTATTCCCTTCAACCTTGAAAGGAGCAGCATTGAAGTGGTTTATGAGTTTGATTAACAGTTCTATGGGAAGACATGAAACAAGAATTTCTAGAGAGGTATCTGGATTATTGTATGCCAGTCAATCATAACGAAGAAGTGTTTAAGATGTTACAAAAAGAAGATGAAAACTTGGAAGATTTGTTGGAGAGATTTCATTACAACATCAAAAGAGCAAAAATGGAAAACCTAGATCAAGACACCTTAAAAGCTCTTTTGTTAAAAACAATTAGGGATGAGTGGTTGGATATCCTTAACATGATGGGAAAAGGGGATATATCACAGCTCACATTACCTGAAATATCTGAGTTATGTATTAACCTTTCAAGAGGGAAATCTAAAACTGTCAAAGGTCCAAGAGATCCTGCTCTTGCAAGGGCAAGTAAGTCCGCTTCTGGGACAGTAAGTAGATCAGAAATAGGACACATGCTTGATGATTTTAAATCTAACATCTTAGGGAGTCTTAGTGAACAAATAGACACCCTTAAGATACAAAACAAGCAAAAAGCTAAATCTGATGCCTTGGCAATCTTTTTTCCCAAATGTAGAAAGAAACATGCCTTGAGAGAGTGTCCTTTGAATGTAAAAGTTGTAGAAACCTGTGTCATTTGTTCTGAAAAACATGAGACCAAGAATTGTCCTTCTCTTCCTGGTCTCAAAGCTGTCTTTCAGGAGGAAACTCCTACAGATTCCACAGAGTTTCTCAATTTTGTATCTAGAAGGCCTTGGCAAGGACCTCAGACACAAGGATTCCATGATCAAATGTATAATCAACCTCCACCTTGGAATTCTTGGCAGCAACCTTGGCCTCAATTTCAAAATCAATCTCCAGCTTGGGCACAAGGATCACAAAGTCCCTATGGAAGATACTCCCCATACTATCAGTATCCACCATCCTATCCACCATATCCACATTTTTATCCTCAAAATCCTGAACAAAATTTTCCTCAAAATCTTCAACAAAATTTTCAACAAAATCCTCAACAACATCATCATAACCAACCACATCAAAATCAACCACTTTCATTACCATTCCCTCAAAAATCAAATCAATTTCCTGCTCAACCCATACCAAACCCCAATAATAAAAATCCTCAGAACACATACATGATAGAAGGCCAACAGTTTCCAACTTATTTAATTACTCCTTTAGACCTTAGTGATGTTCAACTTAGGTATGGAAGAATACTTGAAAAGAGGAAACCTTCTGTGATCGTACAAGAACAAGATAACTCTGAGGAAGACTCTATATGGGTGAATAAAAGTCTTGAGGAAGACACATCCTTTCAAGACCCAAACAATGAAAAATTAAAGCAAAAAGATCCAATAAATTCAACTCCTGTATTAGAGCAACCATCTACATCTACTTCTATACCTCTCTTTCCGGAAAGATTACAAATTGATAGAGGTGTAGAAAAACAAATTATGGTGCCTAATTATGATTTCCTAGATGAGCTAAGAAATGTTTGGATTAAAATTCCATTATTACAAGTCATCAAGGAAATTCCAATTTTAGCCAAAACAATAAAGGAGTTGAGTATGAAGAAAACAAGAAAAAGAATAAGAGAAACAAAGAAATTTCAACTGGCAGGGAAAATAGCAGACATTATGATGGGCAAGATTGCTATTCCAAAGTATCTTGACCCAGGAAATACAGTTATTAAAATTCACATAAATGGAATTGAAATCCAGAACACACTCATTGATTTAGGAGCAGCAATCAATATCATGAGTAGAGAAATCATGGATAAACTGAAACTTCCGAATCTTCTCTTTACACCCACATTATTACAATTAGCAGACAGATCTATGATCAGACCATATGGGGTAATAGAAGACATTCCAGTGTCCTTAGATTCTTGGGAGTACCCTGTGGATTTCATGATCCTAACTCCTAAGAATAATCTAGGAGGACATCATGTTATATTAGGAAGACCTTGGTTGGCTACAGCTGATGCTTTTATTAGTTGTAGATCCGGTGATATGTACATCTCTGATGGTAGTTCAACTAAGAAATTCACTTTATATCCTCTAGCTAGGACAATTACAGATCTAGATGACACTCAATGGATAGAGGATGAAGAATATTTACAACCTCTCTTCACAATTTCAGAAATTAGTGAAGATAATCAAATTCTGAATACTCTAGAAAACTTTGAATCCTCTCCATAACACAAACATGAATCATTTCAAGAGGGATCCAATATTGAGTTTTTGTCATCAAGGCAGATGTCTCTTCATTCTATGGACAAATTTGGCAGCTCTACAAGTGAGATTTTTCCAGGAAAAACTTTGAACATAAACAAGAACCTAGAAAAACCTCAACAAGAAGAGTTAGTCAAAGTATTACAGAGACATTCTTCTGCATATGCATGGGAATACACTGACATGAAAGGGATAAGCCCCAAGACTTGCACTCATCACATCTATATAGAGGAAAATTTCAAACCAATCAGACAACCTCAAAGACGGATGAATCCAAATCTCAGGGAGATTGTTAAAGAAGAATTGCAAAAATTGTTAAATGTCAATTTCATCTATCCCATTTCAGATAGTCAGTGGGTTTCTCCTTTGGTAATTGTGCCAAAGAAAAATGGAAAATGGAGGGTGTGTGTTGACTACCGGGAACTAAACAAAGCTACTCTTAAAGACCATTTTCCCTTACCTTTCATAGAGCAAGTGTTAGATACATTAGCTGACAAAAAGTACTTCTCATTCCTAGATGGGTTTAGTGGTTACAATCAAATCCAAGTAGCACTTGAAGATCAATACAAAACCACATTTACCTATCCTTAGGGTACCTATGCTTACCGAGTATTGCCATTTGGATTATGCAATGCACCTGCAACATTCCAAAGGGCAGTATTAGGAATTTTTTCAGATCTAATACATGATTGTGTAGAGGTGTACATGGATGATTTCAAAGTTTATGGAAACACATTTGAAGAAGCTTTAGAAAACTTGGAAAAAGTTTAAAAAAGATGTCAGGAAGCAAATCTTTCACTTAGTCATGAAAAATGTTTTATGATGTTTACTGAAGGTATTGTTTTATGGCATCACATTACAAGGGATGGGATTAGAGTTGATGAGTCAAAAGTTGAAGTCATCTCTAACTTATCTATTCCAAGTTGTCAAAGAGATGTTAGGAGTTTTCTAGGATTTACAGGATATTATCGGAGATTTATAGAAAACTTCACCAAGATAGCATCTCCACTCTTCAAATTACTTACCAAAGATTGTGAATTCAAATGGACTTTTGATTGCGAGTTAGCCTTTGAAACCCTGAAAACCAAAATTTTTGAAGCACCTATATTAAGGGGACCTAACTGGAAGTTACCTTTTCATATCTCAACAGATGCTTCCGATATAGCTCTAGGAGCAGTATTGGGAAAAAAAGATTTTATTCCCTATGCCATCTATTATACCAGTAAAAATTTGACTCCTGTAGAGTTAAAATATACTATAACTGAAAAAGACTTTTTAGCTGTTGTTCATGCCATAAACAAATTCAGATACTATATAACAGGCTATGAAACTTTTGTTCACACTGATCATTCTGCAATTAGATACTTAATGAACAAATCAATTACTAATGGCAGAGTCATAAGATGGTTATTAATCTTACAAGAATTCAACATTACCATTCTAGATAGGCCTGGAAGAAAAAACACAGTAGCTGTTCCTATCTAGACTCCAAAATATCAAAGATGACACTCCAGTTGAAGATCAATTTCCTGATGAATATCTTTTTGCAATTTCTACTCAAACTCCATGGTTTGCTGATATTGCTAATTATTTAGTTTCAGGAAAATTTCCTTCAATAATGAATGCAAGGGATAAAATAAAAATCATTTATGACAGTGCAAAATATTCATGGGTTGCTAATGAGTTGTACAAGACAGGTCCAGATTTTATCATTAGGAGGTGTGTTCGTGAAGATGAGATGCCTGAGATTCTCAAAGCATGTTATGATGAACCTTGTGGCAGACACTTTGTTGATAAGAGGACAACCTATAAGATCCTTAATTTAGGATATTATTGGCCATCCTTGTTTAAATATGCTAAAGAGTATGTCAAAAGGTGTGACAGTTGCCAAAGGGTAGGGAAACCTTCTCCTTCAGGTGAGATGCCATTACGACCTCAGGTACATATTGAACCTTTTGAAAAATGGGCTTTGGATTTTGTAGGACCTATTAGTCCTCCATCAAGACAGAAGAGGTATATATTAGTTTGAACTGATTATGTTACCAAATGGGTAGAAGCCAAGACATTACTTGTTGCTAATGAAGCATTTGTAGTTACTTTTATTTTTGAGGATATTTTTACTCGTTTTGGTGTCCCAAGGGAAATTGTTACAGATCAAGGAGCTCAATTTACATCAAGGCTAGTGGAGCAAATGATGGAGAGGTACAAAATCAGGCATAGAATATCTACTCCTTATCATCCACAAGCAAATGATCAAGTGGAATCTACTAATAAGGTCATTGAAGGAATCCTAACAAAGACTGTTCATTTACATAGAAGAGATTAGGTAGATAGGCTTCCTGAAGCCTTGTGGGCCTATAGAACTACATGGAGAAACACAACAGGCCATACTCCTTATGAACTTGTTTATGGAAAGCAAGTTTTGTTTCCCATAGAATTCCAGATTCAAACTTTCAAAATGGCAGTTTAGCTAGGATTGGATTTAATGGAGGCACAAAAACATAGACTGGAGCAGATTAATGAATTGGATGAGATCAGACAAGATGCAGTTCAAAAAACAAGTCTAGTCCAACAACAAAGGACTAGATGGCATGACAAGTACATCAAAGAGAAGAAATTCAACGAAGGTGACTGGGCTCTCTTGTTTGATTCAAAATTTAAGGATTTTCAAGGTAAATTTCAAACACATTGGCTTGGGCCATATGAAATTGTTGAAATTTTTGACAATGGAGCAGTAAAAATCAGGACAATAGATGAAGAAGAGGTCACTTTTCTTATGAATGGTCATAGATTGAAGCTGTATCACAAACCACTCTCAAGAGAAGAATTTTTCAAGAAGTTCAAAGAAAACAGTGATGTGAAGTTAATGAAGAAGAATCTTTCTTCTTCATCAACTTGATTGAATTTTCTGAAGCATTTCTTTTCAAAAAAAATAAAAAATAAATAAAGGTATAAACATGAAAACCAATCATTGATTGGCATGTTTATACAGAAAAGATAGGGTGAAAATCAGAGTTTTTCTAACACTCTAACTTTTCCCATTTTGTTTTTGCAAGCAGTTGTTATAAAATCATAAGTTCAGATCCATTGTACTTATGATCCATTTCATTTCGTTTCATTCCATTCACTTATCCATCCATACTCCATTTCATTCATTCATTCATACTTCACTTCATTCCATATATCATTCATCTTATTCCATACTCCATCCACCTCATTTCCATGTCAAAATTCAAAGTTTGATGTCTTGTTGCAAATGAATAACACATGTCATGGATTTCAGGCCATTTCTTATATTCTTCCACTCCATTTCATTGAATTCATTCCATTTCATCATCCACTTCATACATATCATGACTCATCATCCATCTTCATTCATATAACATCTCACTTATATCCCAAACCACTCCATTCCATGATTAAAATGCTCTACAGGTACATTCTGCAGCTTAACAGACATTCTGCAGCTGATCAGACTTTCCGCAGCCAGACAATCATTCCGCAGCTACAAATCCTGAAGGCACTAATCAGCAGACATTTGAATTGCAACAAAGATGATCCAGTATATCCATGAATAAGAAGAATAAAAAAAAAGTTTATGAAGACTCTTCCAAAGGAGAACAAAGAAGACAAATACCACAAAAAGAAAATGAAAAGCAAAGGTAACAATTTTTCATTATAATGGCATATCATAAATTTTAGCATAGTTTTAGTTATGAATCATTCGAAAAAGTTGTTTTGATTATTTTTATTGATCATGTCCAATATACCCTCCACAAACTTTGGATAAAAATCTCTCATTTCAAATTCTATACCCGACATCATTTAAGCGGTTAAAAATGCTGAAGTGTTTGATTTCTTCATGTCGCCCAACCAAATCATTCAATGATGATTTTCTTTTCCGTTGTAAAAATCTCCTCTGTATTTTCACTCATTAATTCGTTTTCTCCACCTCACTCCATTAACTCATTCCGTAACTACTTCCATCACTCCATTCTGTAGCCAGCCCTTCATCATTTCATTCCGCAAAACAGAGATATCCCTATCACTGTGAGCAGAGCAAAGGGTATATCAGTTTGAATATCAAACCACTATTACTGTGAGTAGAGATTAAAGCACTATCACCGTGAGTAGAGATTGAGCATTATCACTATAAACGCAGAGGTATAGCAGTGTGGAATTTGAAGCCATATGTCACCAAGAGACAGAGGTATAGCAGTGTGGAATTTGAAGCCATTTGTCACCAAGAGACAAAGGTATAGCAGTGTGGAATTTGAAGCCATTTGTCACCAAGAGACAGAAATATATCAGTGTGGAATTTGAAGCCATTGTCACTATTAACCAGAGGTATATCAGTCCGAAGTTTTAAGTCATTGTCACCGAGAACCAGAGGTATATTAGTCCGAAGGTGGAAGTTATTGTTTCCGTGGGCAGAAAGAGTATTAATTTGAACATTGAAGAAGCAATTATGGGCCTTATTGTAAGAACCAAACCAATGGGTACAAAATACCTGGAAGGATACCCTCAATGTAAAGAAATGTTGCAACAGGTAGGATGGCTACAATTTATTGAGAAATTTAATGGCTTCCACAAAGAAGTCACTAAAACATTTGCAAGGTCATTTCAAGGAGCTGAGGTTGAAGTGGGAGATGTTAAATTCACTCTCACTGAAGTTTTCATTGCAGAAGCTACAGGATTGCTTAGAAATGGAGAGAGATGGTTCAAAAACAGAGAATTCCATAATGAATCTTGGAAGAAAATTCTAAAATCACTAGGTATGGATGTCACTGTGTCTAAGAAGGGAATTCCAAGTTCTGCATTGAAAAATAAATGGAGAAACATACTGCTTATTCTGCAAAAATTTATTACATGTGAAGGTAGATTTGGCACATTTTATGTTTACCATATTACACTGATAATGCATTTTCTGGAGGAAGAGTTAAAATTACCCTATTTCTTGCTTCAAAGTTTGAAAAAGATGGCTTCTTGTGTTCAAATAAGGGTTCAATTCTTAGAGACAACTCTATACCATCATGGCTTGGTTAAGATTTTAATTGAAAACCATTTAGCCAAAACAAATGATACTTGAGATAATTTCTTGATAAGAAATCATTTTGAAGAGCCAAAAGAGCCCTCACCTGAACAACAGCCTACAAGGAGAAGCAGAAAATGGAGAGCTTCTAAAATTGAAATTGACAAAACAATCCAGGAAAGTAGTGAGGAAATAATCTCAGAGAAATTGACTCAAATTAAGAGACAACTTAAGAAAGAGAGGGTAATCAGAAAATCTGCCACAGAAAAAGGAGAGGGATCTTTCCAGCCAAGAAGAAGCCATAGACTCAGGGGGAAACTAAGGAAAACTCAGATCAAACAAACAGGGGTGATAAATATAGAAGATGAGGAAACATCTATTGAAGAAGATGTTGAAGAGGATTTTAATGAAGAAACCCCTGAAATTGACCCTGCTCAGCAAGAAGTTTATGACTATGTTGAAACATTGGAAAGGAAAGCTTCAAAGAGTAGAGATAGAACCCCTATTCCTCCACTGTCCAAAATAGATGTGTTAAGAAGGGATAGGTATGAGCTGGAAATACTTAATAGAAACATCAATAATGAGAATGATATTCTGAAGGAACAAGTCAAACTCAAAACCAATATGAACTCAACCTTATCTCTACATATGGAAAAAGTGGAAAAAGCTAATGAAAAGTTGAAAAAGAGGAACAAGAAGCTAATCAGGGCACTTACCAACTTAAGGTTCAAACTTGTCATCAGAAAACCCAGAAGATCTTTAGCTTCTAGGCAAAGAAGAAGGAGAGGATTAGATGTTCTTGCAGAAGCCTCTGAGTTTATGAAATAAATTGCATGAGGACATGCAAGAAGTCAGCAATGGGGGTATGTTGAGCCCCAAGATTGTGCTTTCTTTCATCTTACTTTACCTCATTTTCCTTTGTCCATTGTTATCCCAGACCCAATTGATCAATGAAATTAGTTAAAATTATTTTTAGAATGATGAACATGGCTAACTTGCTAAGTTTTATGATTTTTATCATTGTAATGCATTTTGACCGGAACTAGCTGTAGACTGTAGACATTCCATAGCTAACCGGCAATTCTGCAGCTGTCTTCACGTTCAGGCATGTTCCAGGTGTCCTTTCAAGAAAAACCACATATGGGTATATTCCACGTCATGTCCACATCGTTCATTGCTCACCATGTAGGAAGAAACGAATTTTGGACGTGGTTTTGGTATGTGGGAACACATTTAAGAAGGCAGACTTCTAATAGGACTGTCTTAGTCTAGATGTCATTTTTCTCTTTACGTTGCCATATTCAAGAGTCCTAATGTGATTTCGATAAGGAAAGAAAAGGATCCCTGTATTGTTGCAAGTTTTGTTATGTACATTTGTTATAAAAACACTTGGGAAACCGAGAGATAGGCTAGATTTTGCTCTGGATTTTGCTTATATTTTATGCTACATTTCTGAAGACGCAGATTACTCTGTTCAAGTTATTTCTCCTTTAATGAAGAAGACAACATTGTTTTGAAAGCCTTGATTTGATTTGGAGTTAGATTCCGTCTGGTGGTAGAGGGACCCTGCCTCCTGCACGGCTTTACTTTCGTAATTTAGATAAGTATCTTAGTTGTTTTTACATTTTTGAAGTTTGAATTCGTAGTTGTTTTCATTAGCCACTATAGTTATGCTTGTTCTAAGCACTCTTCCAAAAGAAGAAACTCTTCCAAAAGATCATGATAATGAATGGGAAATGGCTATAGTGTTGTAGGATTTAATTGTAATTTCTTTTGTTCACTATCACAGTTATACTTGTTCTAAGTACTCTTCCAAAAGAAGAAACTCTTCCAAAAAATCCTTATGATGTCTAAAGCATGACTGTGATCCTGAACGTTTCAGTTGTTTGTTTTCACTAAGTAACATAGATGTTCTTGCTCTTAAAATGCTCTTCCAAAATATCATAATGATGGGTAAGAGATAACTATGATATCTTAGTTTTTAATTTCTTTCAGTCTTTATGTCTGCATTTGCACTGAATTGTACAGTCAGGATTGTTCTAAGAAACTCTTCCAAAATACCAATCATGATGGAAAAAACAGACTGTATAATCCCATAGATTAATGCATGATAACTTAGTTAGGATAGTCTGGAGTCTAATTGCATTTAACTCATGCTCTGTTATTTGTTTTAAGTTTGATAATGGCTTACTAGTTCAACACTGTTTTAGACTAGTGACATCTTAAGTACAGTTTTAGCTTAACTCATTGCATTTTCACTCCACATTTAGTTGTCATCCACTGCATATTAGATTACTTCAGTTGTTAAACTTAACAAAACAACCTTCATTATTTACAAAACCTCTTCTTGTTCCAAATCTATAATCGATTCATAACCCTATGAACAGAAGACAGTATCATTTCAAGGCCTGAAGTACTTTTGCAACTTCCTTTATCATCTCACAAACAAACATTTCCTCAAAAGACTATTTTAAAAATTTATAACCTTTGAGTGAAGAGTAGTGGTATCAAACCAAGTTGCAGAATAGAGTTAGGAACTAGTCTTAGAGTAGAATATCCTATGATATCAACAATATTTTTCTCCAAATATGTTTTTACAAATCTTTAATCATGGATAAAATATCGTCTCATTATAAGCTGATGGTTTAATTGTTTAGATTAGGAGAATTTGTATACTTAGCTGACCATTTCTCAAACTCTCCCAAAATACCTTTGATAAAAGAATTGGACAAGTTAAGTTTTTGTTTTGATTCATTTCCTTAAAGTCATTATCAAGCTTAGTATTCTTCTTAGTCTTAGTTTAGATTTGATTTTGTTTGAGTATTTACATTGCATTTGTCATTTTTCATCAACCAATTAGGCTTCACTCTTTTTTTAACCAGTAGATTCTTTCCACTAGCTTTTTAGACATTTTCCTTGTGAACATAAAACCACCAAAAGATTAAAAACATCATAAATCATCACAAAAGACAAAAACATCATAAAAAACTAAACACAACGCATTAAGAGACAAACACCTAGGCACATACAGTGCACTTCACTTCAGCAGTTTACCAACCCTGGTTGACAATTAAATGAACTCAATTTAGGACACTAGGTTGAGACCAAACAGTCTGCACACATCTAGACTAGGATCTCCGCACACATAGCCAGCAGGAGTTCGTTCCTCAAAAACCCAAACAGATCACATCAATAGCTCATCAAATCTTACCTCTTATAATCCGAGATGCCTCTCTATTTATAACAGTCTAGCTTTAACACTCCTATGGTCCGCAACCCATGGTTTTTAGACCCCTAGTTTACCCTTTAACCCATTACAATGCGTTCGGGGCTTGGACCTACCCCAAAACCCTTGCGCTATACTAAATATAATAAAAAATAACCAAAATGGACCAGTTTCATAGCTTGTTAGGAGACCCCGTTCCAAAAGTAATAATAAAAGTAACTCTAAAGCACCTGAAGTATCCAACAAGTATTCTCAAGCAACCTGTTCAACTCATTCAACTAAATTTAATAGTGGGCTTGGTGATATGGATTATAGTATTATTGAAGAATTAAAGAAAACACGAGAAAATGTAACAATATATGAGATAGGTCAGATCCTCAAATAAATTGATTTGGTTATACAAGAATTGTCATATACAACTTGAACAAGTAAATATGGTTCTACTTCTATGATATTTCCTCCTGCTCAACCTCCGGCCTCAACAATATTGAAGCTCTTGTAAATGAAACAAATGTGGGAGTTAATTCACGATCACGAATCCCCCCAATTTTTTTACTTTTGAGATATTCAATTATAATTTTGATAATTTCTTAGTCAATTCTGGTGCACCTACTAATGTAATTCCCTTGTAAGTCTACAATGGAATTAATCCCCATCCAGAAGTGACTAATGCTAAAATCATTCAGTTGGACATATATGAAGTGTACGTGTTCAACGAACTCAAAGACATACTTTTCTGATTATCATCTGATCCAAAGCTACATCGGTTCATTGACATTGTGGTGGTAGATATACTAGAATCTTATGTTATTTTGTTGTGTAGGGACTATTCTAGTAAGCTACAAGGTTATTTTGTGTAAAACTAGTCCCATTCATGGCTCCCTTATAAGGGAAAGAACAATCACATCAGAGTGAATAACGAGCCACATACGAAGTATATAATAACTAAATTGGAAGATAATAATGAACCAATAAGAATTGCTCAAGGTACATTGAAGAATTATTTTCTTGAATCAAATATTGGTTTCTACCTAGCACAACCATCTCTGGTTTTCCTAGATAGATAGTTAGAACTCCTTCCTTACGATCTAACTGGTGGAAATGAAACTTGTACTATCAATGTAACTAATTCTAGTGTAGGTAATAACACTGTAAATATTGATGTTTGGACTCTCTATTATGATGGATCCAAAACATAGGATGGATCTACTGCATGTTGCATCATCATGGACGCTAAGAATACAAATATCTTGATATCATGTCACTTGGAAATTTAATGTACTAACAACACCACCGAATATGAGTCACTAATATATGGGTTAAATAATTCCATAGACATGCGGGTAGAGTGCTTAAAATTTATTGGTGATTATGATATTATCACAAGTGACAGGTACGAAACACAATTCATTGTATTTCACCTCATATTAAAACTACTAGTAGGAGGTATGGTGCATAATTTCTTCTTATAAAGCCTTCAATATTGTATCAGTGCCCAGGTTTAATAATGTTGCAATTGATTCCTTAGAAAATGTTGTAGCTAGGTTTACTCCTCTTAGAGACAATTTTTCTATAGATATTATTTATAAACCCATCATTCCTAAAAATTTAACTAATTTTCACATTTTTAATTATGATCAACAAATTATGGACTTTTGTTAGGTCCCTATATTACTAGTTTAGTCCCTTATTGTTATTAGTGTATCCCTCTTATTGTTATTGTTGTAACCCTGTAACCCAAATATTGTTATTATTGTTCCCTTACATTATTATTGTTAGGTCGGCTAGGATTATATTTTGTACCCATGGACTCCTATATATAGAAGGAGGTTTTGGTCATTTGTATCATCCAAGAATTGTTCATTTATGTAATGTATTGGAGGTTTCCCCCTCGAAGTGGCTGATTTATAAGGAATTGATCTCTCTTTTCTTCTATTTTTGGAGCTGGTTTCCTAACATTTGGTATCAGAGCTTTGGATTCTAGGGTTTCGCTGCTCCAAACAGGTCATCGTGGAATTTTCACTATAAATTTTTTTATACGAAGGTTTAGAAGCTGAAATTTTTATAGAGAAAAGCCAAAATCTTGAGGAATGTCATGGAAAATTTTCCAATCTTGGTTCAAAATTTTTTCAGAGATATGATCTGTGCAAGTTATGGATTTTTGCAGGCTCTTGAATTTAACCTAAAAAGGTCATTGTGGAATTTTCGCTATAAATTTTTTTTTTCTACAAGGGTTCCGAGGATGAAATTTTCACAGAGCGAAGAAGAAATCCTAAGGAATGCCATGGAAATATTTTAGAGCTTGATTTGCAATATTTTCATAGATATGGTCTTTGGAAGTTATGGATTTTGCAGGCTCCCGAATTTCATCTCAAAGAGGTGACTGTGGGAAAATCATCATAACTCTCTCTTTGAGCATTGGATTGGAATTCTGTAAAATGTGGCTGCAAGTACATGGAATTTAGTTTTGTATGTATCAATTTCAGAGTCGAAGGAGGAATAAGTGACATGTGGCAAGTCGTACAAGTTCGCTATACTCGACCAGTCCATAATTAGGTCATCGTAGGAGAATGGACATAACTTTGTCTTCAAGAATCCAAATCAAGTACGGCCTGTGGAATTTGAACGAATATTCAGAGGGTTAATTTAGGGCTTAATTTCAAATATTGAAGATCGAAAATCATAGAGATAATTCAATTTCAATATCGAGCTCCTCAAAATCAAGAAAAAGGTGTGTATTTTGTTTTTCAAATTGCATAAGTCTTGTTTGAAAAATCAGTTTTAACTGATTCCAAAGGCCTATTGAGCATAGATATTAGTATTGGGTTCTAAAATTCCTCCTAAAAATAATTCAACACCCATTAAGCCCTCAAAGTACTCTATTGTGACTCATGAATATGAATAATTGCAACATGATCTATCAAAATTACAAGAGCAAGTGCACCAAATTTTGCTCTCGCAAAGAGCAGCAAAAAATGAAATGGAAGTTTTGAAGAAAGGCATGGAAGAAAATATGGATGGTTTGAAGAATAATATGGATGGTTTGAAGAAAGGCGTGGAAGCTAAGATGGATGGCATGGAAGCTGCCATGGAAGCTAAGATGGATGACATGAAAGGCAACATGGAAAACATGAAGAATGATCTAAAAGTAGACGTGGAAGGTTTGACAAAGCTGATACAAGAAATGTTTCCTAATGGTGAAAATATAGTAGAGGAAACTCATGATGAGAAAAAAATAAATGCTAATCGTGATTTTATAAACTCTAATGCTAGATGGAAGAACCACCATATTCCAAAGATGGATATGATGAAGTTTGATGGCAAGGATCCCGTAACATTGATACTATAGATGGAGCAATATTTTGATCTCAATAATGTGAAAAACACACAAAAGTTATGCATTGCAACTTTACATTTAGAACAAAATACATTTGTATGGTATCGATGGCTTCTCTCCCATTAAGAAATTGTCACTTGGTCAATTTTTATGGAGGAAATGATAGCACATTTTGAGGATACAAAGAGCAACACCTTCTTTAACCAAATGATAAATCTCAAACAAAAGGGTTCAGTGGTGGAGCACATTGAGGACTTCCAAAAATTGAATATAAGGGTAATTGATATTCCAGAGGAACACATGATTGATGTATTCATAGGAACTTTAAGGGATAACATCCAATATGAAGTTCGCGTTTGGGAACCTGATTCATTGGAGAAGGCATTTAGATTGGAAAGAAAAATTGAATGTAAAATTATGGCGATAAGGAAGCCTACCACTCACATCTGTAAATATGGAAGTGTTGCTAATCCTAGACTTCTATAACCTACAAGGTTGACACCACAAAAATTGGAAGAAAAAAGAGCAAAAGGGTTCTACTACAGTTGTGATAGAAAATACACTAAAGGTCATAAGTGTGCTAAGAAGAAATTATTTTACATAGATTGTGAAGAGGAGGAATAATATGAACAAGAAAATTCAAAAGAAGAGGATATACACCAGGAACCAACTCTAGAAGAATAAGAAATGAGTCCGACCATATCGTTTAATGCATTGGAAGGTATTACCACTCCTCAAAATCTCAAGATAGAAGGACATATCAAGAAGAAAAAGGTAATAGTGTTGATTGATTCGGGCAGTACCCATAATTTTATTCATTGTAAAGTAGCCAAGGAATTGAATTGTTTCCTATACTCATCACCAAAATGTCAAGTGATGGTTGCAAATGGAAGAAGTATAAATTGCTCTAAAAAATGTCATAATATCAAGCTAACCATGGGGGAATATGTATTGAATATTCCAATGCTTTCCATTCCAGTGGGAGGTGCTGATATTGTACTAGGAGTACAATGTTTACAATCCTTGGGGACGATATCTTTTAGTTTTCAAGAAATTTTCTTGAAATTTTTTTCAGAAGGAAAGGAAGTCGAATTACAGGGTATCTCAGGGAAGCCAGGAAAGATAATAAGCTCTAATGTCATGACAAAGCTTCTAAAGAAATAACAATGAGGCGTAATTGCACAATTATGCTCACTAGAAATTCCAACATCAAAATCATATTTCTAATGCATACATATTCAAGGATGTGGCTATAGATGAAGATGAACATGATAAATCTATGGAAGAAAGAGCCAACATGCACGTGGGGAAACCTGTTCCCAAAAGTTTTGTATCTTCGAAGAAATTATATGATTTGTAGAGTTAGTTTAAAGGAACACCCAACAGCAAGATCCAAAATTTGACATTATTTCATGATCATATTAACTTGGGGACAAAAAATATCCAAAGTTTGTGAAACTAGGAACTTGATGCGCTCCAGAAGAATGATGATGATTTATTCAAAGTTTCAAGAAGTACTTGGACGTTTTTGCATGGACGTATGATGACCTCGAAACATATGATGCTAGAATTTTACATGTAATTCCTATCAAGGAAGGGGTCAAACCATTTCAACAAAAACTACTGAAGGTATATCCAACTCTCGAACCTTTGATAAAAAAAAAAATTAAAGATATTTTTTTATGCAAGAATTATTTTTAAATTCAGACACTATACTTGGATATCTAATTTAGTTCTCATAATAAAAAAGTGTGGTTAAATCTACTTATGTCTATACTTTCAAAATTTAAATTTTGTGTTGGACAAGGATAACTATTATTTCCCAACAATGGAATATACATTGCAAATTTCCTTTGATCTTGAGATGTTTTCTTTACATGATGGATTATTTGGATACAATCAATTCCTATTAGCTAAGCTAGACAAACTCAAAACAAAATTTATAACCAATTGGGGCATGTTTACATTTACTTGAATTCCCTTTGGGCTGATTAATGTTGAGGCAAATTTTCAGAGAGCTATGGATATTGATTTTAGAGGATTGATAGGTCAGAGTGTGGTTTTTTATCTCGATGATATCAAGATATTTTCTAAACGAAGATCACTTAGAAAAATCTTTGAATGTTGTAGAAAATATGGAATATCACTCAATCCAAAAAAGAGAATTTTGTGTCATAAGGTAACCTGTTGGGACATATCATTGTCGAGAGTGGTATAAATGTGGATCCTGAGTGTGAAAAATAAATCAATCAAATCTAATTTCCTATCGGCAAGAAGGCAATGTAGTCATTATTGGGAAAAATAAATTTCATTCAAAAATTTGTCTTGGATTTTGCCCAAATTGTGAAGCCTTTACAAGACATGATTAAGAAGGATTTCATTTTCAAATGGAATTAGAAAGAGGAGGAAGCCTTCACTATGATAAAAGAGATTATTTCCAAATCTCCCACTCTTTTTAGTCCAATTTTATAAGGAGTTCATGCTCTATACATTCACTTATGATTCTTCATTGGTGGTTGTTCTTACACAGAAATATGATTAGGGGAGTGAACCTATTTCATTTATGAGCACTGGATTGCAAGGGTCCTAACTAGATTACCTAGATACAGACAAGAAGAATTATGCATTTTATAAGGCTATGAAACACTCCAGGCCTTACATCTGAAGATTCATGTTAAATTGATCATTCCCCATCTCGCAAACATATCCTTATTTATACAGAAAGAATTAGGGGAATCAAGAGAGAACTAGATGAAATCCCTACAGGAGTAGGACCTTGAATTCAAATTGGCTCACACAATTAAATGTCATGGTCTATGGAAGTTAGTTGTTGAAGTCGTAGACCCACAAGAAGAAGAAATGTTGGGATGGAAACAAGAGATGGAGATGTACAATAACGATTGTGTACATTCACCAAATATGTCAGTGTCAATGTACACTGAAATACGAAGATACTTGGAGCAAGGGACTTTTCCTTCGCACCTAACAAAAAAAATAGAGGAGGGCTATTAGATTGAAGTCCACATATTTTCAAGCAGTCCATGGAGTTCTATCTTAGAAACGTCACAACAGACCTTTTATACGGTGCCTAGAATTTTAGATTCTAAGAAAGTGTTAAAGGAGCTTCATCATGGGCTGACTGGAGGAAATTTCAATAATGCAACCACAATGCATGAAATTTTTCGAGCAAGTTATTATTTCCCAACATTATTTATATATTCTCATGCATATGCATGTAAATTTAGAATCTTCCATAAGTGTGTGGGATGATAAAGAAGATTAGCAACCCCATTACAACCGATTGTAGTGGAAGAAACTTCTAACCAATGGGGACTGGACATTATTGGCAATATTACCCGTCACTCATCAAAGTAGCACAAATATATCCTCACAATGACATATTATTTTACAATATGGGTTAAATCCATTCCATTAAAAATAGTGAACAATCAAGCGGTGATACAATTTCCCAAGAAAAATATTGTCACGAAGTTCATCATTCCATCCTCGCTTTTTTTATTATTATAATGCTACATATTTTTCATCTTTAATATTATATTATTTTTTCCTGGATAATAGGATCATACTTAAACAATATGCTAATTACTATCCCTAAGGTAATTTATTGGCCAAATCCAATAACAAAAATATGATTTAAATCATAAAGAAAAATGTGCTAACCTAGTAGATAAATTGCCACAGCTCCCCACAAAAGTCTCTCTCGGTTGATGGGGTCATTCTTAAACCTTCCCTTGACACTTCACTATAATTTCTCATTTATGGGAAGGAAGAAAGCCTACCTCCAAATATTTACTACATGCATCGCAACTATCGTAAGAATCTAGTGGTAAGCCTTGCCACATCATACAAAGCAGGATTGACACCATGTTGAAGTGTTGGGCCTAAAAAATGACATCATTTTTGCCACCTATTCACCTTTGATATCTCATTTTCATCCCATCTTTTTGAATTTAAATCAACCTTTTTACGATAATTTGTGGAAAAAAAGTGACTTGTTAAATATTTATGGAGGCTATTAGACAGGGCGAACCTGCACCAGCGGCCCATGACCTTCTTATTCACCTCACACAAATCTCAAATCTTTGTTGCTGCAGGCGGTTATTCCAAATATGGTGCAAGTAAGAATTATGCTCATTTACGAAGGGTCTTTGCCATTCTAGCTGTGATCATATAACCAACCAAACCGCGCAAGGATGACCTTCTCACAAATCTTTGTTGCTGCAGGCGGTTATTCCAAATATGGTGCATGTAAGAATTCTTCTCATTTACGAAGGGTCTTTTCCATTCTAGCTGTGATCATATAACCAAGCAAACTGGGCAAAGATGAAATCGATTATTTGTAAAACTGTTTTTATGTAACTGATAAATAATAACTGTATTTAATCCTAAGTCAGATATTGTTTGAATCGTCTAACATCAAAATATATGATTGATAATGATACACGTAACACTTTAGGAAATTTGTTTTCAAATAAATACGCTTTACAGCGTAAAAATAGAGTAAGACGAGGAAATGTTTTCTAGAAACTGTATAATGAATTTTTTTATGGAAATTCTTTTGAAACAAATTTTTATGCAATTTCCATAATTTCGTTAGGAAAATTCTAACAATGCTTATTTTTTTGCATATTCGCACCTCTAAATGAGAAATTTGATAATATTGGTTTTAGAGATGGCATCAAGATGCTTTTTTGTTGCCTCAACCTATCTAATCTCACCACAAGAATCATGGGTTAGTCAACATAATCAACTTCAACATTTTGATGTCCATTATTCAAAAAGAGGAGAAGTTCCCACTGTGCTATTATTATTTGTATTTTTTAATATTTTTATGATTAAATTTAATAATATATATAATAAATTATTGTTTGTCTTTTTTTACATAAATTAATTAGTTTGTATTTTAATATATAATGGTTTTACTAAACACAATTTTTTAATGTTTTCAACTTTCTTATGTGATTCTTTAACTAAATCTATAACCCATACAACAACTATATAAAATTGTTGTTGTTACTATTTTTTTTCCATTTACTCTTTATAGAATAGCTAACCTTCTTCCATGATTTTTTAAATAACTCTATAGTTCAAACAACAACCATATAAAATTGTTGTTGGTACTATTTTTTTATCCATTTATATATATAATAAAGGTTATTCATGCTCATGGTTATCTATTTCTCTATACAAGATTTTTAATAATAACGATCATATACCTAAGAAGAAAATGTCACTATTAAATCAAATGATTATAATTTTATCACAAGTATTTTTATGATTTTTTAATAACATAACATCATCCACATAGATTAACAATAACAATACATAACTTATTATATGAATACATCTCTTATTTTTTATGATTCAATTTTCTAACTAATTTATATATGAGTGTATAAGTTAAATAGAGGAGACAATATTAGTTCATTTCTATTTTACTCTTGTTTTTTAGTGGTCCTTCTAATATTATCATTTACTAGAATCCTCAATTTTACAATGAACTTTTCATATAATTATAAAGTAGCTCTTATGTGCTCCACTTAAATTTTCACTTTCTCCCTTGTTTTTCAACATTGTTAGAAAATGCATGATAATTTTTAGAGCAACTAGAGAAACATTAATAAATATTTTTTCTTCATCTATTTTTCAATAAATATGACAATTTATGAGATGGTTAATGCTTGAATGGTTAGGCCAAAAAAAAACCAAGAAAAATCCGTCACAATTTTCACATTATTAGTCCCTCTCTAGGCAAGAGTCTAGCATCATGTTAAGTGTCATGCCAAAGTGATCGACAATATGTAATTCTGCATTGTACTAAACAATTTGTAATTCAGATCTAAATGAATGCGACATCCATTTAGTTGTATATGCACATAATATAAATATGATTTGAACAAGTCCTACCAAAGATACTACTTCATAACTAAATTACACTTTTCTTTGGGAAAATATAAATTGTCAAACTTTGTCATATAAATGGGAATACAATTTTGTTTTGAAAAATAATTTGGAATAATCACTTTCTGTTAGTCTACATATATGAAAAATATATATTAATAATCTATTCCATATTATACTAATATTACTTTAAATATTTCATAGTATGCTTTATATGTATCGTTCTACCATCTTTTATATGTAAATTTTGTAGCAACATAATCCTTAATTTCAATGGAAAGGACTACACTGCCCTGCACCATGTTATTACTATTTTTACTTTCAATCACTTTTTCAAGTTCATATAATTTTATTTAAATTCCACATTTAATATTTTTATTTATGGTCAACCCATTTTCTTCAATTATTTTATATCTTTATAGAGAGTGATGTAAAATGATGTTATTAGTCCCTAATAATGCACGACTCTAGCAATTGAATTTCATGTTGACGACTATTAGTTTTGCATTGGCCATGGAGAGTTAAAAAGTTTAGATTTATAAATAATTAAAGTATTTTTTATTTCAATTTTAAAAAATAATTTGTTAGCACTTCATTTGCTTAAAAATTTGTATGTCTTATTTCAGGGTTCCTGGCATTTGTCCCATGCCCTAAGAACTCACCAATTTTCACGGGGATCACCAATTTTCATGAGGATATTGTAACCTAATTAAACAAATTGATAGAAGTTAATACATATGCGAGCATATATTATTAACCTAAAAGTTATAGTCTTCTGGAGTTTTGAACGAAATTGTTTCGGAGGTCATTACTTAATTAATGTAACTAAAATTTGACTTCTTTCATGTTAGCAACAGTATTAAATTGTTGTGTCTAGAATTCTAGTTCAACTACAACAAACTAGATAATGAGCTACAGCTCGTGATGGACACTAAATATCAATAAAATTTTGTTGAAACAATTAATAACCTGGGTGTTGCAAGAAGAACAACTCCAAAGGGTGTTTTGAAGCTACTCAACATGGAGGGTTTGACAGGTTAGAAAATTCCAGGCCATGATAGATGTGCTCTACTACTTTCTATGCCAATGAATTTCAAATTTGATATTTTGAGGAATAAAATATGTACATGTGTTTTCAAACAAGGATAGTGCAGTGACATTCTTGTGAATGGCAACCAACGTCTTTTACTTCAAAGGCATCTAGGTAGGTGGCCTTTAGTGGACTTAACCATCATATTGCTACATGTTCCAATTCCTTTTGACGATGCTGCTAGTTCTTGTAGTCATTTTCAACCATACCAAGTCGGGCATTACATGCTTGCTTTTACCAAGCACATACTTCCTATGAGATTCAAAATAAATTGAAATGAATTCAAATCATACTTCATTGGAGCTCGTCAATAAGGTACACCTGAAATCCTATTCAATTCTTGTCAAACAAGACAAAGTAGCTATTTGATCAGATCATCATGTATAAACATATCGAATCTAGTTAGCTCAAAGCAGAACCATCATAGGTCAAAATCATGAATCACATGCAATCATCATAAACCATAATCATAAATCAAAAGTAACCACCATAATTCATAATCGTAGATCACATGCATAATATAACTAAAATAAAATATCAATACTTATCCTTCATCAGTCCTTACTTATGCCTTTGTTCTTTTATACACACACCAGATCGGTTGCATACCTGAAAAAAACCCAGTTCCTTCTCCTCAACCATGTGCACATACACATGGTGTGCATCACACACACACAACCGTACCAGACATACAACACCATGCAATACATGCACCTATAGCCAGTGTACAAGACAACACAATACATACACCTACATACGTTGTACAACTCGACACAATATATACACATACATCTAGTGTAAAACACAACACAATACATACACATACATCCAATGTAGAATATAACACATACACCTACACCAAGTGTACAATACAACATAATGCATATACATGTATAGAGTACAACATAATGAATACACATGTCACGATACCAAGACTAAGCCACGCACATACATAGTACCACATGCTCGCACACAGCATGTACGACATGCACACAATATGACATGTATACCAGTACCATATCCACAACATGTACACAATACCACCTATATACAACACTACCTACACAACGTGTGCACAACATCACATGTACATGACACCACCTGCACAACGTGTACACAATGCCAAATGTACACCACCACCTATACAATGTGTACATAATACCACATGTACATAGCACCACATGAAAGACATGTACACAACACCACATGTACAGAACACTATATGCACGACATGTACATGACACCACTCGCACACAACACCACATGTACAACATGTACACAACACCACATGTAAAATCATGCACACAACACCATATGTACATAGCACCATATGTACAACATGCACACAACACCATATGTACATAGCACTACATATTCAACACATACATAGCACTGCATATCCGTGCACAACACCATCTGAACACAACACCGTATATCCAACATGCATGTAGTACGATATGTAAACAGCACCGCATATCCAACATGTACTTAGCACCGTATATACCTATCACCGCATATGCAATATACATAGAACACCATAAATACAATAAGCATACAACCTCATATAGACACAATACTAAATATGTTACATGCACACATTACCATAGGTACAATTATTGAATATACAACATGCACAACATATACAAAATAGTAGTACTGCACATCCATAGACCACACACTGACCCCACAAGAAACCTTGCTTCTAGTTTCTTTCCATTATCCATGTTTATCCTAGCATGTCGTAGATCACATAGCTTTCACTTCATTGATGTACCCCTCAGCATTACCTATACATAACATAAACATAGGCATAGTACAAGCATATAATATCAATTCATGTCAACATGATACTCATCTCATAGATATTTCAAGGATACTCTACCACTTGATTTCTCATAGCCAAAAACCTCTTCATCCCATTCACTTGAATAAGAAATAATTCCTCTACAAGAATGATCCTTGACAACCCTGTTAGATAGTGACATATATACATAGATACATACATATGTAATCATTAACATAAAACAATCATCATCCTGTCAGACGTCGATATACATACACACATACATATGTGCATACATAAACATCAACATAAAGCAATCATGATCCCATCACACAATGACATACATACATGTATAGACATTATCATAATCATGATCACAACATATTTACCAAATATCATAAGGTCTAGATTAAGAGAACTCCATTTATGCGTGCATATTATGCACAACATTGAGAACAATAGTTCCCAAAATAGCCAAGACACCTAATACTTCAGATCCATTCACTTTACGGTTTTTGTTACCTTTCTTGTGAGTGTTCTTCCACTGCCCATTTACCACAATGGACCCAACCCGTCAAACCGACTGTCATATCCTTACCTTCTGTTGTGCTTACTCATGGACCAAGCTTCATCCTGTCCTTACATTACCTATTGTGTACCACACAACCCTCCCTGAGCTCCATTAACTTTTGTCTTTCCCAACCAATGCCCAATACTCAAAACATAAAATGAAAGAACAAGAAATAAACAAGAAGAAAAACATGAAAACCAAAAGCTAGATTACACCACAACAAAGTGGCATGGCCATGCACTAGACACAATCATGACCACAAACCAAGTACACCAAATCACAAGAGACCAAAAGCACAAGACTAGTAACAAGAACCGTGACTCAATCCCTATGTTTCCCAATACTTCCAAAGGAAAGCTCAACCCAAGACTTATTTAATATTTCATGGCATGCTCTTGCCATGCAATCCCCTGCATCATACTGCCATAACTACATAACTATAAACACATAATAAACATAAAAATATACCATTTATCTTACCTTGATCTAGAAAACATGATGCCTTGTAACTGAACACACATGTTAGCCATATGTACCAAAGATCAAGACAAAATATTTATCAATTTTAAATCAACCTTTACCAAGACTAACAACAATGATGTAATATTCCAAATTTTTCCTTCAATAAATTGGAATATTAAATTTTGCTAATTTCACTTATGAGTTGAATAATTGGGTGAGGAGGGCCAAACATAATAAAAACATGGATGAAATCCCTCTTAGTATGAAAGGGGATCAGCAATGGAACTAGATTTCACACCCTCAAGTGTGAAAGGGGACATTTGCAAGAAGGCTAGGTCAAGTTTGACCAAGTCAAATAGCGCAGAGGTATGAGGTGGAAAGCATCTTATGGGATAGCGCAGAGAAAGAGGAGGGAAGATTCCTTGAAGGAGGAAACCCTAAAGAGTGGTACCCATGGAGAGGGAGCTCTCATGTGTTTAAAAGGAGGGCAAGGTAGCCATTGTTTCATATGCATATGATTATTGATTTCTTGTCTGCTTAGACTATTTGCAGTCCTGGCTGTTCAGCTGAGTTGCAGTGCTGCTTAGCACAAGGATTTCCTGTTTATGAATCCTTCTCCTTTTTTGAGAATCCTCTTGAAGGAGTTGTACAAATTCTCCTCACATCCAGGCTTGAGGCCAAGTATCCTCCTGCAAGACAACATTATTTCTGCAGCAGAGTAATGTTGTGTTGTAGGGTGTTGCATTGAGGGATCATGACACCTCTTCCATCACTTGTTTTTCAGAGAGATAGTCTTTCTTTCCTCTGGGAGATCATTTTGGAAGCCATTGGAGCTTATTTCAGATCTTTCATTGGGCCAACTCATTCCTTTTCCCCTACAACACAGTTTGCTTCAGGAACTGCGTTATTTCCATAGAGAACTTGTTGTGGGGTTTTGTAGTATTGATTGGAGGGTAAGATCTTCAGTGATAGGATAAACCTTTCACCTGAGAGATATATTGGAGGAGATATTGACATCAAATGCAGCATCTTCAGTCTTCTCCATCCAGTTCCATTTTCTGAGTTGCAGCTGCTACAGTGCAACTCCAGCATTTTTCAATTTTTGGATATTTCAGCCAATCCTTCTCAGGATTGTTGTATTATTGTTTCCAGGGGTTGAGAGATTGCTCCCCCTTATTTCTTAAGCCATATATTGTCATATATTTCTGTTATTATGTAATATGGAGTAGTGCCTCTTATAAACTGCATCCTCTTAGCCTGCAGAAATCCATGTGTAGCAGTGTTCTTCTATTTTCATGTACATGTCCCTTTTGAGGTTGCATTGCTTGCTTGAGTGACTCTTTCCTCAAGGATTTTTATTTCATTGCTGCTATAATACATATTTTTTGACTATCTGCATCTTTATGTGCCTAGGCTTAATAAAATAACACTGTTGTTCCATATCTTGCTGAAGAATTGTTGCAGTCCCTTCACCGGGCATTTTCTAAAGAAAACTAGGTGTGGGAGACCTGTTTAACCCACCTAGAGGGATTTATTTTGAGCCACCTCTTGGATTTAAATCTTAGATGCATCGATCTAAGGGATCTAGGTCTTGGTTTCAAATCCTGTGGCATCCATTCCTAGAAAATTCATTTTCCAGTCATGCCTTGCTAGCAGTTCCCAATTTGGGATATTACAGTGGTATCAAAGAAACTTTCTTGGCTCAGCTTGTGAGTCTCCACCCAAGAATATCAGAATGATGAAGAGAATGAGATTACTCTCATCAGTTTTCAGATCTAGAGAAAACCTTTCGAAGGAGGTCAAAAAGATTGAATAAATAGAAGAGGAAGGACCATGCACTTCCTATTCTCATCAAGAATAAGACATTGAGCATGGAAGACACTTGGATCATCAGATTCTAAGTGATTAACTTGTTGAGTATATATCTCAACCTAGAGCCTTCAAGGAGACTCTAGCTTTCCCTTATTTCATCCAGTTGAAGGAAGAGAAGAGACGCTACAACAAAAGAGAAATCAGAGGCAATAGATTTCTATTATCTACCTTTGATGGGTCATCTACAGCAAAAGCTTGGGTGAGAAAGTTCGAGGCATTTTTCCTACTACATCCTGTAGTAGGGGAAGAAGCTGTTGAAATCTCAACGCTGCACATGAAGGGTGGAGCCTATGTTTGGTGGTTTAGCAACTTGATCCATGCAAGGGTGCAAACTTTTGAAGAGTTCACTCAAAGGTTGATCAAAACCTTTGATGGAGAAAGAAGAAAGGAGGAAAAGCTCACACCACCACTTGAAAAGCCTTGTTCTAATGTTGTCACACTCATGGAGGAGCAGCCACATGCATCAATAGTTGGGGCAGCCAACACTTTGGATGAAGGAACTCTTGCAGCCCTATAAGAAGTTCCCAAATCTCATCAAGGTATGAAAATATTTCCACAATCTATTGTTGCAGAAAATTCTTTTGATAATTGTGGATATTTGCTTTTACATGACTAAGGGTTAAATCACACTGCTACTCTAGAGTAACTTGGTTGCACTGCGCTGTGTAACATGAAAACATTCAAGGAGGAAATAAACCATCATCCTCATGAGCCATTTTGGATTGCATATCACATTTGAGGTTGGGGTTTGAAGATTTGATGGAGGATAGTAGACATCTTTAAGTGAGAAACCCTTTCTCCTTTCTAGATGATCCTTTCTCAATGAGCTCCTCTCAGCTCAAAGAGAAACTTCTACTTTCAGCAGATCCAAGACCACATTGGTTTTGGAAGACTATTGTTGAGAGGGAGGTCTCAAGGAGAGATCTCATTAGAGGTGCACTTCAACACACCATGGACTGCAAATATTTTATTCCTTTCTCACAGGAGCAGATAGAAGATGGAGGACATCTTAGGATGGATAACATCTCTCATGCTTGTGTTGGAAATTCCTTGAGCCATAAACATCATGATGGGAGGTTTTTTCCTACCACCTATTTCGGTCCTTATGGGGTCACATTGATCCTTGAGAAGCTTGCATTTCAAAATCCCATGAAGTGCAAAGATAGAGATTTCATTTGGGAGGATGGTAGCCCTCATGGGAGGAGTCCCAATATGAAGAGAAGAAGGAGGCATCCACAAGTGATTGAGTGGATGTGGTTGATAAGTAGGGAGCTGGGAGGCTACTTGCAAATATATGACACCGGGTAGTAGGAGGCTTGGCTGTGATGGCTCCTCTTGAAGGATTTTGGCCATCACTTGGTATGTCCTCTTCCAAGGAGGATAGGGATAGAGGAGATATGGCAGGATGCTTGCATCATTGGGAATCATAGAGTATGGATGCATGATGTTGATGTGATAATCATATCATTCATTTTGTTTTCATCACATGATTTGTATGATGGAAGTATGGGGAGGTAGCAAAATCTTTTGTTGCTTTTCTTGGGAGAACAAGAGCAGATTTTCTCTCACACTTTGCATGATGTTGTAGGAGGAAAATATGGCATTATCTCCTTGGCTTTATATGATTGAGAGGTACTTCCACCTTAGGAGGAACTTCTTATGTATTGCAGCATTATGGGAGATATATTTGAGAAGGAGGATGTCAAAGAATGGAGCTATGGGTTGGCAAGAGCTTATTTGCATAAGCCAACAGCGCTGTCACTTGGGAGCTTGAGGTTATTGATGGAGTATCCCTAGGATAACTTCACACTTGATGCACTTGGTAGACATGGAGGTGGTAAGGATGATGAAACAATGGATGGGATCATCTATTATATTGATATGGCCTCATCTTCTATTATCTTCTTGACTTGGATTTCCAAGTATAAGGAGGGTAATATTTATACAACATATGGTTCATCTCTCTTCTTGGGAATGTGCCATACTACTATGGAGGGATCATTCATATACACATGCATCATCTTGATCTCAACATATGGTAAGGATATTTTTTTTACATCTATGGATTATCTAACACAGCATTTTGATGCTCTTACCATTCATATTCAGTGCATTTCTCCACAAGAGGGAAAGCTTTTCATTGAGCTCCATGGACAAAATTGGGCCAATTTGTATGATGGAGACAACCATCTTTTATATGGCCTTAGGCAAGTGTTTTCTTCCATGTATGTTCAGTTGATGTACCTAGCCATTTGCTATTTATCTATAGATGTCATGAATACATACATATCCATGTAACACAAAACAACTTTCCATATTATTTTCTGAAGCACCAGTTTGGTAAATTGCACTGTTACTATTAGAAAAGATATTGGTACCTTCTTGCACCACATGAAACCTTCAAAATTTTCCTCATTTTGTTGCTAATCATGATTTAATTTGTTGATATGGATCTGATTTGTATTGAGAGCATGATTGGGAGGTTGACACATGAGTTGGATGTGTCCTTGAAGGGAGAGAATTCCCACATTTTCTGCACTACATGTTCTAATGGGAGCATGGGAGGAGATATGGCCACCACAGCCACCTATTTGTTTTCTTTTGATGTGGGCCATGAGTTTGATAGAAATCCATTGTATAGCCATGGGAAAATATTTTATTATGTATTGTTGACACATTCATCCATTTACTATTCATTAGTAGATGTGATGATTCTTGTATGTTACTTTCCATGCTATTTTCTGAAGTTGCAGTGGATGAGACTATGTTGTATCCTTCTGAGACATCGTTTGTATCATGCATCATCATGTAAAACTTGCAGCAAACTTCTCAGAGGGATACTCTATGATGACCATGTCCTATTCATCATGGATGGATTGTCTTGGGCCAGCTTGTCCTTCAATGTTGGAGGAGAACTCTTTGGAGGATTTTTCTTCACTTTTCCATTTGAGGGCAATACTTTTGCAACCCGGGATCAGCACATACTCTAAAATCATCATGAGTAGAGTGAAGGACAGCATGGGGTAGGCTATGATGCTTACCATATTCAAATTTTCATCCCACCTTCATTTCTGGAGCTTGAGGTGGAAGGAGATTTTCGGGAGTTGCCATGTTGGGAGGTGACTCATTTTGTCTAGATGATTGCTTGGCAATGGGGGATCTATTTGGGGAAGATGCTTTCCCAAAAATTTTCAGTCTCCATGCCTTGGGAGAAAATTATCAGTTCTATCCTTGTAGTTGCTTGAACACAAGCAACATTTGGGAGGGGAGGACTGTAATATTCCAATTTTTTCCTTCAATAAATTGGAATATTAAATTATGCTAATTTCACTTATGAGCTGAATAATTGGGTGAGGAGGCCCAAACATAATAAAAACATGGATGAAATCCTTCTTAGTTTGAAAGGGGATCAGCAATGGAACTAGATTTCACGCCCTCGGGTGTGAAAGGAGACATTTGCAAGAAGGCTAGGTCAAGTTTGACCAAGTCAAACAATGCAGAGGTATGAGGAGGAAAGCATCTTATGGGACAATGCAGAGAAAGAGGAGGGAAGATTCCTTGAAGGAGGAAACCCTAAAGAGTGGGACCCATGGAGAGGGAGCTCTCATGTGTTTAAAAGGAGGGCAAGGCAGCCATTGTTTCATATGCATATGATTATTAATTTCATGTCTGCTTAGACTATTAGCAGTCTCGATTGTTCAGCTGAGTTGCAGTGCTGCTTAGCACAAGAATTTCTTGTTTAGGAATCCTTCTCCTTTCTTGAGAAGCCTATTGAAGGATATATACATATTTTCCTCACATCGAGGCTTGAGGCCAAGCATCCTCCTCCAATACAGCGTTATTTCTGTAGCAGAGTAATGTTGTGTTGCAGGGTGTTGCAGTGAGGGATCACAACACCTCTTCCATCACTTGTTTTTCAGAGGGATAGTCTTTCTTTCCTTTGGGAGATAAATTTTGAAGCCATTGGAGCTTATTTCAGATCTTGGAATTGGGCCAACTCATTCCTTTTCCCCTGCAATGCATTTTTCTTTAGTAACTGCGTTATTTCCATAGAGTATTTTCTATGGGGTTTTGTAGTATTGATTGGAGGGTAAGATATTTAGTGATAGGATCGGCCTTTCACCTGAGAGATCTATTGGAGGAGATATTGACATCAGATGCAACATCTTTAGTCTTATCCATCAAGTTCCATTTTCTGAGTTGCAGTTGCTACACTGCAACTCTGGCATTTTGCCATTTTTGGATATTTTAGCCAATCTTTCTCAGGATTGTTGTATTATTGTTTCCATGGGTTCGGAGCTTTCTCCCCCTTATTTCTTAGGCCATATATTTTCATATATTTCTATTATTATGTAATATGGAGTAGTGCCTCTTATAAACGACGTCCTCTTAGCCTACAGAAATCCATGTGTAGCAGTGTTCTTCTATTTTCATGTACATGTCCCTTTTGAGGCTACATTGCTTGCTTGAGTGGCTATTTCCTCAAGGATTTGTATGTCATTGCTGCTATAATACATATTTGTTGGCTATATGCATATTTATGTGCCCAGGCTTAATAAAATAATGTTTTTGTTCCATCTCTTTCTCAAGAATTGTTGCAACCCCTTCACCGGACATTTTCTGAAGACAACTAGGTGTGGGAGACCTGTTTAACCCACCTAGAGGGATTTATTTTGAGCCACCTCTTGGATTTCAGTCTTAGATGCATTGATATAAGGGATCAAGGTCTTGGTTTCAAATCCTGTAACAGCCATTCCTGGAAAATTTGTTTTCCAGTCATTCCTTTCTAGCACTTCACAATTTTGGATATTACAAATGACATAATCAACAATCAACTCACATCCATCAATCATACTACATAATGCTACAACGATTACCTGCTTGCACTCAAGTACATATCAAAATCTCAGCAAATGTGTGTTAGTAAAATAATCTTATAGCAAAATCATATATTCATGCAATATTATATATAAAACTCATATCATGTGATTATTCAAACATTCAAACAAACTATAAACATACCAAGTTAGAAAAATCAAGTAGGAGACAAAATCAAGTAGTCAAGCACAAAGTAAAAGACATAAGACAAATTGTACCTTAATATATCTTAGGGGCAGCTATCTTGTTTGCACAATCAATCTAGATTAGCACAATATAACTTCACAACACCTCAACTCAAAAATAAATAAGGTCATGATATCCATAACAATAACTAGCTAACATGTTCACATCATAAACTCATAAATGATTGTTTTTATTGCATTGTTTGGTATGGAGCCTGATTATCTTGTTTATTTTGTATCATAGTGTTGGACCCATGTACCTTAATGGGGCAGCAACGCCGCCCGTAATTAAATGCAGTCTAAGGGGTCTAGAGGGGGTGGTTGTGACTTTATGGAGCCCCCCCCAGCGGGGGTTTTCAGGGGTAGTGCCCCTGAAGCTAAAAGAAAATGTAAAATTTCCTTGTAAACGTATATTAATTTCTAGTCAATCTAGTCCATTCATTAGGCGTATGATCTGACGGTAGAAGTTATGTTGAGTTTAGGGTTTTTTTCCCTAGAAGGAAACCCCTCTCTTTGTATGAGGGCATTGTATTGCGGCTGTGGATTGTATGTGTATTCTTGGAGCGAGAAACAGATAGGGAGACTGTGAGAGGGAACTGAGGATATTACAATAGATCTGTTGTAGGTTGTGTCTCTTAATTTTGTTGGATAATAGAAAGGAAGAACTGGCTGTTCAGGGTGGACGTAGCCCAGACTAGGTGAACCACGTATATCTATGTCTCTCTAGTTTTATGTGTTTTGTTTGCTTTTGTTTTCCGCATATTTCATGTGTTTCATTTCTCTGTTATATATAACTTTCTAAGAACTAGTATCAGAGCTGAAGGTCTATTTGGCTGACAAACTCGTAGGAAAGAAGGGTTTCTGGTTCAAGTGGGAGCAATGGCAAAAGATGGTAAGTTTAGGGTTGAGAAATTTAACAGCCAAAACTTTAATCTATGGAAGATGTACATGGAAGATTATCTGTATTAGAAAGATCTGTACCTACCATCGAGCAGAAAAATAAAGAAGCCAATGGCTATGACAGATGCAGAATAGGAGATTATCGATAGAAAGGCACTCGGAACAGTATGGTTGTGCCTTGTGGCATCGGTAACCTTCAATATTTTGAAGGAAACAACAACAGAGGGTTTGATTAAGGCGTTGGTGAAATTATATGAAAAAATCTTGGCCTCAAACAAGGTATTTATCATGAAACATTTATTTAATATGAAGATGTCAGAACGTGGATCTGTTGTAGACCATTTAAATTATTTTAATAAAGTTACTAGTCAGTTAAGTTCTGTAGGGGTAAAAATTTATGATGAAGTTAGGGCTCTTTTATTTCTGTGCTCATTTCTAAAAAGTTGGAACGGTTTAGTTATGGCCATTAGTAACTCTGTCTCTAGATCTAGTACTTTAAAGTTTGATGATGTTGTCGGTGCTATCCTTAGTGAGGAAATACAATGGAAAATATTTGGTGAGACATAAAGTAATGCTTTGAATGCAAAGTCTAGGGGAAGAAGAATTGTTTCAGGGAAAATCACCCTAGAGATTTGTTGGGTCAAAACCTCCACAAATTAGGGCATGCTATTCAAGAAGGACTCACACAACCACACTTGTATGCTAACAACTATACAACATCGATAGTAGAACTCACCCGTAGTCCTACGTTTGATGTAGATCCCGCGGGGTCCAAACACCCAGCAACCCTTCTTCCTCCTTAACCTGAAAATCAAGAAGAAACGTGCACGGAAATCTAGTTGTACAACATATATTTACCCTAAATGTCAGTGAAAACCATGTGAAATATTACATAAACAATAATAAATGCTTAAATAGTAATCTTTTCACATATACAAGTAAATATTACCACATGACTTCAGGAACAAGATGGCTCTTATTTATGGAGGACTCCAGACTGAGAATATATCAATTCAAGTTGCTGGGCCCTAAAAATAGCCTGTTCCTCTGAAAATACCCCATATAGGGATACATCTTTAGAAATGTCTGACTGCAGAGATTTCAAAAACCATTCCAAAAGAAATTATCCTAGAATATGAGCTTTAATAAGCCTCTTCCTTCTCCGCCATTCCTGAATATGGTCAGAAATGTGGGTTGCATCGTCCTGTTTAAAATTAGCTGGGAGTTCAATCCTGGCGTCATAACGGACAGGAAACTGTAAATGGTTTAGAAATGTAGTGGCCAGATCTCCAAATGTAGCAAAACTACCCCCAGTTAACTCAATATACCATTTGGCAGCATTTCCAGTTAAGGTGAGTTGAAACAATATCAACCTAATTGAATCATCGATCAGGGAGTTCGATGAACACCATAAATGGAAAGTGGTAATGTGGTCAGCCGGATCCTCTCCATTCTTTCCTTCAAACTTTGGAATGTCTGAAGGTAGTTTGGTCAGGATTGGAGGCCACCCCGGACTATATCAAATCGGATCATTCGTCAATTTTGACAAATCTGGCAAGTTCAAAGTTGCCAGAAAAGGTAAGCGAGGAGGAGCCTGAGGATTCCATCCTTGATGGGATGGATTCCCACATTCTAAAAAGAGTACCCTGGATTTGATGAGGCACCAGGCTGCCAAAAAGAACTCATAGAAAAAGGAGAAGAGCCTCCTCCCAACGCCGAGTTACCAAAGACCGGACCAGTCCCTTGGTGACTAGCGTAAAACTGATTCCCTGCCCCCACTGTTGTGAATACAGGGTTCCAACCTGTAAAAGTGGTCGAATTCTGACCTCCAGACCAAGGGTTGAAGCTCTGAGTCTGGGAAGTAAATGGAAAGGACCCTAAAGAAGGATTCGAACTAGGAACATGCCCAGTTCCAAAGGGGAACCCTTGAAAAGAAGTTGATCCACTAGCCATGGAAGACATGGGTGTAGATGCAGCTACAGCAGCGGAAAAGGAAAAAGGAGGAATTCCACTAGTGGGCATTCCAAAACAAAAGGGACCAGATTGAGAAGCATGTGCTTGGGTGAACCGAGAGCCAAACATAGCAGTACTAGAAGCAATCGAAGACATAGCAATAGTGCCTCCTCCTTCAATAGAAGCAGGAGTCTGAATGCCTACAACACTCACAGCTGAAGCCGCGTTCCCAGTCGTGGCCCTTGAAAGGTATGAATAATATGGAGGATCTTATGGTCTTGTAGACTCAGGTCTGATATACTGAATAATGAACGGATAATCAGGAGGAAGAGGAGATGGAAGTGACTCAGATGGTTGAGGTACTTCCTCTACTTAAACTTCTTCTTCCTGTGGAAATAAAACTCTCGAGGCGAGTGGAACGCTCCTCCCGGAACCAACACCAGAGCCAATTACAAAAACCTCAATCCTTTGTGGAGGATCTCTCTCCACTGCATCAGATGCCACAGGGTGATATTCACCTGCTAAATTACTCCTACGCCTTCTTGAAGAAGGCTCTGGACTCTCGGGAGATAACCCCCAGATTCACCTCGATCGACGAGGCGCTTGATCAGCCACTTTAACAAATTTTAATTAGACTCAAAAAATTTATAAAGCTAGGCAAGCTAGGAGCAAAGAGCACTCACTACAAAAAATCCCTGAGATACAATCAAGCAAACAACCTTCGAGTATTTCCGCTCCGGGTGATTAGGATCGGACACCAAAATACAAGAGAGCGAAGAATAGGACATCCCGAAAGTAGTCTGGGATAATTACGGCCCAGGCCTACTAGCGAAGGTAACAGAAACAGTTACGCCGACCTCCTAACAACAGCCTTTGCCGGCACAAGTACCCAAGCTTCGCAAGGGCACCCCCCAGAAGTACTGTTGGAAGTGATATGACGTCTGCCTCAAGTACCACGGGTATTCCCCCCCGCAGTCACCTATGTGGAACCTAGGAATGGCAACTATGGGCACCAATCTGTGTCAAAAGCCGGGCAGAACAGTCTTGAGGTCAGATCCAGCAAGTCGAACTAGGGGTATCTCTTTTCTCGGCCTTCACTTCCCCTCGCGCTTGACTCTCTGGAGGAGAGCTTTCCCGGTCCACCTAACGGAGTTGGATTTCACTCAATTAATAAACTTCTATGTTTTTGTTTGAGTGGCCTTGGAGAGTTAACTCTCCACTCACCTAATCCAAGGCCCTACAACCTAGCTAGTTGGTGTATGACACTTAATAAAAAAAAACTTGCTAGTTTTTTTTTAAATTATAGCACTCATTTTAATTGGCTGTTATATTAAGTCAGAGGGATATGGAAATGAAACTTATGGTATTTTGTGACACAGAAAAGAAATTAATGAAAACCAAACTACATGCAAATGCAGTAATTACCTTTCGATGAAAAGAAATTTCTACACAGGTTCTACGAGATTATATATTTTTCTTTTCAAATATCAAACTCACACTTGCAAAATCTAAGAAAATGACTACAATGCTTAAGTGCACCTAATGCAAATAACTAAGAGCATGCAAATTCTAAGATGCAAATCCTAACGAAACAAAGAGAAATTTCCCAATGATCCTTCAGTTTTATCACTTTTTTATTGTCCACAAAACTAGTTCCCAAAAGCAGAAACTCTCAATATGAAGACACCAAAATATGCTTGAAAACAAGAGGAAGAAACTATTGACAATTCCTTTCCAAAATCAAGCCAAAAACCAAAGGCGAGAAATCCCAACAAAGCTTCAAAGATGGAACAAAACGAAAACAAAAAATGCAAAACAAAAGCAAATAACAAAACAAAATGTTTTTTGAGCTTTTGAATTTTGTAAAAAGAAGAGTTCAAAGAGACCAAACACACTATCCAATTACCAAGCCAAACAACTCTGAATTTCAAGCAAAACTCCAAAAAACTCCAAATATTATGGTGCCACTTTAGTAGCAAGATTTGTATGAGAAAAAGAGGACAAGAAACTCAGAAACTCAACCCAGAAGAATAGTACAACCTTGAAGCAAACAAAAACTTCAAAGAATCTGGAAAGACTCTTCAAAAACTGCAACAAGACCTAGTCACATGAACTCAAGAAAACCAACCAAAAAATGGGCAAAAATCGAAGTGCAAAGCAAGACACAAGGCTAGGAAAGAGTAAATGAGCAGAAGCTCTCTGTCCTGATGAAGCAGAACAGCCAAGAACCTCCAGGAAGAGATCTCGGTACTCAAACCAGAAATGCCAGCACTAAGAACAAGATTTGCCAAACAAGCTAGTCTTCAACCAAAACAGAGAGAGAAAGACCATTGATCACTTTCAACACAATCCAGAGGATATAAAGACACTGCAGGAATAGGCCTCCACAGGCAGACAAGACCAAAAAGCCAAGAAATTAAAAATTTCAAAACCTACCTAGGAATACGCTACTTTACAGTTTTGAAACAAGTGTGCATACGAGACTGTGTCAAAGGAAACCCGCATATACGTGACTTCCTTTGAAGAAAAATGCGTGTATACGCGTCTGTGTGCAGACAAAATCGCGTATTAAAAGGTAAATAATGAAAAGTAAAAGGTATCAAGACTAGATAAAAAACCAGGTCTTCAGTCTGACTGAGAAAAAGTTAACTGGACTTGAAATAATGATCTAAACTATTGGAAACCATTCAAACAACTGAAACCACCCAACAGGGGAATCACAAAAATACGATCCCCAACAGAGTCACCAGTTCTGTTTCAGGGAAAATCACCCTAGAGATTTGTTGGGTCAAAACCTCCACAGATCAGGGCATGCTATTCAAGAAGGACTCACACAACCACACTTGTATGCTAACAACTATACAACATCGATAGCAGAACTCACCCGTAGTCCTACGTTTGATGTAGATCCCACGGGGTCCAAACCCCTAGCAACCCTTCTTCCTCCTTAACCTGAAAATCAAGAAGAAACGTGCACGGAAATCTAGTTGTACAACATATATTTACCCTAAATGTCAGTGAAAAGCATGTGAAATATTACATAAACAATAATAAATGCTTAAATAGTAATCTTTTCACATATACAAGTAAATATTACCACATGACTTCAGGAAAATGATCGCTCTTGTTTATTATAAACAGCATGTACAGTAGTAAAAAGTGGAGAGATCACCTGAATCCTTCCACGATCTTCAAACAGACCCTCGTCCAGATCCGTCCTGCCCTTGCCTCGCTAAGATACTTTCAAGACTTGTGCACTCGAGATGGAATATGAACTAATCAACATCTCCAGGAAACAAGGGTTTCTTGTAAAAATATGGGAAAGTGCAGGAGGCACGGGAAATCAAACTTGAAAAGGGATTCCAAAAGAGTATAATATCTATAATAATTCTCTCTCCCTTAGGCCATACACATGAGGGTCTTTTATACTCCCTCAAAGTAGTTTCAATCAGTTGGAAACAGTTGGCCACGTGCTGGGGTGGTTGAACTACTAGAGTAACCATCAACCCAGCCCGAAAATAGGGAATTTTTATATATTTTTTAATGATTTTAATGGCATACATGGAAAAGTACATGTGGACTCGTGTATACACGCGGAAAAGTTTGGGCATAACCGCGTATGGGATTTTTAACACTGTTTTTTATAAATTGGTTCAAGTTTGTGGGAATGGGTGCCCAGGGCCATAGAGACAATCATGAATCACATGAGGGTGAAAAATGATGCTATAACAAGAATGGAAAGGGGAAAGAGCTTAGGATATCATAGTAAATCAGGGAAAGGCAGATCAAAGTCCAGATCACGGATAGTGTGCTGGAAATGCGGAACGAAAGGACACCTAAAGAAAGACTATAGATCTCAGAAGGGAAAAGAAGGAGACACACAACAAGAAAACAATCATGAAGAAAATGTGATAGGTGATGTGTTACAAGATGGTTTGATTCTTTCTTTTGAAAATGTTACTGATTCTTGGGTATTAGATTAAGGGGCCTCTTTCCATGCCACACCTGATAAGAAATATTTTCATGACTATGTTCAAAGAGATTTTGGACAAGTTTGTTTGGTTGATGATAAACCCTATAAAATTGTTGGAATGGGTAAGGTTCTTGTAAAACAACAAAATGGAAACCAATAGCTGTTAAAGGAGGTAAGGCATGTTCCAGATTTGAAGAAAAATCTGATTTCAACAGGGAAGTTAAGCAGTGAAGGTTGTGTGACAACTTTCACAGATAAAATTTGGAAGGTCACTAAAGGAGCGTTGGTAATAGCAAAAGGCGAAAAGGTTGGTACATTGTATTTATGCAATGGTATTTCTAACTCTATTAATGCTTTAACTTCCAAAGGAGCAGATGCAGCATTATGTCATCATAGGCTTGGACACATGAGTGAGAAGGGGATGAATATTCTTCACTCAAGAAATTTTGTGCCGGGTTTGAAGAATGTTGGTTTGGATTTCTGTGAGAATTGCATTTTTGGAAAACATAAGAGAGTCATATTTCTCAAAGTTGGGAAAGAAAATAAGAGAAAAAAATTAGAGCTTGTGCATACATATGTATAGAGAGTTGCTGAGGTATCATCTCTTGGTGGCTCTCGTTATTATGTTACTTTTATTGATGATGCAACTAGAAAAACTTGGATTTATTGTATTTAGAATAAATCTAATGCATTTGATACTTTCAAGAAATGGAAAGCTTTGGTTGAGATTGAGATAGGAAAGAAGTTGAAGTGTCTCAGATTAGACAATGGAGGTGAATATTGTAGCAAAAATTCTGATAGGTATTGTTCAGAGCTTGGAATTCACAGAGAAAATACAGTTCCAAGAACACCACAAGAAAATGGTGTGTCAAAAAGGATGAACAAAACAATCATGGAGCGTGCAATGTGCATGAGATTGCATGCAGGATTGCCTTTACAATTTTGGGCAGATGTTGTAGATACTATTATTTATCTAATAAATAGAGGGCCTTCAAGTTCCTTGGATGGTGGTATTCCAGAGAAAGCATGGACAGGTAAAAAGGTAAACTACGCTTTTTAAAAACCTTTTGGTTGTGAGGCCTTTGTCCATATTAATAAAGAAAACAGAACAAAGATTGAGGAAAAATCAAAGAAATGTACCTTTATTGGATATGGTGTTAATGATTTTGGTTATTTCTTATATGATTATGAAAATCACAAAATCATTAGGAGGAGAGATGTAATATTCAATGAAAAGGTATTGTATAAGAATCAGTTGCAGGAAAAGAAACAGGAAAAAGAAAACAAAGAATACATAGTTCTTGGTGAGATCATAGAAAAGGTAAAGGTGCTTGAAAATAATAATAATCAAGAGCCAAAACAACAACAACAGGCACCTCAAACACCTAAAAGTGGTGTTATAAGATCTACTAGGATAAGTATATCGCCTGAACGATACTCTCCTTGATTATATTATTTATTGTTGATTGATTCTGGTGAACCTGAATGTTATGAAGAAGCAATGCAGGTTGAAAGTAGGAAGAAGTGGGAACTAGCCATGGAAGAAAAAATGGTCTCCTTAATGCATAGCCATACTTCAAACTTAGTCAGGTTGCCTGCAGGTAAAACTACATTGCAGAGTAAATTGGTTTACAGGTTGAAGGAAGAAGATGGAGGAAAACAAAGGTACAAAGCTATACTTGTGGTGAAGGGGTTTGCACAGAAGAAAGGTATTGATTTTGATGAAATATTTTCTCCTGTTGTTAACATGACTTCAATTAGAACTATTTTAATTCTTGTAGCAACAGAAGATTTACATATTGAGCAATTAGATGTAAAGACAACATTTCTCCATGGCAATTTGGAGGAAGAGATCTATATGGAGCAACCAGAAGGATATGAGGTCAAAGGGAAAGAAAAATTAGTGTGCAGGTTAAAGAAGAGCTTGTATGGCTTAAAACAGGCTCCAAGGTAGTGGTATCTAAAATTTGACAGGTTTATGTCTGAACAAGGTTATACTAGATGTCACTCTGATCATTGTTTTTATATGAAAAAGAAAAATGACGACAACTATATTATATTGTTATTGTATGTAGATGACATGCTTGTTGCAAGGTCTAACATGCAATAAATAAATGTGCTCAAAAGAAAATTGGAAAATTCTTTTGCAATGAAGGATTTGGGTGCTACAAAAAAAATCCTTGGTATGAGAATAAGTAGAGACAGGAAAAAATCGCAAATTAACAATGTCTCAGAATGATTAAATTCAAAAGGTGTTGAAAATATTTAATATGCAAAATGAAAAACCAGTTAGTACACCTTTTGCTAGCCGTTTCAAACTTAGTAAGGAGATGTGCCCCAAGACCCAAGAAGAAATGGACTATACATCTAAAGTTCCATATGCATCAGCAGTTGGAAGCTTAATATATGCAATGGTCTGTACAAGGCCTGATATCGCACATGTAGTGGGAGTGTGAAGTAGGTACATGAAAAATCTAGGAAAAGAACATTGGATGGCAGTTAAATGGATTCTCAGATATTTGAGAGGTACCACAAATGAAGCATTATGCTTTGGTGGTTTAAACATTGCTCTACAGGGATATGTTGATGCAGATATGGTAGGTGACAGAGATAACAGGAGGAGCACTATAGGATATGTATTTACTGTAGGTGGAACAACTGTCAATTGGGTTTCAAAAATCCAAAGTGTTGTTTCACTTTCAACAACAGAAGCAGAGTATGTTGCTACTACAGAGGCTAGTAAGGAAATGATTTGGTTACAAAGGTTTATGGATGAATTGGGTAAGAAGCATGATATGGGCATGTTATACAGTGATAACCAAAGTGCCATTCATCTTGAAAAGAACTCAACATTTCATTCAAGGACTAAACACATACATCTCAAGTACCATTTCATACGGTTAGTATTGGAAGATGGACAGTTGAAGCTGGAAAAGATACACACTAACCAAAATCCTACAGATATGCTAACAAAGTTGTAACTAGGGAGAAACTGAGAACGTGCTCAGTTTGAGTTGGTCTTCAAGGATGAAGATGAAGATGAGAAACATCCAGGTCCAAAGAGGAGTCATTGTCCAGCAAATGAAGCAGTGGTAGAGTTGCTACAATCATCCTCCAACTGAAAGATTGTTGGGTGTGGAGCCTGATTATCTTGTTTATTTTTTATCACAGTGTTGGACCCCTGTACCTTAATGGGGCAGAAACTCCACTCGTAATTCAATGCTGCCTAGGGGGTCCAGGCAAGGTGGCTGTGACTTTATGGAGACCCCCTTAGCACAGGGTTTCGGGGGCAGCGCCCCAAAGCTAAAAGCAGATGTAAAATTGCCTTGTAAAAGTATAGTAATTTCTAGTCAATCTAGGCAATTCATTACGCGGATGATCTGACGGTAGAATTTATGTTTAGTTTAGGGTTTTTTTCCCTAGAAGGCAGCACCTTGCTTCGTATGAGGGTATTATATTGCGGCTGTGGATTGTATGTGTATTCTCGATGCGAGAAATAGATAGGGAGACTATGAGAGGGAACAGAGGATATTACAATGGATCTGTTGTAGGTTGTGTCTCTTCATTTTGCTGGATAATAGAAAGGAAGGACTGGTTTTTTGGGGTGGACGTAGCCCAAACTACATGAACCACATATATCTGTGTCTCTCTAGTTTTATGTGTTTTGTGTGCTTGTGTTTTCGACATATTTTATTTATTTAATTGCTCTATTATATATAATTTTCTAACAACTGGTATTAGAGCCGAAGGTCTATTTGGCCGATAAACTCACAGGAAATAAGGGTTCCTGGTTCGAGTGGGAGCAATGGCAGAAGATGGTAAGTTTAGGGTCAAGAAATATAATGGCCAAAACTTCCCACTGTGGAAGATGCAAATGGAATATTATTTGTATCAAAAATATATGTACCTACCACTGAGTGAAAAAACAAAGAAGGTGATGGCTATGACAGATGCAGAATGGGAGATTCTCGATAGAAATGCACTCGGAACAGTATGGTTGTTCCTTGTGGCATCGGTAGCCTTCAATATTTCGAAGGAAACAACAATAGAGGGTTTGATTAAGGCGTTGGAGAAATTATATGAAAAACCCTCGGCCTCAAACAAGATATTTCTCATGAAACGTTTATTTAATATGATGATGTCAGAAGGTGGATCTGTTGCAGACCATTTAAATGATTTTAATAAAGTTACCAGTCAGTTATGTTCTGTAGGGGTAAACTTTGATGATGAAGTTAGGGCTCTTTTATTTTTATGTTCATTGCTAGAAAGTTGGAACGGTTTAGTTATGGCCATTAGTAACTCTGTCTCTAGATCTAGTACTTTAAAGTTTGATGATGTTGTCGGTGCTATCATTAGCAAGGAAATGCAATGGAAAAGCTCTGGTGAGACATCAAGTAATGCTTTGAGTGTAGAGTCTAGGGGAAGAAGAATGGAACGGGGAAATAGCTCAGGATATCGTAGTAAATCAGGGAAAGGCAGATCGAAGTCCAGATCGGGGATAGTGTGCTGGAAATGCGGAATGAAAGGACGCCTAAAGAAATACTGTAGATCTCAGAAGGGAAAAGAAGGAGACTCACAACAAGAAAACAATCATGAAGAAAATGTGACAGGTGATGTGTTACAAGATGGTTTGATTCTTTTTTTCGAAAATGTTATTGATTCATGGGTAGTAGATTCAGGGGCCTCTTTCCATGCCACACCTGATAAGAAATATTTTCATGACTATGTTCAAGGATATTTTTGACAAGTTCATTTGGGTGATGATAAACCCTATAAAATTGTTGGAATAGGTAAGGTTCTTGTAAAACAACAGAATGGAAATCAATGGCTATTAAAGGAGGTAAGGCATGTTCCAGATCTGAAGAAAAAATTGATTTCAATAAGGCAGTTAGGTAGTGAAGGTTGTGTGACAACATTCACAGATTAAACTTGGAAGGTCACCAAAGGAGCACTGGTAATAGCAAAAGGCGAAAAGGTTGGTACATTGTATTTATGCAATGATATTTCTAACTCTGTTAATGCTTTAACTTCCAAAGGAGCAGATGTAGCATTATGGCATCATAGGCTCGGACACATGAGTGAGAAGGGGATGAATATTCTTCACTCAATAAATTTGTTTCCGGGTTTGAAGAATGTTGATTTGGATTTCTGTGAGAATTTCATTTATGGAAAACATAAGAGAGTCATATTTCTCAGAGTTGGGAAAGAAAGGAAGAGTAAAAAATTAGAGCTTGTGCATACATATGTATGGGGAGCTGCTGAGGTATCATCTCTTAGTGGCTCTCATTATTATGTTACTTTTATTGATGATGCAACTATAAAAACTTGGATTTATTGTATACAGAATAAATATTATGTATTTGATACTTTCAAGAAATGGAAAGCTTTATTTGAGATTGTGGCAAGAAATAAGTTGAAGTGTCTCATATTAGACAATGGAGGTGAATATTGCAGAAAATATTTTGATAGGTATTGTTCAGTGCATGGAATTCGCAGAGAAAAGACAGTTCCAAGAACACCACAAAAAAATGTTGTGTCGGAAAGGATGAATAGAACAATCATGGAGCGTGCAAAGTGCATGAGATTGCATGCAGGATTGCCTTTACAATTTTGGGCAGATGTTATAAATACTGCTGTTTATCTAATAAATAGAGGGCCTTCAGGTTCCTTGGATGGTGGTATTCCAGAGGAAGCAGGAACAGGTAAAAAGGTAAACTACGCTTTTTTAAAACCTTTTGGTTGTGAGGCCTTTGTCCATGTCAATAAAGAAAACAGAACAAAGCTTGAGGCAAAATCAAATAAATGTACATTTATTGGATATTGTGTTAAGGATTTTGGTTATTGCTTATATGATTATTAAAATCACAAAATCATTAGGAGCAGAGATGTAATATTCAATGAAAATGTATTGTATAAGAATCAGTTGCAGGAAAAGAAATAGGAAAAAGAAAACAAAGAATACATAGTTCTTGATAAGATCACAGAAAAGGTAAAGGTGCCTGAAAATAATAATAGTCAAGATCCACAACAACAACAGGCACCTCAAACACCTGAAAGTGGTGTTAGAAGATCTACTAGGATAAGTAGACCCCCTAAATGATACTCTCCTTCATTATATTATTTATTGTTGACTGATTCTGGTGAACCTGAATGTTATGAAGAAGAAATGCAGGTTGAAAGTAGGAAGATGTGGGAGCTAGCCATGGAAGAAGAAATGGACTCCTTAATGCATAACCAGACTTGGGACTTAGTTAGGTTGCCTGCAGGTAAAACTACATTGCAAAAAAAATTGGTTTAGAGGCTGAAGGAAGAAGACGGAGGAAAACAGAGGTACAAATCTAGAATTGTGGTGAAGGGGTTTTCACAGAAGAAAGGTATTGATTTTGATGAAATATTTTCTCCTATTTCTAAGATGACTTCAATCAGAACTATTTTAAGTCTTGTAGCAGCGGAAGATTTACATCTTGAACAGTTAGATGTAAAGACAACATTTCTCCATGGAGATTTGGAGGAAGAGATTTATATGGAGCAACCAGAAGGATATGAGGTCAAAGGGAAAGAAAAATTACTGTGAAAGTTAAATAAGAGCTTATATGGCTTAAAACAGGCTCCAAGGTAGTGGTATCTAAAATTTGACAGGTTTATGTCTGAACATGGTTATACTAGATGTCACTTTAATCATTGTGTTTATATGAAAAAGAAAAATGATGGCAGTTATATTGCATTTTTATTGTATGTAGATCACATGCTTGTTGCAGGGACTAACATGCAGGAAATAAATGTGCTCAAAAGAAAATTGGAAAATTCATTTTCAATGAAGAATTTGGAAGCTAGAAAACAAATCCTTGGTATGAGAATAAGTAGAGACAGGAAAAAATCGCAAATTAACACTGTCTCAGAAAGAGTACATACAAAAGGTGTTGAAAATATTTAATATGCAGAATGAAAAACCAGTTAGTACACCTTTTGCTAGCGATTTCAAACTTAGTAAAGAGATGCCCCCTAAGACCCAAGAAGAAATGGACTAGATGTCTAAAGTTCCATATGCATCAGCAGTTGGAAGCTTAATGTATGCAATGGTTTGTACAAGGCCTGATATCGCACATGTAGTGGGAGTGTGAAGTAGGTACATGAAAAATCTAGGAAAAGAACATTGGATGGCAGTTAAATGGATTCTCAGATATTTGAGAGGTACCACAAATCAAGCATTATGCTTTGGTGGTTTAAACATTGCTCTACAGGGATATGTTGATGCATATATGGTAGGTGACAGAGATAATAGGAGGAGCACTATAGGATATGTATTTACTGTAGGTGGAACAACTGTCAGTTGGGTTTCAAAAATCCAAAGTGTTGTTGCACTTTCAACAACAGAAGCAGAGTATGTTGCTACTACAGAGGCTAGTAAAGAAATGATTTGGTTACAAAGGTTTATGGATGAATTGGGTAAGAAGCATGATATGGGAACATTATACAGTGATAGCCAAAGTGCCATTCATCTTGCAAAGAACTCAAAATTTCATTCCAAGACTAAAAAAATACATCTCAAGTACCATTTCATACGGTTAGTATTGGAAGATGGACAATTGAAGCTGGAAAAGATACACACTAGCCAGAATTCTGCAAATATGCTAACAAAAGTGGTAACCAGGGAGAAACTAAGAATGTGCTTAGTTTCAATTGGTCTTCAAGGATGACGATGAAGATGAGAAACAGCTAGGTCCAAAGAGGAGTCATTTTCCAGCAAATGAAGTAGCAGTAGAGTTGCTACAATCAGTCTCCAAGTGGGAGATTTTTGGGTGTGGAGTCTGATTATCTTGTTTATTTTTTATCACAGTGTTGGTACCATGTACCTTAATGGGGCAACAATGCTGCCTGTAATTAAACGCTACCTGAGGGGTCCAGGGGGGGGCGGCTGCGACTTTATGGAGCCTCCCCGTGGTGGGGGTTTCAGGGGTAGCGCCCTTGAAGCTAAAAACAGATGTAAAATTGCCTTGTAAAAGTATAGTAATTTCTATTCAATCTGGGTCGTTCATTAGGCGGATGATCTGACAGTAGAATTTATGTTTAGTTTAGGGTTTTTTTCCCTAGAAGGCAACCCCTCGCTTTGTATGAGGGTATTGTATTGTGGTTGTGTATTTTATGTGTATTCTCGGGGCGAGAAACAGATAGGGAGACTGTGAGAGAGAACAGAGGATATTACAACAGATTTGTTGTATGTTGTGTCTCTTCATTTTGTTGGATAATAGAAAGTAAGGACTGGTTGTTCGGGGTGGACGTAGCCCAAACTGGGTGAACCACATATATTTATGTCTCTCTGGCTTTATGTGTTTTGTGTGCTTGTCTTTTCCACATATTTTATGTGTTTCATTGCTCTGTAATATATAATTTTCTAACATGCATAACAATCACATATGCACAGTTAGTCTAGATTAGTATGAAATAATATCACAAATAAATTGACTCATACCTTAATTTCATAAACCTAACCATATACCTAGGCCAATCCAATTTATCTTGATACATATAACATCAAGATATCAATTCTATAACCCTAATCATTAAGTTAACTAACATATAACAACAAGTTAACCTACAACATACTCATCGATGACATATAACATACTCATCAAGTTAACTATCATATAACGACAATAAGTTAACATTTAGCATGCTCGTAAACAAAGACTAACATAATGGTCAAGTTAATACCATGCTTGACTAACCAACACATGTACGTAACGGTCACAGTAGTAAAGTAGCATCTATCATCACATCAATATGATGAGAGGCATACACATAACCATAATGCATATGACTACACTGATTAACCAACGTTTATCATACTTGTATCCTTAATAACACAAAATTAAAAACATATAAGTAACCCTAATGCTTACAACAAACATGAATCACACACCTACATACCAAGCATACAAACTTGTATGTCGATATAATCTTACCTTGAAGTCTACTGTTGCAACTTCACTTTAATGATTATCATATCCTACTCTATCTTAGCCAACACACTAGCATCATAAAATAAAAATATCATCACGATGGCCTAATTGCATACAATAACCTTATGCACAACAACCTAAATCAAACCAATGCAAACTTGATCATATGTACCCACTTGACATGTTTAACCAATCATGAATGACCAATGCATGTTCAACATATGGCATCACACAAACAAGCATACACAGATAACACTGAAGCATGACCAATATGTAACCCTAGAATAAGTAAGAAATGCATGTAAAATATGTGACAATATGTAAGTAAGTGTGCATGGACAATACACAAGCATGAGAAACACATAACAAGTCATACACTCATGATAAAAACACCATCAACACTTCCATGATAACATCACTAAAACCATGGCCAACAAAATGAAAAAGAAAAAAACACATATACGACAAGCATACTAAACACATATGCAATAAACATAAATTCATGATCAACCCACCACCCATCCAATCCGAGAGTTGAACCATGGTCTGATACCAATCTCTAACACCCCATTCCCACATCTACCCAAGTATCTAGCCAATCAGGGTAAACATGTGACGAGAGGCTACTATAATGAGATTCAACCTCCTATGTGACCTTAAGGAAGTGGAACCGATGGAAGATGCAACATGCAGACCTTGTACAAAATCCACAACACCCCCAGGAGGTAAGCCAACTATTTAGGCCTCTTACCCCTGGATCACACTAAGATTTTGACCCCCTTTGAGCTATAGTCACAGGAATAACACTGAATTTAAGGGGATATGAGGCTATAACAATAGGAATAACACTGCATTTCAAGGGATAGGAGGCTGTATATGTAATCATAACACTACATGCTAGTAGTTAGGTGTTACACGTCATTTTTTCACCATGACATTTGACTATCCATATAGGTCTATCACCACCTATATCATGTTCCATTAGAATTCAAAAACCTTAATGTTCTTGAATCAAGTCTTGGAATTGGAGAAAAGCACTTTAAAACACGTAAAAGTCTACCTACATGGTTTTTCTAGCCTTTCCCTACGCATGCGTTGCTGTTTGGTCAATAAAATGCACCATCCCCCACACTTTTTTCCACTATTACCTACGCACCCCCGCGAAAGGAAAAATAAAAGAAAAATTAAATTTTAGAAGCCTAGCTAGTCAAATATTCTCCCAACTAGAAGCTTCTAGAGTCGCGATCAGTTTGAGATTTATCCCTCTACTCATGGAGCTTATCCCTTGGTCCATGGAGCTCAAATCCCTTCATGTGAGGAATCCATTCCCCTCTTCATGGAACTAAAAATACCTCCATTTCCCTATAAATTGAGCTCAAGTTTTAGGTTGAAGGGTAGATTGTAAATGAGTTGCTGAAGAAAATTCCCAAGAGTACATAATTTTTACACTAGTAAGTTTTTGTTGGCATGATAATGATCACACCCTTATGTCCATAACTCCATGCTGGTATTCAAAGAGGAAGGCTGATCAAACTGAAGGAGGAATGATTGTTTAGGACCCCAAGAGAAATCTGTACGACATCAAGGCATCAAGTTGTATGATTAGTCTTTTTATTCAAGATAATACATATGGATCTCTTCTTCTCATTGATTTGTTCTTATGATTATTGAAATAACATCAGTACTTAGACTTCTTGATCAGTAAGTTGGGTTAGCTTTTCTTAATTATTATATGTTGCAGATGCCGTTGGGGTCCTGTGATTTGGTAGATTGGCATACCAAGTCACAAGGCAACATCAAAACCAGTCTTTAGAGCTCTAGGACCTAGCCTTCCTAGTCTCAGAGAGAGATCACTCAATTATTTGCAAAGATATGACTTGTTTTCTTGTAAAAGGTTGATTTTAGGCTAGTCATTAAGCATGAGTTTTTTTTATTGTTCGATGGGACATGATGATCTAGGTAGCATAGATAGAAAAGGGAAATCTCTAAGTCATTGGGAAATGGAGTCAAGTAGAAGTTTGTAACAAGTTTGTAAATGAATCAGGGGTATGAAAGGGAAAATCTAACTTGGCTATTGGATCTACAAAGTCTTTCAGGTGGAATGAAATGGACATCAAAGGTTTAGAATGGAAAGTAGAAAAAAGGGAAATTAAGAATCCTTAATTATATGTACTTCTCAAAAAAGGGACATAAAACATCATTTACACATGAATAAGTATTCCATAGATAGGGCTAAGCATAAATTCTAGAAACCATACTTCAGCAAATAACAATTTCAAGACAAACTTTTCAAATGAAATCTAGGAGTCAAGGAACGCTCTATTTCATCTAAAGATTTCACTTTCAAGGATAAGAAAACATTCAAGATTCACAAATAACTGTATTCATTAAAGAGGGAACTCCTAGACATCTTTGATTACATCTATAAAGACCTTCAAAATGATTATTTAAGCAAGAACAAAGGGTATGATCAAAACAGACCTCTCTGGCAGATTGTAAACAATGCTACTTTAAAGGGAGACTTCAGAAACAATTTTCAAGAGGCAGCAAGTAAGCAGGGAAAACCATAAATCATTCTTGAGACCAACTGTTTGAACTATTTCTGAAATAAAAAAGCATAAGGGTTCAAGAAATAAATTAAGAATACTCTAGAATGCCTCAGCAGAAGAAAAAATTAAGACAATGAAGAGTAAACAGAACTAAGGTGCTCTCAAAAGACATTTCTTAGTCTAAACATTTTACTCTACTATAATAAGAAATGATGAAACAAAATAGAAAACAGGAAAAAAATTAACAAATTAGAATACTTAACCAACAACCAAGCTCAGGGATCCAATGACAGAGCTTTCTCCATCAACAAACAGGTCAAAAACATCTACAAGTTCCAAAACATCAATTTTATTTCAAATTCAGTAGAGCTATGTATTACTTCAAAGAGTTATCAAATGCCCACAATATAATGAGTTCAAATGAAGTATTTATGTTGTAAATGAGGAGGTGGAACTCTTCTAGGGTTCAAAATGTTATTAATGACAGAGTAAATACATTCCTCGCCTTGAAAACCATGCAAGGCCTAAGGTAGGAACATGTGTGCAACTACTTCTCTATTAATAACTCTGTCTTAACTGTCTAAGGAGAAATTAGGTGAAAGATTGACTTTTAAGGCTTTACCTTATATTTACAATAACTGTCGTGACAGTTTTTAATATATTCTTTTGTGTAATAACTGTTGATTTTCTTTATAGATAAAGGGTAAGCTAAAGGCGTCAATTTTATTTATCAAGTGAATAACTTTTCTGTGTTGATTTATCCGAGGCTACTTTAGGCTAAGTTTCATTAATTTCATCAATAAACCATGTCTTTAGGCCTTTTAGCCTTGATCTATTTTTTAATTAATTTTCTTCACTGTCTTTCTTTGTTTCTATTAAACAATTGCTATTATCTGGGATCCTCTATCTTTCGACTTTTAGCCTTTATCCTATAAAACCTTGATTAGGCTTTAATCCTCTGCTTTAAGGCTTTGATTTTGCCTTAAGCTTTTATAATCATCTTTTGCTGACTTTTGCTCTTTATCTGATTGCTTTAACATTTTAATCATCAATTAATACCTTTAATCTTCATCTCTTCCATTGATTTTGCTTGCGTACAGGTGTCTTTTTGCGCTAGAGAGCTTGTGCATGAATAACCAATGCTTATGATACACTGGCCAAATACACGATTAAACCCTCTTTTTGTACCTTTTGCCTTAATTTTTTCCTTTGAGGATCGTCACGCTCGGCCTGGCAATTATCCTTTTGCTATGGTTTGGCTTTTATGGCTTAGAACACCATTAAACCTGCATATAAAACATTAAACATTATAAAATCTTGCGAATTAGGGTATAATTTCTTTGTAGAGGTTTAAAGGAAGTAGAAGGAGTAGTGAGGATGAAGGAGAATGTGTGGAAGGGTTTCATGGTGGAACAATGAAGAAACCAGGTTTTGAAAATGGATTTATGGCGCGAAATGGGGATAGGTGGTTTCAAAAAACCGCCAGCGGTTTTCACACTACCGATGGGTGGTTTCTGGTTTTTCCCTGGGGGGATGCGATACCATACACCGTTTTCCATGTGTCTTCTGCAAAAATGGCAGTTTCGCGTTCAAAATGCACGGCAGGGGGGGAGATGATTTGGTGCGCGATATGGCCCGACATCCATTAGATCTTCAAGCTAGAGATCTAAGGCTGAGAACGAACATGACAGGAGGGGAGATGCTTAGCAGAAGAGTGAGGTGGGGTCGAGCTGACGTAGGCTATCTTGTCGGGTAGCGAGTTTGTTTGATTAATGGGGTTGAATGTTAAGATTTTGCGGGAGCCGTTAGATCTTGATGATCGACGGTTATGATTTGTCAAGGGATGAAATGGTAAATGATGGGTCAGGAAATGAGAATAAGGAAAGGGCATCCGATGGCTATTGGATCTTTGATGATCAACGGTGATTATTACATCGGGGGGACAACAATTGGGGTGCATATTTTATAAAGAAAAAGGAGCTAAAATGGAAAGGAGCAGGAAAAAGGTCTTGTGGGTGTGATAATAAGACCCGAAGCGGAGCAGAAGAAGGTCCAAAGCTTTAGCGGGTGGTTTTAAGCCTCGGTCTTATGACACAAAAAAGGGCTAAGGGATTTAAGCGGAAAGCACTTAAGGCCCAATGTTGTTGAAAAGGTCAGGAAAGGCCAAAATGGGGTTTTTGAAACCTTTTCAAGGGTTTCAATAGATAAAAGGAGGGGTTTTAAACCAAAACAAAGTGAGTTTAATGGTTCAAAAAGGGTTTTTGGAGAAAACGAGGGGTGGAAATAGAGAAAATGAGGGAAAAAGAGGTACTTTATCAAGGGATAAAGAGTTGTTAGGATGATTAACAAGGGGTGAAAAGGAGAGAGATAGAGGAAATTTGTGAAAGTAAAATGAAGGGAAAGAGGCTTCGAAATAGTCTTCCTTTCGAATCAGCAAGGCAAACTTGGAAGGATTATGAGTGAAATTTTATAATAAAATGCATAATCTTAGGGATAATGAACACAGTGAGATTTCCAAAGTTCAGAAATTTTCATCAAAAGTTTGTTTTGGAAATCCATGGACTGATCTAGCCATCATTAGGTATAACGAAATTTATAGATGGCTAATAGTGGCTCCACTTGAGGAGGAAAACTTTCCTTTCAAGGTGTCCAGAACCTCAAAAGATAAATCTTTGAGTTTCAGCAGACCAGTGCCTTATCCATTGGGAATTTTTTTTTGTTTTCTTGCTAATTTTCTTTGCATTTTGACAATTCTTCAATGACCTGCAGCATGAAAACTCTTTTAAACAACATCTCTACCTACCCAATCTTACTTTTTCCTAGCATTTTTTCTTCCTTTGAGTGCATTTGAACTAGAAAACTCTTTGACATTTTTATTTTTGAAAACAGAAATAAACTATCTAATCCTATCCTTATTTCTTCCAAGAGTCCAGATTAAACTGTTGAACTCTTTATTTTTCTACCTAACTATCTACCTGTCAAGATTAGGCTATTTGACAGATTTTATTCTCTATTTCTAAGACAGAAAATTTAAACATAGTCAAATCAGGATTAGACTGTCTTATTTTCTATGGTATCTATGGCTATATGTACAAGTTGCACATAGACTTTATTTGCAGAAAATTAAAACGAAATTGTGAAGGCTTAAGATCTGAAAATTAAGAACATCCTTCTTTCTTTCTTTGGCTCAAGTTTGATCTTTTTGGAGCCATGTCTCTTTTCTTTTATTGGTTTAGATTTTAAGCTTGTTAGAACCATTCTTTCTCTATCCTAATCTATTCTACTGATAAGCCAGGATTACACTGTTTAGCAAATCTGTTTTCACTAACCTATCAGCACAAAATTGAAATTTACTTAGTCATGATTAGGTTGTCTGACTAAATAATAGTTCATTTTTCAAGCAGTGGCATTTAGACTAGCACACTTTCAGATTTTTCCTCTTTTTGGTATGGGGCTATACCTCTTTTGAATCTGCCCTCTTTTTTTTTTTATTGTTTTGTATTTTTCATGATTTCTTTTCAAATGAATTATGTACAATGAATAAAAACTTAGAAGCTAAGATTCTTGACAAAATTTGTGCTTAAGCATCCTGCCATTGACAGGACCTCCAAATAAATCTTCTCCATTTAGCTCTTGCAGAAAGAATGCATTATGACCCCTGATAGGATGAATAATGTAGGGCCCTTTCCACAGATTCTAAAATTTGCCATGTTTTCCCTTTTCTTCCCCTCTAGAATCCCATTTTAGAACTATATTTCCAACTTGGAAATTATTTTCTTTAGTTCTCTTGTCAAATAATTTCTTGACACTCTCTTGCACTGTTTGTGTTCTCTTGTACACTTCCTCTCTAGACTGCTGTAAATGAATGGTCTGATTGATCCCTCTCTGCATATCATTCTCTTCAGTTTGTACTTCTAGAAGGAGTTTCATGAGAGGAACTCCTAAATATGTTGGGAAGACTACATCCATGCCATAAAAAAACTGATAGGGGGACATATTTATTGACTTTTTGGTGGTTAATCTATAAACCCATAAAGCATGAATAAGCTTACTATGCCATGATTTCTGATTCTTCTCCAATAGGTTTTTGATAATATTAACAAGGCTTTTGTTGGAGGATTTAGCTAATCCATTTCCTTGAGGATAGTAGAAAGTGGAATGACCCAAGGTAATATGATACTTATGGCAGAAATCAATCATTCTTTTAGATTTAAAGGCAGCAGCATTGTCTGTGATAATTTTTCTTGGACAACCAAATTTGGATAGTATGTTGGCTTCAAGGAACTTGATAATGACAGAGTCAATAACATTCCTGGAAGGTATGGCTTCTATCCACTTGGTAAAATAATCAGTGGTAGTGAGGATCCACTTATGTTGTGCTGAAGAATATGGGTGAATTTCCATAATGAAGTCCAAGCCCCATTGTTGAAAAGGAGCCTCAACACTGATGGGATGTAAGGGTATAGGTAGGAGTTTTCTCTTGCCATCAAAAATTTGACACTTATGGCAATACATGACAAGTTTCTGAGTGTATGGGAAAAGGGTGGGCCAATAGTAACCAGATCTGAGGATTTTATTTGCTATAGTCTTCCAGTAGAGATGTCCTCCACATTCTCCCTCATGTAGCTCACGCATGATATTTCCTGCATCAACCGCAAGCAAACATTTAAGCAATATTCCAACAGCATTCTTCCAATATAAAACCCCATCTAATATGAAATAATTTAAAGCCTTATGCTTTAAAAATATAGCTTTAGTTTTAGACAGAGAGGGAGGGGCATTCATATAAAGAAGCACATATATGATATCAACATACCAAGGTCAATTCACAAAATTTTCTTCAATAAATGGAGCTTTGAATTATTCTGTTTCTTCAAAAATATCAACCATATTCATATCTAGTGCTTGGAAGTTTGACTCAGCCATGAGTTTTTGCTAATCCCTACCCTTTGATTAGTTTGGTAGGCCTGATCTCTAAGTCATATTCTAAAATAACAAAAATCCATTTTCCCCTTTTACCATCAGGGTCTTGACTTAGAATATCCTTGACAACAGTATGTGGGACAAAAGAAATGATGTGAGAATGTAAAATGTAGATTCTAAAGTCTTTCAATGCTTTGACCAAGGCTAAGGCTTCTTTCTCCATGATGTTATACTGATCTGAAATTGTAAGAACAAATTATTTCTCATACGGAGATTGACAGTAGGGGGCTTTTACTGGTTATTTCACCTTTACTAGAAAGGATAAAACCAGAAGCTTCTGGCCCACAAACTGGCTCTGCCTAAAGAAATAAAATGTAAACACTGAAATAGATCTAATAAATGAAAGTATTTGTTTATGTGCAAAGTATTCATTAATCAAAATTTTATGTGTGAATAAGCAAGTTCAAGTATTCTGCAAATGAAGTAATGTGGTTTGAAGTTGAACTAATGAGTTTTGTTCACTGTATAAGTCTGCTTGGGAAAAGTGTACTTATGAAAGGTTATTATTTAATGTAACAGAATCTGAAATATAATAGCAAAAATGCACAGCATAACAGTAAGCATTTGTTTAAGAAGTTCACCCCTCTGCTGGGTCCAAAAGCCTCTAATTAGGTTTTTCCCTTTTTCATTAATGCTCAAAATATGAATTACACTGTGTAGAAAGCCTCAAAAGGAAAAATAAGTTGCAAATTCAGAAACAGAAGGCTGAAATTAGTATCAATCGACTATTCATTCACCTCCGATGGATGAGTATAGTCCAACACAACTGATCTTTCATTAGGCCTTGGTGGCTCCACAACCAAAATCACTGGTAAAATCACTGATAGAGCACCCTGACGGCTCTACAACCTGTCCCAACAGCTCCATAATGCTTCAATACTCCAAAATAAATAAAAAATTCGTCCCAAAAGGACTTTCCTAGCCAAAGTTATGGCTAACTGAAGTTTTGTCCAGTTTCAACTAGAAAAACTCCACTAAATGTGGAGAACTGGAGTTAACTCTAGTTAAAAATGGAAACAAAGGCCATATTTGGCGGCGCGCTCCTATTTTATTGGGTGGTTACATTAAATGTCGTGGACGTGGTCACATGCACCCGTCCAACCCGCCGCGTTTTATGTTAAAACAAACAGTTTGAAAACCGGACTTTAATAATCGTCGCCTCCACCACGTTCACATGTTCAATGGTGATAATAAATATAACCATATCTATTTGGTTTTTGCGTGCCGATTAACAATAGCTCAGGGTTCCGATGCCAAGGTTCTATGGTCGAGGGGCTGGCCCCTTTACGGCCCCGCCTATACGCAATTTGAACTTTAAATAAATATACGTTGCTATGGTTTAATAAGAACCTTCCATGGTCCAATGGTTAAAACGCTTTGTTTCTATTGACCCGACCCATGTTCGAATCCTGCCGCGCTTCGCAAAAATTTTAAATGCCATTTTAATTGGATCTTAGGGCCACGTGGTGGCCTCCGGGCTGGCCACGTGGTGCCCTTTCATTGGCCGCCTGCGGAATATTTTGCGAAATATTCTGTGGAATATTCCACGAGATATTCCCAGAATATTCTGTGGAATATTCTTTTTTTAATAAAAATAAATTTATTATAAAGTCAAATTTGGCCATCCTTTTACTAAAATTGGCAAACTTCAAAGTTGAATATCTTCCTCATACGGTGTCGGTTTTTAGTGTCGTTCACGTCTACAGAATAATTTTTCCGAGATCTTCCCAGTCGATTTGGTTCGGACCAATTCTAAGCAACTTCATTTTTGAGCATTTTTCTACAAAGGACTTGATCTCCTGATCACACCTCCCAAATGGGAAGCTTTTGGACCCCAAAAGCTCTCTGATTACTGAAAATGATGATGTGGAGACTGATTCTCCACTCTTCCACCCTTGAATAACTGAAATCTACCCGATTTCATCAAATGAAGCTTTTGAGAAAATGACAATTTGTCTCTGGAATCAACTGATCGACCATTGCTAAGATTGACGGAGTCTTGATGCAAATGATTAAAATTTGCAGAACAACAATTGTAATTTGCTAAAAACAAACTTTTTCTACACTGATCAAACTTCCAGAAAGACTTAAAATAACTGTCACTTGCAAATTGTTCCCATGGCGAATTCTAGCATTCTAAAACCAACTTTGTCCCATGCTGAATTGTGTGTCCTTCTTGCTTGCACTACTTTGCTTTGACACTTCATTCACTGCATTGGCTGACCCAAAAGGTAATTTGTGCAACATAACATCATCTTTTTTCAAAGACAAACTGTTATCATACTGAGACAAATCATTAGCAACATCATAAAAAAGTGAATGCTTAAAATCTGGTCGTTTCAACATTAACAAAGCTAGACTTTGACTTGCATGGAGTAAAGAAGATTCCAGCTTCTTCTTGTGAGCTCTCACAATGTACTCTTTACCATATTTGAACAAGTGATACTTGTTTTCATGGAGATGAAAGATAGTCTTCCTGTCAAATAAATAAGGACTTCCCAAAATAATACCTGAGATATCAAGCGGCACCACATCAAGTTCAATTGTGTCAATAAAGTGTGCAGTTATTGCAAAGCGCAATATGCACTTCCTTGAGACTTGCAAATTGGCATCCTTGCATATCCATCCAAGTGGATAAGGCTTCGGATGTGGAATGGTCTCAAGTTTAAGCTGCTTGACCAAGTCTTCAGATATGAGGTTAGCTTGTGACCCACTGTCAAATAGTGTGTCAATTTTGGTATGTTTGAAATTACTCTCACATGGAAGAGCTCTATCCTCCTCTTTTCTTCATGAGTATCTTTGTGACAATTCAAAGAGCTAGAACTGGGAATTGTGTCTTGCACCACTTTTTTCCCCTTAATGTTCTTTAAAACCATGGCTATGCTTTTTGTCTCATCTCCTGAGTCTGACCCTATGTATTGCTCAACTGTTGCTCTAGGTTTCTCCTTTTCTTTGGTCTTGTTTTTTTTCTTGAATTTTTCTAGTTTCAGTTCAGGATGAAGCTTCCAGCAATGATCTTCATCACGACTTGTATTTGAATAGTTCTTGCAAAATAACTTTCCTTTTTCTTTTCTTGAATTTGCAACTCTCTTCTTTCCCTTGTTTTTGAAATTACTATCCTCATCAAAAGTATTCTTTCCTCTAGCTTCTAAATGTGTAGCCTGCACACAGACTTCATCTAAGTTGGTAGGATTGAACAATAGAATAGTATGTTGCAGGTAATTGTGCAAACCTCCTATGTATTTGAACAAGGTGTCTTGACTTTGTAAGTCTACTCCAAGTAGAAGTGCTATCCTTCTAAACTCTTGGGTATAATCTTTCACATTTTGACCCTTAAGTTGCCTAAAATTTTACCAATTCATGATTGCTTTCTGAATATGACCAAGAGGATAAAATTGTTTCTTAATAGCTGTAATAAACTCATTCCAAGTTAGAATTATCTTACCATGCTTTTTAATTTCCTCCTTGGTCTTGGCTTCCCACCAAACCAAAGCTGCTCCATCCATTCTCAAAGAGGCTAATTGGATTTTTGTGTCATCATCATGCAAATTCTGAATTCTTAGATAGAATTCCAGTTGTCTAATCCAGTTATCCAATTTTTCTGCATTCACATCACCATTAAACATCGGCAACTCAAACTTCACATCAAGCTTTAAGAAAGGATTTTTAACAATGTTACCGATGAAATAGGTAACCTCAATGTTACCTACTTTTTGAAGTATCAAGAAAAACACCTGATTTTGAAAAAGTGGCGATGCAGAATCAAGAAAAAAAAATTTGAGCATGTTTTTGGCACTTTAAATTTTTTTCATTTTTTTTTTTTTTTAAGTGGTGTTTTTTATGTCGATTTTGAATAGTGGTGGTGTATCATCACCAACATTTTTTTATAGGATTGATTTTGACACTATAAATTTTCTAATGTCTTCTTCTTCTGTGAGATGTTTATTTTTAAGTGCATTTATGTACTTGTGTTTTAAAAATAAAAAAATAAATTTTTTAAAAATAAAAACTTGTAATGATATCTTCACTTTTTCACATACATAAAAGATGGAAAAAGGGTCAATATTCTAAAGTTTATATTTTCTACATGTTTATGTATTGTTAAATAATTTTTCAATACACATCAAAAAATTGTTGCTAAAAAACCAATATTTTGAACCATATGACAAAAAAATACAATGCAAAAAATACACTTTTACAGAGTTTTTGTTGAAAAAAACATGTTAAATAAACTTTTTTTTTGGGAGAATATTAACAAAAAAAATTAAGAAAATAACATTTTTATTGAATTTTATGTCAAAAATAATAGAAATCACATGTTTTTTGCAAAAAAAAAGGGTTGTTCTCATAAAATATCAAAGTCTAAACATTACAAGTAAAACTGATTAATAGTTCTAAAAATAAGCTTTGTTTGCAAGCATAACTTAAACATCATCAACAATATCAACTAATACATCTTCAACATCATCTAGAACAACATTGATGGCTTCTTCTGCAACATTTTCTTCTTCATTTTGATCATCATCGTCTTCCAATGGATCTTTCATGTCAGCAAATCTTCCAACGTGTCCCTTTCCAATCATTCCATATAATGGTGGTTGAGTTTCCTTTGCTTTTTTTGCCACACGTGATTCATTAAAATCTCCTTTCCTCAAACCAACTTCTTGCTTCGCATCTGGAAGGAATTTAAGAGCGTTAATTCTTTGTTGAATAAATTTACATTGAACTGGGTCTTTCTCAATGGCAATGCAATTTCTTCCTTTTAGTAGGCAACATGCTAGTGTTGTACCTAATCATCAAGCACAAAAAAAATAAGTAAGAAAATTAGTATGGAGACATAAAAAGTAAAAAAGACAATATTTAAATTTAAATTTGTATATTAAAACTTACCTGAACCTGAAAATAAATCCAAAACGCATTCTCCTTCATTTGAACATAGATCTATCAGATAGTTAATCAATTCTTGTGGTTTTTGATAAATGTTAACTATATCTCCTTTTGCATCTTTATCCTCATATGTTAGTTTTCTTACCACTGCATCATAAACCAATACTTGACTATGACTCTTCCCATCTACTCGATTCATAATAATATACTTATAGCTATCGTCTTTTGTCCAACATTCAACATGGATGAACTCACAATCATTTATAATAGGCTGATCTTTAGAAGAAACAATATTTGACTTTTGCTTGTAACATAACATAGTAAAAGTTCAATTAAAATTTACATGAATAAAAAAATTTAGGAGGAATCAAACATACAATTTCAAAATCTTACCATGTAAGTTGCATCCTTGAGTTTGCTTTACCCTTGAAGCTTGTTAATAACATTGGAAATTTTGTGTCTGAATGAAATGTCACAAATCGCCAAAGTGGTGATGTTGTCACTTCTTGAAAACCCGTAACCACTTTACTAAAAGCTTGATAAGTATATGGTTCTCTATCATATTCAATGTCTATGAAATTGAAACCATGAGGAATATCTGCAATAACTAGTCCATATTCCCTTTTAGGTATTAGTGATGCAATGTCTTCACGGTCACCTTGTATTATTTGATATTGGACACTGTCGAGCACATTCCAAATGTAATGATTAAGAGTAGGATCTAGTTCAACGTTCATAAGACGCTTCCTTCTCATGTTCTCCATCTTAATTTCTTCAATACAGCTTTTGAAAGTATCTGGTACTCCATTTCCATCCTTCTTCGACATATTTAATGACATAAAAATATATATATAGATATGTATAAGTAATAACATAAAAATAGTTAAAATATGAATAAAATAAATTTATAAATCAACATGCCTTATTGAATGCAATATAAAACTCTTTTAGTGTTGATGTAGAACTTGCTTCTGGGTAGTTGCATACAACATCATCCCAACTGTCTTCATTCAACATTTTAACCATGTGTTCTTGTATTTTCATAAAAAATTTCTGACTAAATAAATCAAGTTAAAAACGTTAATATATTGACATGTATAACAAATTCTACCAACATCATTATGTTTTATTTAAAATAAAATTATAATGAAAGAAATAATTCAAGAAAATTACTTTTGAAATTCTGCACACATTTCTTCCATTGATAATTCACCCGAATTCACACGGGCTAATACTGATTTGACTAATTTATCATCCTTCACACCTTGCATTGTTCTCCAAGGTGTAATAGTCATATCCTCTCGAAGCTGCTTCATTTCAGGACCCCCCTTACTGTTGGTACATATTATGGGTTTACTCTTTCTAACCTTCTGATTTTTTATGGAAATATTCTCCCACCGATCAAAAATTTCATCAATCAAATCCCATACCTCCCTAGTTCTAAATGCCAACTGAAAAATGTTATCTGTGCCTTTGAAGAGATTTGTATTCAATTTTCAATCTTTTGATTTTTTTTCATCAATTTGATAACTTGTTTCCATTAAACGTTCCTTTCGAAATGCTATACTAACTTGTGTCTTATCCCCACAACATTTTTCTATGAATTTATTATGAATAAATTTGACCCTTTGGATGAAAGTCATTTTCATTCTGTACTCATTATCTTCATTATGATCCCATGCCAATAACTTTGATTCCATTTCTGTTAAGCCAGCGTAAATGATGCATTTCACTGTTTGAAAAAGATAGTTATTGGGATATTCTGCAATCAATTGTCTCTTACCCTCTATTGAATGGTTCCCTCCAATTACATAATATTTATTGTTAGTATGAATCTTTTGTCGAAGTGTACAAAAAAAGACCACTTTAGCTACACATAACTAATAGCCCTAACATCAAGTATGGCTGCCAATATCTTCAGATCTGCGGTTAGTTGATCAACACAAGTGCTGCAAAAAACCAGATGTATGCATATAGAGACATTAAGCAGTAAAAAATAAGGTTTTGCTCCATACATCCAATAGACAAGACAAGAACAATTTTTTGAAAGAAGTTTCATATTAATGGGCACCTGAGAGGAAAAAAAGGTGTTTCCAATTCTCCTCAATGGGATGGGTTCTTGGAAGTCCTCAGCACTTCAGATCTAGCATTTCTCTCTCCTGTTGGTGTTGAAAACCCAGACAAAGATAGAACTCAAAGGGAGCTCACAAAAGAAAAAATGGAGAAAAATATGACCAAGTGTATAGATCCAGAGTGATCTAATAGGCAACAAAAGGTGAAGAATGGTAGGGAAAAACCCTCCTATTTATAAAAAAATATTGGGTCATTCTAGATCTTGGTGCATGATTAAAATAACATTAACCAAATCTAGATCCACCTTTTATGGAATATTTTATTATATTTGTTGGAGGGAAAAAGTATTTGACTTGGGTCAAATGCTTTTATTTGTGAATAATAAATAAATAAACGATTTATTTATCATTTTAAGGAGGTGGTTAAAAGATAATCAAATAAATAATTATCATTAATCATTTATAAAGATTGAATAAGTATTTAATAACACACACAACAAGATCAATGACTAAATTTAGAATTAATAAATATATAAACAAAAGATTTATCTATTCAATTTTTTGTTTAGGTTAATATACCTATGACTAACTAATTAAATATTGTTTAATTATCATTCCTGAGGTGAAAACTAAACAAATATGGTTATCAATATTTCCTTTAGTTTCATAGACTTACAAACAAACCTGAATAAACTGTGGTTTAATATTATTATATAATAAAAGGTTTCTACTTAGGGTAAAATTGGTCTTACATGGTGTACTTGGGTCCATCTAATGATATAGGTTAGATGACCAAAAAATGGTGTAACAGATTGCCCCCTAGCGTGCGAGTGTTAGGAGCAAATCGTATGACTGAAGTACGTTGTAAGAACTCAATCACCAGACATCAAAAGGGAAGTTAGAGAGAGAAATGTGAGGTAGAATAATGTGCTGAAGAACTAGACCCTAAGGAGACGAGACTCACAGGTGCAACAAGTCGCTTTTTATGAGAGGGTACCTGTGCGAAAGGCGGCAGGGGAGGCATACCTATGCTCGCCGAGACAAAGTACAAAAGAATAGTGTGTCCAGTAAACAAGGGACCGAACCATAAAGTACAACCGTCATAAACATGAGCCAGATAAAAATACAATGAGGGATGCCACATACATGTTGTGCCTTGGATAACATCCAGGACTTATACAATAATATCTGAGTACATGAGATACAAATGCAACCCAAATGCCCCCTTTACGCGGGGAAGGGCTCACAAAATCGGACTGATACATGCAAACCAAAGAGGTGCTGCAAGCTGCTAAGGCTGACATCATCAACTATATGGAGCTGCATCGAAGGCTGCAATGAAGAGGTCATTCGGGCATGTGGGGGGCTACATGCAGGGCCACCCCCTCATGAGGCCTTAGACATCTCACACACACCCGTGAATCACCAAGAGCTGCTGCTGCGTCGCTGAACCATCAAGTATACGGATCTCGATCATGATGAAAGGAGCTGGAGTGGAGAAACAATCAAGTCAAAGGGAAATGAGAGATCCCTTTGCCTGATCCAAGGCGCCAAACAAGAGTGGAAGATGGAACCAAGGTACACCGCCCTCTAGACCTGTCTTCTGGAATGAAGGAGCTGATGTCGACAGAAGGAGGTCCGCCATAGGTGAGGCAATGAGAGATCCTCAACTAAGGCATGAGAGAAAATAGTAGAGCGACGGATAGACTAATACCAATGATGAAGATGGAATGGAGGGGACTGAATAGCGAATGGATGACTTCCCTTGCTAGAGCATAAAGGGCATGAATGACATGGCAGCGACTGACACAATATCATAAGGGATAGGGGACAGTGGGATTAAAAGCCATGATGTTCGACACAAGAGAGGGACCAAGCAATGAAGGATGAAGGACTATAACGGGGTACAAAGGGACCCGGGATAGACTCCATGAATGCGATGATGACTCAACTTGGATGCTCTAAACAAGGGCGACACGATGGTGCTGCCACACAATAAAGGTCCCGTGGGGGACCATGAAAACATGAGTACAAGATGGTACCTCATGACAAAAATCAACACGAACAAAGACAAGTATGGAGGCAAAGTGGTGCCCCAAGTACAAGTGTTGTAAGTGAGGAAATTCGATTGTGGGGGAAGGTGAAGTGACCCGTCTAAGACAAAATGTGTCCTGGTGAAGTATAAAATCACAAAAAACTAACAGATACCCATTTGAGGGCTCGGTGAGAGATTTCCAACGGTGCAGACGGTTTGTCAAACGGAGCTACGGTATGGTCGCCACAGGTGAAAGAAGAAACAAGGGTTCTCTTTGAATAAGGCAGTTTTCCCTCCAAATCCACTCATTTGCTAGTGTGGCTGTGGTGAATGTAGAGAGGAGAGAAGGCCCTAAATCTTGCGGCGAGCGTAGCGGACAAACCGACTGTTGGAATCGAGATCCGTTAGTTGCAGGTAAGAGGCCTAACCTTACTCTTTCATTTTGATGGTTTGAAAGTTCAGTTTAGGGCCCAAAATCTCAGTAACAGACCCTCCTTCATCTCTACAGCCGGGTCGTACTTTTTGGGCCAAAAAGTGCGACCTGGGAAGCAGGTTTCAGGGCAAAAACTGTGACCTGTCCCAGGATTGGGAAAAAAAGTGCGACCTGGAAGATGAGGGGGTTTGAGTGTTGTTTTATGGATGAGAGTTGGGTTTTTGTGTGTGGGTACAGTGTTCCCTATCTGTATACTGACAAAGATGATGTTTTTGTGTAGATATGGCAGATATATTGGTCAACTGGAGAGAGAGAGACCTGGGTACATTACGGGCATAGATCCAGGCAGATCAGGGTGTCCGTCGTGTGTTGGCCAGGTTTGGGGTTCTAAAGTTTTTGGAGAACCCTTTGATGAGAGTGGGAGAGCCCTTGTTGGCCCGGATTATGAGTTATTGGGATCCAGAGCATGAGGTCTTTGTATTGCAGGGGCACAGGATCGAACTGGCAGTCCAGAATGTGTATTTCCTAACTGGTCTCCCGCTACTAGGGATGGTGGGAAACACGCAGCTAGTGTTACCGTGGGGGCAGCATATCATGGAGTTTGTGGAGCAACATTGTCGACCGGGTCTCCAAGTCAAGGGGACTCGGATACCGATCGGGGATCTAGAGAGATTAGAGACCCGTGCAGTGGCCACAGGAGTGCTGCGTATCCTGGGCAACCATGCGCTCCATCACATCAATGGGGGGCAGATGATGATTTTGGAGAGTGTGTTGAGTGGGACCTACTATGGGTGGGCCCAAATGATGTTGGTGTCGTTAAAACGACAGTTGTCGCTCTGCAAGCGGCAAGTGAACCACGATTGCTCGTACGAGACTCTATTGTGCGCCTTCTTCTTTGAGAAGATCCCGACCTTACGACCTCGTATACAGCTCCCAGATGGGGGCCTGAGAGAGCCTAGGATGCGCCAGTGGGGGTGGCTACTGTGCAGAGGAGGAGGAGAGGCGGCCAAACAATTGTTTCGACCTGAGTTCTTTGCCCATTGGGATGAGATGCCGTTATACATAGACGACTATCCCTATAGTGGGATGAGTTATTGTGGGGATCTAGACCTACCACTTCCGCCTGGTCGAGTATGGGGACCTGATGGTAAATGACAAGTAGCTACTCTTTTTTGGGCATGTTAAAGTCAGTGAATAGTAGATAGGGTACTCATTCATGTACTTTTGGTATGCAGATATAGCTCCGGTGAAACCGGCCGGATATGTGGGGCGACCAACGGCGTCAGGAGCCGCAGGCTCGAGTGGATCGAGAGAGGCGCATAATGAGGATGTAGCCGCCCTTCTAGAGGACATCTGTTGTAGATGCGAGAGGTTGCTGACCGGTGTTTCAGAGCACGGGTGGAAGGACTTAGACGACCAGTACGTGGAGCAGTGTAATGGTCTACCCTCAGAATGGCGGGGTGTCATGCGGCGCATGGCGATGGCCGATCAGGGGATACGTGATCTACGAGCTGCAGCAGTAGAGCCATTAGCTCGGGATCCACCAGATAGTGATTAGGTGTGGGACAGGTGGTGCCCTCTAATATGAGTTTTTTGTAACATGCTATGGGCATGTCGTATGTATCAGAGTATATGGACTCTAAACATATGTTTTGCGACACATATTATGGATATGCATCTTTGTTAATGATTATAAATGTTATTGTCTTGTATGAAATGCGTGTGATAAATGCCAGTCTAGAACATGGTTTGCAATGCTATCTACATAGTGATTTTGTTCTCAAGGTACATGGTTGAAAGTGATTGTTTCAAATTCACGTATCAATAGTTTCACTCATAAATATCGTCTAAACAGCACATGATTATGCACATGATAGACACCATTTAGTTGCATGAGAAGAAGTAGGGAATCTAAACAAACATGCAGATGAAGGATGCGATGAAAGAGGGCATCGGCTAAGAGACCACACACTGCATCATATTCAGCCTGATTGTTGGTGGCAGAACCAATGCAGACCCCATTTGAGAGAACAAGATCGTGCAAGGGGGTAAAAATGGCTCATCCTGCTGAGGCTAGATTCTGGGAGTAACGAATTGCACCAGCGGCGTAACCGATATAGGGTGGGGATGGGAGGTCTTGCATAATAGTGTTACAAGACAACAAATGGGGGGAGGAGGTACAATGACGGTAGCGTGAGAGGATAATAGACATCGAGCGACAACTGCAGGAGACAGTGTGATGGGCAAGATGGCTATGACTCATATACAAATGAGATGGTAGTATATGAGGGCTACAGGAGGGGTGGCTGGGACTCTAGTTGTGGAGGTCAATAGAGATACGAGTGGGGTTATCCCGGGTATGGGCGAGAAGAATAAGGTCCAGGATGGAAAAGGTTCCCAAGGAGGCATCTAGACGGGACAAGAGGGGATGCCGAGTGGAAGGGAAACCACATGACGCAACAAAGCTACCTAAAGCATCCATAGAGGAAGAAATGCTTGCATACGGATCATCATGGGTAATGACAGAAGAACAACGAAACAAATGGTCAAATGATGTGGAGCCCAGGGTGGTCGCTGAAGGGGGGTCAAGCGAAACAACAGGGGAGGACTCAAAGGGAATGTTCTCCAAGGGTCTCATAGAGGATGATAGGTAGAGAATGGTGGTAGTAGACTCGGACATCTGGACATCAGGGGGGGGATGTCGATGGGAGCGGGTGGATCCTCAGACTGACCGGTAGCATACTGCGTGAGTATGGGAGAGGCGGATTGATTTTTTTCAACCTCATACTCTCAAACTACCTCTAAAGAGGCGCCGTAATGCGTGAGGTGAGGACAATGGTGGGAATAATGGCCATGGACACCACACAAAGCACAGGGTTTGTTGGTGCGGAGAGTCTTGTGGTTCTTGGTTACAGACGAAGAAGGAATGGAGGCTTCAGGGACCGTAGACTCGGGGAATGCGACTTTAACCATGGGTTGAATACGGGGCAATTCAGGACAAGCATGGGTGGCGTGACCGACGACATCGCACAAGGCGCAAGGTTTTGCGAGCAGAGGAGGGGCCGGGTCAGTCGGGGTGGCCTTTTCTTTGGGTGCCCCCTTGCGAGCTTTGCCTTTCTTCCCGGGAGCCGTCACGACAGGAGAAGTGTCCTGTGGAGGTGCTGGGGGCACAATGGAAACGGAGGAAGCGAGGGGGACCGGTTGAACTGGTTTCAAAGCAAGGTAGGGTTTGGGATGACCAGGCAGAGTAGCGGCCAGAGGGTCAAGGTACCAGATGAGGATGCCCAGGGTCAGGTTGGGGAGAGAGAGGGTGGCCATGACGGGGACCGAATAGACTCCGTGAGGGGGAGCCAGAAAAGGTATCTGACTAGCAGGATAATGACCAGGAGGGACGGCTCCAAGATGGTTGAGGCCTGGGGGAATCGACCCAGGAGGATATAGGGGTTCAGGGATGCCAGCTGTAGGAGAAGGGCTAGAAGGAGGAGATCTGACTGGCTGAGATGAAGGGGCAGGAGCGGGTTGCGGTGGGCGAGGTTGAGGTTGCTGACTAGCCGAAGCGGCCGCTTAAGAGCAGCCTGAGACGATTTCATCATGCAAACATTCGATAAGCTGGGATCAGAGATAGGAGGAGGAGGGATAGCAGGAAAAGTGCCAAGAAAAGAGGAGTCTTTGTAGATGCCGGGAGAAACACTGGTCAAGGAATCGACAGTTTTCTTATTGGCTACAGAAGAGATGGTCGTCTCAGGGGAGGTCTGAGACTTGGGCTCATTATACATCAACTGGTCTATGGTGACTATCTTTCTGTTGTGAGGAAAATACATCTTGCGAAAAACCGCGGAAGGGACAGAAGACATGGCATAGGTGTAGCTTTGCCCCAAGATAATGTTGTAATCTAGAGGGGCGTCGATGACTTCGACGTCAACGCAAACCGTATTGCCCACAAGAGTGATAGGACAATTACGGAAGAGGCCAATGGGCTGGGAGGAGTGGCCATCCCACGCTCGAAGGGTGATCATGGAAGGGGCCAACTCAAGAGATCCGAGTTGTTTCCAAACCGAAGCGGACATCACACAGGTGGATGCCCCCTCATCAATTATGCACCACGAAACGTTAGAGTTCCGGATTTTGACTGGGATTTGGAAGGCTACGGAAGTAGGAAGGGGAGGATGTTTGGATTGTTGGGCATCGAAAACAATCATTTGGTCGTCAGCAAGATCTATAGCGCCCATGGCAGATAGTAAAGCCTTCTTTTGGGAAGGGCGCGATTGGAGGAGTTCCAATGTGGAAATGGCCGCAGGGGACTACGCCAAATCATCTACTATGCTATACGAATGAGCAGCTCGACCAGGAGCAAAATTTCGGCGTAATAGTCCCTTAGGGATCTTGGGATGAACCTCAACTTTGGGTTGAGGGATATGTAAGGGACCATTGGATGTCGAAAGAGGCTCGGTAGAACCTGAAGAAGGGGACTCGGAGGCAGACTGAGTGGGAGGCTTGGGGTACTGGCGAGACCGAGTTTGAAGGTTAAGGTCGACGATTGGGAAAGGATCAGAGTTCATCATGAGGATCTGGTAATCAGAGGAACCAGAAGGGGAAGGTTGAGTGGCAACCTGTCCGTCAGGTGGTTGGGTAGCCACGAATCCTTGCTGGGGGAAAGGATCGGTAAACACAGCCGGTTGAGTAGTGGCCACATTAGGGGGAGCATGAGGGGAGGCATGCTGTCTTGTCAATGTGGCTTGATACTCCCACATCTGCCACATCTGTGGTAAAAGGGGACAATCGTGAGTGTAATGACTGTAAACACCACAACACGAACAAGGCTTATTTGTGCAAATAAGCCTGTCCGACTTGGGCTGAGTGCCCTGTTGCTGGTTAGTAGTGTGAGGGTCAGTACCTTGAGGATTGGGTCCACGAGTACCAGGGGTAGATGGATTTTGATTGCCTCTCCACCTTCTTTGAGAGGAAGGGGGATTAGTCACGCCCTACTGTGTAAATAATTGCCCTGGAGGGGGCTGTAGTTGCTGTTGCGAGGGTTGGGAAGGCAAGGGAGGTGTGAGCGCATATGCTGGAGGAGCTGGTGCGCCCGGATACGGATATTGATAAGGGTGAGGTTGGGAAAAATGAGGAGGCATGACGTATCTTGGATACATGCTACCTGGAGGGGGAATAGTGCTAGAGGTGCTGGCCCCTCCTGGAGGGAGACCATAGCCCATAGGAGCTTGAGCATACGGATGGGAAAGGGCTCCAACGATACCGTCGGTGGAATGAGATGCCCCCGGGGCGTTAGTGCCACCGGGTTGGGGAGATCAGGAAGGATGGTATAAACATAACCAGATTGAGCGTAGATCAGGTCATATTTCAAGGCGATTTGGAGGGCAGCTTCTTCGGTTTGAGGGAAATGAGAGGCGACATATTTACCAATGGGAGGTAAAAGAGTGTGAAGGAACCAGTCCATATAAACTCGATCTTTGAAGGGGGGAGCGCGACATAAGCTTCGTCTTCGCCGCCATTCCTGGACATGAGTGGAAAGGTGGGTTGAAGAGGTTTTCTTGAAAGAAGTCAAAAGATTTGTACCGGTATCATATCGGAGAGGGAGTTGGAAATAAGATAAAAAGGCTTGGGAAAGGGTCGCAAAGGTGGTATGGGAAGAGGTGGTCTAGTCAACATACCATTTAGAAGCTTCGCTAGTAAGCGTACGTTGGAACAACCGAAGATGGATGGAATCATCGGTAATGGAATTGGAGGAACACCACATGTGGAAAGATCGGACATGATTGGATGGATCTTCTCCAGCAAGGCCCTCGAACTTAGGGATGTCGGAGGGGAGCTTGGTTGGCATAGCAGGCCAACCAACATCATGGCGGATAGGGTCATTAGTCAACTGATTGAGATCGGGGAGGCTGAGGCCTGCCATGTAAGGGAGCAAAGGCGCAGCCAAGGTAGTTCCTGTGGCAGTTCCGCTAGTAGTAGTCCCGGCATTAGGGTCGAGATTCCCGCTAGCGTTAGGCCCTGGACCAGACATAGTGAAGGTGACAGGGGGAGAACCAGAAGTAAAAGGAGAACCCAATGAATCAGAAGAAGAGTCGGAGTGCGGAATCGGAGGGGGACTAACTCGACGATGGCGGGACGGAGTAGGTCGATTGACCGGAAACTGAGGGTGAAGGCCAAGAAGTCTCCGGGAGGTGCGCCTTGGGGGCGCAATGGTGACAACACAAACACGACACAAGGGGAAGAAGAGTGACCAACAAAGGCAGGGAGGTGCAGAATCAAGTGATTACAATGTCGAAACAAGGGCAGAAAGGTGCAGTGTCAATTGATTTTAAAGTCTTTGCCTGGAAATGTAAACCAGACTCTTATTCGCTTAGGGTGAGTGTGTGGCATGCGTTAATTTTAATTTTTAAACCCTTTTCGTTTTGAGAGCAAAAGAAAAAGTGTGCTGCGTAACTAAAAATAAATCTACAGAGAACAGTATATAATGCTGAAATAACAGAAAATTAACAGCTAATAATGGATTTATCTAACCCAAAAAGGTGGGTCTCTCAAAACTAGTCTAAGAGAGGGAAAAAATCTATTCAAAATGCACTACAAAAAGGCCAATAGATCTAGGGTCGAAAGGGACAGGGGTCTAAAGGAGAAATCTGTTGAAAAGAGGTGCAGAACACAGCCAAGAGGCAGAAGCAAGGTGGCTAGAAAACGGGAGGAAATCAGCAAAAATCAGAAAGGATAGGGAGGAGGCCCTAAAAGTGGATCCAAACACAACTTGAGGAGGTGTTTTGAAAGGGGAAAATCTGATTAAAAGAGATCGGAAAAGGAGGTATCAGATCTGGAAAAAGGGGTGCTGAAACTCTGAAAAACAGGTACCTGAAACAGATAAAAACTCTTCCACCAAAAGTGGAGGGTATTGAAGCCCTAAGGGGTATGTTCCCACTTGGATGAGCAAAAAAAATCAGAAACAGGTCGAAACGAGCTGAGACAAAGGCTAGAAAACCCTGACAGAAGCTTCAAAAGAACCCAGAAAAATTGCAGAAAAAGAGCAGAAAAATTCGTAGGTTGCAGGTTCTGACCTATTTTCTGTGCAGGTCGTAGATAATAGGCTAAAAAGTGCAACCTGGAGGTCCAGGTCACAGTTTCTGGGCTGAAAAGTGTGACCTGAAGTTCCAGGTGTCTCGGCGGCAGATGTCCGGAAAAATTTTCCATCTCAGTTGCAGCTGATGTCTGTCACCTGCGCAATAGGGCCAAAAACACGCAGAAGTTAGAAATTTTAATGTTTTAGGGTTTTATAGGTGAAAAACAACAGGAAAATAGAAAAAAAAAACTGAAAAGAAACCCTAGGTTCTGAAGTAGCTGGATATGCAGGAATATGAAAAACGACAGTGGTCCTAATTGAAAACCCATGTGGAGTCGCCAGTTGTTAGTATGAATCTTTTGTCGAAGTGTACGAAAAAAGACCACTTTAGCTATGCATAACTAATAGCCCTAACATCAAGTATGGCTGCCAATATCTTTAGATCTGCGGTTAGTTGATCAAGACAAGTGCTGCAAAAAACTAGATCTATGCATATAGAGACATTAAGCAGTAAAAAATAAGGTTTTGCTCCATACATCCAATAGACAAGACAAGAACAATTTTTTGAAAGAATTTTCGTATTAATGGGCACCTGAGAGGAAAACAAGAAGGTGTTTCCAATTCTCCTCAATGGGATGGGTTCTTGGAAGTCCTCAGCACTTCAGATCTAGCATTTCTCTCTTCTGTTGGTGTAGAAAACCCAGACAAAGATAGAACTCAAAGGGAGCTCACAAAAGTAAAAATGGAGAAAAATATGACCAAGTGTATAGATCCAAAGTGATCTAATAGGCAACAAAAGGTGAAGAATGGTAGGGAAAAACCCTCCTATTTATAACAAAATATTGGGTCATTCTAGATCTTGGTGCATGATTAAAATAATGTTAACCAAATCTAGATCCACCTTTTATGGAATATTTTATTATATTCGTTGGAGGGAAAAAGTATTTGACTTGGGTCAAATCCCTTTATTTGTAAATAATAAATAAATAAATGATTTATTTATCATTTTAAGGAAGTGGTTGAAAGATAATAAAATAAATAATGATTTATTTAATTATTTATGGGTGATTTAGTCATATTTAACAAGGAATATTATTTAAATAAGATTTAAATAATTATTCCTAGAAAATAATAAGATAAATAAAGATTTATCTAATTAATTTCTTTGTTTTGGGTTAAATATGACCAGGAATAATAATTAAATTATTGTTTAATTAATTATTCCTTCAGGAAAATCAAACAACTATAGGTTTGTTTAATATTTCCTTTTGGGGTTTCCTATTTAGACCATAAACAACCTAATAAATGTGGTTTATTAAGTTATTTTACATAGTGAAAGAAATTTTACTTAGGGTAAAATTGGTCTTACATGGTGTACTTGGGTCCATCTAATGATATAGGTTAGATGACCAAAAAATGGTGTAACATTTATAATCAAAACAATTTGTTTTGTCAAATGCTTGTTTGTCGGGAACCTGACATGGATCGACAAGAACCACATAATCCACCACATGCGCATATGGATTGAACCCGAACAATGTTTTCAGATTATGTACATGTAGGTGATGGGCCTTTCTAATTTGATATTGAGATTGCCCTTCATCTGAGCCATAAAATTGGTTAACATTAAGTTCAAATGTTTGGCCACCAAGAATTAATTTATTCTTCCTCAACTCTTGTCGAATAGAATTTTGTTTTGTTTTAATAATGCCATCCTCTAACTCAACACCTGGTGTTATGATTTCTCTGCTTCCGTAAGAGCTTTCAATTTGTTCTTCACTGCTGCTCACGACCTTTACAGGTTCACCAATATTTGATTTCCTAGTCTTATTGGATAACATATCAGTTTTTTTATAAACAAGCTCTCCTTCATGAGGTACAAGAGAGAGATCTTAGGTAATTTTTCTTTTTGGTGTTCGATCTGTTTTCTCCTTTTGCACAATAGTTCTCATCTCCTCCTCACTAATTCTATCATAATTTTCTGTTTCATGTTCGACACCTTCAAAAGAAACATGTTTAAGTTTACTAGATTGAACCACCTTAGTGACTCTTAGTTGATCCCCTCTTTGTACTGTTGCAGTGTCACGAGCTATTTCTCTTTTCTTCAATCTACTTTCCTCTGCTTTGTCTTTGTGGAAAGTTTTGATCAAATACATAACATTTGGCACCAACATATAAATACCATCAAACATGTTTGAAAGACTCGGAACAAAATCCTATGAAACAAAATAAAACATGTCAATGATCAATACTTTATAAAAAATTGAATCATCCTTACAATAATGCATAGAGGAAATAAAAATAAGCATACTTACAATGTTATTTGCAATGTTGCTTGCTGTTTCTTCAGAAAATTTTGAAGTTATTTCATCTGTGTCGTACTTGATGATTGATAGACGATATCTAACCTTCTCACGTTTCTGAGCCTTCCTTGCAAGAACATAAATAGTGTTTGTATTCAGGACCATACATATGTCTCATACTCTGCCCATCACATCATATTGCTCATTTAAGTCAATCATACCACAAATCAGATAGATGTGTATATCAGCCTCCATTTCACTGTCTTCAAGATACCATGAGAAATTGGTTTTATCTATTTCCTCGGCGTTCTTCCAATCAGAAATAAGCTTTAATGAACCTGCTGCCCGACTTGCTTGACTTTTATTAGTGTGTGCAACAATATCCTTATTGCGTCCAACAGTGTCCATAGTGTGTCCAGCTGCAGCTGTAGATTTGGGAGCTGCTGCCGTAGATTTGGGAGCTACTGCCCTTGGTGCAGAAACATTCACAGAAATCTTTTTTGATGCCATTTTCCTGATATATATATATATTAATTAATGGAAAAATACTGCAGATAAAATAAATTTAATAAACAAAATTTATTTCTAAAACTAAATAGTTTGAAATTAAAGCAGTAAAATTAACTATAAAAATTTTCATTTAAAAACAAAATATTATAAATCATATGTATATATATCTATATAATATGTTTTGAATACATTTTATAAAAAATTTAAAAATATGTTTAAATTGTATAAAATAATTTTAAAAAAATAAACTAGTATTTTCAAACTTCAGTTTTTGTTTAATATTTAAAAAAAAAAACAAAAAAGTTACTAACTATTTATAACAAATGTTATAATATTATATATTTTTTTATTTTAATTGTATTGTTATATAGCTTTTTTTTAATTAATTTATTATATTGTTATATTAAAACAAATGTTTTTTTTTTAATTTATTATATTGTATTTTTTTTTAATTATATAATGTTTAAAAACAAAACATAATTGTTGTTTAATGATTTTTTTTTTTTTTGATATATATATATATATATATATATATATATATATTTTTGTTATATTTTGAAATTTTTAACAATTATTAATTAACAATGTTTTTATTATATTATATAACAATTTTTTTTATTTTTTTATTTTTTTATTTTTTTAATATATATATATAACAATGTTTCTATGAATTTTTAATTGTTCTATTAAAACAAATTATTAAAATTTTTTTTTTTTTTTTAAAATAACGAACAAAATAAAATTAAAAAAAAATCAAAATTATAAAATGTTTTGTTAAAAAAATTATTAAAAAAAGAAATTTTAAAAAAATAAAAAAACAAAATAAAAAAAATAAAAAATAAAAAACCAAAATTTAAAAAAAAATTGTTAAAACAAATTTAAAAAACAAAATTTAAAAATTTAAAAAATAAAAAAATAAACAAAAAAAATAAACAAAAAAAAAAATAAAAATAAAAAAAAATCAAATGGCTTAAGGCCGCGCGCAGCCTGCCCATTGGGCGCCGGGGGCCGGCCAAGCGGCGCCACAGGGGCGGCCCAGCCCGCCTCCCGGCCCGCCCTTGGCCGAGGGCTGATTCCGGGAATCGGCCCTCGGCCAAGGGCGGGCTGGGCCACCCCCGTGGTGCCGCCCGACCGGCCCCTGGCACCCAACGGACGGCCGTGCGCCATTTTTTTTTTAATTTTTAATTTTTTTTTAATTTTTTAATTTTTTTTTAATTTATTTTTAATTTTTATTTTGTTTTTTAATTTTTTTTTTAATTTCGATTTTTTTTTTTTTTTATATAATATAATTATTAAAACATTATTTATTAATAAAAAAAATTTGATAAAGATATCAAAACATAACACAAAAAAAAAAAAATTAAATAAATAAATAAATAAATAATTATTAAATCACAATAATGTTTGGTTTTTAAATATCATATATATATATATATATATATAAACGTTTGTTTTAATATAACAATATAATAAATTAAAAAAAAAAAATTATATCACAATACAATTAAAAAAAAAAATATATATATATATATATAACAAAACAATAATGAAAAAAAAAATGAAGATTTAAAATTAAAAAGAATAAAACAAAGATTTAAAATTAAAAAAATAAAATAAAATAGAATATAAAATAAAAAAAAATTCTAAAAAAATTAAAAAAAAAAATTTAAATAATGAAATCACTGATATGTTTATGATAAAAAATAAAAAATAAAAAATGTTATAATATTACTTTTTTTTTTATGTGCATGGTTGTTTTATGGATTTTTCTGTCTAAATGAACCTATAAGTCTTAAAAAAGAAAAAAAATCTGAATTTTTGTTCTTAAAACCCTAAAAAAATTAGTTTTTTTTGCATTTTCTTCACTAAAAAAATATTAAAAAATCAAAGTTTTTGAACCTAAAAACCTTAAAAAATAGTTTTTGGACACAAAAAAACTATAGAAAAACATATTTTCCCCAAAATTGTCTTTAAATTAACAGAATAGAAGGCAAACTAACCTTTGAAATGCAAAAAGCTGCTGTCACCAATGCCAACACAACGCCTCCACAAAATTACGAATAGCAACACAATGCCTCCAATGCCAATGCAATGCCTTCACGAAGTTACCAATGCCAATGCAACACCTCTACAAAATTACCAATAGAGACACAACGCTTCCAATGCCAATGCAATGCCTCCACGAAGTTACCAATGCCAACGCAACACCTCCAGAAATTTGCTCTAACAAATACCAGAAAACTTGATGTGATGTGATGAATAGAAACAATCATTCCTTTTAAATAGCGTATATTGTCTGATTGGTTAACTGTTTAACGAATGTGGGATTAAAATTTCAAATTTAAAATATTTACAGTTAGTTTATTATAGTTCATACTATAGTTAAAATACTTATTATTTGCATGTAGTTATCATAATTAATATTTTATTTAATATTTACATGTAATCAATGTTTAAAATCATGGGATTAAATTTTAAAATCTAAAATATGTAGTGTAGGTAATTATAGTTTAAATAGTTAATATTTACATCATGTTATTTTTGTAAATATTTACATGTAGTCAATCTTAAACCATTCAAATAAGAAAATTATTTTAGTTTGGAAGACATGCATGAAAGGAATATTTTGTGGATATTTTGAATAGAAAGTATGGTGAAATATTTGAAGACCGTAATTTTATTAATAAATTTTAAAATATATTTTAGATGAATATAACGTAACTTTAAAATTTAAAATTTAAAATATTTACATGTAGTCATTATAATTAAAATAGTTAATATTTGCATGTAGGTATTATAGTAATATTATAGTTAATACTTACATCTAGTCAATGTTAAATCATTTAAATAAAAACATTATTTTAGTTTGGAAGGCATCCATGATAGAAATATTTTGTGGATATTTTGAATATAAATATCGGTAAAATATTTCAACGTAAACAGTTTATTAAAAAAAATGTTAAATACATTTTTTGATTAATATTTGTACCAAATATATGAAATGAAAATTTTGGAGGGAAAGTTTTTTGCAAAATATTTTGGAGGGAAATTTTGGAGGGAAATTTTTTCGCGAATTTTTTTGGAGGGAAAATTTGGAGGGAAATTTTCAGTCTTTAAGCTATATATTGTAAGTGGGAGAGGAATTTGTATCATTCAACATATTCTTGTTGAAAGCCATGGTTTCTTCTGATAGCAAAGTTTTTCTTTCTAGAACATCAACATCTTCGTCACGCAACAACTCTATTCAGAGTGATGAATATAATGGGAGTTCATTCACCATGAATAGAGAGTCAAAAAATCGACTTGGTCATTATCCTAAAGATGATGAGAACAAAATTGATGAGGTGCAGCAAAATGAAATTTCTGTAAATCGAGCGCCAGTTATACCACTTACTCTTAATCCTAAGGATTATGAAAGCAATAGTGATGAAGGTCATGATGAAGAAATTCCAGAGTCAAAAGTTTCTCTTCGTCATAATCCTAAGGATTATGAGGACACCATTGATGAAGAGGGAGATGAAGAATATCCACTTCAGCTTAATCCTAAGGATTATGTGAGAACAACAAATGAAGAGGGGACTGAAGAATCTGTAGAGTCAAAATATCCACTCTATCCTAATCGTGAGGAGTATGCCAGCACCACTGATGAAAAGGGGGATGTAAAATTTCCAGAGTCAAAATATCAAATTTGTCCTAATCATAAGGATTATGTGAGCACCACTGATGAAGAGGGGAATGATAATGTTTCAGAGTCAAAACATCCACTTCGTCCCAATCCTAAGGATTATGCCAGCACCACTGATGAAGAGGGAAATGAAAAATTTGCAGCGTCAAAATTTCCACTCCGTCCTAATCCTAAGGATTATGCAAGCACCACTGATGAAGAGGGGGACGAAAAAATTCCAGAGTCAAAATTTCCACTTCGTCTTAATCTTAAGGATTATGTCAGCACCACAGATGAAGAGGGGAATGAATAATTTGCAAAGTCAAAATATGCACTTCGTCCTAATCCTAAGGATTATGTCAGCACCACTGAGGAAGAGGGGAATGAAGAATTTGCAGCGTCAAAATATCCACTTCGTCCTAATCCTAAGGATTATGCCAGCACCACTGATGAAGACGGAGATGAATTTCCAAAGCTAAAATTTTCACTTCATCCTAATCATAACGATTATAATTTAACCACTGATGAAGGGGGGGGATGAAGAATTTCCAATAAATATAGATTCAAGGCATTCACTTATTCCTAATCCTAAGGATTATGAGAGCTTCAGTGAGGAAGGGGAGGGGCAAGATGAAGAAATTCTAGTGAATACAAATTCAAAGCTTCCACTTATGCCTAATCCCAAGGATTATGAGAGCACCACTGAGGAAGGGGAGGATGAAGAGTTTCTTGCAAATGATAATTTTAGAGGCACAAATCTGAATATTGCATTTTCTCCAAGTGACCATTTCAAAGACACTCATGGTGATGAAGAATTGAATCCTCCCAGGGAATAATTTGAAAGCATGGGTCAAGATGGCGAAGAATTTATTTTGAGTCAGGGTTACAAAAGTGCCGATGATTCTTGTGAAATGTTTTCTTCAACTGATTATGGTAAATAAGATTTTCCACACTGCAATGATGTTGATGAATTTCTTAACTATGTTGAAGATGATGATAGTGGGGATAATATTCCTTGTAATGGTGATGAAAATACTTTTACAAAGGATGATGGAATGATGAAGCCGTTGCAAGCAAATATTGCAACTAGGAGAAGGAGTAGAACTTTTCATATCATTCCAAAGCATTCCAGTTATACAAGGGTGAGGACGAAATATCTCACGACAAAAAGTTTTGTCGTTCATTTGATTTCAAGTGAATGTTGTCGAAGGGATTGCTTGAAAAATATGAATTTCAACTTTGCTTTGGAGAAAAGGAAAACATATATGTCAATGAATAAAAGCATGCAAAATTCATATTTAGTGGGTTGCATGCAATCTACACTAGCAGGTTATGATTATCATATTGGGAATGTATTTCTTTGCAGAAAGGCGTTCAAAATGTTGTATTCAATTGGTAATTGTCATTTGTCAAGAATCCAGGATAGATTGGAAAAGGATCCCACATATTATTCAGAAGCACATTATAAACGGAAGGTGGGGCCGTTTGAAAATACTACTAAGACATGGATGAAAGACTTCTTTTCAAATCATGGAGAGTGTATGCCAAATAAAGACACAATACATATTACAGATAATTTCTCGAGACGAGAAATATTCATGTTATACAAAGATTATGCAGAAGCTGTTGAAGGAATTGGTAATTTTATTACATATTCTTATTTTACAAGGATATGGAAAACCGAATTCAACAATGTTCGTATTCCTAAGAAGACAAGGATGGGGATTTGCAGCACATGTGCTTCTCTTAAAGAAAAAAGAGATAAATGTCAAGGGGCAGAAAGAGGTATGTGTTCAAAACATTGTTTTTTAAAATTTGATACTTATCAACTATGAAAATATATTTATTCATATGTTTCTTTTATTTTATGTACAGATTCCGTTGTCAAAGAAATTCAAGACCATCGCAATCAGCAAACAAGTGAAAGACAAAAGTTGTATAAACATCGAAAGAAGTGTTATGATCATCCAAATAAATATCTGGGATTGATAATTGATGGTATGGACCAAAAGAAAACACTTCTTCCACATCTTGTCCGCACGCCAAAAAAATTATAGGAGGAAAATTTCATTCAGTTTCACTTGGTTGGTTGTATGGTATTTAATGAGAAGATGTTTCCAAGAGTTTTCTTCACAACTCCAAATATTCACAATGATGCAAATATGACCATAACTATAATCCATGATGTGGTTACTCATTGGTCTGGGATTCTTCCTGAAGTTTTGTATTTACAATTAGACAACACAAGTCGTGAGAACAAAATTCAAGTTCTTTTTGGGTATCTAAACATGCTCGTTGAATTGGGGATTTTTAAAAAGATAAAGGTTGGTTTCCTTCTTGTTGGGCATACTCATGATCATATTGATCAAATGTTCAGTCGTTTTTCAGTAACATTGAGGAGGAAAGGTGTTGGGAGCTTGCCATCATTAATTGAATGTATTCCAGAGCCTGTTTTTCATGTGTTGGAAGAAACTATTGACATGCGAAGGTTTATTTTTGGATCGCATGGTGAGGAGAAATGCATTGAACAACTTAACGACATTAGCTTCCAGCATCAATTTCGTATAAAAAAAAAATGATGGGATAAAATTTATATGGGGCAAGAAGTATTAAACTATTGAAGAATGGGGACCATCATCAGGTTTAGCATTTTTGAAGTTCATTCCAGAGCATCCAATGTTTTCATCAAAGATATTGTTATTACAGTCAGTTTCCAAACTCCATAATGCACGAAGGCAGAAGAGAGACATAAATTATTCTGAATGTCTAGAGGAAATTAAAAGATGTATTAGAGATACATATGAATACTTAGATGGTGCTGATTCAGTTTGGTGGGAGTCTTTTTTCAGTAATCAAAGTGATATGATTTCAAGATCAGTAAATGGGGATACGCTTTTGAAGACTCCTTTTTTTTGGCCACAAAATATGCCAAATGAACATGAACATCAGGAAACACACAATGTTGTACAAAAATAGCCTTAAGCTATTATTAATTCCCCACAGGTAGAGGAAAGAGAAATCTATATTGGTTCTAGAAGATCACGTGCACAACGTGAAGCCATGGAATACCTTTACAGGGGTTCTGTGCAGGATCTTAAGGAGGGTTGCATGATAGCAGTGTTAGTAGATGAAGATCCACTTGGCTATCCATTCTGGATTGCCAAGGTTATAAAGGTCATTAATGAAAATGAAGAGATTACAGCTGTTGATGTACATAGGTATGCCACAAGTACCCACCCTTTCAATGGTGTGTACAAGCCAGAGATGGTAGTGGAAAAAAGAATTGGCAGAAAGAGAAAAAGAAAGGGCACAAATATAAATCGTCGCCGCACATATGTCTTAAAATTGGAGGATGTTGACATACTTGTGTATGACTTCAATTTGACAAAGAGAGGAACTCTTCGGTTGCAGACCATAAATATTTTGAAGAAATTGCTACCAGAACAATTACTGTTGAGATGGGACTCTGTAGAATGTAGACGTAGATCTACAAGACTTTTGAACTTTGAAATGGTGGGCATGCATGTTGACTCAGATGGAGCACTAGTTGATGAAAGAGAATAATATGGATCATCTTCATCTGCATCGAGCCATTCATCTGAAGATGTAGATTATGATGGTGTGCCAGAACCTATGGCTGATTTTGAATAACTATCTAAGACACTTTTATGTAATCGATGTTTGCATGGTAACTTGAAATAAAAATTTTGACTTCCATCTCATTTTTCATGAAGTTCTGAGACATTTCTATGTTTGTTGGATTATACGTTTTAATTATGAAGAATTCATTTCTTTAGAATATCAACAATGTAACAATGAATTACAAAAATAATTTATGTTATATTCAATGTACCAATGTTGATATTTTAATTATAAGTAAAATGGAAAATAGAAACTAATGTTGAATTTTTAGATTATGCAGTGATATTACCATGATATTATGTATTGTTACCATTTGGTATAAGATACTTTTAAAAGTTTTAATAATTATATGTGTCATTGAAACAGAACACTTTGTTTGATGCTTGATTTTTAGGTTTTGGTTGAAATTATATTTAAATTTGTCTTATGCTAAGATTTTAAAAAAGATAATTTTTTATCCTTTAAAATTAAAATTACTCTTACTTGTTTCTGTTCAATGATAATTTTTTCATTTACTTGTTCATTTTTTTAAGTTGTTAAGTCTTATAATTTCTCCATAATTTCATTGTTCAAGTATGTTGAACACTTAAGATTGAAAAACTTTAGATTTACAACTTGTCATTAAGGTTTTTATGCCCTACCAAATTTTATCTTTAAGGTTGTGGTTGACAATAATTACAATTTTGGGGTTGTTTAAAGTCAAGATATTTTATGTTTAACAACATGGATGAAAATTGTTCGAAATGATAAGCCCTTCAGACATGTATTTTTTTATCTTTAACATCATCTATAAAAAATGTTAGAAATTTACGATTTTAAAAAATGTCCTAATATGTTGTCTTTAATTCCATTGTTACAAGTGTCAAAATTATGACACAATTTTTTTTTTTGTTATTCCAGCATCAACTGGTTTTGTTTTGAGGGTGTTTTTTCAATCCTTTTTTCAACAAACAATTTTGTTTTTAGCATAATTTATAAAATGTTGAAATTTGACCTTAAAAAAAAACCAAGTGCGTTCTGGAAGACACACTTTCTTTTTTGGGGGTGTTTTTTCATGTTTTTTGAGACTTTTTGGGCTAGAGTTCCCGTTTTGAGGTCAGGTTACCTATTTGATTGGTAACAGTGTTTTTTAAGAGATGTTTTTGTTTTGTGTGACTGATTAACAAAAGTTGAAGAGGATGATGTGGAGGAAGAGGATGACGATGGAGATGGTGGATCACCATTTCCTCCATTCCCTTTCTTAGACTCATCTTTTTCTTTCTTTCCTCCTGAAGAATCTTCTTCTTCTTTTTGGTTTCTAGACCCTTCTCTAGTAATCCTATCATTTCTCTCCTGGTATAGGATCCTAACCATCTCAGTCATGTCCAAGAAAGCTTTTCTAAAGACTCTTTCTTCTTCCTTGGGATCCATTTCCTCATGTACTTCTCCTTCTCTAGATGACATGTTGGTGGCTGATTCTAAGGCTAATGAGAATGAAATGGAAGGTGGATATAATGGCACTCTATTCCTCCTTGGTTGAGGATTAACTTGTTCTTTAACCAATTGACCTTCCCCTCTTTTCAATTTCAGCCTAGTAAGCATCAAATTTTGCAGAATAACACAATCTTCTTGCACAAATTTCACAAACTCTCAAGCAAAACCTAGAGCTCTGATACCAACTTGATCTGAAATTGTGAGAACAAAGTATTTCTCATACAGAGATTGACAGTAGGGGGCTTTTACTGGTTATTTCACTTTTACTAGAAAGGATGAAACCAAAATCTTCTGGCCCACAAACTGGCTCTTCCTAAAGAAATAAAATGTAAACACTGAAATAGATCCAATCAATGAAATTATTTTTTTATGTGCAAAGTATTCATTAATCAAAATTTTATGTGTGAATAAGCAAGTTCAAGTATTCTTCAAATGAAGTAATGTGGTTTAAAGTGAACTAATGAGTTTTGTTCACTGTATAAGTCTGCTTGGTAAAAGTGTACTTATGAAAGTTATTATTTAATGTAACAGAATCTGAAATATAACAGCAAAAATGCACAACATAACAGTAAGCATTTGTTTAAGCAGTTCACCCCTCTCTTGGGCTACCTCTGTTGGGTCTAAAAGCCTCTAATTAGGCTTTTCCCCTTTTAATTAATGCTCAAAATATGAATTACACTGTGTAGAAAGCCTCAAAAGGAAAAATAAGCTGCAAATTCAGAAATAGAAGGCTGAAATCAGTATAAATATACTATTCATTCACCTCCAATGGATGAGTATAGTCCAACACATCTGATCTTTCATTAGGCCCTGGTGGCTCCACAACCAAAATCGCTGGTAAAATCACTGATAGAGTGCCCTGATGGCTCTTCAACCTGTCCCAACAGCTCCAGAATGCTTCAATACCCAAAAATCAGAAAAACATTTCGTCCCAAAAGGACTTTCCTAGCCAAAGTTATGGCTAACTGAAGTTTTGTCCAGTTTCACCTAGAAAAACTCCACTAAATGTGGAGAACTGGAGTTAACTCTAGTTAAAAATAGAGACAAAGGCCAAATTTGGTGGCGTGCTCCTATTTTATCGGGCGGTTACATTAAATGTTGTGGACGTGGTCACATGCACCCGTCCAACCCACCGCGTTTTATGTTAAAACAAACGGTTTGAAAACCGGATTTTAATAACCGTCGCCTCCACCACGTTCACATGTTCAACAGTGATAATAAATATAACCATATCCGTTTGGTTTTTGCGCACCGATTAACAATATCTCCAGGTTCTGATGCCAGGGTTCTATGGTCGAGGGGTTGGCCCCTTTACGGCCCCGCCTATACGCAATTTAAACTTTAAATAAATATGCGTTGCTATGGTTTAATAAGAACCATCCGTGGTCCAATGGTTAAAACGCTCCGTTTCCATTGACCTAACCCATGTTCGAATCCTACCGCACTTTGCAAAAATTTTAAACGCCATTTCAATTAGATCTTGGGGCCACGTGGCGGCCTCCGGGCTGGCCACGTGGTGCCCTTTCATTGGCCGCCTGTAGAATATTTCACGGAATATTCTGTGGAATATTCCATGGAATATTCCTAAAACATTCTGTTGAATATTCCTTTTTTAATAAAAATAATTTTATTATAAAGTCAAATTTGGCCATCCTTTTACTGAAATTGGAAAACTTCAAAGCTGAATATATTCCTCATACGGTGTTGGTTTTCAGTGCTGTTCATGTCTACACGATCATTTTTCCGAGCTCTTTGCAGTCGATCTGGTTCAGACCAATTCTGAGCAACTTCTTTTTTGAGAATTTTTCTACAAAGGACTTGATCTCCTGATCATATACTTGAGTGGAGCATCTCTTAAGGCCCTACTAAAAAAGGATATTGGTTTTTCTTGCCCCATGGTGTTCTTTTGTAGTAATACTATAGCTATTGTGTGTTCAGATGTAAAAGAAAAGATATAGAAACTTTGGTAAAATCAGGACTAATAAGATCTGGTGTTTGGGTTAGAGCTTGTTTTACCAGTTCAAATGATTGTTTAGCTTGTACTGTCCATTTAACACCTATCTCTTTCTTTAGCATGTTTGTGATATTTCTCAATAGCTCAACAAGGTTGGGGATGAACCTCCTTAAAAAAATTATCTTCCCAATGAAAGATTGTAATTCTTTGAGGTTTCTGGGATGGTTGATCTTCAATATGCCATCAATCCTTTTAGGGCCTACTTTGATTCCCTCTTCAGAAATTATGAGGCCAAGAAGCTTTCCTTCCTGGAGGCCAAAGAGTGTCTTTTTGGGATTCAAAGATAAGCCATATTTCCTACATTTCTCAAAAATTTTTATTAAATGACTCAAGTGTTCTTCATCAGTTTTGAAGAAAACAGTAATGTCATCAAGGTAAATGATTATAAAATAGCCTATGTCTTCTAGGAAGGCTATCTCCATGGCCCTTTGGAAGGTGGCCCCTGAATTCATTAAACCAAATGGAATTTTGACATACATGAATGTACCCCAAGGTGTAGTAAAAGTAGTCTTATGTTGATCATTTGGGAGTACTAACACCTGATTGTAACCTGAGAACCCATCCAATAGTGAAATTCTTTTAGACCCAACCACCTTTTGAAGTATATGATCCATTTTTGGCAAGGGATAGTTATCTTTAAGAGAGGCTCTATTTAGATTTCTGAAATCAATGCATAGCCCAATTTCTCCAGTCTTTTTCCTAATAGATACTAAGTTGGAAACCCATTCTTAATACCTTACGGGAACTATGATCCCAGCATCATACATTTTCTTAATCTCTTTCTCGACTATAGGCAACAAAACAGGGTTTATCCTTCTGAGTTTTTGTCTGAAAGGTTTCTGATTTTCCTTAAGAGGAATTTTGTGTTGAATGATGTTGGTATCATATGATTTTAGATCCTTGTATCCCCATGCAAACACATCTCCAAATTCCTTAAAAATTTCTATGTATTGCTATTTGATATGAGCTGGGAGAGTGTTGGATAGCTTTATCATTTTGGGTTCTGTTAGGCAACCTATGTTATGTTCTTCTATGTTTGTTTCTATAGGCTCCATTCTTGGTTCTTTCGCTACATCATTGAAGTCAAACAACTGTTCTAATGGTGAAAAAGATCTTGGAATTGTATCATTTTGACATTGTAAAACCTCCAGGTATTTTTGATCTGTATTGTCAACATTTTTTGCTCTAAAAGGATGTTCAAAATGGTTTATATCAACATAAAAGGACAACTTTGTTTCAGGGATTTGTTATTCATTTAAATAGTTTTCCTCATGGCTTGAAGTAGGTGTTGGTATGGCAAAGTCATTCTTTGATTGCAAAAAATCATCTATGTGTTTGTCTCCTTCAAACACTTGCCAATAATCTTCATTGTCAAGTATTGTAGGCCTACTTTTTACCTTTATATTGAATTGTTCATTTATTTGTGGTATTTGGAAATTACTAGCAGAAAAGGCAAGTCCATTTGCTAGATGATTTTGAGCTCTTGGTATGAAAATGAGTTCATATTTTTCAAAGGTTTTGAGGAGATCAAGGGTAGCATTTCTATATCCTTTGAGTTTTGGGTTCTTGGTTGAATACTCCCCTTTAATATGTCTAATGATTAACTCAGAATCCCCTTGGACTGATATTTTCTTAGCTCCTAAACCTTTGAGTAAGTGTAGGCCAATAAGGAGGGCTTCATATTCAGTAATGTCATTTGTGCATGGAAAATCCAGTTTATAGGAAAATCCTTTGTTTGTGTTCTGTATCCATACACTAGCCCCTGAACTTAATTTGCTACAAGAGCCATCAAATTTTATTTTCCAAGGTATTTCAATCTCATTTTATTTTCTTTCTGTTATTCAAGGCTATTAAAGTTTGAATTGTTTTGTGCTTTAATGGAGGATAGATTTGATTGTTCTGGTGGACTAAATTCTTCTTTGTTTTCCTTTTCTTGTTGGCTGATTTCATCTTCATTATATAATATAAAGGAACCCAAATCTGAATCAATGGAGTAAACAAGGGTATTGTTTGGTCTATCTATGTTACTCACCATGTATTTCATACGAGACTCCCTGTATAGTCTTATGCTTTGATTAAACACTAGGAAGGTGGCATAGGACACATCCATTTGAAGGCTCCCCTGAATTTATCTCCCCATGATCTAGATAGAAGCATGCCATACTTAGGGGGAATGTCAGCTACTACTATGTCCACAACTAGACCTTTAGCAGGAATTTGTGCCAAAATTGACACAAAAATCTTTGATTAGGCCCAAGCACTTGACCCTTCTTGAATCCAAGGAATATATGTCTTTATATGGTTTAGTAATTTCCAAGCCTAGGCTTTCCATTACTACTTTGAGCATAAGATTGTGAGAATCACCTGAGTATAGCATGGCACTATGCAAGATTTTGTTATGTATATTTAGGCTGACATAGAAGGGAGGGACAACCCCTTCTTGGTATTTTCCTTCAACTTCAGGACCAAACAATAATTCTAGTTTATCATCTATTAAGTTTAAAGTATCAGTGTCACTGCCTATATTCAAAGCTTTAAAAACTTGATTTTTATATACATCCTGAGTTAATAGTTCAGCTAAGGGTATGGTGATTTTGATCTTGGTAATTTCTCATTCAAGGCTAAAAGGAACTATTTTTCTTGACATATTTACATCTGTTTTGTCATTTACAACTCTTTCAACAATTTTGATTTGCTGAACTTTATTTGGACTGTCATTTGGGACAGATTTGTTAGGGCCACTAGCAGAAGTACTAGGGTAGCTTTGTTCAACACTTTGCTGACTCTTTTTGTATTTATTTAGATCAGTTTTCTTGGCCATAGTGTTGGTGTTTCTGGTTGTCTTCTTAGGCTGATTTTCTGAAGTTTTTCTAACAACAGTACTAGTGTTTTTGTCATTGGAAATCTCTAGGCTCCCTTTGCTTCTAAGATTATATTTTTGTGTACCTCCATGATTGCATTTGCAAACCCCAATCTGTAATCTTTAGAATCTTCATGGTTGTTTTTAGTTTGTTCTGAGGAGAAGAATCATTGTTCTTCTTCAGTGAGGAAAAAATATGTCTCACTGTCATATCCTATCAAGTTTACATGATTTTCTTCCAACCTTTCAACTTCCCTTTCTTCTTCTTGATCAACATAGTTTTGTTGAAAGGGAGGCCTAATCTGTTGGTCATTTTCTCTTTACCTATCTTCATTAGAGTCTCTTATGAAATTTGGGTTTCTATTTCTATTTTGGGGGTTATTTTGGTTTTCTCTAGGGGGCACTCTATCATTTAGATTTATCTTTTCAAGCATTCTCTCCATTACCTTCACTAAGTTATCAATTTTAGTATCTGATGATGAGGTTGATGCCTTTGTATCATCCCTGTATGTAAATCTTTTCTCTACTCTCAACCTATCTCTTTTCTCAATCAAATTTGCTTCTACACTTAAGGCTCCCCTCTGCATATCTTCTAAAGTTGAGGGATCTCTTTCTCTTAGCTGGTAGTCCATTTCAAGATCAAAACCCTCTGGGAATTTAGCTAAGGCTAGGCCTAGTGGAGGTTTCATGTCTGGGGGGAGTGCGTTATAAACACTATTGAATCTAATGCAATAATCTTAGACACTTCTCCAATTTTTCTTTTGAGGTTGGTATATTCTGACAGGATTTGGAGAGGGTTCTTCCTAATTTCCCATTTGTTTATGAATGTTTGATATAAAAAAGGGAGATCATTTATTTTGTGAGGATTTAATCCTTTAAACCATTTTTTGGCTTCTCCTCCTAAACTTTGAGCAAAAATTCTCATCTTAATGGTCTCTTCTTCTATTTCCATATAATCAAAAGCATCATTCATTTTATCTACATGTTGTTGGGCAGTAGTAGGTTCATTTCCATTGAAATGGGGAATTTTGGATTGGTAATCATTGGGTAAGGGAACCAGAGGTTGTGGTAACACTAGTGGAGCATACCATGTTGCCATGATAGGAAATAATGGGGGATTTACAAGAGGGAAAGTGGGCTGAAATGGAGTGTTTTGAACAGTGGATGTGTGGATAGGAGTAGAAGAAACACTTGGGATAGCAAACTGATGATGAGCAGATTTGTTATGGAAGGAGCTGAAATGATGAAGAAGCTGAGAATTAGGTGGAGTAGAAGGTGAAGCTTCTCTACTAAAGCTCTGTTGCAAATCTATGGTTTCAAAGTCAGCTTGGTTTAAATCATTTTGAGATTTATTTCTAAATAGGTTCTTTGTGTAATGTAAGTCAAAGTGAGGATCTTTCAAGACTGTAAGATTTTCAGGGACAGATCTTGTTCTTGGGATGGTCCTATCAGTAGTTGGTTTTCCAGATCTAGAAGTTTACCACAAAATCCTTTCTAGATTTTCAACTATGGTAGGAGGGTTAGGATCTGGATGGGATCTAGTATTGACCCTATGTGAAGCCAGATTTTAGTCTCCGAAATTTTTAGAGAGGTTGAGGTTTTTAGGAATGTTTTTCAAGATTTTCCCTCTCATAGTGATTTCTATAATAGGGGACTAGGTTTCTAAACTTCCTCAAGGTTGGTTAACACAGTTTGAAGGAAATCTGGAGATCTAGAGGAGTAATAGGGCTACTGGGGCTAGTGGAGTTTCCGGGTGGAAATTTTTAGCTTTTCTGAAGGTAAAATGTTTTATGGTCCACCACCAATGATTTATTTGAAAACCAATCTGAAATGTTTTGGGTTTTTCTGGGTTTTTTGTAGTTCTATCATTGTGAGAGTGTCCTATACTTGATTCAACACTTATCTAAGGTGGTGAAACAAAAAAATTCTACTCTGTGGCTTATTAGTTGATTTCCTCGAGGTTTGATAAGGGTCTCTTAGAATCCTAAGGGTTACTTAGATTGCCACTGATTCAGATAGATCCTATCATGATTACCATTACACTGGTAGTTCTTGAAGCTATAGTTTACTTGAATGAATACTGAGTGTCTTGTTTAGGGACTTTTACTCAAAAAGGTCCCACCGTGATCGCCAAGATGTTGGGGTCCTATGATTTGGAAGATTGGCATACCAAGTGACAAGGCAACATCCAAAATAGTTTTTAGAGCTTTAGGACCTAGCCTTCCTAGTCTCAAAGAGGGATCTCTCAATTGTTTGAAAAGATATGACTTGTTTTCTTGTAAAAGGTTGAGTTTAGGCTAGTTATTAAGCATGCGTTTGTTTGATTGTTTGGTGGGACATGATGATCTAGGCATCATAGATAGAAAAGGGAAATATCTAAGTCATTGGGAAATGGAGTCAAGTAGAAATTTGTAACAAGTTTGTAAATGAATCATGGGTATCAAAGGGAAAATCGAACTTGGCTATTGGATCTACAAAGTCTTTCAAGTGGAATGAAATGGACATCAAAGGTTTAGAATGAAAAGTAGAACTAAGGGCAATTAAGAATCCTTAATTATATGTACTTCTCAACAAAGGGACTTAAAACATCATTTAAACATGAATAACTATTCCATAGACAGGGCTAACCATAAATTCTAGAAACCATACTTTAGCAAATAACAATTTCAAGAAAAACTTTTCAAATGAAAGCTAGGAGTCAAGGAACGCTCTATTTCATCCAAAGATTTCACTTTCAAGGATAAGAAAACATTCAAGATTCACAAATAACTACATTCATAAAAGAGGGAACTCCTAGACATCTTTGATTACAACTATAAAGACCTTCAAAACAATTATTTAAGCAAGAATAAAGGGTATGATCAAGACAGACCTCTCTGGAAGACTGTAAACAATGGTACTTTAAAGGGAGACTTCAGAAACAGTTTTCAAGAGGTAGCAAGTAAGCAGGGAAAACCAAAAATCATTCTTGAGACCAACTGTTTGAACTATTTCTGAAATAAACAAGCAGAAGGGTTCAATATGGAAATTAATAATACTCTACAATGCCTCAGTAGAAGAAAACATTAAGACAGTGAAGAGTAAACAGAACTAAGGTGATTTCAAAAGACATTTCTTAGTCTAAACTTTTTACTCTACTATAATAAGAAATGATGAAACAGAATGGAAAATAGGAAAAACATTAACAAATTAGAATACTTCACCAACATCCAAGCTCAGGGATCCAATGACATAGCTTTCTCCATCAACAAACAAGTCAAAAACATCTACAGGTTCCAAAACATCAATTTTCTTTCAATTTCAGTAGAGGTATGTATTACTTCAAAGATTTATCAAATTCCCACAATATAATGAGTTTAAATACAATATTTATGCTACAAATGAGGAGGTGGAACTCTTCTAGGGTTGAAAATGTTATTAATGACAGAGTAAATACGTTCCAAGCCTTGAAAACCATGCAAGGCCTAAGGTAGTAACATGTGTGCAAATAATTCTCTGTTAATAACTCTTTCTTGACTTTCTAAGGAGAAAATAGGTGAAATATTGACTTTTAAGGCTTTACCTTATCTTTACAATAACTATCCTGACAGTTTTTAATATATTATTTTGTGTAATAATTGTTGATTTGCTTTATAGATAAATGGTAGGCCAAAGGTGTCAATTTGATTTATTAAGTTAATAACTGCTCTATGTTGATTTATCCAAGGCTAATTTAGCCTAAGTTTCATTAATTTCATCAATAAACCACATCTTTAGGCCTTTTAGCCTTGATATGTTTTTAATTAATTTTCTTCACTATCTTTCTTTGTTTCTATTAAATAACTGCATTTATCCTGGATCCTCTATCTTTCGACCTTTAGCCTTTATCCTTTAAAACCTTGATTAGGCTTTAATCCTCTGCTTTAAGGCTTTGATTTTTCCTTAAGCTTTTATAATCATCTTTTGCTGACTTTTTCTCTTTATCAATTAAGACCTTTAATCTTCATCTGTTCCTTTGATTTTGCTTGCATACAAGTGTCTTTCTATGCTGGAGGGCTTGTGCATGAATAACCAATGCTTATGATATACTGGCCAAATACAAGATTAAATCATATTTTTTCCCTTTCGCCTTAAATTTGGCCTTTGAGAATCGTCACCCTTGGCTTGAAAATTATCCTTTTGCTGTGGGATGGATTTTATGGCTTAAAACACCATTAAACCTACATTTAAAACATAAAACGTTATAAAATCCTACGAATTAGGGTGTAACTGCTTTGTAGAGGTTTAAAGGAGGTATAAGGAGTAGTGAGGAGGAAGGAGAATGTGTGGAAGGGTTTCATGGTGGAACAGTGAAGAAACCAGGTTTTGAAAATGGATTTATGGCGCGAAATGGATAGGTGGTTTTGAAAAACCACCGGTGGTTTTCACACTGCCGATGGGTGGTTTCTGGTTTTTCCCTAGGGGAACGTGATACCATACACTATTTTGCATGTGTCTTCTGCAAAACCGACAGTTTTTCATTCAAGATGCACAACAGGGGGGGGAGACGATTTGGTGTGAGATATGGTGCAACAACCATTAGATCTTCAGGCTGGAGATATAATTCTGAGAATGAATGTGATGAGAGGGGAGATGCTTGGCAGAAGAGTGAGGTGGGGCCAAGCTGACGTAGGCTATCTTGTTGGGTAGCGGGTTTGTTTGATTAGCGGGGTTGAACGTTAAGATCTTGCAAGAGCCGTTAGATCTTGATGATCGACGGTCATGATTTTTCAAGGGATGAAACGGTAAATGATGGGTTGGGAAATGAGAATAAGGAAAGGGCATTCAATGGCCGGTGGATCTTTGAATATCAACGGTGAAGATTACATCGGGGGGAAATCAATTGGGGTGCGGATTTTATAAAGAAAAAGGAGCTAAAAAGGAAAGGAGCGGGAAAAAGGTCTTGTGGGTATGATAATAAGACCCAGAGCGGAGAAGAAGAAGGGCCAAAGCTTTAGCGGGTGGTTTTAAGCCTCGGTCTTATGACACAAAAAGGGCTAAGGGCTTTAAGTGGAAAGCGCTTAACGCCCCATGTTTTTGAAAAGGTGGGGAAAGGCCAAAATGGGGTTTTTGAGACCTTTTCAAGTGTTCTGATAGATAAAAAGAGGGGTTTTAAACGAAAACAAAGTGATTTTGATGGTTCAAAAAGGGTTTTTGGAGAAAAAGAGGGGTGGAAATAGGGGGAAATGGGGAAAAAATAGGTACTTTATCAGGGGATAAAGAGTTGTTAGGATGAGTGACAAGGGGTGAAAAGGAGAAAGATAGAGGAAAATTGTGAAAGTAAAATGAAGGGAAAGTGGCTCAGAAACAGTCTTCCTTTCGAATCAGCAAGGCAAACTTGAATGATTATGAGTGAAATTTTATAAGAAAATGGATAATCTGAGGGATAATGAACAGAGTGAGATTTCCAAAATTCAGAAATTTTCATGAAAAGTTTGTTTTGGAAATCCATGGACTGATCTAGCCATCATTAGGTATAACAGAATTTATAGATCGCTAGCAGATGCTTTGATTATTTTGTTTTGTCTCTGATTGTAGGTTCTACTTATTGAAGAAGCCACTTTAGAGCGATAGGAAAAAAGACTACATCGAACGTTTGGATTTCAAGGTAGGGGCATATCCTCTCTACTTTCTTATAATAATTCTGAAATGCAATTAATATCGAGAAAAAGGTTTCAAAATGGATGTTTGTTTCTAGCTACTCGCTGAGTACTAGTTAGATCACTCTTATCAGCAGGAGGGATTAATCCGCATAACAAAATGGAGACTCCACTGGGGATATAGATCTTAGTTTTCTTTATTTTATTTTTTGTTTGAATTTTAAAGATTTTTTATTTTGACTTCTTTGAAAACCAGTTGGGTAGATAAATTTTAAGAATCCTTAAAAAAGAAAGTTTATTATTTATTTTTTCCAATTTTTTCCTTGCCTCCACAGTTTTCAGCAAAAAACAGTGTGGCAACCTGCACAGGTTCTAGTTTAAAACAGTGTGCATGCGCTCTGTCTTCCACTATAAACTGTGCACCCCTGGAAAATTTTTGAAAAAAATGAAATTCTCTTTTTTAGAGCTAGATTAATTGGTTCTTTGTATTTTCCCTAATCTATCTTAGCTGTCAAAACTTGTGTGTGCCAATTTATTTTCAGCAACTTTTGTGTTTGTGTGATTTATCATCTTATTTGCATTTTATAAGTGAGATTTTTCCCTACTTTATTGCTGCTCCATACAAGATACCTTCATTTACCTAAGCTTACTGGTATAATGATATTGTCTTTCTGAGCCATTAAGATCATTGCAAACCTTACTTTATGAAAATTGATCCCTTTTATCATTTGCAAATCTAGAAGAGATTTTAGCTTACTAAATCCTGATATCACACCAAGAGAATTTTTGTTTGTTTTCATTTCTGCCGAGACAAGTAGAAATTTTTCTTAGTCTAATCACAAACTAGGAGAAACTGTCCTCAAACATTCTAGATAGACTTCAAAATTAGATTTTTTCTTTGATTTTGAAATTTATGTTTTTAGAGTTTTTAGATATTTTTTTCTTTTGGAAATGGTTTGTTTATTGATTTGTAGTTTTTGATATGATTGTTTAGGGAATTTCATTTCAAAAGAGTAATTGATCATTTTTGCAAATTGAGTTCTTTATGAAAACGTATTCTTTTCAAATATTTTGTTTATGAATGAAAGAATTGATGCTTTGAAAATTGTTAAATCTCTCAATCTTTCCCTTAAATAATATTAATTGAAAATAAAGAGTTTCACTTCTCATTTGATGCATTTAGCATATTTTTGAGTTGGGTCACAAACATCACTAAAGTTTCAACTCCATACCTTTTATCTTAAGCGATAGCCAAATTAAAAACAACGCGTTAATAACATCAATCTAGATATTTTACATTTTCTAGGGCTCATTCCACCAACATATCTTAGGCTAGTGTTTTGGAACATGTTGTAATTAACATTCCAAAACAGTTTAAGACCAAACCTCCAACTGTTCCAACTGCCAAGTTTTCCACATTATAATTCTAGAACGTTGGATTTCATCACCAAATAGTGTTTTTAGTGTGGAAACATACTGTTTGTGTGTGGATTGTCTCTTAGGTTTTGTAGGGTTGTGTTCAATTTGATTGTTTCCTTAGTGACTTTAGGTCTATTTTGTTGAATTTTTTTGATTTCATGTGTTAAACATTTAACCGTGGCTGAATTATTGAGACACTCTCGTAGAATGCACAAGAAACCCCTTGAGTACATGCCAAGTCAAATAGAAAAGCTTAAATCTAAAAGAGACCAACCATCAGAAACCAGATCAACTGAACAAGAGCTAACATCTATAATAATACATAATGATTACGAAGTAGATCAACATCAAACAACAGAAAGTTACCAAAGACAACCAAAAAGTTCTGAACTAGTTGAAGTTGCATCTACAACTAGTGAATTATCAGCTACTTAACTTGAAATTTTTGAACATGAAACTGAATCTGCTTCATCTGAGTTTGCTTCAGAATTCATAACCCAAACCCCTGGTCATCCTCATTCACCTTGAGTGAAGCTTCGCATCACTAAGAACCTTCCTCCTGGCCTCATTAGTATCGAAGAGATTACTGACGTAGAAGAAGAGGTTATACTTCCTTCACGTCAAGAATCTTTAGATCTAAGGAAAAGTGAATCGATTTATTATAGCCCTTTCAAACAAGATCCTTGGTATTCTTAGTTAACCATCTTTCTAAATAATTTTGGTCTTAATTATTCACCACCCTGTATTCCTTTTTACGCCTTACATAGAGGTGGCTACAGATCTCCATCAAACATGTCTGGTGAGTGATCCATGTTTTCTTCATCGCTAGAAACTTTTTTGTATGGTGGTCCATCTGTTCCTTCAAGATACCACTTTCTTTCTGGTACTTTCTAAGGACCATCTCCCTCTCTCGAAAAACTTGTACAATCACCTGGTCCCAATGAATCTCATATCGAAACTTTGAAAATGGAACAAGTCTACATGATGTCTGGAAACATTCCTAACCCTGACCCTCAAGGTAGAAATTTACCACCTGGGGGGCAACCTCAAGGAAGTAATTTACTGCCTGGGGGAAACCTCAAGGGCAGTACATACCTCAAGGACAATATCAACCTCAAGGGAAGTACTCTATTCTAGGGCCACAACCTCTTCAAGGAGAGTACCATATGCCAGGGCAACAACCTTTCCATGGACAACAACGTCCTTTAGGACCAAAGTTTTATCAAGAACAACAATTGTTTCAAGGAGGTCAACCTTTTAGTGGAAATTATCTAGAAAAGTATCAAATTTATGTTCCAAGTTATCAACATGGTTATGGTCCACCTTACTCATCACAAAGTTCAATAGGAGTAAACAAAATGTGGAATCCATCATTAAATCAACATAATTTGCAACCTTCCATGCAAGTAACTTATAATCATCCTGGTCAACCAACTATTTATACCCAAATCCATCAACCTGTCCAGCCTACGCTTCAAGTTATACCTCAAGTATTTGCACCTAGTAGTTCTCAGTAACCTGGTCTGAGTACACCTAGAACTCCTGTCCAAAATGCTATATCAACTTCTGTTCAAAAACCTAGTACACCTATTCCTGAAGTTTCTACAACCCCTATTTATACAGCCCCTCAAGTAACGATGACACCTGTATCACAACCAATCCCTCAAATCACTGCTCATCAACCTGGACCTACGGTTCATACTACTGTTCAGACATCTGCAGGGAAACCTAGTATAAGTACAATTGTAACAAGGAAACCTTATACAGGTCAGTTTGTTTATCAACCGTATCAAGGGTAGTATTAATATGGACCTGTAGGACAAAATGCAGTATGCCAACATCAATCGTACCCTGGTTACACATATCAAATACCAACTCAACCTCAGTATGATATGGCTAACCCTGTTTATCCCAGAGTAATTCCAATTCCAACTATATAGGCTATTCCAGGCTACCCTGGATATCCTCCTAGTATTGGTATTGTTCCTCAAGGTTATCAATTTGCTCAACAAGACCCTAACCATCGGTTATCATTCATTGGAACTTTGGACTTTCCATATTTGTCGTGCCTCATGAAAGATCTGATTTATTATATTTCATTTTGGCTTCCAATGCCGAATATTTTGCCCAGTGATATTCCTAAGTTTGAAGGTAAATCATGAGAAGACCCCTCAAACCATGTCATGAATTACCACCTTTGGTGTGCATCCAACCCTTTAATCAATGATTCCATTCGACTGAGACTGTTTCAAAGAACGTTGATAGGTTTATCTGCAAAGTGGTATATTGAACTACCACATGGCTCATTCAACAATTTTAACGCATTAGCAACAACTTTCTTAACACACTTTCATTTACTAATCCATTACTACAATGGAAGAGAACTCTTAACTTCATTAAAATAGTCTACATCCACATAAATTTTAGATCACATACATGAATAGAGACATAGATGACGTCTAGTGAAGGTTTTCATTCCAAATCAAATGTTGATAGAATGGTTTATCAAATCATTACTTCCAAAAATTACTAAAGATGTGGCTAAGGGAGGTGTTGTTACGGAAGAACATGTCATATCTCAGGCAAAATACTTAGACCTTGTATATACACAGTCTGGTACTCTATACGAAAAAATTCCTGACTTGCCACGTCTAGGTCAAATAACTGCAACTCCTTTTGGTTCTCATGTTGCAGACGGTGTAATGGGTTCAGTTAGTATTAATAAGAGTAAGAAGAAGTCATCCAAAACTACTTCTCCCATTATAACTTTACCAGATTCACCGAAAGGAGATTCTTCCCTTCAAACTTCTATCGACATTCATGTTGTAGACTCATCCACAACTAAATATAAAAATGATAATAAGAAGAAAGGAAAGAATAAAAAAAAAACAAACTACATCTCCCAAAGAGAACCGAAAATAATGAACCAACTAATGAAAAATGGAAACCTCGTTATCCTTGTCTTATCTGTGACGAGGATCACTATACCAAAGAGTGTCCACATCGGTCCTAGGTCTCCAAGTTTGTGAAAGGTTCACCCACACCTGCTGTCTTGAAGGATCCTTTTCCTCCTCAAGATAGTAAAATGATAGGATCTTCTTCAAATTCATTGGAAGAAATTTTAATGATTTCTCAAGTTATGGTTAGGACTTGATCTCAATAATATGGAACTAAAAATCTTGTAATTGGTAAAGAGACATAAAATTCTACTTAAACACCAACTATACCTCCTTTATTTTCTGAACCACTTCAAATCGAGAAACCTAATCATGATCTAGTGATGAAACCTCCTACTAAAGGTGTACTTCGAAAGTTAGCTTTCAATCCACATGCGAGAGCTACTCAGAATTACAACATTGTTGAATATTTGGAAATATCCCCAACAACAATGTCGGCCTTAGAAGTGCTAAAATCATGTCCAACACAAAGGAAATTAATATTATCAGCTATCAGAGCGATTGATCCTCAAGATTCAACCTCATAGTCTTTGATCTCGAAAATTTTACACCGAGACTCCCTCATCAAATGGATTTTCAGATTCCAGTATTAGTCAAATCCAGATGATTTTTTCGTACTTTAATTGATGAGGGGGCATCTACGTGTATAATTTCGTTAAACTGTTGGAAAAATCTCGGTTCTTCGACGCTCAACCAATCACCGACAATCCTTAAAGCCTTTGCGAAAAAGGATTTAATCCATACGGAATACTCCAGGATCTACCTATAGAAGTAGAAGGTAAAACCGTTAATCTAGATGTGGAAGTTGTCAATGCCCCTCTTGATTACAACCTTCTTTTTGGTCATAGTTGGTATTATGCCATGACTGTTGTTGTTTCATCAGTCTTTCACGTAATCATGTTTCCTCATAAAGGAAAGATTATGAAAATGGATCATTTGTCATATTATTCATCAGACCGTTCTTCTAAAGACAATATCCAACATGTTGGAAAAATGACTATCCCATACGAAGATGTCGGTGTAGGACTAGTGAAGGATTCCTCTCCCATGGGAAATTTCTCCATACCTCCACCCAACGTACCACGCACAATTGCCAACATCAATATGATCTCATCAAGAACTATACCATTCGATGACAGTGCCTTCAAAATGAGAATTGGACTCTTTCAATGGTGAAATTCCTGAGTCCTTTTGAAAAGGCATATGTAGCAGTGCATTCGTATTCTGACACACTTTGAACTACTCCTAATCAAATGAATGTGATCATCGAAGAATAATATTCTCTATCAAGCTCAGCCTTGACATCATTTTCTGACCCCTTTCAACACGTATTTCATACTAATGAAAGCATTCGAGAAATTTTGTCATCAGATGAATTACCCTGGGATGATCTGCATCATAGATCTTCATTTTTACCTGATCTCGACAATTTTGAAAAATATTTTTCGTCTATTTTTACGATTGATTATGTCAAGGAACCACAAAATCCCATATAAATTACACATTCAGATTCTAAGACTAATTTGGGTAATATTTCCACAGCAGTTCCTATTTACATATCAGTCAAACCTGGAATTATTGAAAACATTCATATAGGTGGTTCTTGTACAATGGAAGATATTAACATTTATAAATACCTATTTCAAGAATTCTGAGACATTTTTTCCTGGTCTTATAAAGAGATGCTAGGAATCGATCCTAAGATTGTCATTCATGAAATTAAGACATACCCAGATGCCAATCCTATTAGAAAAATATTACGTCCAATACATCCGCGAAAAGCTACAACTATCAAAGCTAAAGTTGAGAAGCTATTACGAACAGGATTTATTTATCCAATTCCATTAACAGATTGAGTATCTAATATAATTCCCGTTATGAAGAAATAAGGGACTATACTAGTACGCGTCAATTATAGGGACATTAGTAAAGCATGTCCAAAAGACAATTATCCTACATCTTATATCGACCAAATTATTGATGATTGTACCGAAAATGAAATTTACTCATTTATGGATGAATTTTCTGGCTATAATCAAATCAACATACTCCCTGCCAATCAACCAAAAACAACGTTTATATGTCCTTAGGGGAAGTTTTCTTATTTCAAATTACCTTTAGTATTAAAAAATGCTGGTGCAACTTTTCAAAGGGCCATGTCTTATGCTTTTCATGATATCAAACATATTGCACAACCTTATCTGGATGATTAACTTGCTCACTCTCTATGAAGGAACGATCATCCTACACACTTACAAGCTATATTCATGAGATGTAGGCATTACAAGATTTGTTTGAACCCGCAAAAATATGTTTTTTTTGTGCAATCAAGATGATTACTTGGATTCATCGTTTTGAAAGATGGAATTCGTGTCGACCCCTCGAAGGTTGAGGCTATCATCAACTTACCTCCTCCTTCCACACTTCGCCAACTCCAAAGTTTGCAAAGGAAAGAAAACTTTTTACGTAGGTTTATCCTGAACTACGCTGAGTTAACAAAATGTTTTACCCGGTTGTTGAAACAAAGTGTTCCTTTTATTTTGGATGAGATTGCTGATAAATATTTTGATGCACTAAAACATGCATTGACCTATGCATCGTTATTGCATCCACCCAATTACCACCAAGAATACTTTTTATACTTAGCTACCTTTGATTCCACCATTGAAATGGTTTTGGTTCAGGAGGATGAATCTCACAATGAACATGTTATATATTATCTAAGTCATAATCTCAATCCGACGGAAATCAAATATTCACATGTGGAGAAATTGGCCTTGGCAGTAGTGCAAGCTGTCCAACGATTTTTTCACTACATACTGTTACGTAAAAAAACTGTGATATCTAATTGCAACCTGATGATCTATATATTGACAAATCAATTTCTCGGGGGGAATATTCCAAATGGATTGTTATGCTACAAGAGTTTGATTTGGAATTCTAGAAATCTAAATCAAAGAAATCACTAGTGTTTGTTGAGCTTATGTGTGACTTTCCCAGTACTGAGACAGAAACTGTGGTAGAGAATCCCATCACAGATGAATATTTGTTTCTCATTAGCACGTTAGATCCATGGTATGGATATATCATTATATATCTTCAAACCCAAACCTTTTAGCTAGAGATTTCATGTTCAAATCAATGGAGGATCTGATATCAACCCCATCAAGCCAATATTGTTGGGGACACTCTTTAACGTCGTGGTGCGGATTCTGTTTTACGACATTGTATAAATCACGAAGAGGTTGAAATGGTTTTGAATGATTGCCACTCTGGAGCATGTGGTGGTCATATGTCTAGGTTTGCCACCGCCCAAAGTATATTACGCGCCAGTTATTTTTGGTCGTCGTTATTCAAATATTGTATCCTTGTGGTCTAAAAATGCCACAAATGCCAAATTTTTTATTGAAAGATGCATGCACCTCCATCTCCTCTTCACCCTATCATTTTTTTCGGTCCTTTTTCAAAATGGGGCATTGGTTTCATTACATGTAACCCTCACTCAACCTGGGGGCATGGGTATATTATTCTCACTGTAGATTACTTTACCAAATGGGCCGAGGCGATGCCTACATTGGTGAAAGATGGAAAAAATGCAACTAATTTTGTATCCAGTCAGGTGGTTTCTCATTTCGGTGTGCCTCAAGATACTATCACAGACCATGGGAGTCATTTTTGAAATATTATGATGGCCGAACTTTCCGATCAAGTTGGCCTACGCCATGATAATTCTACTCCATATTACCCACAAGCTAATGGTCAAGTTGAAGCGATCAATGATGTTTTAACCACCATTATTAAATGGATTATCGGAACTCACAAATAAAATTGGCATACCGTGCTTTTTTCAACACTATGGGCATACCGAACCTCTGCAAAAACTGCAACAGGGTTCACTCCTTTTCAACTTGTCTATGTTTTAGAAGCTGTGTTACCCATTGAATGTGAAATACCATCACTCAAATTAGCCATTGATTTGTTACCAGCTACCTCTAAAGAGGAAAAACACTTTATGTACCTAACACAAATACATGAGACTCGACGCACCACTACATTGGCTACCAAAACTCATAAGAAACCTCTGAAATATTAGTATGATCAAAGTGTTAACCTTCGTGTTTATTCATAAGGTGACCTAGTTTTAGTATATGATCAAGATAACGATAAGCTAGGCACTGGAAAATTCGAACCAATGTGACATGGTCCCTATATTGTCAAGCGTGTGCTTGCAAAAGGAGCTTATCAATTAATTGATTATGACGGGGTCTCTTTAGATAAGCCCATAAATGGTCTTTATCTTAAGAGATATTATGCTTGACTTTCGTGTGAAGATATCTCTTTTACATTAGTTACTTTTTAGAATAGTGTGTCTTAGATTAGACAAGTGTGCCCAGATTAGTTTTGATGTTACTACTATCGCTGCTTAACTTGATTACTCTTGATATTGCAGATGTTGACATCCCTTCAAACATACATTGGTTTTGCTGATGGTGCCCATTGTAGTACACGGAATATCTCTTCCACGGCTTGGGTTATCTATTCACCCATCGATGAGTTAGTTTCTATTCATGGGATATGCCTTGGTCAAACAATGAACAATATTGTAGAATATAGTGCAGTCATTGAGTTATTATTTGACGCCATTTCATTTGGTATTTGACGTTTTATAATTAGGTTGGATTCAGAACTCATTGTATTACATTTAAGCAGAGTATATGAAATTAGAAATCTAGTATTATTGAGATTATTTTTGAAGGTTCATCTCTTGGACCGAAAATTTGATTATATTGAATATCAACATATTTCAAGAAATTTCAACACATTGGCTGATGCATTAGCTAATCGTGTTCTAAATAGAAATTTGTAACATTAATAGAGTAAACCAAAAACAACATTCAGTCCATGTTGAACAAGATACTTAGATAACGAAAGTAGTAATTTCATTAGGATAGATTAGTTTGTTTTCAAAAAATATTACATCGTCTGTGATCACAGGTTCAAACACCTTATGATCTAATAGATATTGATACAAAAAAAAAATGTCGATCTACAATGATCATCCAATATTCATGATGATGATCATGGTAATAGACTCTATCACGCAACACCTTGCGCAAAAATCTCCTAAATGGATCTCGAACACCTGTCACGTGTCTCTGAAGCCTAAGAGGGATATCATTTGTTCCTGTCTCAAGAATGTCTATGGTCAACCTCTCAAGGTTGTGCTCCATGTCTGCTAGGATCTCTTCTACCTGGTCCTGTGGAGGTGCTACAGGTTGTGCTTCCCGCCTATCAAAGCGGCGAAGTGTTGTTGGTCGTTGTGGACCGAAATATGCATTTAAATATTTTTGTCAGTACTAGATGATAAAAATCAAATAAAAATTATATTTAAAAACATCAAAATGATTCTCTTACCTGTCTTGTCCCACTGTGCCCCTGGAGGAAAATATGTTTCAGGATCACCCCTGTAATCCATTCCTGCATAAGGAACGTCTTCGATGGTGAAGACTTGGTTCCTAAGCCACATGAAGTATGCTGGAGTAAACCGAACTATTGAGCCACCCTCGCCTCCATGGTGAGATATTAGTGCCACACATTGCACCATTCGAGGTTCCTGAGGAGCCCCAATATCTACTGGAATCAACTACGGAGCAAGAAGAAAAATTTTCTCTAAAGCAAATGAAATGAGAATGGTTCCATATCCGAAGTTTTTCAACTTCACATTATTTTCTCTAGTTAATTGGCATATCATGTTGGCCAATACTCCTTCGCACTAGTTAAATATCATTCCTCCAAGACACTCGACTGTTTTTTGCATCTATAGCTTAATAACCACCTGCGAAGCTGCACTCTTGCATAATCTGGTTACTGTAAATGCTATCACTTTGAGATCTAGTCGCAATATAGTTTTAATATCTATGCGATCATCCTTCAAATCTGCCTCGTAGCTACAATATTGCTCTTTGTAACTGGCAGTGGGAAGACCTCCCTGTCTGGCCCCAAATAAGGATATGCTTCTTTCTCTCTGAGACAATCTGGTAAGGAAATAAATTTCCTCTAGCTCAATTTTGAGTTGGTGGTCGCCGATTATGAAGCATTTCTCTTGAAAATCCCATGTGTTTACAAGACAGACCATTAGATTCGCTTGTGATTTCATCCCTTGGATAGCCCATAATTTGTATAAGCCACAAATTTTCAACGCACACATGGTTGTATTATCATCCATAGCTTCATTGTCTATGAGCTCGTATTCACGTTCTCGCCACTCCAACATGGCGGAACAACCTACAAATCAAAAAATTTAAAAGTTAAAACCATTTGAAAGAGAATTTGAACCATTTTTTAAGAGAAATTTGGATTTTGAAAACATTCATGGCACCTCCGCAAGTTCTACGTGTAGACAGTGCGGACGTCTGCACACGCTCCACATAGAACCCATAGTAGCTCGATAATTTTTTCTTTTAAAAATTATTGGGGTCTGCAGTTATTGTTTACATTACCCGCGGACCACTGAGGGTGCAATTTAAAACATAAAATCTTCCTAAAAATGAAATTAAGGCTCAAAATGAAAAATTAAATGGATAGAAATGAAGACAAGGATGATGTGGATTACCTGGTTCTGACGATTCAAGAAATGGACAGTCGGTTCTCCTGATATTTTCTCCGGAAATTTTCATCCAAAATCTCTCTCTGCAGTTCTCTGAAGAAAAAAGGTGAAAATGATTTGTTTTAACCCATTTTTATAGTTTTTAAATGAATAAAATATTATTATTTTTATTTATTTTTTACTTTAAAAGGTCATTTTTAAATATTTTTACTTTTTGGAAATAGGTATGTGTAATATTTTGAGTTTTTGTGCAGGATATAGGATTTTTTAATGAAAATAATTATTTTGACATTGAGTATACTTGTATCACTATTTCGAGCTCTGTAAAATTACGAAAAAGAAAAACCCTGGAGTTCTCTTTTAAGCCCTTTTCAGACTCTTGAAATATGAAAATATCGTCGAGTATTTAACTATTAGAACGCGTTAAAGTAAATGAATAGTCATCCCTTCAGTATAAGTTTACCCCTTTTCCAGACTGAAATGGACTAATTACAAAAAATGTATACATTGATTAATCATGTTCAATAGGGTTCTCTCCTGCATTATTTTATCCTTTTTCAGGTCTCAGAGACTAAATTTACGAAAAATAACAATTATGGAGTTTACTTATGTTTTTCTTCTGACTCCCTAAAACTGAAAAACACTAAGTTTCTCCTATACTGGACTCGTTAAAACTTAACAGTAAACAACCTGTCGATTACAAACAGGACCGAACCACTCCTTCTTAGGGTTTTATTTTAATACTAATATGGACTCATCGAAATTATGAACTTACACAAACAAGAAAATGTTATCCTCCTCAATCTTGTAAAAAATAAAGAGGTACTTGCGAGTAATGGCCGGGGAAAAAGAGAGAAAAAGAATCCAATTGTCACCCTTGTTTAAAAAGCATCATGCCACTCTTGAACATGACACTTTGCCACACTTTTACCTGGGTTGGGAAATCCTTTGTCTAACATTTAATCGAACCACATTGAAAGTATTCAGCCTATTTCTAGGTATTAGCTTTAGTTCAAACGCTGCCAAGCCATATGTAGTGTCGTTAAGAGTTCAAGAGAAAGTTCAAATAAACCATTCATTGCAAACATTTCTCTCCATTCATGTTGACCATCCCTGAGTCAGTCCTTGCAAAAATTTCTTCAAAAATTGATCTAATGGTTTTGTGTCATGGGCTTTTCTACGAGAGGTCACTTTCTATCGATGACATCTCATCATCTAGAAATTTGATCTAGAATCCTATCAGTACCTTGGGATCTGCATTCCCTACTGGCAGGTTTCTTGCCTTCGACGACAGGTTGCATCATTTACCTTCGATCGAACAATTCTATGAGTGTTCCACTACAAATCATTCATTCACACTTCATAGATTGTACTAGAGTACTTTAAGAGCCATTGTCATTATTGGTGGTTTCTCTCACACTTATTAACGATTCACATGATTGATCGATAACAAGTGGTTTCTACCATGTTTGACTTCGACACAATCAATCACATGGATAGATTTGTACTAGTTCAGGAAGTATAAATCAAGACCCTAGGTCTAGTTTCCACCATCTAGGCTGCGAAGAATTTTATTATTCATCATACAGTAGAGTACTCATGACATATGGTTGCACCCATACTTTGTCTACTTTTGATGTAATATTGAAATCATATATGTACCAGAACATTTAATTAGTTGTGATCTGAGTATGTGAATGCTTACCTTAGTGATGATATATATATGTGTGTGTGTGTGTGTGTGTGTGTGTGTGTGTGTGTGTGTGTGTGTATGTTTGCATTGAATGTTTTTTCAGGTTTTCGATCGATGTCTCCAATCCAATCCTCGTAATGATAAAGCAATTTACTCTTTAGAATAACCTCAAACTTCGCACTTCAGGGGGGAATCTGTTACACGTCATTTTGTCACCATTACATTTGAATATCCATATAGGTCTATTAGGACCTATATCATGTTACCTTAGAACTCAAAAACCTTAATGTTCCTGAATCAAGACTTGGAATTAGAGAAAAGATCTTTAAAACCCTTAAAAGTCTACCTGCACGGTTTTTCTAGCCTTTCCTTGTGCATGCGCTGTTGCTTGGTCAATAAACTACGACAACCCTCGTACTTTTTGCCACTATTACCTGTGCACCCTCGCGAAAGGAAAAATAAAAATTAAATTAAATTCTAGAAGCCTAATTGGTCGAATATTCTCCCAACTAGAAGCTTCTGGAGTCACGATCAATTCGAGCTTTATCCCTCCACTCGTGGAGCTTATCCCTTGGTCCATGGAGCTCAAATCCCTTCATGTGAGGAATCCATTCCCCTCTTCATGGAACTGAAACTACCTCCATTTCCCTATAAATTGAGCTAAAGTTTCAGGTTGAAGGGTAGATTGTAAATGAGTTGCTGAAGAAAATTCCCAAGAGTGTATACTTTCTACACTACTAAGTTGTTTTTGGCATGAGAATGATCACATCCTTATGTCCATAACTCCATGCTAGTATTCAGGGAGGAAGGCTTATCAAACTAAAGGATGAACGATTGTTCAGAACCCCGGGAGAAATCTGTAGGACATCAAGGCATCAGGTTGTAAGATTACTCTTTTTATTCAAGGTAATACATATGGATCTCTTTTTCTCATTGAGTTGTTCTTATGCTTACTGAAATAACATCAATACTTAGACTCCTTGATCACTAAGTTAGGTTAGCTTTTCTTGATTATTATATGTTGCAAATACTTTGATTCTTATGTTTTGTCTTTGATTGTAGGTTCTACTTATTGAAGAAGCCACTTTGGAGCAATGGGACAAAGGACTACATTGAATGCTTGGATTTCAAGGTAGGGGCATGTGCTCTCTAATTTCTTATAATAATTCTAAAATGAAATTAATCTAGAGAAAAATGTTTCCAAATGGATGTTGTTTTCTAGCTACTCGCTGAGTACTAGGGAGATCACTCTTGTCAGCAAGAGGGATTAATCTGCATAACATTAGGTCCCCAAATGATCAGTTCTCTACCTGTGACTCTGGGATTTGAGCCACCTTTTCAGGCCTAGAGCCAGGGTCGTTTCCTAGAACTTCATGAAAATTTAAGGGATGATAAATAACAATAGTGCAATGGTACAAAAACAATCACATCAACAAGAACTAATCTAGACCCTTCCTAACCATGACAAGGATTATGTCAAACATGTCACAAACATTGAATCTACAAGTGTAAACATCAGATTTAAACATAGGGGTCTCATACTTATCTGAGAATAGCTAAGAATAATTTCTCCTTAACATAATTAGCTTCAATACAATATATTTTACCATAGATACATTGTGCATTCATTTACAAGTAAAAACATGGATAGATCCATACATAAGCATTGATAAAATACATGCTTATAACCAGCACAATAACAACAGAAATACCATGGATACAACAAAAATATAATCCACATAATAACTAGTACATTTATTCATTAAATAATAAAGGAATAAGCTTCTGATTAATGAGTGTAAAAACCAACCAGATATGGTACTTCCACATTCCACCCAACCATAAATTGGCTAAGCCAAATCTTGAATTTCTCCTAGTGGTCACTAGATCATGTTCTATCTCTATGTAATGTAAAGATTGAGAAAATTTTTAATGGAAAGGACATGTTGGGTTTCACATTTAATTACTTTTGTATTTGATTAGCTATGTGATTTCATGTTTACTAGGAGGAAACATGTTGGTTGGTTGGACCCGAAAACTTAGCTCGTTGCTACTCCTTTTTTCTCTTTTATCGTTATAGGTTATAGATTTGTTATTTAATGCGCAAAATATCATGTGATGTGTTTATTTATGCCATTTATGTTAGATATGTTAAGTTTTGTATACCAATAGTGGAATAACATTTTGTGCTTGTTTCTTGGTATATTACCTTTTTTTTTTCTCCTGCGTTGCATGTATATTAATATGGAAACACAAGGATTTAAACTCAAATGAGCCACATTTTTTAATATCACATAAAACCTGTAATAAGTTTATACTTCTATGCACCTTGTTAATGCTCTATTGAATTATCTATTCTTGTAATGGTTGTTTTCAAAATTTTATTATTAAAAGGGTATGTTCTTTGAGATGGAGACATGAATCACTCATTTGCAATATTATATATAACTTGTTGCAATCATTCTGATTGTTGAGTGCTTTTGAGCCTTATTTCAAAAATCAATTTACTCATTTTGTGAGGAAATGAAGTGCATTGTGTTCGTTTCCTATTGAAATATGTGGGTTATATATATCTCAATGGGTATTATAACTTATTCATAGGCTCATGTTATCTCATCTTCTTTGTTTATATTAGACTTGAGAATACTGGTGTACAAGGACGCTTCAAAGAGGAGCATAACCTTAGGGATTATACCCTGTAGTCTTTACAAATGAATTTGATGAGAACACTTTGCAAGATATTGTGATATAGAGGTACGATTCTTGGTTTCAAAATATGAAGCATTCTTTTTAAGTTATGAACTATGGATGTTAAAATCATGTGATTATAAGTGCTTATGTATTAATATTTCCATATATGTGTATTCTTGTGTATGAAACAAAGTATGTACACATATTTATTTTTTTATTATTAAAAATTGTGGACTCTATATCAAATATGAATAATATCTATATTCATGTTGCCTCATTATTTTAAAGATAAGTTTGAAATATATTTTAGTACAGGGATGTTTAAAAATAAATCAAACTTTAACTTTAATGTTTAGTTGCTTTCATAAGCAATTTTGAGTAAAATATATCTTATGCTATTATGATTACATGGTATATTTCTAATAATCCTTTCTTGTAGTATCTCCTATTGAATTTGTGGCAGCTAGAATTTATAGAACTAATATTTATCTTGGAGTGTAAGCTAATTTAATACATGGGAAGTTTGAATGAGTACTTAGCTTTGGATTTGAGCATGTGTTATATTGCTTATGAAACATTGGGTTGCATAAGTTAGCATGTTTTTGACATAATTCATATTTGGGTTGTTGATTCGTAGAAGCAGATTTAGAGTCTTATCTCTTTTAAGAAGAATACTTGGTTTGTCATAGAATGATTATCATTAGGACTGTGTAAAAAATTGTTGTTAAATTTATTTCTCTTTTAGACTTACTTTTTTCATTAATTTAGGAAGAGAATTTGTTTATATTACCAAAAATTTTCTTGCTTGTGTGAAGCTTTCTAAGGTTTCCTTACTCCCTTGTCTTCTCGACCAATGAGAATGAACCTAGAAAGGTTTCTCAGACCCATTGAGAAGCCATAGTTTAGATTCCCATGTGACCATTAGTTATGGTTTTATTTTTAACTTCCATTAGAATGTAGGATTAAGATTTGTAGGGTTATGAGAATGTTAATGGACACTCTTTAGAGTAGGAGAGGGTTTAGTTTTTTAGGTATTTGAAGTATTTTTCTAGAACATACTGTGCTGCACCTTGAATTATACAGATCCCAGATTGGCATAATGATGTTGGATCATTATCAATAACATATATAGCACCCAAAATTTTGGCCACGAAGGTGTAGTCTTGTAATCTTCAAATGGTGTGGCAAGGAGGATTCGTGAACAGCTAGGCAGTTGGGTTTCCATCACATGATTTCGTCTACTATGAAACGGCCAGTGGTGCTATGCGTTCCCTATTCTTTAGTGTAGGTTTCCTGGATCAACTAGATAAACCATAGCTATGTTGTTCCGCCAAAAACCAATGCTTGTGCTAGAGATGAAGGGGAGATGGTGGAAGAAACGGTGAGGCCATTAGGATAATTAACACGGAAAAGAGAGGGACAAAGGCCACGAGAGGGCTATTGATGACGTGGCGGGTAGGTGGGGCCCAAATCCATATCGCAAATCACGGATCAGAAGCCTTTGTTATAAACAATAGGTGGTGAACGATAAGATATGCGATGGGCGAAGCACGGTGGTGAGGAAGGTGACATGGCATGAGGGTGGGGCCACCCGCACATCATAAATCATGAGCGGGAACATTTAGTTATAACCAGCGGAGGGTAACCACTATGTTTTGCAAAGTGCGAAGAGCGGGGAGGTAAATGTTAAAAGTTGTGGTGAGTGATATGCAATGGGCGGAAGTGACGTGGCAGAGCTGGGACCGCTTGGAAAATCGTAATAGAGGAATTTTTGGTACAGGGAGAGGGGGTAAGAGTTATTACTTGCGATGGGCGATGAGGGGAGGATGACATGGCAATGAAGTGGGCCTGCCTGCAGACCGTGATCCGCAATATTTTCATGGAAGCAGAAAAGGGTAAAGGTTACATTCTACTGTGTGTGAAATGCGATGAGTGGAGAGGTTGATAGTGTGAAAAGGTAATTGAGTGCCAATAAAGGTTTTGAATGGAAAGGAATGGATTATTTATGATAAAGGCTTGTGCGGGAAAATAGGTCCCTTTATATCGCATCAACGGAGTTATAAGTGGCAAATGGTGCTACGAATGAGTTTGTGGTCTTGCGATGTGAAAATGTAAGGAAGGGGTGAGGTGCAGTTTATGCCATACATACATATATATATATATATATATATATACCAAGTGGCCTAAAGTGGGGGGCGGAGCTGTGAATAAAGAAATGTAGTGTGGGACTTTAGAAATGGAATTATGAAAGGTACAAGAGGGTAAATGAACGTAAAGAGGATAAATGATATGAATGAGGGCAGACATGAAATTTTCTCACCATAACACCTTATCAGCCACACTTTCCCCTTTCCACTGAACTGAAAGCCAGATTGATTCCTTTGAATCTCTTTGACAGCCAGTATTTCCCTTCCTTTCTCCTTCTTCACTTTGTGTGTGATCACAAGCCAACAAGCTATATGTACAAGAAGATCAAGAGGTTTGTCTTGGTCATTTTTTTCAATGCACTTAGGATATTGAAGAATCATGGGTTATATTTGATGGAGAGGAGCCATTGGAAGTAGACAATGAAGAGTTCATGACATGTCTATCCCTAGATCCAACATGCACTCAAGAGAGTAATTAGAAATACTTGGAAGATTTTCATGGCATGACATAGGAGGATGTGCTAACTGTTACTAATGAATTAGAAGACTAAGAATATGTGTATTTCATTGTATCATGGTTTCAAATGATCATCAACACATATTATTCCTCCTATATTCGACAACCCCTGACACTACATTAGTTGAAGGAGTTAGTTTCTCATGTTGCGTTATTTCTTAAAGTATAAATTTCAAGCTTGAACATGAGTATAAATGTCATTTTGTTATGCACATGGTTGCATTTTAATTAATCCTACACTTGAATTATATATTCATCTCTTTATATTAGGGTAGGGTAGTATAGAATAAATAAACAAAAATATCATTTGAAAATAAAATTGTTACAACATTTCCGGTTTCAATACTTATTCGGGAAGTTGTAACTCCCTGAGGCATAGTGATTGAAACTTATGGTTTTTATCAACATTGAGTGTTCCTATGGTAAGTATTTTCAGGTGTGATTCACTCTTAATGCCTTATTATTTTGTGATGTGACTAAAATTTACTGACTGGTCCCTTTTCATGGTGTTTTGTTAAGATAATTTACTAAGTCCATTTGGGGGATTTTCCTCTACTATACTTGCTACTTTCCATCCATAAAATTGAAATTTTGTATAAGCCTAGTGCTCTAAAAAGTTTCTATTATCAAATAAATATTTCCAAGTTCTTCTAAGGTGTATTGTCAAAAAACCTCCTATGGTGGACCATTCCTATAGAACCTCAATGGGATTTCATGAGAACTCTAGCACGATTAGCTTAAGGGACCTTTTCAATCATTATACGAAATTATTTTTACAATAACTAGATGGGATTTAAGGTTATTGTGGATTATGCTTCCCCTTATCTTAAACTAAATAATGATCTATGTGCTTAGCAAATCTAAAATAATCTCATACCACCCAACTTCCTTACTCTCTAAAAAATGCCAATGTGTAGTATACATTATTTCAAATATTCTAAGTGATATATAATATCAAAATGAAGTATCGGGAAGTAAAACCAAACCTTTTGGGGTAGTGAACAGAATTGTTGGCAACAGGGCTACACTTGTATGGTACCAAGGAAAACCCATCGAGGTACTGAACATGTTGACTAACAACGGGGATATGTTGGGTAAGAGATATGGAGAACACACATTAGACAATTAAAAACTGACTTCAAGCAAAATCCCTAGGTCACATTATGAAGAAATTATCATTAAATTCAAAATCTAGCAAATAAACTTTGTACCTTCCAAAGAATGGCTTAAGACCCTTCAAGTATTGTGCTTTGGAGTTCTATCTTTTAGAAATAAGGAAGTTTCATGGAAGTGGGACCCTTAGTGTATGTGATTCACTCTGCTCATATAAGAGTAGATTTTTTTATACACTTCGACGATGGTAATACTTTGAGAGACGAAGTAGGATAACTGGCTCAACATGGAGATGTATTTTCTATCAATATTTTTTCCCTATCTCAGATCCTCTTTTGATGTCATACCATTCAATCCTCTTTTAATTATAATGAGGTAATTAAAGTGATGAGCTATTGACTAAGGCTAATCATGAGGTAGAAATTTGTAGGTGGTGAAACCCATAAAACATTGTTAAATTTTTTAATAACTTTACCTATATTACACAGTCTGGCTGCATGAAAACTTGTAGCATACGTTTTTAAAAATTATTTTATAAAATTCAAGCCTGTTTTACCAGAGATGGTTTTAGGGAAGGGTCTAGAGTTTCCAAAGTAACTCTGTGTACTTCTCTTTATCATTTATCCCTCTATTTTAGCATGCATCACGAGGTAAAATTAAGAGAACAAGGAAACTTATGTTTTTTACATTTTTAGGATTTTCTGTAGCAACATATTTCTAGAGGCACCTTTTACAATACATTTTCATTCAAATGAATCTAAAACAAAGAATTATGTAACATAGGTTTTATGTATATTGTAAAAAATAGAGTAAGACGAGGACATATTTTCTAGAAACTGTATAATGAAATTTTCATGGAAATGTTTTTGAAACAAATTTTAATGCAATTTCCATAAATTCTTTTGGAAAATTCTAACAATGCTTCATTGCTTTGCATTTTCGCACCTCCAAATGAGAAGTTTGATACCATTTGTTTTAGGAGATGACATCAAGAAGCTTTTTTGTTGCCTAAACCTATCTAACCTCACCACAAGGATCATGTGTTCATGGTCAAAGTAATAAGCAACCTAGTCATCTTCAACATTTTGATGTCCATTATTCAAAAAGAGAAGCACCCACTATGCTAATATTATTTGTATTTATTTATATTTTTATGATTAAATTTAATAATATATATAATAAATTATTGTTTGTGTTTTTAAACATAAAGTAATTAGTTTGTATTTTAATACATAATTGTTTTACTAAATATAGATTTTTAATGTTTTCAACTTTCTTTTATGATTCTTTAATTAACCCTATTACTTATACAACAACCATATAAAATTGTTGTTGTTACTATTTTTTTATTCATTTATATATATAATAAAGGGCATTCATGCTCATGGTTATCTATTTCTCTGTACAATAGTTTTAATAATAACGATCATATTACCCAAGAAGAAAATGCCACTATTATATGAAATGATTATAATTTTGTCACAAGTATTTTTATGATTTGTTAATAACATAACATGATCCACATAGATTAAAAATAACAAGACATAACTTATTATATGGATACATCTCTTATTCTTTATGATTCAATTTTCTAACTAATTTATATATAAATGTATGACTCAAATAGATGATACATTCTTCCT